>OX244259.1:21230000-21882500 GCA_945867215.1 Epinotia demarniana
TGAAATCTTCTGTAACAACGGTGTAACGAGCCCTAGAGAAAGTAAAAATAAAACGACTATTGGTGCAATGAATTTGTGCAATACTCAAATATTTAAATTTTTATAATATTCTAGAATCATCGAAAAAAAAAAATACTCGACATAAATAGTTAGGGTCTATATCTCATCATCATATCAGCCGAAAGACGTCCACTGCTGGACATAGGCCTCCCCCAAAGAGTGCCAAAGTGACCGATCCCGCGCCACCCGCATCCAGCGGACTCCCGCAATCTTTACCAGGTCATCAGCCCACCTTGTCGGTCTCTATCTGTTGGTCTAAAATTTTTTGCCCGATATTTTTTCGGCACACATTTTTGGTCTAATAATCTTATGTAAGTAGATTGTTTTTTTATGAAGAAAATTGTTTGGCCGAAATTGTTCTGCATATATTTTTTGTCAGATTGATTGAAATAATATTACTTAGATTTCCTTCTTCGCGCTGATAAATTTAACGCCTTAGTATCAGACGTGAGCAAAGTTTCGTCGATGTCGAATATACCTGCGGGTATACATTGTATTGTTTACTCCGCGTGGTAATAGTTTTAAATGTGGGTAAGTTTGCAATTGTTTCAATTTTGTCGTGGCTCAGTGTCGGTTAAAAAAACGCAAAAAGACGTTTTGTGTAGGGGTCGCAATTCTAACCTAACCGCCAGCGTATCGACGTCGCGGGGTGCCTATTTCCGCTCTAAGGGACACAAGCTAACCCTAACTTAACCTACCAAATAATACAATTGTTAGGATTGTTTGTATTTCTACTGCGGAGGGCGTCGCCCCCCGAGCCCCTTTTTTTCCAGCCCTAACCTAATTTAACGCCCTTGCCTACGGACATAATCATACCAAGAGTATTATACTTTTAGCATTTTAGTCATAAAATATATACACGGTGTTCCCGGGAATTTCCGTTAACTTCGGCATATTGCAGAATACATTCACAGATAAGCATAATAATTTCGTGAAAAAATTTTTTATTTTTATTTTGTGTAAATGTAGCATAACAGTTATTGTCTTATTGTGCAAGGGTTCAAGACCAGAAGGTACAAGAAGACAAATTAAGCAAAAAAATGTACCTCCGACGCAGTTTTTCCCTAATATCGAACGAACTCACTTGGTAAACATTCTTGTAGTGTATACACCACAGTTAAGAGCCTTTACAGTGGTTAAATCTGCAAATCTGATTAAATTAAAACATTCAATATCTTGATAACAGTAAGAGTTAAGATACTACTGTCTTGGAGAAATTAACTTTATTTGATCTAACCTATGCCCCCTTGCAATTAACGGAAATTGCCAAAAACACCTTGTATCCTAAACAATTTTAGGTCAAACATGTTTTAGGACAAAAAATATGTATGCAAAAAATCTTTATGCTAAAGAATAAGTATACCATTAAATATTATACTCAACTTTTTCGGCCAAACAATTTTAGAACATTTTAGACCAAGCGAAGGGCACCCAAATAGTTATTTAGCAAACGGTATAATCAACATGTTTCGAAAAACGTATTTCGAAATATCGCTTTGTTAGCACTGCACTGCATACCTATTACTAAATATAACCGACCAACGTGTAAGTAAATACAATTAGATCGACACTCGGATGAGTCGTTTCTCGGTTTGTTAGAATGTCGTGTGGGGAGGGGTGTGGGTGTGGAGTGGAGTGTGGGGTGTGGGGTCGGATCGATTGCGATTGCGACGAGGCGCGTCAGACCTGTGCGAGTAAGTGAGCGCGCAATACCCATGTGTCTAGCAGTCCGCCCGGCCCACCCGGCTCGGCGCGCAGCCAGCCGCCCAGCCCGGCCAGCGTCTCCAGCTACAACACAACCAGCCCGTCCACTACACCGCTCTCTCTACACTCCGCTAATACCACTCCAATACAATCAACACAACTACATACACTAGCTATCGATAACTAATGCTAACCCTAATCTAATCTAATCGACTACTACCAATAACCACCCCTACCGATTTCTATCTGCATAAGATACTGCAATAAATTCATTGAATGGTCAGCCAATCTCTTAATATACATTGCATAAATTATTAAGTATCCAAAGCAGACTGAACAATTACCTATGCTGGCGTAACTACCACCCAGGCTATAAGTTTATTATAATGAGACATACTTACAAAAAAAAACCATCTAACTAAATATGTACACATTAATTCTAAATATCTAATAAGAGCCAACATTCGTTGGTTAACTGAAATGCATAAAATTAACCACGAACATAACATTGAAAACAAACCTTGATATGATGCTCCGTGTATGCGACTGTACATTGAATTAAAAAACGATCTGATACGTTTACTTGATGTGCGTGAAATATGTATGGCCATCAATGATTATTACTAATGTTAGGCTTGTCTGTCGATTTCATAATGGCATGCCTTAGTTACATTTAATAATTGATATTGCTATCGATCGTATTGATTGATTTGCATTCAACACTCCACTAGATATTAATTAAACACTTTACTATCTCGGTTGAAGACCGTTTGTTATTACTAAAATGCAAGCTAAGCTAGAATACAAATGTGTAAGTAAAATACTAAAGAAAGGCCCCATCTTGTAAGCAGTGGTGGGTGCAGTGTTCGAATAGTTACGCTTCGTCAAATATTATATACAAGGTGTGGCCTGTAATAGAAGCAATAAATGTAAAGAATGACTCCTCCTTCAGTTAGTGTTAGTGTTTGAAGTTGTTATCCGTAAGTAATGAAATTTGACAGCTCGATATCGTAGCATCTAACTCATTAAATATCTTGGTAGAACACTGGGCACTTATGTCAAAGTGATTAAGGGCGGGTTGCACCGACTTACGATTACAGACCGATCAACGTTAAATATGGCGCTGACAGCTGCCAGTCCATAGAAACTTGTCAAACGTTCCAAAAATTCAGATTTTAAAGAACACCGCTTACGATTACAGACGGTTTGGTGCAACTCACCCTAATAGTGTCTTTGTTTTCCATCCATTTTTGGAGTATACTTAAAACACTAAGTAATTAAAATTAAAAAAATATATTGATAGTATTCCAGACCTCGTATGTCCCAGATAGATTTTTGCGATTTTGAATTTGGAACCTTCGTTAAAATTCGAAATTCGCAATTTGAATTTATACTTGTACAAGTACGCCGGCTTACGAGGTAATGTAAACAACCCAGGCACGGTTGTTAAATCACTACAAACTCTTAATAAGTCACCGTTTCATTTATTGCTTCTGTTACAGGCCACACTCTGTATAACGGATGGTTTGCAAAACCATTAGTTACTTAGCTAAGAAGTTCCATTTAGTCTTCTCCACGTATCATTTAATAAATAATAAATAACACGCTGGTAATACGTAATCAAAAATACTCGACCTATATTTGTAATCAAATATAGATTAATTCTCTTAAGGGGGGTAGTTTGGTTTTATTTAAAAACTTTACACAAAAGTTCCAGTGTAGAAAATATCAGTCACTCACGTTATGCAGTGTTATTGTGTAACGAAATATTATTTGCAATATATTTATATAACCTTCTCACAATATTTGGGAAAAGCACTACATTTACCCCGGAAGAACCCGGGCTCTCTTTCTAAGTTGTATAGTAAGAGAGAGACGCATAGTGCGAGAAAAATTGATAGAGCTCGCGCGCCATCTTGTGATAGCCGTGCAGGCCACCCCTTCCTTTCCGCCCCTCTGCAGAATTGTACGGTCGCGTACTTTTTACCCGTTTCGCAAAAATATACTTTGATTGCTATACTATATGAAAGGACTATACCCTCAGGTGGGCCCAATTTAAAGCTCGTGCTGTACTAATACGCGTTTATGAAAACTGTACACACCTGGCATGCAAGAAGGACCTTTCATTTGGTTTGTTTAACCATAACTTATTGTAATACATTAAATCATGCTAAAAATACAACAGGGTAGTTGACTGACAATTTACTTATAACATACATTGAAATCTAATGTACAGTAACAAAAGTAGACCACTTCGGCAAAATTGCATTTCTAAAATAGTTGCACATACCAGAACTTTAAGGGGACATTTTCAAAGAAATAAGCCACGAAATGTAAGCACTGCGTAATAATCGGCAATGGGAATCAAATTAAATTATAAAACTAAGTCAATTAGGGAAATCGCGAAAATTCTGAGTGACGTAACATGTGACTGAAGAGCTGGCGGTTTTCTCGCGCAACGCAGCAGCAGGAAATGCCGCCAGCATCCTCGGTACAATGCCTCTAGGGCCTTTTTAGGGTTCCGTAGTCAAGAAAGGAACCCAGTTTCGCCATGTCCGTCTGGCCGTCCGTCTTCGGCTTATTTCAGTAAACATTACTACTAGAAAACTGTAATTCGGCATGGGTATATAAATCCATCACGCCGACAAAACAGAATAATAAAATCTTGTTTTTTTTGTGGTACCTCCCCTCCACCTAAAGTGGGGATGTAATTTTTAAACCCATAATGTGGGGTATCGTTGGATAGCTTGTTCAAAAATATTATGGGTTTCTTACAACGATTTCATATAAGTAATTCTTTTGCGAGATATTGGGCTTTAAAACCCAAATTTTTGTTCGAGTCATGGGTAAAAAATCGTGGCAGTAGCGCATAAAATGAATTTAGAAGGAAAACTATATCACGGCTAAGCAAAACTAGTGCAGCGACAAAGGCTGCATGACCGCTGATCTGCGCATCTGCAGTTACGCACTAGCTAGAACTGGCAGTCGTTGAGTCTGTCTAGTTTGAATTTCGAATGGCGGATCGGCGTGTCAGTCCTGTGGCAGTTTTTCCGTTGTTCCGAAAAAAATCTCAATGGAAGGGAGTCGGATTAAGCGGATCATCAAAGTTTTATTGTTTTTAAATTGACTCCTCTACGAGTAGTTTTTTCAAGTTGAGTTAGAGCCAGTGACCTGTGTTCACCAGCCTTTCTTCTGTCCTGCTTGAGCTAAAGCACAAGGCATCCGCCACCAGCTCCTGCGGACGGCCGTGTGTGCCGTCAGGGTTCCGTCGTTGTGAAAGCCGTGCTTATAAAGCTGAGTTCGGGTAAGCTTTCCCTCGTGTCGTGCTCTTGTTAACCGTATTCTGTAAATCTAGTGTAAATTGGTTTGTCATTTGTTTAATCTTTTGTTGGTAGCTCCCGGGTGCGGGCCACCACATCCGCCTACACGCTCCGCGTTTTTCTTGGGACGTCTTCCCCGTCCACATCCGGATAGGGCCCGCCCGACAGAGCCAAGCGTGTATTTTTGTCGAGGAGCAGCGCAGAGTGACGCGTCGGCTCTCCGGTGAAGGAACGGACGCTGCACGTCCACCTGGCTCAGAAGTTGCCCAGGTGTCCTCGCGATCGTTCCCCGAGATGCGCGGGATCCACATCTTGGTTTTTTATACAGTAGTTTACCGTAGCATATCATAAAAGGGCTGTAGAATTTAGTGAGTGCGGTCTACGCGATTTTCACGTGGGAGTTCGTTACTTGTCAACGTAGCTGTTGCTGTTGCCAGGACGGCCCTTGGCCGGAACTGGGATTTTATTGGAGTCCTTTGTTCCTTTCAATTTACAAATCCTAAAAGGCTCCTCGCCCGTCGCTGTTGATATCTTTTATTCTTGTGAAATCTTTGGCCATCGTCCTTAAATCACTAACTCCATCACTTTATTCATCACATATTCACCGATTGTCCTTCACTCTCATAGTCATCTCTGTTACGTTATTATTCTAGTTCGGGCTGAGTGGCCACAGACTAAGCGGCCGCGTGCTCGACGGCGCTTCATCTGTTGCCGAGCGCGTACTCAGTTACCGACGCGCGCCCTCCTGGTCGGCATAACGGCAAATGTTGCGTTTTTTTAGTGACGTTATAGTTCAAATAAATGACATTCGTTGACCTGCAACTTGTGTTTTATTTATGTTTATTTACACTGCACTAGTTACCGAGTAATAGTCGACCAACTTAAAATGTACTTAGAAAGGCCAACTTTCGCACAAATTCGGCCGACACAACCATTTAAATAGTTGACGCGCGCGTGTCGTTGTAACTAAGGACAGGCAACTACGGAACCCTACACTGCGCGTGGCCCGACACGCACTTGGCCGATTTTTTAGATTTAACTTAGTTTTAATTAAATTTAGTTAATGTTAGTCAATTACCCTATTAGAGATCAAGTGTATTGCATAATAATAAAAAGCCAGGTTGTATATGAGCGCATACCTTTATCCTGGTGCGCGCCGCGAACTTGGTGACTTTGGAGAGCGTGCTGAGAGCCAGGTCGCTCGTGTCGATGTCGAGTTGGTGCGACTCCAGTGACGCCAGAAACTTGTCCTGCACAAATACTTTTGCTTACCCGTCTGTTCTTGGACGAGCTACGTGTCACAAACTTACACATAATCAATAATGTTGTAATTTCTCAAAAAAGGATTAAAAATGTAGTCAAATGGAGAAAAAAGCAACACAAGATGTTAAATAATGAGAAAGTTATGTGTTCAAAGTTTTAAGAGGGAGTCCTGTCCCTTTTTCGCTATACGCACCTTCATATGAAACGAATTTAATTTACTATGACGCTCGATGATCGTGACAATCTGCGAGAGTTTTCTCTCTCTAACAAGCAACATAAAAACAGTTGCAGCTTCGTAATTTTTGTAGATATTTTAATAAGAATTTCGACATATGGCATATTTTTTTACCTTCTTTCTTTTAATGTAATAATAATAATGTAATAAAATGTGTGATTAATGATTATGTACTGTCGGTGTTGCAGATCTACACCTATAAGTATCTTATATACCCAAGGTAGCTAGGTAAATTACTACTTACTTAAAGAAGAAGGGCGGAACGTTTCCATATTCTTAACACATTGGACACCGCGTACCCGACTCTCGGGCACTCGTAAACTTTACTCAGATGCCGGCATACCCGAGAGTCGGGCACGAGCTATGGCCCTCACGCGACGCCAAAGTGCCCGGTTTCTGGGGTATTGTTCGGAATTTTGCCTGGTTGCGAAAGTGTTAACATACTTACAAAGATTTTAACAGCTAGGTATTAAAATGTATTATTCTTTTAGTATAGGTGAGTACCTATAAAATGTAAATGAGTATTTACGTAACCTATCAAATTAATCGCGAAGCAGGTAAAGCCTTCAGATGAACATTGAAGTCTATTCTTGCATAGCTACTTAGGTAACTATTAATTTAGTTTTAATTAAAACATAACACATTGTTCACGCTCAATTTAAATTTATTTCAATGAATGAAGAACCATAATTCAAAAAAAATGCATAGAGAGATACTAGCACAGAACAAGTTAAAGTATCAACTGGCCACGCGTATAATTTAATCGGTCGAGCCTCCAATAAACCTCGTTGCATGCGATAGAAAGAGATGGCAACATTTAGACACGTTTGGCGTACCTAAACAGGGAATTTTACAACAGAGAACCTTCTGTACGTAGTACTATTACTTATTCTGTGCCTCAGGATCAAAATTTTGTGTCGGTCACGTGGCTAACTGTATGCGTACCCGCTCCACCCATTTTTCAACACAGCGTTTCGAAAGAGCAAGCTCTCTACACGAGGCACGTAGTACGTAAATATACCGAGAGATAATAAAAGTATCTTTTAATTCGCTACAAAGATTGATCTAATAAAGTTTTCCCCATTAACCCTTATCCAGGCAGAGGCGTTATATCGACCACATACGAGCTGTCAATCATGTATTTTAATGTCAATATATAAGGTTGACATCAACTACCAGCTTGGAAAAGGGTTAAATACTGACAGAGAACTGTTCTGAATAAGGGCAAAATGATAGTGGTTGGGTACTTACCGCGTCAGCTTTGCAGACAGTGTTGGCCATTTGCCGGCAGAGCTGTCGCAGGAAATGCGACTTGTCAACCGTGTCGTCCGTGATCATGAACGAGTACAGCTTCTCTTTCAGCTCCTGGTTGCTGCGGCACATGAGCGCGAACACGTTGTGGCAATCTGCACGAATAAATAACGACGCACACACTTCAGCAAATAATTACAACAAGGAAACTGATGTGTCCCAGAAGGGGTGACACCACTCCACAATTAAACTTAATTTTCAGGGCGACTTCTAGCTATTGTCAAAATGTGACGAGTTGTTAAGGCGGTGCATTGGAAATTATAGCGTGCTTCGAATCGCCGTTCTGACTAGATTAAGAAAGAATAATGTCTGATTTCCAGATATATAATTCTTGACTATATGATTCTGAGTCATCTGAGTTTATCGATAGGTACATACATGATTGCTTAAAATTCACTCTATAGAAAAAAAACCAGTTGGGTCTGTATTTTTTTTACTCAGCTTACTCAAACGGATCATTATTTTACGACACAATCAAGTTAATACTATAATATTTCATCTCATCTAAAATCTCGCTAAATTATATTTTTAAAAAACTTCACTAAATTTGGTATTTATCGAAATTTGTCCAAAACAGCGATTCCTGAAGAGTGTCACATCTCTTTTTCTCGTGGGCGGAAGGCATCAGCGAGTCTCTGTTTAGGGGGCGTGTATGACTCAAATCAAGGCATCCCCTTAATTTATCGCGCACAAGATTCTTCAGCCCCATGCAGTAGTCGACGCCGCCGCCGGGGTTACGACATCGCACGAGGAAATAATGAACCTACTATTCGAGAGCACAGGATGGGCGCAGGTAATACATATGTGGTACCTTCTGCCTCGCGGATGTCGACGACGCGCTTCACGGTGCTCAGCGGCATGAGGGAGATGTGTCTGTAGGGCTTGCTCGACCCTATTCGCATGGTACTCGTGCCATTTGTAGGACTCTTGCTGTTGAAGGCCTGGATAATGATATTATAATTCACATCTACAATTCTCCATCATGGTGACCAACATGTAAAATATAATCACCCTCCTAGCGTTATTCCCGGATGTGCTCTAAAGGAACACATGTAAAATATAATATGTATAGATAATTAGATACTCTAACTGTTTACACCTCACCAGCTCGGAAAGGTTTGCTTTTTCGCTCAAAATCTGCGCCCAAAAGTCCATTTTATCCGCTAGCGTGGAAAGAGTTTCTGAATTTAGAACGTGACGGTCAATCGTGAGATCCAACTTTTTTTCTATACGGTATGAGAGGTTATTATCCTGCGCTGCGTTCAGAAACTTATGGTGTTGTGCCAACAATTCCTTATTATTATTTTCCTTGCGGTGGTGAGGTGAAAAGTTTTGTGTTTCGCTCGGCATCAAATTATTTTGCCGTCTCGTGCCTTGAAAGCCTCGCTATACTTAGGATTGTACTTTTGAAGTTAAGCTTACAATCCTTCGTTGGCGCGGCTTTCAATACAAGCACTTGCGCCAAACAACAACTTTGCAGACTTGCATAACAAATAACTATTGTTGTTTTTAACTTACTTTTGATCGTTTCTTGCAGACTTCCATCGTGTCGGTAAATAGGAATAGTACGAGATGATCGCCTCGGCCGGAAAGCTCTTTCGATAGTTCAACTACTTCGCACCGGGCGATAAACGATCGATGCGATGACACCAAATGGGCCTACAAAAAGTTTAGTCTCTGTCAGATCCACACGGTTGTACGAGTATTAACACAGTAACATTGATTCTGGTGGCAGTGAAGAGATCACGGGACGCCGTAGTGCATTCATGTTTGCTTTCGCGAAAAATTGCCACTACATTTTTTCGGAGATTTTCTGCAACTTTTATGTTGTTTCTACTCAAAATCACGATGTCTTTCCACCCCAATAGGAGAAAATGTGTCCCAAAATGTCCAGACCTTTTTGAACTATCATATTGTGTTACCACTATACAAAATATAAGGTAAATGGTAACACAATAGGAAAAGTACCTTTGGGACAGTTTTGTCGTACCAGGGTCAAAAGAGCTCCTGATTCAGAGTGGAAATAGTTAACATAAAATTCCTAGAAGTACATTAAAATTTATAATAGTGTTTTTTTTTTGAGAAATGTTCATTGTGCAGAATAGGATACAATACAACATGCAGAATGCATCGACGCACCGGGCACTGGTCGATGTCGTGGTAGATGTCGAACATCTGCAGCTGCCCCTCCGTCTTGCGCTTGTCCTCGTTGATGTGGGACATCACCTCGCGCAGCCCCGCCAGCGCCGCCACCAGCGCGCAGTGGTCCGGGTTGTTCTTGTGCGTGTGTTTCAGGATGTCTGCCCACATACAATTATATAAGTACAACACATACTCTAAGGATGACTTGCACCAAACCGTCTGTAATCGTAAGCGGTGTTCGTTAAAATCTGAATGTATGGAACGTTTGACAAGTTTCTATGTAGGTACTGACAGCTGTCAGCGCCATGTTTAACGTTGATCGGTCTGTAACTTAGAGCATTAAACCAACCGGAGTGGCAATTGACAGGCGTTCCCCTCTGCCAAATACGTATGACCAGTGGTCATACGTATTGTATGGACTGACGTTTATCTGACGTAGCTATTTTCACGTTCCGCATACATTTGACGTTCCCCTCCCCCGCAAAAATCGGCAGACTTTTTATGTATAGAAAATGACACATGTGACCACTCCTGTTGGTTTAATGCTCTAAGGTCTGTAATCGTAAGTCGGTGCAACCCGCCCTAAGTGTCCTATTTGTGTTCAAGTTGCTACACACTTTTTGACATCTAATAATACACCTTGATATATAAGTAAGTACTCACCGTCAAGTAGTAGTCTAACACTCGGTAATCGCTGAACTGGTCTTATTAAAAGTTCTTGTAAACTTTGCCTGCCACACTCTGGTTTGGTCTGACAGATTTTCAAGAATGCATGAAATCTGAAAGGAACCAACACAAAAGTTACATAGGATTTTTTATAATAAACGAAATATGTAATGTTTCAACCATTGATATTTGTTAAACACTATTATAACAAGTACTAAAATACCTTGGGTTCTCACGGTCGCACTGTTGTAGCATTTCCTTGGTATTTTCAAAGAAATTAACGAAAGGCGGGTAGGCTTTGACCATGTCCGGCGTGTACTTGAGCATGAGGCGGCCGATGCTGACCTCCTCGCTCCAGTGCGCCTGCGCGTAGCGCAGCTCCTCCAACATGCCCCTGGTCAAACACGTCCACAACCCTCCATCAACAAGCTCGATACAACAAGCTCATACACTACGTAAACCAACGAAAGCCCAACACTAAACCACTCCTCATCGTGCCGCCTACGCGCCTTTTAAAAGGCCGTGTCAGTTGATGAAAATTCAATTTCATTCCATTTAAGAGAAACTTAAAATTTCACTGTTCGGTTTTGCGTGCTGGGCACCACGAGTTTAAAACATTAGTGGAAAATGGTGTAGTGGCACCAGATACAGCAACTATGTACGGACATATGGTCCTTAGAACCGGATTTAATTAGTGAAATGGTACACGATATACTTTTCTGTTGTAAACAACTTAAACTAGGTATGTGCTGTGACACCCCTTCCCCATCATACTTTAGCGGGTTGTAGTGTTAGACTATAGTAGTAGGAGTTTTCTTATAGTTAGACTATAAGAAAACTCCTACTATGAGAAACAGTAATTATTTATTTTAATATAACTATTGAAGTACTCTTCAGACACATTAAAAAAAAACATTAACTGTTAAACGACCGTCTCTTGTTTATACAGGCTTTTCAGCGTTGTGACCACTGGTCAATAGCCGCATGTACCTTTTGGATTGGCATTCGCTTTCATTTTACGTTTCGTTTTAAAGACTGTGGGTTGGGATGTGACTTTTGGGATCCTCTTAGCTCTAATTCTGTCCACAAAGAGTAATCCAAAAGATTTAGGTAAAACGCCATTCCTCTGTACTAATAAATCATGGTAAACTATCTTTCAACAACTTCTGCGTAGATTTCACTTAGTGATCATGAAAATCCACTCTTTATTAGAGAACAGCGTTGTAGGTAAGGGTTCTACAACCTTCTCTAGAATGTCATTCTGATAATTGTGTGCGTTGACTTTGACCCCCTGTTGACAGCAAGAAAGTATGAGTAACGCCTTCATATGAAACGCCCCACCATACCATGACACTCGAGGAGTGACAAGTGCGTTGTACATTACGCACGTTAATCGGGATGTCCTTCGAGTTTTTAGCATAGATTTTGTAGTTCTGCCTGTAAAATACCTTCGCATTGGTATTTATTTTTTCTAGCATCGTGTCTTCGTAGCTGCATCCGACACCAATAATTTCGTAATTTACGGTGGGATCATTTAAGTATTGCACTTTTCGCAGAGTATCTCCAGTATTCTGTATACCGATATGCGCGGAATGCTAGTTTGAAGAGCCATATTCTTGGTATTTTCTGCCATTTCGATAAAGAATGACAAATTAAATGAAAAAGGACTTTTCTTTAAATCACAAGGTTTCGGATTCAAAATCGGAACAGTCGTGACAAGCTGCCGGGTATGTTATTATTTAACATTTTACCTTTTAAACGCGTCTCAAAACTTATGAACACACGAGATACTTGAGCGTGCTATAAACAAATCCATACTAATATTATAAATGGGAAAGTGTATGTGTGTTTGTTTCCTTTAAGTGTATGTCCGTCTTTCACGGCTAAACGGAGCGACGAATTGACGTGATTTTTTTAGGGATGGAGTGACATAGGATAGTTTTTATCCCCGAACTCATCCCCCTAAGGGGGTGAAATGGGGGATAAAATTTTGTATGGAGCTGCGATATAAACGAGTTATAAGCTAGTGTTTAATATTAATGTCGACATATTGGAGGTAAACATGACCTCCTTTATAGAGCAGAATAGTATTATTACATTCAAGTAACTCTGGCAATATTCGAATTATACTATAGAGCCTGAATCTTATTCTAAATGCTAACGGATTGTATGAGGCAATCTTTTTAGGGCTCCGTACCATCAAACGGAACCCTTATAAGACCCCTTTGTTGTCCGACTGTATGTCTGTCTGTCAAGACCCTTTATGTCGGGAACGCGTGTATCGAGTTAAAATTACAGCCATATACTCAGATCTACAGTGCCTTGAAGTTGTGAAAAATCCAACATCTACCATCACCATTATCAGGCATTCATTGAGATAATTCTATTTTGTCACGGACGCAAGAAGTTATTAGGCAAGCTAAATTAAATAAAAGCTTATAAATTAAGGACATATCTCATACATCATAACCTTAACTGTAGTCGAATACCGTGTGCGTGTACTTTATACTTACTGGTGAAGTTCATAAATAGGCGGTAAATTTCCAAATATAATTTTTAATTCTGTATTGTTGAGCAATGCCATTTTCCCATTACTATTGTCCTCTTCAGCCATATCCTCCAAAGGTTGCTTAAACATCTGTAAACGGAATAAATAAATGGTTTCATGGTAACTCGTGAGAATAAACAGGACGGAGCGATGGCAACATAATATAAGTAATATTTCATACTTACAGTAACGATTGTATGTAGAATACCAACATAATTGGATTCTGTTTGAAGTAATTCCATAAATACTTGCTGCCTAGGGGACATCAGCTTCCGCACCACATTGTCGGGCACTTCCGATTCTAAGGAAATAAACAATAACATCAGTCTAACAAAGAATTCCGTGTTAACCAACCAGTATGTGAGTTTACTGGGCCACGATATTACTGTACCTTCTAGCAACTGTTTGCTGTCGGGTGAGGGTGTGTAGTCGAGCAGCATGTTGCCGGAGAGGCTGAGCACGGTGTCGTTGATGGAAGAGCGGCGCTTCTGCAGCGCAGCATCGCCGCCGCGCAGCTTGCGCTTGCGCAGCCGCTGCAGGTGCGCCGGCGTGCCGCCCGCCACACCCGCCGCGCAGCCCGCCCCCGCCTCCTCCGCGCCGCCGCCGCCAGCACCGCTCGCGCCGGTCACGCCTCCTACTGAAGATCGCCTTGAAACCTCGTCCAGGTACTGCTCCAAAACATACAATAGGCATTAATTTACATGTATATATCGTGATGGTGTGACAAAATCATAAATAATAGGGGACTCGAAAATTATTATTAGTCCAAAAGAAGGCAAAAAAATATGCCTAGTGACGAAAATCCCATTCAGATAACTCAAAGAATCACGAAGCTACAATCGTTTTGATATTGCTTGTTATAGAGAGAAAACGGAAACAGTGTGTGAAGTCACATTACAGGATGCTGCCGGAGGGCCGTGTCGACAGCGGCGCCGAACACGATGGGCACGGCACATTGCCGTCTTCTGTGGCGTCACAATCTTACAGCGTCATCGTTTCATATGAAGTTGCGTTTTGCGTTTTTCTTAAAACTTTGGACACTTATAATTTCGTGATTATTTAACCTTTTGTGTTGGTTTTTTCTTCATTTGACTACATTTTTAATCCTTTTTCGAGAAAATATGTCATTATTGATTATTTTATTTAGTGTCTACACTCTACTAAACAAAACGAAACTTACATCTTTAAAGAGATAATCCCTTTCATCCTGCGCTTCTTCGTTCTGTACGGACGCCCAGAACCACTCTGCTTTGACGACGTGCACGCGTGGCGAGCACTCCGGCGCGGCAGCTGTGTTGTGCTCGTCAACCACCTGGATATAATTAAAGGAGTGAGTGACCAATAAGGTTCTTGACTCTTACTATTGCGTAAACTTCATTATATTAACGTGTATTATTTTCGATTTTTTAAGCACATATTCGAATACAAACAACATCTTTTCGTGCATGCCCTTTTCATCAGCTACCCTATAAAAATGTTATGTTTGCGAAGACTGCATGCGTACGAGCGAAGAGTCATCCGAGTGCGAGGGTGTCTCGAACGAGTATGCGTGTTTTGGCTATATTCTAAGTGAGAGTCATAAAATGCTGGACTGCATGATAAGCATGTCTAAATTTAGTAATACTAAATTAAATGGTGTTAGTACCGGCAACGATATTCCATGGCATTGCGATATGGCGCGGACGTCACGGATGGGAGGCGTCGAGGCGAGCGGCAGCTGGTCGCGGAGGGGTCGAGTGGGAGCGGGAGCGGGAGCGGGAGCAGGAGCGGGGGCGGGGGCGGGGGCGGGCGAGGGCGCGGGCGCGGGCCCGGAGCCCGAGGACGTGTGCGAGGAGACGCTCGCGGGCCGCAGCTCCAGCCCGCCGCAGATAGAGTGCCGGTGTACTCGCAATCCTACACTTTGCGGCGTTTTAAATGTGACTGATTCATCTAGCTCGTCCACATCGACGTCGTGCTTTACATGGGTGGCCATATCTGTACTGTCTATAGTGTCTACTTGTACGGGTGATATATCTAAATTCATGTCGTCGCTATCTTTGCTCGGTGTCGATACATATTTTACTTGTGGAGGGAGGTGGCAGGCGCTCACTTCCACGGTGTTACGTTCAAGTCTTTTCTCATATTTCTTTTTTCTCTCACTTCTAAACGAGGCTGTGAATGACTTGACGCTTCTCCGTAACTTGGATGCTGATTTCACAGTTTTAGAACTGCGTATTGAAGCAAACGAAATATCAAAGAACCCCGACTGCTTGCTCGTGTTTATCGAGCAAATGGACGTGTTATCATCCTCTCGGATGGGGGACGAGGTCGATGCAAGGAATACGCCTGCTGGGTCAGTCGGCTTCACACTGTCCGGACTCAATGGCTCTATAGTAATGTCACCCGTCGCTTTGGAAACAGATTCTTTTTTTGTTCGTTTGAAAATCGTTGGCCGGTTTTTAAACTTAAAAGAATCTTTTATCTTAAGTCGTTTAATTGATTTCCAATTGCTGTCTTCACACTTATCAGGTGAAAGGTTTGCGTCGATGGGGCTTACTTGAAAGCTGGAATCTGTAGAATTGCGGCTTCTCTTTTTCCCAGAACTGATAGTAGTAGTAGAATGCTGCAACTCTTTGCTTCCCGTTGAAATGGGCAGCAGAAACGCAGGTTCTTCTTTACAATCTAAATCACATAAACTCTTTGTAAGAGAAGAATGTAGCGACCCCGCCTCTGTGAGGCAATCCACTAGATTAAACATGTTAATTGACTTATTTCTAAAGACTTCTCTTTTATCTTTGGCGTTTATTCTGATGGCACCTTGCATCGCTTGCGATATATGTTTGTTTTCTTTGTTTTGAGTAGAGGGCGAGGTGTCTGCGAGCGCTTGGGCCAAGTAGAGGACCGCGGCCGAGTCGGGACAGTCCCTGCCGGCGAGCACGTGCGCGCGCGCGAGCTGCAGGCGGCGCTCGGGCTCGTCGGCGGCCTCCGCGGCCGCGCCGCTGGCGCGCCGCCCCGACAGCCGCGCGGAAAGTCTACGGTAAATAGAGCTCTTCGGAGTGCTCTGCGAGTTGGATGATGCGCGAGAGGGCTTCGAGGATATGTTTGGGGTACTGGGTTGGGGCGATAGGATAAGCGAACGACCGAAAGTCTCCCCATTGGCCATTACCTGAAACATGTGTGAAACACACCACGCAATGATGTAATGAAGCCATTCCAATACAAACATGCACAAAAGTTGTATTATTGTTATTGAGATAGAGCAGTTAGACACAGGGAAGCATTCACCTAAGTATATACTTTTTGAAAAGTTACTGACCAAAATGAAAAGCTCGGTTTATGTCCAATGTTGAGTGCACATAAAACTAGACATCTTAACTGGTGAAAACTCAACAAACATCACAATAATAATGTTATGATTTGACAATGGGATAGTTTAAGGACAGTGTGCAACTACGTGGCAAGACAGATATACAGTGATACTTATCTAAGTGCAACAACACTCTTGCCTGATAGAATATTGACGTTTAATGAAATCATGTAGACGGATTTCGCGTTACAAATCCTGCTAGAACTAATTATTTAGTAAGATAAATTGACTACACAGTACAGTCAAGTGTCAAAATATGGGTGCATACAACTTACTCATAAATATGACCCCTCGCTCTTATGCCAGTGGATTAAGGTTTTGAAACATATTTGTATGAGCGTTAAATCGATACATAATTTTTGCATTTACGATATCGATTTATTTTAACGGTGCGTTGAAATTACTCACAGTCACATGGGTTATTTACTTATTTCTCAGCAATGTGTCGAAAATATACTATTTACAGACCGTATGTTGTTATAGGATACTTTAGCATCGCTTCCAACTTATAGTTTCCTACTCTCATTATTTGAAGATGATGAATAGCAGTTGAAACTAGATATATGCAAACTAATCATGTCATAATAGATTAATTATTTAATTAATGTCCATCAGGTGTCGAGTGTTGCATCGGCCATAAAAATAAGATTGCAGAAGCGTTCCAATACTAGGTGATGAACATAAAAAAGCAAACAATGGGTCGACTTCGCGGCATGCGGAATGTTTGTGGTTGAGTGGGTAGACACCGAGCTACAGTGGAGATCATGTACCTCCTCGCGTCGGTCGTACGACAATGGTGTAAAGGTAACATCATGTAAGTACACTTATAAGCAAACGTCAATAAGAATGAGTATCAGTTTGGGATATAAAGTAAAAATAAAACACAGTGTAATCGTTGTGTGCATTTATGTAATGTCGGACATTTTTAGACATTGCAGACTTCGTAAATTTAATATTACCGAGTCGACGGCAATCAACAGGTGAAAATTACTTCAGAAAAAATACAATAAAGAATATTATTTACGTCATGTAGGTATAGAATTCTTATATTCGTCTCATTTCATAGTAGCATCAAGCAATAGACTTGAATATATTAATATTATTTGCTGAGATGTTAAATACACATTGGTAGGATATTGCGGGAGTTTCATGTATCGTCTCATGTGTCGGTCTTGAGACCCAAAATAGTATTAATACTCTCTACAAAAAAAACGTCACTTTAAACAATAAGACCTTCCCATTTTTTTTTCAGATAAACGAGTTACAAAGTCAGTAAACTTGTGCGCATGGAGCAATATGATATATAGGTATCAACTTGCACTGCAACTTAGTAAAATCTAATTAAGTCGAATCATGTTTTTGAAATTATGACACTCTTTACTTGCCCTATGTTAAACCTTTGATCTCATATCACATGTCCACCAAAACTACAGAGATAAAGCTAATCAATTGGTAGAGTCATTAAAAAAATCGCACATTATGATACGCTTTTCTGAAGAATTTAGAGACGCTATTAGAGTTTAGTTGTCATTCCTTCCGGTGGCAACTGTATGTGTGATAGAGTGGTGTTGTGTGTAGATGCGGTGTGGGGTGGTGTGGTGTGGTGTCGGGTGGGGTGGGGTACTCACGACGTGGGTGCAGTCGGGGTCGTCGAGCGGGCAGGCGGCGCCGCCGTTGCTGGCCAGCACGTCCCCCATGTGCTGCGTCTCGTCCTCGGGGAACCCCACGAAGCACACGCGCGCGCCCGCGAACACTTTCAACTTGTGCTCCTTCTGGAAATATCACGTCACATCTATTAGCATTCAGCTTCTCTTGATGCATATATGTGCTGCTGTTCAAAAGCAGAACACGCTTACTTACGCACTTTGACCTGCTATCTTGATATAAAGGAATGCTACATGCTCATGTGTTATTCCCGAAAATTTTTAGCAATGATATCATTTCCCCCATTGCTAAACAATAATATTGTTAAAACCCATAAGAATACTTGATTGCTCGGCTTTTTTTTATACCACGTCGGTGGCAAACAAGCTTACGGCCCACCTGATGGTAAGTGGTTACCGTAGCCTATGGACGGGTGTTACATGCGCGTTGCCGACCCTTGTAAGAATGTATACACTACTTTTTTGAAGAATCCCATACTGTAGTCCCTCGGAAAAACCTCGGCAGGGAGCTCATACCACAACCGGAGCGTCCGAGGGAGAAATATTCTCTGAAACCGTACGGATGCTGTAAGCATTCTTTGGCTACCCTATCCTTGTCCTACATGTAGGGGGCTCACATGCATCACATGTTTGTTGTACCCATTATATAACGTATATACAGGTCGACACATGTAAAAAGAACCCTGGCGGCCATACATTTTATATGGCCACCAGGGCTCTTTTTACGTGTGTCGACCTGTACCTATATTGATCTATTCCCAAGATATACGAACAATTTACTTTTTATCATGCGACAAGTATAATGTCTGGAGCCTTTGAATTACTGGTAAATTTCAAGTAAAACTTTCATGCCCGATTGAATGCTATTAGGGTTTAAAGATAGTAGGTAGTAGGTTGTACAGCCTTTCGTATGCCTTGGCCCGGATCCGTCCAGAACGGTTCGAACTTACAACGTTAACTTCAAGGTCATTATTCGAATGTTTTTTTTTTGACATCGGCATACGAGAGGCATGGGAGTGGTACTAACCATAAGTGCGTCGTGCGTGGCGAGGCAGGCGGCCTCGTCGCGGCGGCGCCAGCACTCGTCGACCCACGAGCGCG
The DNA here is from genome assembly GCA_945867215.1 of Epinotia demarniana. Taxonomy (NCBI): domain Eukaryota; kingdom Metazoa; phylum Arthropoda; class Insecta; order Lepidoptera; family Tortricidae; genus Epinotia; species Epinotia demarniana. Next base: position 21,249,361 of record OX244259.1, read on the forward strand.
CCAGCACGGGCAGCCCAAACCCAGACGCGTACCGGTACTTGTCCCCCGTGGCGGCCGCCGCGATCAGATGCGTCACTTTGCTCGACATGTCTTTGCGGATGGACCCTCCCATATAGTGTATAAGCGTTATCAGGTACGTCTGTCAACAGATTAATATAACTCCATCAACTTTTGCTAGTGATGTTTGACAAAGAATATCATAATCACGTGGATACAATTCCCGGCAAACAACATGAGCAAATGACCTTGCCTGCGCAAAGGCGAATAGTACGTGCGAGCTGCCCTCCACTTCGTCCCGCATGTTCAAGTTGTTTGCCGGGAACTGTATCAGTAATAACATTGACATAAAGCCGCGCAGTGTTTAAAAAAATCTAAGGACCGGAGGAGTCCGATATCTCAAAAACGATAAACAGATTTTCATGAAACCTGGCTAAGAACACTCGAGATAAAATTATCTGACACAAAAAAAATCGCATTCAAATCGGTCATGCCATGTAGGTACCGTATTTAACGTATAGCACTAATCATCCCGCGCCATATGAGACTAAAACTAAAACTAGAGTGTCCCAGGGCAGTAAAGTTGCAATAGCAACTATTGGTAATCCTGGGGGTTTTACATTACAGCGATCTACTGTAATGAAAAAGCCTAGGTAACTTTATGTAGGCCTTATTGTTACATCGCCGCCTATGATCGTATATGAGGTTTAATATCAGCGAGGCAAGCAATCTGATGCTGATCGATGTATACAGCTTTTCGAAAACAATGAGCCGCAATTGCAAATACATTGATGTTGCACCTGCAGAAGCAATAGATGGGCAAATGGTTTTAGAGAGCAGTGAGGAATGATTACATTTTGCATGTTACTAAGATACCAAACTCGATTGCTGTAAATTATGATAGAAAAAAAATAAGCAATTAGAGACATAGTATGAATGAGTTTCTGTCAAAAATTTCAGTTTTGGTATAAGCTTTTATTGCCGACTGTACTTTTCTATATACCATCATCAACTACCCATTGAGACGATTACCCATCTAACGAGCCCAAACTCAACGGGGTTACGTCGGTTAAGTACTCAATTCCCATGACCCCCTGTCTCCGTCATCACTGATCAGATCCGCTCTACGGTACCATTAATATTGAATTGTCATCCAAACTATACTTATACCCAAAATTTCAGCTCAATCGGTCACCGGGAAGTGGGTAAAATTTAACTCGCAGGATTTGTCCCATACTAACCGGGCAAGTTACATAAAAGTTAGTAAAAACGTTCCACTCACTCTATTTTTTTTCAAGCAACATAAATTAGTTTCCGACCTAGACAGAGAATCCTATTGTGTATACAAAGTTTCATGTTATTATAGCATGCCGTTTTAAAATGAGAACCAAACTAGGTTTTGTGGAGAGCCCAGTGTCTTAGCGACCAGTCTGTACACATTTAAACCGATTCAATAAATCAATATTTTATGAAATATGTTGTAGTGATAACATTAATAGGTGGACTATCTCGACCGCCAACATTGCAAATTGTTGTCAGTTTCAGAAAGTCACAACTATAATTTGCATTTTAACAAAATCTTGGCTTATATTGGCGTACAAAATGATAAAACTTTCGCTAGTGGGCCCTAGTTTAACCAGATGTTTGACAAAAGTATGTGTCGGAACACTATACTTCGCTTTACACAAAATTTCCGATTTCCGACCTTTCGCATAGCACTAGATTCATATTTGAGTAGGAAGAAAGGATGATAATTGATAATGCACCAAATTTTAGAGAAGATGATTATTAGTATTACATTTTTCTATCCCATGTTGACTGCGTCCTACTCGTCAGGGAACGAATTTAGAACGAGTAATAAGCGCTTTCAGACGCTGATTAATCAGACATAAGTAGTAAATGTAGTAATCTTTTAATTTAGTAATTTTATTCTAGTTGTAGACCAATTAACTGTTTCAGTAAAACAAGCTTTCTGAAACGCGCTAGATGTTTGCATTCCTTTTGAACAACAAACATGCGAAGTCCTATTTACAAACACGTGAATTCTCCGCAAATAATAAAGCAAACTTTTAAAATTCTGCGATAATAACCTTTAAAATCATATAACAGACGAACATTGGGAAAAAATATTCGCAATTCAACTCGGTCACGAAACAAGTAATTTACACTATCACATAAAAGCTGCTAAAAGTTTAATATCAAAAAATATAAACATGATCATTTATGTAAATTCGCTTTAGCGCAAACCAGCAGCAGCTCAAGGCAAATACAAGACAAATACTATAAAATACCAGAGAACCCCAGCTAGTATAACGTACGGGGTTGTTGGTAATCCAATATTATATTCATGTTAAGAGGTTATAGGGGAGGTTAATTGCAATATTTTGCACCACAAAATGCATCATGCAAAAGTGAACCAATTACGATATAAATAATGTCGACTTGGCTTTAATAAAAAAAACACTAATGGTTGTAGTTTTATTTTAACAAGAATACATTGAATTACCAATAATCCTGTATATGTGTTCATATCGTTGGGGACACCAAAACTCACTAATTACGAAATACCAACACTTTTAGAGTAACAATAAGGTTGCGTTTCCTTAGCTATTGCGTGTAATCAGTCAGTTTTGACCATCTCCCAACGATATTTGACAATGACTTGTATGCAGGACGGTTATGTAAAAGGGGTACTTACGAGTTCATCTTTCTTCCTGAAACCGGAAAAGCATATGACCGCGCCTCGCATTGCGAGCGAGTAGAGAGGGCGCGTGTTCGACGGCGGCGCCTCGTCGCGCGCGGCGAGCTGCAGCACGGCCGTCGGGCCCAGCACCCTGCACAGTACTTGCGATACGGTACAAGTTCCCAACAACATTATGACCACTGCCAATGTCTATTATTCAGCAGTGACGCGCAGTTGCAGTGTCCGAGGCAACCGGATGGCTCGCGGTATTTGAGCTCAACTTGGACTGGGGCGGAAATAGAAAAATGCATGAATAAGATTTTTTTGTAGTGAGGCAGCCGACTGAAAGTGTGTACCTACGCTGTTTAATGAAATGATGTTTCAAACGAATACCTGGCGACAATTTTTTTTTTTCACCCATCTCCTATTTTCGCTGCAGTCCATATTGGCTCAGTTTGAGTTGCACAGGGAGGTTCCACAAAGTTTCGGGAGCTCAAATACCGCGAGCCATCCGGTTGCCTCTCGGACACTGAAACTACGCGTCATTTAACTATACATATAGGTGGACCGATTAAACCAGTCCTCCGGGCTTTGCCTCCCGCACTTCACCCGCGCCCGGTTACCGTCATACTGAGGGCGAGCACTGAGTGAACAACCTATATACAACGGCAAGTTCCTTTAACATAGTGAGACTGCTGCATGCAGGTAGTTTCACTATAGAGAGGTATCTGTTATTGACTTACTATCCCTATGTATACACTGGACACCTACAACATTTTTCGTAACGTCTTCCATTAGGCGTGCCTACTAGCGCCCGCCAGAGACTATGCAAAGGTACTCCCACGCTGTACTTGTACATTCATTTCTTATCCATCTAAAGATAAATGTTTATGAATAATGGCAATGAACTTGATCCCCAATATCTACCTATAATTATAATTAAATTCTCATGGCCGTATTAAAAAACGTTCATTAAACCGGTTTTAGCTAAAATGCCGTTAAAAATTGTTTTTATTTATGCCACTTTGAGATTTGTGTTTGTGAGAAAGGGACAAACACATTTTATTCAAAGGTTTGTTTCGTTTATGAATTGGGAAGTCAATCTTTATTATATGTAATGGGTAAAATATATTTTTATTTACTGGCCTTGACGAAATTCCCTATCCCCCAAAAATCATGATTAAATTGAGAAGTACAACCAGTATATATCTTAATTTAGTAAAACTTAACTTTGACACCGATGGTCTCATCATCGCTGTGAAAATAAACAAACACCAATACAAACAGATAATATAAGTAAGTAGAAAATGTGTTTATGAAAATATTACAATTTTCTTTACAAATCCCAACAATATTAACTATAAACCTCTTACCAGTAAAAGCTGAACTATTTATTTACTTATTTCTCTACCTACGGCTATTAAACCACGCCACACCATATAAGAATACCGGCTACATTCGGTATTGGTTACGATCACATTTTTCATTTTAAATATTAACCCGTGATTTCCGGGATGAATCTATCCTATGTCCTTCCCCGGTACTCAAACTATATCTATACCAAATTTCATCTTAATCGGTTCAGCGGTTTAAGCGTGAAGAGGTTAAAGACAAGACACACTTTCGAATTTATAATATTACTATGGATTTTAGCTAAATCTCACGTACAGTGATTTTGTTGTTGGCGTGGCGACGGTATAGCGACCGCTTCAGCCAACGGCACTTAAACTCTGATTATCTGGCATAAAAAGGGTTTCTGATACAAGCCCATATTTCTGAATGTACTTTTTTGCATGAACAGGCAGTAACCAGCATAAATATCTATTTGACTATGGGCAGCGCTGCAAATATATCTGATCAATTGAATGTTATATATTGCATGACGATACTTAGCCGGCAAAAATATGTGATGATTTACACCCGGCATGATAATCGTTATCTAGTAGGGACGGGACAATATTTATCCATTTATTATTTGATATTTTCCATCCGTTGTTGTCAATATAAATTTGTAGAAACAAAATCCATGGTTAAAAATAAACCACATCATGTTATGGCTCACATGCACCTGTCAAAACAAAGTGAGTTAAACTCACCTGGGACCGGACGCGTTTCGATTCCCACTGGGTTGGGTAATTTTTTCTCAATACACGATATTGAACACATATCGCAATATTTTCCAAATCCGTTTTATACCGTCAAACGTGGGACCTATTCTATACAAGGCGTCCCAAAAGTGAATGTCAAGCCGCAAGCAGGAGATAGCCCAAGTCATGATAGTTATAAATAATATAACTAGTGGTTCTATGAGCTGTAAAGCTCGCAAGCTGAACTTTATTAAAAAAAAAAACATTTTATTCAAATACCGGACAAGTGCGAGTCAGAGTCGCCCACCTACGGTCCTTAATTCCGTCCGTACTTAATTACAAATGTATAGTTTTCAGACTTGTAGTATAAGGCGATATTAATATTACTTACCAAATTTCGTACTTCTAGGTCAACGAAAAGGAGCCCATAAATTTTTATTCCCTTGAGTGTCGAAATATCACTTATACCGGCATAACGGCCGTATCTTTTTATTACGTTTACTTTGTAAATTGTTTTTTTTTCACAGGTTCAAGGCTGTATACATGGTTTTATTTAATATCAACTCGATATCTCCACGCTTTCCTGAGATATAGGGTATTGGCAGACAGACAGACGGACAGACGGACAACAAAGTGATATTATATGATAGGATAATGTAAGGGTTCAGTTTTATCAATTTGAGGTACGGATTTCTATAAAACGATATAATTAACAAACCTGCTCACAAAATTTCAAGAGAATCGGTTGAGAAATGCGACCTGTAGAGGAGAACAGCGGGATAGCGTGACAGACGCCGCACATACAAACGATTTTCGAACCAAGCTGAAGCATACAACTTCGTTCGCTTCGATAGCACGGTCGAAAAATACTAGAAATGGTTAAATAAAAACTTTCTTCCTTACTCGATGAAAATTCAGCTTTGAACTTCTCATGCCTTACTAAAATCTATTCATCTATTCAATGGAGTAAAATGCCAGGTAGAAATGTCAATCACAACAAATAATGATACCAGGGGCCTATACCATAAAACTTAACAAGCGTACAATTTGACATAATTGTCAACTTTTTCTATGGAAAATTGTACAATTTTGTTAAATTGTACGCTTGTAAAGTTTTGTGGTATAGGGGCCAGGGCACTGTTCAATAAACGTTACAAATTGTAAATTGTAACTGTCGAAGACAGGTGACAATTCTACATATTTCTGTTCAATATAAATTACCAACTACAAATTTGTAAATTTCAGAAAGTTACAAAATTGTCGAATTGTAGCGACAATTTTACATATTTCTGTTCAATTAAAAAATTACACTTCACAGGCGAAAGTTTACTAACTTGTCAAGGTAACTGGTTTATTGAACGCATAATTGAAGGAACTGGATTACAATATTGTAGAATTGTAATACAATTGTGACAGGCAACCACACCGTCTGTCAGACGTTTGGAAATTAACGGCTACTATTTTGATACAATCAATAGAGTAAAATGGTGCTCACGTCGTCGTCTTGTAGTAGTGAAACTTGTTTATTTTCATTTCATGGGTTAGTTTGTCACAATATTTTCCAAACAGTACATCTTTATTTTCATAAATAAGCGACAATATAGTTAATTTGTGCGCATTATCCATTTTGCCGACAGACGAACTAATAAATTGTTTTCTGACGTAGACAAAAGTAACGAGGAAATTCAATGGTACCCTCCATATTGCTCTTAAGTCAATGAATTGACAATTAGTTGTAAATTGTAATTTATCACGACAAATTTGTAACTGACAAATGTCAGTAAAAACGACAGGTACCTTTTTACAATTGTAAGTTATATTGAACAGGGTTTACCAGCGTTTCAATTTTCAAATATGTCACTGTATTACAATTACAATTTTGTAGCTTTATTAAACGATTATTACTTGACAATTCTACAATTATGTCGTATTTTAACCAAATTGTCGGATTGTTATCTTTATTGAACCCTGCCCTGCTTATTACAAACAGTGAGTAGCCGACTGATACTAATAAAAAGATCGTCATCCTCTTAGCGTTATTTCCCGGTTGTGCCCTAAATTAGGAGCCCGGGGTCCGCTTTGACACCGATCGCGAGATCTGGCATAGGCACTAGTTTCACGAAAGCGACTGCCATCTGACCTTCCAAGGCAAAACTAGACCTTATTGGGATTAGACCGGTTTCCTCAAGATGTTTTTCCTTCACCGAAAAGCTGACGGTAAATATTCCGTACATAAATTTCTGAATAACTTGTAGGTGTACGAGCCAGGATTTGAACCCATGACCGCCGCACGCCCGAATCACTAGGCTTAGTAGCCGTAGCTTTCATACTAATAAAAATATATGTTATGAAATTAAAGTATCAAACAATTTACTTTAAAAACAAAGTGTTAACCGACTTGAATTTACACATTTCTTTTCCAATTTACCACCATATGAACTGATTTCCGAGAGCCAATGAGCGTTGAATATCAGAGAAAAAAACCCAATCGCTGTATGAGGGCCGATAATATTTGAGGACTTCCGTCGATTCCACAAGGATCACCACCTCACCATTGCCACCTCATTAGTTTCTATTTCAAAGGAATCTTATCAGAATTCGTGACGTGCATTTGGGTCAATCAACTATTTCTTGTTGCTCGTTGCCATTGTATCCTGGGTCACTCTTTAAAACTATGATTTTATGGCGTTTAAATCTACTAAACACGTTTTTGTTATGTTGGTTAACCCATTCCATGCTGGGGCATCTCCTTAGCATGATAGAAGTCCAATTTATAGTATGTTTTCTAAGAAACTCTGTCACAGTTGTCTCTTGGCTTACTGGGACAGAATAACAACAAGAAAAAGTTGATTGACCCATTTGTACTTTTAAGTACATAATTGAAGAATTCCACAAGTCAGCTGTTGTGGTCTTCATCATCCATTTCAATTTTCGGGTGTAAATACACGAGTTATAATTATAATAGAAAAAACCAAAATCACTACACGCGTGCTTATAATATAATGAAGGAGTTCCCTCACTTCCTCATGAGTTCAATCATCCAACTGGATTCTTGAATAAAATGGGACCACCCTGGAAGCATATACTAACACGCAAATAAAAATTGTACGAATTTGTAGTCCGGATTTCTGAGGTAACAAGAATTGAGAAAAAAACAACTGAATTCAGAACCTACTCCTTTTTTAAAAGTCTAGTCTACTGACAATATTTTCTACGCAACTATTGATCAGGCCCTAATGCATTCGAGAGTCAACCACAAATACATACAACAAAAACCGGTCAAGTACGAGTCTGACTCGCGCACCGAGGGTTCCGTACAAACTAACAATTAACTCAAGGTAAAGTAAATGTCCCAATATTTTGTTAAATTAATTATTTTAACCCAACACAACAGGATTCGATTTCAAACAACGAAGAACTTTTACACCAAGACCACCGAACTACCAAGACAATTGAATCGTGATATTTTTTGACCTGCTATTGAAATATGCCCGTCCCAACCCCATTAATTCTAGAAAAATCTTAACAGCGCGAAGTAGGAATAGGGTCAGCGCCATCTATTGGCCCCATTTGGTACTAACGTGCAATGGCAATCAGCTTAGTACGTAGTTTGTTTTTTTTGCCCCTGCCTCAATATCAATACAAAACAAAAAATACGCTAGATACAGAAAAAGCTATACTTTTCCAGTAATATTTACGTTTATGTTAATCACTCGTAATAATTTCACTTTGTGACAGACAGACAGACGGACAGACAGACAGACAGACGGACGGAGTCGCACCATAAGAGTTCCTTTTTTACCTTTTTTGGTACGGAACCCTAAAAATAGGATCATTGTTTTATCCTGAGTGAGACTTCATTAAAGTGTTAGTATATGGTTGAGGTGGGCGGTGGGCGTCGCGTCGGCATCGCCGCAGTGACGTGTCCGTGACGTCGCGCTGTGTGTCGCACTGTCGCGCGCCACCGACCCGTGCCCACAGGAAGCCGTATATACCGGGCTGTACTTACGTGTCACTATAGAAATAGTTCGTGACTTACACCACACGCATTCCAGACAAAATGTAAACAATTATCGAGAATTGCGTTATATTAATTTACGTCACACCTGGCCATAATGCGAGTATTACTGCACGCTGCGCGTACGGGAAAACTCGCATTGTGGCCAGGTGAAGACGTAAAATTTTGTACTCAACACGGGCGGTAATTCGTAAAGCCCCAGAGCGCATATTTATGGCCTTCACCTTCGGTTCGGGCCACAAACACCTGCGACCTGGGGCATTCACGAATTCACCGCCCTAGTTACGTAATGTACTATTATAACCGGATCGCACCTTGTCAACCTCGGATAATAAGCTTTGCACATGCCTTAATAAAGTTCGTACTATTTGATTGTAACTTAGTCCGCTCACATGTGTCTCACTGTTTTCGTCTCAATAACTATTTTAACTAGCATGATCCTATTAGGGTGAGGACCAAATTCTTGGCCAGTAGTTAGCCAACTACTGGCCAAGAAAGTTCCGTTGTAACACGAAAATTAGCCATACAATTCTATGGTTAATTTTCGGGTCACAACGGAACATTATAACTAAGTACTACCAATTAACCACGCTAACTACTGGTCCAGAATTTGGTCCTCACCCGTTAGTGAGATTGTAAAACGGTGTTTCATAAACTTTTAAAAACGATTGTTCATTGAAATTCAAATCGCAGGAGGGCTTATACAGGGGATCAAAAACCACAACTGTAAATGACAAAACAGTCATGTTTGTTCATTGGAGTCAGCTTAATACGTAGTAGCTGACTGCACAAAATACAGCCGACAATACAAAAATTAAAATGTTTATACTGTTTGTGTAGAAGTTGGTTATTTTTGGACCAAGAAGGATGGCTAAAAGAGCGTAAGTAAATAAGAGCGTAGTTTTTTCTAAAACACACGTAGTATTATTTGAGCGGTATGCATTTAAATGTGACATGGTATAGTCCAATGCCAAAATAAGTACCAATTTAATCCTGTCATAAATATGTAGCTACTGGAGCCGTAATGTTAGAGCCATGGGACATATTTATACCCATATTTTTACACTTGACTGTACCAAATAAAAGTATTTTTGTTGAATTGAAAAATAAGATTATTTAATGCGGTTTCTGTTTTAGTTCTGACGCTTGGAGACCTAATAGATCATTGATTTAGTATAAAGAACTAGATGCACAATGTCAAACAAATATGCCAAGAAATGTGCCTCAGAATGACAACTCTAGCTACATTTCAGTAGTTGCTAATAGCGTTAACTTAAAACCTCCTGCATCAAGATATATATGTTTCATAAAAAAAGAACTCAGTGTTTTACACTTTAAACACCATATTAGCAAACCAACATCAAAAGATTAAATACTTTTTAGTTTATTGAGACGTATCATAATGTGACTTGACTGCTCACGTCAAAACTTTAGTTAGCGTTTAGCGAATGAATGGAGTCGCTTTATAAATTTTATTTATTTAAACAGAAAGAGCAAAATAGCACAAATAAATCAGGTGTCTGAGGGAGGTAGAGTTTCAAATGTATGTTACTAATATTATATACAAAACAATTGTTGAGATTTCCGTAAGCACATACAGTGCAGCTGACAGAGTCCTTAAAAAAAGTCATTTTAGTTTCCTTGAAATAGATTCAGTTCTTTAATCTTTAATACAGGGTGGCCCAGAAAAACGTTGACATAGAATTATAAGAATATTATTTTATTACTTACACCAAATTCATAAAATAACATTAAATAGTAAAATTCAATATCTTGAAATAAAATAAAAAATTACTGTCTTCAAAATATCCTCCTTTTGCACTGATACACAGACGCAAACGTTTGGTAAAATTATCGACGATATGCCGCAGCTCTTCCGAGGTAATTTTTTCCCACTCCTTCGTAAGTGTTGCTTTTAGAGCATCTATATTTTTGTGCTTGGACGCACAGGCTCTTGACTCTAGGATTGACCATAAACTATAATCCATTGGGTTTAGGTCAGGCGAGTAGGGTGGCCATTCTTTGGAGCTTATAAATCCGGGAAAATAGTCCCTACACCACTGCTGCACACTACGAGCCCTATGGGATGGGGCAGAGTCTTGCTGGAATATCCACGGTTGGTTACCAAAATGTTGTTGACTCCAAGGAAGAACTACGGCTTCAAGAATATCTCTTTTATATATTTCTTGATTTATTTTGACACCTTTTTCTATAAAAATAAGGGGTGTTTTGCCTGTAGAGCAAATCCCACCCCAAACCATAACGGATTCCGGCTTTTGTCGGTGAGGAATCACTGCAATTGCTCCAGGACGACTAGGATAATACATTCTATCATTTTGGTGATTATGAGCCTGTTCAATAGAAAACAGTTTTTCATTTGAAAAAAAGATGTGATTCCATTTCTCAGCCGCGGCACGCCTCTTAATTAGACGACATCTCTCGAGGCGAACTTTTTTATCTTTATCTTCAAGAAGTTGTGCCTTACGCAGTTTGTACGCCTTCAAATTGAGGTCATGTGCGACAATACGTTGCACCGTCGAACGGCTTATACCCAGGTCTCGAGCCATTTATCGGACTTTGGTCCGTGGATTACGATCAAGTCGTTTTTTGATAACATTTCGGAGCCTGGGAGTCCTCACAGTCCTCTTTTTTCCTCTTCCTGGGTGGTCTCCAATATGGCCGAGCTCATTAAATCGCTTAATAGTCTTAGACACAAGTTGACGACTGACACCGAGTGATCTAACTATCTCACACTGTCGTTTTCCAGCCTCGTGTAGGGAAATTATTGCTCCACGTTGCGAAGACATGGCAAAAATATTTAATAACCAATAGTTTTAATCACGCTGTCTATTTTAAATGGCGGCAAAAACGTGTCAAATCGCAATATAAAAACAAATGAATTCGAACCGCGTTCCATTTGAATTTTTTTTACCGTTTAATTTTGTCAACGTTTTATTGGGCCACGGTGTAGTTATTTGTGCAACAAGAGAGCAAAGTTTGTTTTTGCTGCGAGTGCTAATTTTGAGTCCTGAGGAAGCGAAAGATTCTAAAATTCAAAGATTCAAAGTTTGAATCTTGAGCGCAGCGAGGGACTCAAAAGCACGAGATGCAAATACTTTGCTCTCGAGTAACACATACAACTTTACACCTGAGCAGTGAGAACATATTCACATCAAAAAAATATCATAGTATCACGTACCTATTCGTCTCAAGATTATTCAAGAAGAAAACTTAATTAGGCGTTAGTTACTGCTTGTTTTAACTCAGCGCCGGCCGCGCCGTTATTCAATACTAGAAAGGCGAGACAAAGGCGCGAGAAACCAAAGGATATTTCAGTATCTAAGTATACGAGTGTCGCGTTTAGAGATGCAACGGATATCCGGTTGCTATCCGGTATCCGGCCTATCCGGCCATTATTTAACTATCCGGCCGAATACCGGATAGTTGCGCACTATCCGGCCGGATACCGAATAGTGATTCTGTTTGGTATTTTTGAAAAATGGTTAGTAATACTAAAAACTTATCTATTCAGCAAAATAGGCGGGCGCACGTGTACTGCATACGAAATAGTTCCGTACACTGACCTAATAAAACTCGTTTCTTGCCTAGAAAACGGTTCGCGCGAACCTATAATACGTAACAGGTTGAAACCTGCACGACGCGCCCGCCGCCAAACTAAAATGTAGGTTATCGTTTGGCCGGCCGAATATTCGGCGGCCGGATACCGGATATTCGGCCAATGATCAGGCCGAATATCCGGTATCCGGTATCCGGCCAAACAACTATCCGTTGCATCTCTAGTCGCGTTACACTAACACATCCCTAAAAAAACGAACCGTGTTATTGTTAAAATTCGCAGACTTTAGATTTTACTAATATCTTCGAGATATTTTTGAAATATTTATCATTATCACAAAGGGCACACATTAGCATATTATGTGTATCTCGCGTGCACACCAAAAACTAGCCGTATCTACTGTTCTTAAAATACTGCCTCCGTCACGTCACTGACTTCACTATATTTCCTAGTTAGATATTAGAGTATTGATTTATCCTAGTAGTTTTTATATTTAAAACCAATATCAATAACGCAAGAATGACGAATAATATAGCTACATAATAAAATCTCAAACAAATTAACTTGCTTGCGTTCGGAAACTGCATCTGTGGTATACGATAATTGTTTAAACTAGAATTTTTATAAGCTAGCATAATAAAATTCATGTTGACCTTTTTGTTATAAAAACGGAGTTTATTCTGAGATCTTTTATTTAAATATTCTTCAATTAAATTTCCTTTGTACAATTATTTTGGTAATTTAAACTTGTTAATTCGATAGTTTTCGAACGTGTTAGTTGTTATCCGATTTTCGATGGTCGAATTATGGATCGACCTACATCTGCCATTTTCTTTTTTCGTTATTGAATGAAAGGGACAGTGCTAATAAAATTCAAATATTCTGAACTTGCAATAGACCCCATACGACGAAATGTCAGTGCTCCGCACCAAAATTAAAAAGTTACTTTGTCTCACGGAGTGAGCAAAATCGCATTTTGCACACTGTTTACACGCAGCAAAATATGCTTGTTCGAGCTGCTGAGGTGAAATGTTTTTTTTTGCGATGTAATGTTAGCGTACAGTCAAGTAGCGATCAGCTATCGATTTTATTAAAACAATCCTGGGTTTTTAACGTCACACTCATGATCATCCGACATTTTGTGTCGTATAAACTAGATTTGCAACCTACCGTTAGGGTGACAATGATTTTGAATTATAAAGTGATTCCTTATTCAATTTTATTCAGAAAAAAAAGAACGTCTGGTCTAGGTAACTTCGAGTTAATCGTGTTTGGCATCAGTTACAGAATTAGAAAATTTTACTCCTGATCACTAATTAAGAATCATCGTGTATAATCATCGAGTCATATGGTTTAAAAAAAAACATCTCGACTGGCGCATGCTATGACTGCAGCCCCTTTTGCCCGTCGCTGAGGATTTCTTGAAAATCTTAAAATGAAAACCATAATTATGTACGGTAACCACATCATAAAAAAAGTATCCAATACCGACTTCTTAGATTTATGTTCCGCGACTTAATTATATAAAACATGTTTAAAACTATTAAATTACAATGAGTTTACACAAATTTCGTTACGTTATGGAAAGAACTTACTTAAGGAAATAAATCCCATCTTTTTTTAACAAATAAAATATTTAGACATAACTGACAACCAACAAGTCTCACGGTTGAAACTCAGACTAAACGCGAAAGAGCCGGCCCATGCGATTGGCCGGTTCTTTTGGATGGCCATTTTCTTCGGCTGATTGTGTATCTAGTTCTGTATGTCAAATCAATGTAATAGATACATCATCTTATAATTTTCGATTTAGTAAAGTTACAATTTTTACGGTGGCGGTGGTGGTGGGTTTTAATCATTAATAACCATAATGATATTAGCTTCCTCCCGCGACTTCGTCTGCGTGAACCCAGGCCCCGGGATAAAAACTATCCTACATTTTAATCCAGGCTATATATTATATTCCTGCAAAAATTCATCCATGGGTTGAGCCGTTTAAGCGTGAATAAGGAACAAACATCCAAACATCTACACATGCAAACATTCAAACATCTAAACAATCCAAACTTTCTCATTTATAATTTTATAATAGGATAGTAGGATATAGTAGGATTACTTAATTTAGAAGTACATGACTATAACTTTGATATTTGGAGGCCGTCACAAATTTTTATTTTTACTTATAGACCTCGAAAAAGGAAGTTATTAATATATTTGCAGAATTTATATTTGATTTTGATTTAGGCGATTTTAGTTCATCTTGCGCTACATCACCTACTCCGTTGAAATAGATAAAACAACCGGATACTGAATTTCAACACTTCTTCTTTTCTTGACCTACAAAGTTCAAATTCTAACTGTTCACAAAATAGTGTCCACCAAGATGCGATGAACCCGCAAGTTCAAGAAGGAACCGCCTTATATGCATACAGTAACACGTGAAAATACACGAGATATCTTACGGATGACATTTTATCGCGCTCGATGTTTTACAGTCTGTAGGTGAAGAGAGAAATTCCTGAGCAGCCTGTTCCTCCTCGGGCGTCGGCGGCAGCCGCGTGGGGCCCATCGCCGACGCTACACGTCAACTCAGATCGGCACTTGGCCCTGCTGATAGATATACGCTCCACTCGTCGACACTGTTCAGCATCGTTACGATGCAGCTACGCACCCACTGTACACGGCCAAAACACAGCACACTCAACACCCATGGTTTTTGTTTAATTATTATGAACGAACTTTTAGTCGTATTCCGCGAGGACTAACGTAAAACAAAGGCGCAAAGCAGCGTGCGCGTTATGCGTTTTCACAGTAGATTGAAAAACAGTCGCGAGGAATGCGTGGCTGAAAATAGCGAGGAGCGTCGGAGCGCAAGGGCGAGCACCGCCCGCGCGCGGGCGCCGGCCGAGCGCGGGCTCGGTACCACGACGCGCACAGGTCCTTTATGTTTTCGGTAGCGCTGAATACCTCGGAACAATATTTATAATTACAAACGACACGGCTGGACAAATTAATAGTAATTTTAAACGAACGACCTTGGGAGTCCGTTTAATTTATTACGAAGCCAGCAATTGCCCTTCCGGCTGAGTGGCAAATGTGCTTTTCTCAAAAATTGTGCAAAAAATGCATGAAATTGTAGGACGCCTTTTTATATTTGTCTTTTGGCTTTCCAGGTAACAAATTATCAATAACTGAGCTCGCAGCTTCTTTTAAATCTGGAATCATTTTCTATATTTTGTGAAAAAACAGCTAGGCACTGTAACAAATTATCAATAACTGAGCTTGCAGCTTCTTTTAAATCTGGAATCATTTTCTATATTTTCCGAAAAAACAGCTAGCACTGTAAGTAAAAACAGAATATTTTTTGCATTGCCTTTTAAATTTTTTTCATAACAAATTGGAAGTGTATTTTTGTTCCGAAAACGCTGTAAGTTTTTTGAGACAACTAAAAAGTCGCGATAAGTCACAGCTAGTCATTTTCCGTGTTGGCTCTTTAGGACCACGACAAATAATGGAATTTGTATACAACATTGTCGTCGAGCAAAATCGATTTTTTGGAGTTTTTTTTTTGGACTAACCATAAACTATGCACTTCACGTCCAGATTCTTTACCAATAAAGTCAACTTTGCCGATCATTTTTGAGAAAAATAACATGGCCATTGTGCACATTTCAACGGCATACTCAACTGCCTTGACAGTATAGTGAAAGGTAGACGAACTATTTTCGTAGGTATACCTGCGAAAGTGTAGATATCGAGAACGCCACCAAAATGAAAAAGAACTGAACCGGCGACCGAAGCGAACGAAGTTCTCCGTTTCAGCTTCGGGGCAAAAATCCTTTCGTATGACCGTATTACAGTTTAATAATTAATAAAAAAATATATATAAGACAGACGCTACACTACACGGAGACGCGTTTTTATTTAAAAAAAACCGGTGAAGTGCGAGTCTGACTCGCGCACCGAGGGTTCCGTACAAACTAACAATTAACTCAAGGTAAAGTAAATGTTCCAATATTCGTTAAATTACTTATTTTAACCCAACACAATAGAATTCAATTTCAAACAACGCAACGAGTAACTTTTACACCAAGACAATTGAATCGCGATCATTTTTTGACCTGCTATTGAAAATAAATATACGCGTCCCAATCCCAACCCCATTAATTCTAGAAAAATCTTAACGGGCGCGAATGGGGTCAGTGCCATCTATCGGCCCCATTTGGTACTATCGTGCAAGGGCAATCGCCTTCGTATTTATGTTGGTCTTTTAGCGATTATTGTTTATCACGTGAACCGATCTCTATTATTTTTGTTTTATTTGAAAGAGAGTATTTCTATTATAGTCTTATAGGAATTTCAAAACGAAAAAATACTTATAAAGTTGATTAAATTGCAAACTTAACTAGGAAATGATTTTTGTAAATAAAACAAAAAATATGCTAGATTTGGGGTAAAACAAAATGTATAAAATAAATACCTCAATTTGTTGGTCAGCTTTGTGTGCTACGGCTTGAGTTATATTAAATTACCGGCAAATTAATTGTTATAACTATAGCGGTTTAATAACTGTTAATAAAAATTTTGTTTATTTACAAATAATCAAATCTGTCATAGCCTTCATAGGATATTCCGCACACCATGGAATGGAGGATCGTGGTCTCCTTCCGCACTAGGATTTTGTTCTGAAGCCTCTTGGAAATTATGACTTGTGCTTCGAGGGTAAGCTCCAAGCCAAGTCTAAGGTAGAATTTTCATATCCCAAGTCAACATTTTTGCAAGTTACAAGTTCATTTCTGTAACGCTATTACTGCGACACGGTTCTATGTAATCTAAACTAAAACAAATTTAGATCAGCCGTTCTTGTGTTCTTTTTAACACGAGGTAAGGTTACAATATAAAACTAGGCGACTAACTGCACACGCAGCCGGTTAAGAATATTATAGAATTTTGTTTGTATCACTTCACTACTCGCGATGCGACTCGCTACGCTCTAGGCACTAAGCAAGCCACCTGTAAGTGCGTATGGTAGCCTAAATGTTTGGACAGAATTCGTGGCTAGACTAAATTTATCGCCGTTAGTATAAAATTTCCCGCCTTATCTTTTCTTGCCTCGCCAGTGGACATTTGGACAACCAACGTTAGACCTAACATCAGAGCAAATATCAGTACCTAGTTGATACCTTCAGTTCATTGTTTGTACCATAGTACAAGCAGATAGAAGGAAGAACTATACATTAAGATGTACCCTGTAATCCATAAAAGAATGGAAAAATACCTAAATTGTGTTTTGTCCCTTTCTCACAAGCTCAAATGATAAGTCAAATAGAACAGTTAAAGACAAGTTAATTTTAAAAGAATTTTTAGCTCAACTAGAGGTTTGCTGAATGTTTATGAATAAGTACATTTTATAAGTTTTTACATTTACGTCCAGGGGTTTTGGATGTTACATTTTTGCTCCTAACACAGGGGTCGCCAAACTACGGCTCGCAGGCCCAGTCCGGCCCGCGAGCCCTTCTAATCCGGTCCTCGGAAAGAAAGCGCAGAGTTCGGCCCGCGATAGCGATGGGGTATGGCTGGTCATGACCACCACCAAGTCTTGGCCCGCACGAATTTATATTAAGTGCAGTGTGGCCCTTGAGTCAAACAGTTTGAAGACCCCTGCCCTAGCATATCGATGTCCATCAAATCATAAAAGGTGTGTGAATGAGAAATATGTTGCACTATTATGTGCATGCACTGTAATTGCAGGCATTCATTACGGACGGGAAATATAGTTTCCGAAATGTTGACAAACAAGAACTGGCAGAACATTTCTGGAATGCGCATATGAACGTTTAATTGCCTTAAGAATATCTCACCGTCCAATGTAGAGTTAATAGAACTGACCTGTATTTGGCTCTATGTGCTGCATCGAAGAGTTCTCCCTCGAAAGGCTTGGTGACGAAGTAGGAGAGCGGCGCGGGCGGCTGCGGCGGCGCAGGCAGCGCCTCGGGCGCCGGCGCCGACAGCACCGGGCCCAGTCGCTCGCACGCGGCGCGCACGCGCTCGCACTCGAGGCACGACTCGCTTACATACACTACTCCCCACGTAGAGCCTGCCGACATCATTCACTCTTTACTATATTATAAATTAACATAACATATCATACTATTATTTCTAGTGTAATCCACGCTCTTTAGTAAAAACATTTATATTCTATATCTAAGTTACGTAAGTCAAGCCGCAATGCTGATGACGATGACAATCTCTAATTGACTTCCGTTAGAGCCACTGTGATACGTTCTATTTCAACTGTTATTTGTATGATCACTATGAACTGCGAATCTCATGTAAATATTATTGTCGTTCCTATTATACTATGATTTATTTGACGAAAGCGCTTGATCATACTTGTGTGTAGGAAAATGTACATGCACATCGCTTAGTGCCACCCAGGTCTTCCTGTGCGACATGAGCGCCACCGAATTTATACACAGAGGGGCACAGGAGCAACCTACAGTAGACGTATTCCATCGCAGTAAGGGGAAAAGTGTATTAAACATCTATTTGACGTCGACTGTACCTTGGTCCTGTGTTCCTCTGGGCGTAAATGTTTTTCTACGTAAGTATGTCCAAAGGTGAATGCACAACGACTCTTCCGGCTGTTAATCAGCTCAGGTTCAAATCCACACATTCTTATTTGTTATCAGTTACGTAATATTTTAAACACATCCCAATTCAGTAAATAACGAAATGCTTTCATGTAACCTACACAATAACGGCGTACCCAGATTAAACATATTACATGACCACTAAGATTGACATAATTATAAAATACCTACGGAAACGTTTAAACCTTTTTCAGGCAGAAGTTATATCGACCACATACCGCTGTTATACATTATAGTTTAAGCCCGGTCTGAAACGGGTTGTGTAACTAATCATTGTTTATATTTGAAAACTTCTTTACAAATACGACTATAACTTAATTAACGTAACTATATCAATTGTGGTCTTATTATTAATCATGATACTTACCTAAGAATCCCCCGACCATATTGTCTCTGTAATTAGGTGTATTGATAACAATTAAGGTCTTGTTATGGACATAAATATGCCCGCAACACCCTACGTATACGTATACTCTTATACTCTTATAAGAGGAAAGTATGCAGTGCCGTTATTATTTACGCGCTTATGCGTCTCACCTCACCCGTCACGCCTAACGAAACTAGACCTTTACCAACGCTTAGTTACTACGAATCGCGACGTGATAATATATTTGTGGGTGAGCGTTGAGGTGAACCTAAACCCAGTTACAGAACACAGGGGTTGCGGAACGGCGCAAGGTGTAGGTAAGGTAAGCTTAGGTATATACTGCTCGACCTCGCGGGCCGTGCTTCCGCGCTCCTGGTCCAGGGTCGCTGAATTACGTTACGACACAGGGAACACCCGCTCTCTTGGCATGCCTGACACCAGTTATTCGCTACGCGCTAATGCGGCTACACCCGCCGGTCACCCGTCACGAAACTAGACCTCTACCTACGCTTAGTTACTACGCATCGCGGTGTCAAGATATATTTGAGGTGGGTGAGCGTTGAGGTGAGCTAAAAATAAGTTACAGAGTAGGGGGGCTGCTTGCCACACTCACACGGTTCTATGCTGGTGGTGCTACGTTACACGTTAAATTGAAGTAAACCGCGTTCAAAATATTACTTAAGAACACATACTACAAATGTCTACCTAGTATTTTATGCTCTGTGGTCTACCTAAATACGTAGATATGTAGTAGACAACGTAGCCTACTAACACTGACAGTGATATAAACTTAATCATTCATGAGAATTGTAAAAAAAAAACATTTTGAACACCACCGCCACAACAAACATAGCTAAGAAACATCTCATCATGCAAGGCTTTCGATTTAAAATAAACCGCAGTTTAATCGGTTCATTCGTTTGGGAGGTACGATGCTACAGCCCAAGACGGTTACACTTAAACAAATGTAACACTTATAAATCCATAGTCAAAAAATTGCCATTTTAATCACACTGCGAACGGTTTAGAGGACTTATGGTTTAAAAAAGTTTTAATTTCATCAGGTTTCAATGTATAATAAACAAGCGACTGGGTATAACAAAAACTACGACAACGGACACATCAACGATACGTCCGTATGTCCCGGGGGTGAGTACCCCACTGCTGGGCAAGGGCCTCTCCCCGTGATTTCCATGCGTCCGTTGTAGGTGCTAGTAGATTAGTACACAAGAAATGAATGAATTGATTGACTTGAGTACTAACGATAAGGTGGAGGGAACATAATAGTAGCAAGTAGCATGCGGAACGGAGCGTGACGCTGACGTGTAAGGGACTCACAATAAGGAAATTGAAACCAAATAAAGGAATCAATTTTGAATAATATCGAAAAGGTATTAAAAATATAGTCAAATAGCGAAAAAAGTACCAATAATCACAAAGTTATAAGAGAGGCTATATTCAATATCTCTTTTCCGCAAAACGCACCTTCATATTAAGCCGGCTGGACACAACCAACCAACAGCGAACGTTTGGCGCGTGAGCAGGATGCAGCTATGCGTTAGACGGAGAGGGCTATAATGCGATCTCATTCGTTTACATAGCTGCATCCTGCTCACGCGCTAACGTTGGCCCAATGTGTACAGCCGGCATTAAACAATTGCCATTTATGACATTCGAGGTCCGTGACGTCACGGACTTGCTCTTCTAAGTTGCCTCGAGCATTTTCTCTCTCTAACAAGTACCTCACATTTAAATGATTGTAGCTTCGTAATTTCTCAAGATATATGGGGTTTTCGTCACTAGGCGTATATTTTGCCTCCCGTCTTTTGGAATAATAATAAAATTAAAGTCTACAACTCTATCTATAGCACCGAAATTAAGGTAAACAGGTACCACCGCAGACAAGGTAGTAGAGTCTAAGGAGTAAGCCTGTCCTAGTGGTCGAATAAAAAAAACAGGTAAGTCAGCATGAAAAGTACCTGCGCAAACGAAGACGTCAAAAGTCTATGTATTGGCTCTCAAACAAACTGGTGACTTTTCATTCCGCTCAGACTATATTTCGATATCAGTTAACTAAAGAGGTTGAAATTATCAATTATGACGAAATAAGTACTTATAAATTGGAATCGTTAATCTATGCTCTATGTGACGTGATTTAATCAAGTCATTATTAAATAAACATGTAAAATAAACAGTATAAAACAGGCATTATACGTGTATGATTGTATTTCTCAGACAAACGTCAGTTTTGTTTTTTTTCAAAAGATACATGTATTTTATAGGAAAGGTACAAAGTTTCCAAAGAAACAACATCTTTCGCCATTTTCATCGTAATTATCAACATTATCACCTAGAGATGTAGAAAACCGCGCCTGAAAAATCTGAAACAGGAACAGAAAATCAAAACCTAAATGCAGTTGGTGAAATTATAGTACATAATATAATTTTCTCAAACATGCTCTGAAATGTATGCGTTAATATCACGAAATGAAGACAAGAAGTTTCTTGTTTATGGCTCCCTGGCCAAGAAGTAATGTTTCATACATTCCTCCAAACCCTAACTAAAAACATGATTGTCCACTACTCTAACTTTTTAAATTTGGCTTACTAATATTAAACTGACAAAGGAAAAATTACATAATGCTAACCACCACTAGACTCTGTAAGCAGACTTGCGACATAAAAAAAAAATATGGTACTATACTTATGTGCGGTTAAACATTGTGCTGATTTCAACAAGCCTGAACGGCTTGTTGAAATGTCATGTTTAAAAAATAAAAAAGGCGGCAAATTACACAATTGTTTTCTGAACTTTCGTTCCGATTGTAATTTCAACAAACTAGTAGGTATTCAATTGATTACCTTGTGGGTATTTATTTTAATTTTAATATTTCCTCACATCGTTTGAGAAAAGCACTATACAATCCTCGGCCGGAAAGGGATTGCTGGACTCGTTCTATCCGGCCTCGTCTACGACTCGGCCGTCTACCCCAAAGCTCGTCCAGCAATCCCTTACTTCACGGCCTCTGCAGTAATGTACTATTATTAACCAAGAGTTACGAGAGGGAGACAGGAGTTTTCAAACAATAGTGCTTTAGAGCAAAATGGGAGCTTGCATTCACATTTAACACTCGCTATTCTTTATTTCGACAATAATGTAAGTAAAACTACAAAATTTTACTTTCATTATTAATCGTAGTCGAAATAACTACCATATCGAACAGGAAAGGTGACAAAGGAATAGCGCATTAAGCAACAACAAACAAATGACGATCGGTTACTTCGGCAATTGATAACGCGATGAAGGTCATGGGTTTGGTATGAGATCAATTTAGCGCCCAAGGGAACAAAATTGATAAAATTGGTAAAGCTGTATTCCTACCAATATTCGAACATTAATTTAGGGTCACGCAACACCTCATTGTTAAATGAAACAAAACAAAAACAAAACTGTGATGTGAATAAGGTAGAGCACACGACATGCGACAGCCGCATGCGCACTCACATCCTCCACCAAAGTATGACCGCAGTTGTTCTACCAACGCTAGCATAGTTGGCGTGCGAGCCGTGGACTACGCTTTACGCCATCTGCAAAAGCGGCGCTTGTCAACGGCTATCCTATCACAAACGCACTGCACATACCTAGTTATCATTAAAGCACCACATGTACACAGTGATAAAACTGATAAAACAAAGTCAAAGTGAAAAGTTAAAATCACATTTACCACAATAATTATGCTCAACACCGGCTTGAAATATTTTGATTACTTACATTTCTATTTTTCTTAACTCAAATGTAGTAATAATGAGGATGTTAATAAAATAGGTATTTTACATTATTTTCACAGAACGGATTTTACATTTATTTTAAAGGAGCGCAGCCTATGGTTCACCCTGAAAACCCTTTATGAACAAGTTCATATTATTATTTTATATGGTTCCGGTGCTCGTAATTAAAAAAACTGGACTGGAGTGCGAGTCGGACTCACCCACCGAGGGTTCCGTACTTAATTTCACAGATCAACGGAAAGTACCCAAATAATTTTTGAATTCCTTGAGTATCAAAATTTACGTTTTTTGCGGCTTAAACAGCCGTATAGTTTTTTTCTCGAACATAGAAGTTTGATTTTTTTTCACAGCTATAAGCTATAAGGGACCGTAGACTTCTACTCGATACCTGCAGGCGTTCCCGAGATAAAGTTCTTGACAGATGGACAAGGAAGTGATCGTATAAGGGTTCCATTCTTCGCTTTCGAGGTACGGAAAACTAAAAAGGAAAAACGTTCAGATTCTTTTTATTATAGACTCTTCTTATAATAAATTTCCTTCGCGTGGAGGCCAGGTTGGGTATCAGGCTGAAATTAAAATAAAAAATCAAATGCAGTCTGCAGGTCTGCAGTTCCTTGGGCGCAATTAAAAGATATAGCCATTTATGCCGCACATTTGTAACCTGAAAGGGTATCAAAAATTATAGGCTATTTCCCGTTGAGCTAGAATCACGAAATTTAAGCAAATGGGTCATATTTTTAACCCCCATCGCAAAAAGAGGGGTGTTATAAAGTTATAAGTTTAACGTGTCTGTCTGTGTATCTGTCTGTGGTAGCGTAGCTCCCTAACGGATGGACCGATTTGAATGCGGTTTTTTTGTGTTATAGATAATTGTATCCCGAGTGTTCTTAGCCAAGTTTCATCAAAATCTGTTCAGCTGTTTTTGCGATATTGGACTTTGAAATGAAAATGTCGGGGGTTTGTCAACTTCTAAGTTGTAGTTAATATAACATGGGTCCGAGTTTTAAAGAGGGGTGACTATCATTTCGAGTATCGTATGAAAGGCCTTCATTCTGCTTCATTAGCAAAACACATTTTGTTTTTTTTTATGGTGTATACTTTTCGAAAAAGTTTACACGTTTATCTCTGAAGTCTTCTACAAAACGAAAATTATACGTTTCGGAGACTGATTTTCGGGGAAAACTCTGAAATATCTTCCGAGACTCGATTCCCGAACTTACATATCAACACGTTGTTACGGAGCTCTCAGCGTGCGAGTGCGAGTCCGACTCGCACTTCACCAGTTTTTTATTTTGTTCTGAGACAAGGTTTCATTGCCTACTACTGTACCTTGTTACAGTCATGAACTAAGCGTGGAGCAAGTAGACTGCGCCGGACCCTAACGCGGTGGTTCATTTCTTCTTTTTCTTATTTAAGAAAGTTTTGAATCGTATCTCCTACTTTTGCACTACAGATAGAATTATAAGTTATAAGTCAAACAGCTATAAGTCTTCAATCTTTTATCTCCATTTTTGTCTACCGGATTTTGAAAGAAATGAACACTTAATTTTGTAGGTATGATTTTTTTAAACATTGTCTAAAAAACATTTATTTCGAATCTCTATTGACGTGAAAGATCTAATATATACGAAATCTACATAGTCTCTAAAAACGTGTCTAGGGTTTTCATTTCAAACTAATTACCACAAAAGTTTAGGCCAGAAAACCAGTTTTTTGGCCTAAACTTGTTCAACTTTGATGCCAAATATTTTGAAAACAATGAACTTTGAAATAAATATGGGATACTATATTATATTAAAGCTGTTGTTGGTAAATTTAATAAGCTACAAAAAAACATTAGAAAACTAAGGGATTCAGATCGAAGGTCATTGTATGGGAGCCCCTTAAGAGCTAAGCTCTTGTCGGTGTAGCTCAAACTAGGCCCTCCATCTACTCCGATCCCAGGCAACCTCTTTGACATCTCGATACGACCTAACATCAACTATCTTATTGAGCTGTTCTATGTAGTTTATTTTAGCTCTTCCTCTCCCTCGCTTCCCCTCTTTTTCCTTCAATTATATTGAGTAGGAAGTTGTCATGTCGTATGAGGTGCCCTATCATCTTAATTTAAACTTGCCAAAAATAATAAATAAATATTTGATAATATACACCAGACACCTGTACAGGATAAACCAAACTCCTACTACTTATTCTGTCTTTATTTTTAACTGTGTCTTGTGTACTAATTTACATATATATTCACATTCTAAATAAAAGCTTGTGATATTGTATTTTACATTGGGTGAGAAGCATCGGACATTGCTTTCCACATCCAAACTCATCGACTTAAACGAATTAGGGTCGTTCTTCTTTTTAACCGACAATGAATCGTCTTTTTTCTGTTTTTTTTGCGTTTTTCAACTATTGATAATGATGGTTTTAATGTTTGATTTTAATAAACGTTGCGTGTATTTTTTATTAGGACTTAATTCATGATTCTTTCCATGGCGATAATGTTTTTCATTATGGTGGTTTTTCCATAGAATCGCGTGACAGAGTGGTAATCCAAAATGTGGTCCCCGCAGAAAACGACCACTCTGTCACAGTATTTTCTGTAAAACTATCATAAAGAAAATAACATTATCGCCACGGAAAGAATCATGAATTAGTCCTAATAAAAAATACATGCAACGTTTATTAAAATCAAACATTAAAACCATCATTATCAATAGTTGAAAAACGCAAAAAACAGAAAAAAGACGATTCATTGTCGGTTAAAAAGAAGAACGACCCATTACCTCTTTATAATGTGAAAAGGTAACAGATAGACCGCCAGACTGAGTTACTTATGCATGTATAATATTAAGTATCACCTTATATAATACTAATTACCATCCATTGCATTTTCAAGTATTTCATATTATTGTAGTGTGACTAGCATTGAAAAAAATTTTTTTATCGGGCATATGAAATTTTATCCACATACATATACATATATGGGGACTACAGCCGTTTGCCTCTATGAGGCATGTGTCCTGGTGTTTACGCACTAATTGGTTGCCTTGCCTATTGTTGCTAGAATATCCTTGTAGCTGGAACATGAACGTAGAATACTCTGGACAGGCTATGGTAATAATAATACCACGTGCGAGCGAGCTGGTAGCATACAAATCTCGATAAGCGTGACAGAAAGGGAAATATCATTCATTGTTCCTTGTCATAGTTCCACTTTTATTGTTTGCCACAACTGATTTAGTATGAAGTTGTGGCACACAAACCATTACCCGTCCAAATTTAGTGGGTTGTTTATGGCAAGTCCATCAGCCATTTTAAGACGAGTTTTTAATTTAGCTGCATAAGAGCTTTTGCGTCCCTCACTGTGATAACATGTACAGCCCGTCCAAAGTATTCTAGGTTCATGAGCTGGAACGTATTTGAAAATCGAAAATAGATATATCGAGTAGTTGCATGCTACAAATTCGAAATATCGAAAGTTTAATTTACCCACCGATTAAAATATCGAATACAAAGCCCTGGACTTAATATATTAGCTAATATGAGGAAGTGAAATAAAACATTTTCGGTTCTGGTGCTGTAGGGTCGCGGCTCTTCCTAACACTCTTCCTTGCTTCGCTCGTCGTCGACGTCATCGTACCTACACCGAACAACCTTAAGCTGATTTTTCACCGGAGGGGCGAGACGAGATGAGGCGAGGCGAGAATTGAAATTTGTATGGCGCTTACTATTTCCACCGAACGCGCGCGAAGAGAGAATTGAAAAAATAGGAATTTCAATTCTCGCCTGGCGTCGTCTCGTCTCGCCCCTCCGGTGGAAAATCAGCTCGTCTCTTTAAAACTACTTTGAACCAATCAAAAATAATAATGCTCCAATTTCGTTCCCGCTAAAAGTACCTTCTAGGCAAGGTGGAACACACTCCCGTAATAAAACCCGTTAAAAATGAAAATTAATAATTTTCCCAGTGGTATGCAAGTATAACATACGATATTAGTTATTTAGATTGTTAAACGTTTTACTTTTTGATTATTTGGGCGACGCTATTTGAATGGTCGATATATAGTCATATGAAATTAAAATTAACTGTATTATAGTTGATATTTTGTACTTTCGATATTTTAATCGTTCGGCATTTGTACTGTAAACCAATTAGACGTCGATATAATATCATTAGATATTTCGACCGTTCGATATTCAATTAGCTACACCGACAAGAGCTTAGCTCTTAAATAAGAATAGAAGAAGATGCTTTCGCTGCCGAATACGTACTCTCCAAAATAGCTTTAATGTTAATTATTATAATTAACTACTAAAAATAAATATTAACTGTAAGAAATGATTGCTATCCTGCAGCCCTGGGCCTGACTCTCAGAATAACATATTTGTCTAAATCTTAAAAATTCATAATAAAGATAAAGGTAGTCAAAATAATTTGTAATAGTTAATGATTCCTGTTTGCATTAGGTACGAGTATGTACTTACTTAATATGAAGATGACGGCAATTCATTTCTATTTTTTTTCATAGCATACAGCTAAACGCATATTTTAAATTATAAACATGGACTACTTATTACAATTTCAAGGCATTTACTACAAAGTCATTCATATTGTTGAACTAAAATAACTAACTTGAACTATTTATGGATTAGGTATACTTAATTCCTACAGAGTATGTACAATTCCAGCTTTTTTGCTACGAACTAAACTAATTCAGCCTTCAGCACGTCTATGGCCCGTTCCCACTATGTCGTCTGTCGGGACGATTTTTTATCGTGTGTTATAGTGGCAGAACATCATGGGACGGCCGCGTCATACTCTCGATTTTATTTGCACTATACCTCTTGTTCTAAGTTTTCTAATAAGAGAGAGACGGAAAGTGCGAGAAAAATCGAGAGCTCGCGCGCCGTCGCGTGATAGCCGTGCAGGTCGTCTAACCAAAAACTGCTACCTGCTGCTAAACAAATATTACCAATTCTACGCTAACTAGGTTTTCTATTTTTAAGTAATCCAAGTTAAATTTCATTTAAGCGAAAAGGGGATTCCAATAGACTGCTGTATCAGGTCAGGCCGGTCTACATGACACATCAATCAAACAAACCACAGTACGAAAACATCAAGTAAAGGACTACCCAACCCATTTCCAGCTACAAAGTTCATGAGTAATGACATTGCATTTTCAGGAATAATGTTAAGGTCACTTTGCACTTATCAAGCTCTGTTCTATATCGCAAAGGTTATCTTCAAGTCACAGTACAAGTAAACAAAGGTTGAATCTTATTGAATTAGAGAGTGATGTTTTACTGATAATACCAATAAATCAACCACTAAATGGAAGCATTACAATTATCTTATATAAGTTTTTCTTTTGATCATGATTCTCAGAGAGTTTCACCCATGGTTCTGCTGGCTTCATTATTATTGAAATTTCTGCATATAACCTTCTATTTAATTCTTTTATAGGGGTCCCAGGTGTCTTACAAATTACTGAAACTGCCATCCTTGTACTAGTGTTAGCCCTACGCTTAAAAAAACCGCAAATCAATGTACAGTTTAGCCGTTTGGCACACACATACTATAGGGCAAACCAATTTTTTTGACCCGCAGTTCCTAAAAAAAAATCCCTTAGAGGGGGAGTGCCGAAACATTTTTTCTTTTTGTATGGGAAAAATATTTTTTTTTTCAGAAACCTATCTTGTGTAGTATCATATGAAAGGGATTTTTGAGGCGATTCTAAAAATATTCCACATCATTATATTTTAGCCATATCTTTTTAATTGAAACAATAATAATTTTCGAAACATACTAAGTGTGGGCTCCTCCAGACACGATATGGCTGATTTTTTTTAAATTAAATATACCACAAATGATACGTGATATCCTCATATCTAACCTCAAAAAAGCAATTTTGAAAAGGATTGCATTAAGTAAGGTGATATTGAAAAATTAAAAAAAAAACTTATTATGGTTGGTATGTTTCGAAAATTATTTTTGTTTTAATTAAAAAAATATGGCTAAAATGTAATGATGTGGCATATATTTAGAATCGCCTCAAAAAGCCCTTTCATATGATACTACACAAGCTAGGTTTCTGATAAAAAATATTTTTTTTTCCATACAAAAAGAAAAATGTTTCGGCACTCCCCCCCCTAAGGGAATTTTTTTAGGAACTGCGGGTCCAAAAAATTGTTTTGACCTCTAGTATGCGTGTGCCAAACGGCTAAACTGTACATCGATTTGCGGTTTTCTTATGAAATTGGCCTTGTGGGGTTCCACTATACAGGAACTACAGCAATAACGCGAACAGGGGTCTGACAGTGGTTCACACGTTTGAGGTAACACATACTAAACGCATCACCGTCAATGCCACTTTCATATTAAAATCTACAAATAAAAACATACTATGTGGCAAATTTAGGCTTGACTGAAATCATAACATCTTTTAGGGTACTAAGACATTAATCAATCTATCCATTAATCAATGATTCAATCAATCAGTGGAAGTTGGTAGACATACATTTTTAATTAGTATTTCACTAGTAAAGGAAAGTATTATAGCGGTAACATTAACCACTTGATAAGATTTTTCTTGTAATTCGAAATTCAAAACATGAATGTTAGTAGGTAGTGCTATACTTCTCATCTTTAGACAGTGAATAACTAAAGGGTTTGTATAATTCCTATAATTTATTGAGTTTACATATGTGTTAGTAAAACATCCATTTTTAAATACAAGTCTTTTTGCTAAGGATACTTTGTATTAATTGGATGTATCATGTATGGTTTCCTTACCAAATTGAAAATCAAAGTAATAATAATTAGAAATGGGTGAAAATGTACATGCAAGATTTGGTTGCTTAAATTATTTTCAGCCAGGCTTGGTATTACAGCCGTCTTCCAGAACATGCCAACCATCATCATCCTTGTAGCGTTAGTCCCAGTTCTGCCTTAAATAAAGGACCCCGGGGACCCTTTTATACCTAATCCCAGGATTTGGTGTAGGCACTAGTTTTACGACAGAGACTGCCATCTAACCTTCCAAGAGGGAAAACTAGACCTTACTGGGATTAGAGCAGTTTCCTCACAATGTTTTTCCTTCACCAAAAGCCAACAGTAAGTATATCATACTTAAGTTCTGAAAAATCTTTGGTACATGCCGCTTGACAGCCGCATGCCTGAACCACTAGGCTGCCATAGCTTCCCATTGTGCTACTGTAGCTTACTAGGCTATGACGACTGTATCAGCAGCAATATTAAAACTATAATTGGCGGATTTGATTTTTGGCCGCCCTACATTGATGTAGGTATGGTATTCGATTATGGAACATGAATAACTTCTACTTAATGTATTCTACCCTTCTTATGTGGATGTCAAAATGGTCCGATGAAATTTTAACTCTGAGATGTTAAACCATTGGTTCAAATGTTTGGCATGGATCCCGGGGTTAACTATATACTGTTAACCTGTTGAACACCCTATTGGCACATCTTGCCAACAGGATTTTCAACCTACTGATTATATGTATAGAGTAAAATTTTGAATGGTTTCTTGAATTCAACAGTCGTTCGACAGGTTACAAGTAATAACACTGACTTGTCTTGATTTCTTTTCTTGTCATATTTTCTAATAATATAATTTAATATTGATTTTAAACTGTTTACTACCATTTTAGCAGAACCTGAAAAGGATTCCCATTTCGAAAGTGCTGATTCTTGGAATTGTCCCAACTGAAACTTAGTAGGTGTCTTGTATATATAAATAAATATTATCTCTTTCAGCCTGGCAGAACTGGATTGTCCTAACAGATAATGTTTTGGATTAGATTTGACAAAACCCGCACAATTTTACTGGAAAGGACTAAAAGGTTGAAGGGACAATCTTACACAAATCATACTAGGCATAGTAATAATAAAGAATGCTTGTGTTGCAGGTATATGTTTAGAAGATATGTACTTAAATCCGTAGAAAACATCCAAGCCTCAGAAACAAATACTCACATTCATCAGCTCATCACACAAATATTTTCCTATAGCAGGATTTGAACCCAGTACCATCAGTTACGCAGGCAGGATCAACACCCACT
The DNA here is from genome assembly GCA_945867215.1 of Epinotia demarniana. Taxonomy (NCBI): domain Eukaryota; kingdom Metazoa; phylum Arthropoda; class Insecta; order Lepidoptera; family Tortricidae; genus Epinotia; species Epinotia demarniana. Next base: position 21,280,608 of record OX244259.1, read on the forward strand.
AGGCTAAACTGGTAGTTAAACATGGTATGTGTCACTTTGCAGTTAACTAAATTGAATCCTTAAAACAGTAACTCATAATATTTCAACATTACAATTCTTTACAGACTGATCTTTAGGGATCTGCCCAGGTTCGTCCTGATCAAATGTTCAAGCAGAAGGGGCCTATGCTTTAATGCTACATAACTTATAAACTCGAACTAACAGACTTTATACGAAAATTAATGATTAGTAATCCAAGTTACAAAGAAAATCTTGTAGACAGGAGGGAAATATACACATAAATAATGGTTTAGATAATCACCAACTATCTAAATAGTCAGGTTTACGAAGGTACTAAAAACGACAATAACAGAAAAAGACGGTTAAAAAGCTATTCTAAAAATTGTTGATGTTTACACGTAAATAAATGAGTACCTGGATCAAAAAGCTATTGATCAAGGACATGAATATTCAATTCATAAAATATAAAAGTAACATAGTAAGCAAATTGAAATTATTAACCAATTTCTTCAGTTGTAGCGGCGCTTCCTGTTTGTGTCATGCCCTTAGACAATTCGTCCATCTTGCTGAACACTGGTTTGTTACATCAATCATTTACAACACCAATTATAATAACCTATTAACACATGTTATATCACAATCTACATTACGTGATGATCAGTCTTTATCGAATAGAACCAGTTTTATCCATTTCAAACACATATCTAAAAATTCCAGCACTTAACTACGAGAATAAAATTGAACTACTTGATGAAACAGATAAGCATAAGCACCGATAGGTAGCAAGCCATAAACAAAATGATGTTGAAGCAGCTGCTCGACCATAGCCTCGTCGACCAATGGGATGCCGAGGGCGCTTTGCTTGTTTTAGGCCAAATACAAACTAACAACCCATGCGATAAACTAATGCAAATTTGTATAAGATTCAGCATACTATTTATACAAATTGATATTTTATAAATTCATGTATATTGTAAAAATTACCACGGATGCCTTCATACTGTCATACATATGCCATCATTTCAGCTTAGGAGAAATTTAAAAATAACGAATTCCTGGCCCAATGCAAAAAAAACGAAATTTATTGTACTTTTGGGTATATTAGTGTATTCTTTAGGATGATTTTTAAAAATCTTAAAATGTTAACTATTTTCTATCGGAATCGCTATTTCATATTTGTTATTCAGATAATTCAGGTGGAGTAGCGGCTGATGCAGTATATTTAAGCGCATTACAAAAGTAGCAATTTATCTCAACATCGGGCAAAGATCCAGTTATGGTGGGTACACACCGAGCAAACGAACGACCAACGAAAGCGTTATTTGTTACGTAGAGTGAGATGCATAGCCGTTCGTTGGCTTGGTGTGTACCGTGCACCTTTATAGTTAGAAATTTGAGCAAATGGATGTCATTCTTCTCTTTGTTCCTAGTTGCGTGACACTGCTTTGCACCATAAGTCAGCTTCTGATAAATTGGGGCCAACAAATCATGACATGTATATAAGGTAAGGTGGGGGAAGTTGAAAAAAGGGGAAAGATTAAAAGTCTCACAAAACTCCCTAATTGGTTTAATTTTTTTAGTGCTGGTATCATCCTTTAAACCGCCATTTTGTTACGATCCGCCGCTCAGTCCGCTCAGTCGCCAGTGACCGCTCGGAGTGAGTAGACGCGTGTTATGTGCTATTTTGTGAAGGTCAGGAATTCGTGGATAATTCGTCGATTTTCAATCTTACCCCGTGTTTCATAACTTGCTTAATAAGGTGAGTATACAAGTTCTGACTGACTATTTATGTGTTATTTGAGATTTTATTTTAATTGACTAGTGCTAGGTGTAGCTATAAATCATATATTGAGATTTACGAGCAGTTTCAATCTTTACCCAGCAAATTTCGATGGGGTAACATTGAAATAGTAATGTTTCAATCTTTCCCCGTTTTTGAAAGTCATAGATAATCAGACATATTCTCAAACTTTGCACTTAAAAAAAATTGAATGTTAGGTTTATTTACTGAACTAATCACGATAAGATAAATAAATTAGAAGTATAAATTAGAAGTATAAATTAAACATGTTATAATATTATGTATCAGTAGGAACGTAAGATATATATTAATTTATATATGTTTGTATATATCGGATTTGTTCAACTTGTGTATAGATAAAGGCACATTCCCAGACCTAATGAAATTCAGCAAAATCACTCCCATTTTCAAGTCAGGACATAGAACAGACCCTTCCAACTACAGACCAATCTCTGTCCTTCCTGTATTAAGTAAAATTTTTGAGAAATTGATGTTAAGCCAACTGCTGTCTCATTTTAATAAAAACAAAATACTGCATCAAAACCAGTATGGTTTCACTAAAAGTAGATCGACAACTGATGCGGGCTGTCACCTGACGACTATTATTCTCGAGGCTTGGGAGGGCTCACAGGATGCTATTGGAGTATTTTGTGATCTTTCCAAAGCGTTTGACTGTGTGGATCATCCCACGCTGCTGCGCAAGCTGGCGGTCTATGGCATTCATGGAAATGCCCTAAACTTGGTGGAATCATACTTGGTTGATAGGCAGCAGAAGGTAAACATAAATGGAATTTCATCTCTTAGTTCTCCGGTAAAGATGGGAGTTCCTCAAGGATCGATCCTGGGCCCCTTCTTATTTTTGGCTTACATCAACGATTTGCCTTACATGGTTAAAGACCTAGCAGATATCGTTTTATTCGCTGATGATACGTCTCTGATATTTAAAGTCGATAGGAAAGATAGCGCTCTTGTACATGTTAATAACGCACTAACTATCATCTCCAAATGGTTTGCAGCCAACAATCTGTTATTGAACGCGAAAAAGACCAAATGTTTGAAATTTTCATTACCCAATGTTAGAAACGATGTTGAACTAAATATAATTCTTGACGGTGAAAGACTTAAAATTGACAATGCAACCTTATTCATTGGCATTAATATAGATTCTAAGTTACAATGGGGTACACACATTAATGTCCTGTCGGGGAAACTAAGCTCTGCAGCGTATGCAGTTTATAGAATTAGACGACTTACAGATGTAGCTACAGCGAGATTAGTCTACTTTGCATATTTTCATAGTCTAATGTCATATGGAATCTTGCTGTGGGGTGCGGCTGCGGACATCGAGACTATATTTATATTGCAAAAGCGCGCGATTCGTGCCATATATGAGATGCGTCCTCGGGACTCGGTAAGAGAACTCTTCAAGGAGATAAACATACTGACCCTACCTTCCTTGTATATTTATGAAAACATTATGCTCGTGCGTAAAAACTTATATAAATATAAACTAAATAGTGATAATCATAATTTTAATACTAGGAACAAAGATAAAATAGCTGTACCTAAGTTCAGGCTATCTAAAACAAATAAAAAATCTTTCTTAGGGAACTCTATACGGTTTTATAATAAAATCCCTAAGGAAATCACTGGGCTCACAGAAGGTAAATTCAAGAGTCATGTAAAATCTACTTTGTTAATGAAAGCTTATTATACAATTAGCCAATACATAGAAGACAAAGATGCCTGGAAGCTTCTGCATGACCACCACCTGGTACCACCACCAAATGTAACTAAACCAATAAGTATTATATAAAGGTAGAATTCGTTTTTGACTTGCAAAAGTGCTATGAGAAAGCCTATTTGAATAAACATTATACAATACAATACAATACAATACAATGTATAGGTACTCATATAAATCGTAAACTTGTACAATTTATGAGTAGGTAAGAAAATATAAAAGTATATATCTGTTTCTTTAGGTACTCATGTAAGTCGTAAACTTACACACATGTAACATGGTCAGATTTACAGTCGACTACAAAGAGATGTACCCACACAATGTTCAAAATATATGTATCCATGACTCTATATTGTCTGGGGTTAAGGTTGTGGATACTTGGATAGATATTTTTAAATATTGGGTGGGTATATCTCTTTGTGGTTGACTGTACACCACGACGAGGCATAACATTTTATTTTAATTAGGGTGCTATAAAAAATAAACTAAGGAATGTTGTTTTTTTTTCAGCCATAAAAACCAATACTAATTAATCTAATTATACCAGTATCCACTGCAGAATAAAGGATAGACGATTATGTTTAAAGGTAAACGTATATTAATGTTTATTTTTTACTAGAAAAATATTTCACTATATCATTTTTCTAATTGTTTAAAATACATGTGGCACTAAATACGTACTTTCAATAACTTTCACCTACCCACTTAGAGAATAGACGAGATTATCATGTGTCTATGGATATTAGACTGTCCATATATTTTTTAAATCATTTAGAGCTTTAGTAGTTATGGGAACATATAATAATCATTGTTATTTTTTCATGCAGATTCAAAATGCCACGCAATTATGTTAGAAAATCTCTACGTGCAACCTGTTACACTGCTGAGGATGTGGTTAGAGCTATAGAGAAAATTGAAAGAAAGGAGATAACTCTATTTGGAGCAGCTAAGAATTATAATATACCGCTTTCAACTCTACACAATAAGTTGTATAAGAAAACGGGCATTAAAAGCAGTACGTTGGGTCGGCCTCCTGTCTTTACCTATGAAATTGAAGAGCAATTAGCAAACGGCCTCAAGACATTGGAAAAATGGGGGTTTGGCCTATCTAGAAATGAAGTAATTACACTTGTGACAAACTATATTCGCCTTAATAATATACCAACCCCATTTAAAGACGGTGTTCCTGGCCCAGATTGGTTTGCAAATTTTCGTAAACGCCATGGCCTTTCTCTCAAGAAAGCTCAACCTGTTGAACACGCCAGAAAAGTGAACACTGATCCATTTACCATAAATGAATACTTCGAACTTTTAGAGACAACTTTAAAAAAATTAAATTTGGAACAGAATCCATCACAAATCTGGAATTTGGATGAAACATCCGTAAGCTTTGACCCCTCGAAGACAAAAGTAGTAGGAAAGAAGGGAGTTCCGTCCTCCAGAACCACACATGGGACTGGTAAAGATAACACAACTGTGTTAACGGCCGTTAATGCGGATGGAGCGAAAATTAGTCCTTTAATAATATTTAAAGGAAAATTTGTCTGTGATTCATGGATGGCTAATACAGACAAAAAATATAATTTTGAATTGTCCTATGCTGCAAGCCCGGATGGATAGACACGAATATATTTCTGAATTACATGGAAAAAGTATTTATTCCAGCAATTGGGAAAGACCGACCAGTCTTGCTCATATATGACGGACACAATTCCCACGTCAACTTAAATGTAGTGGAATTGGCCCTTAAAAACAATATCACAATATTGAAACTACCACCACACACGTCCCATCTTCTGCAACCGTTAGATGTTGCTGTGTTTAAATCATTTAAAAGTAGATGGGACGCGAAATTGGTAGAATGGCAAAGAAAAAACACGGGTGTGAAATTGCCAAAAAAGATATTTTCCGAACTAGTTGCTGAAATTTGGAACGATACTCAACCCCAAATAATAATGAACGGATTTAGAAAAGCGGGCATACATCCCTTTAACTCTAACGTGATCCCTACTGATAAGTATGACCCAGGAGCATACAAACGCTGGCAAGAAGTTCAAAAAAATAAACCGAGTCCTCTAGGGGAACAGTCTTCGTGTCCTCTACCAGACGATCGACCACAAAATTCACCGCCACTCCACGAAAATGCCCATCTTCCGCAGCAAGATCCCAAAAATTTAAACCAACTTTGCATAGACATCATTACGTCCCAAATGTTTGAAGACGATAATTCAACTAAAGAACCAGAAAATGTTCATATGTTGACAGATGCACTAAAATGTCAAGAACAAGCACAAACATTCATAGCAAACAAAAAAGAAAACTTTCCGATATGCCTGGAACCAAAAAGAATAATTAAAGATTCAACAACGAAACCTCACTCAAATATCAATATAATTAGTAATACATTAATGAGTTTTGAAGATCTTCTCCTTAATACGGTAAAACAAAGCCCTCGACATGATGGTAATATGAAAAAAAAAACGAGTGTCGAAAGGAGCTGAAGTGATCACGGAGACTATGAAAAAACAACTAGAAGAAAAGAAAACACAAAGTATACTTCAGACCAAAATAACAATACCAAAGAAGACAACGAATGCCACGAAGAAAAATAAGGCAGTGAAAGAAAATGTTATTCAAAGAAAAAGAAAACTTTCATTACAAAGTGATGGAGATTCCACAGAAAATGAAGAAAAATATCAAATGATTCGTAAAACTAGTGAAGTAAAAAGTAAATACGTTAGTAAACATAAGATAAAACAAGGTCACCACAAAATGAAAAAAAATAAAAATAAACAAAAGAAAAGAAAAACAGAACGTTTTGAGAATGATACAAAATCAAAAGAGATTGGTGAAAGTAGTCAAATAAATGAAAATAAATACAAGAATAAAGAGGGATGCAGAAAAAAGAAGACGCTTAAAAAGAAACTTAGAAAATACAATTCATCGAGTGATACAGACAGCTTTGAAAAAGAAACGGAAATCATCACTATGGACACTGATGACTCTGATTATGAAAATATGGGTGAGTTTATAGATAAATGTTTGAAGGAGCAAGATGAAGACCAAGAAAACATAGATCCGTACACAATCGTTCCACTGGGTTTGAGTGACATTACATTTGATAGTGATGAAAACGATTTAAAAGAAGATGATTGGATCATAGTAAAGTTTACAACAAAAAAGAGTGTCAAACATTTTGTTGGAACTATAGTCTCGTTTGTAGACAAACTGCCTGTTATTAAATATGTCAGAAAAGTGAAGCAATCACAATCTGACGCGGTGACATCGTTTACCTACCCAATAGTAGAAGATATAGGTGTCATAAAAAGCAAAGAAGATATTCTTTGTGTATTACCTCAGCCTACAATATCTCGTCGTGGTCAAATTAAATTCCAAGTTGATTTCCATATATATAATATTCAGTGAGTCATTCAGTTAGATTAACATTTTTAGCACTCCTGCATCATTTATGTTTACCCGCCTAATATGGGTGGAATGCAAAAAAAAATGTACATAGTTAAGAGCCTTAATCTAATCTACGCTTTAACTTTTCTCAGTTGTGTAACGAAAGTTGTATGGATAACTGTCGTTACACATCTGAAAAAAGTATAGCGTAGATTAGATTAAGGCTCGTAACTATTACAAAAAGAGTGTAAAAACATTCCACCCTAATACATATAAGTACCTAATATTGATCTCAGGATTGACTGATTTTCACACATAAGTATTGTTAAGATTGTAAGAAAACTTAAAGTTCCTAAACCTATGACAAAAATAGGTACTTAATTTAAATTTGATTTGTTGATTGAGTGAAATATTATTGTAATAATAACTATATTCCTAAAATTTTAAGAAAACTTTATGTTCCTAAACGCCTAAATAGGACGTAATTTATATTTTGTTGATTTTATCATATTTTAAAGATTGAAATAATTATATGAAGCTCCCGTTTGGGAACACTACTTTCCCTTTGAGAAATTATTTATAGCTGTTTTATTTAGTTAGATTTGCCTTAATGTTACCTACTTGTTTTGTTTTGCTTGCTCATACAAATACTTTTGTTGAGTCGTGATACTCGTGATCTCTGGATACTTAATAATGTTTATTTTTTTTCGGCGAAAAAAAACTCCTACATTTTACTACAGCACCTACTTATTTGGTTTTCTAATATTTTAAATGTAAGGCCTGTGAGTATTTGTAAGTATTTGTTTTTTTTTTCTATTTTAAATGTATGTTACTTAATTTATTACACAGATTCATATTTGATTTTCTAACATTTTACATGTAATGACTTAATTTGTAACAAAATTAATCATGCTGCAAGAAAATACTTACTTTTTTGTATTCATTTATTTTTCTTAATAAATAATTGTTTCCCTGGAACTGTTATTTTAATTTCAAGCTGATCTTGTTAATATAAAAAACGTGTTAGGTTATAATACGAAGACTATACAATAAAAAGTTTGAGTATCACTGTCCTTTTCCCTGTAAAGCGGGGTAAGAGTGAAATACTTTTTTTTTCAATTGCAGTTTTCTTGATACCTATTATCAGGACTATTTACGCAAAAATCAACTGTATCTGTTAAGCATAAGGAATTCTATGGAATAACGATCAACAGTAACCGTTTGCATTCATTTAAAAGCCTTTAGTCACTATGTCAATCTTACCCCTCGACCATTCCATCTTAACCCGTGTATTTTTCAAACAAAAATGTATTTTATTTTATTATTTTTGTATAGTAGAACAAGCGTAGCCGAGGTTTGTAGACAAATTACACAAATATAGTCCTTGCACATACCTTCCAATTTATACAATTGAAAGGAAGTAAATAGTTTTTTTATTTTACAAGCGTTTTAACACAACACTGTCCATCTCATCAAAAAACCATTCAATCTTCCCCCACCTTACCTTACCCCAAGACACATAATCTGTATAGCCCATCAACAAAACGCCAAACCATGATAAATCCATGGATCAATTACTCGAAGAGTACATCTGAATGTCTGTCTATTTAGACCAGCTAGACAATACTGGATTACCACAAGGCAGCTTGACCCGCCAAACCATGAATGTAAACGCAGATGAAACGCCGTGAAGTCCAAAGAGAATACAAAACACTAGTCAAAGTTTGCAGCACTGCTAGTCATAGAGAAATACAAAGAGTAAGTATAAGTATGTTATGGTGGGTACACACTGAGCAAACGAACGGCCAACGAACGCGAAGCATTTATGTGACAGCTATTTGCTAGAGTGAGATACATAGCCGTTCGTTGGCTTGGTGTGTACGCACCTTTAGGCATAGGCAAAATATATCAACTTGATAAGATAAAGGTTGTGTTATAAAAATATTTGCTCAGTGATAAAACGATTACAATGAGACTTGTTAATTGTAAATAGTGCACATTGGCCTGAATTATTATCATTATAATAATCTTACTAAAATGGAACACTTCGGTCTATCGCACATCTTGCAAGAACCAGATAAATATACTCCAGATACTTTGGACTTGCTAGTCGATGATGAGGCAAGAGAATATTGGCTCAACACCTGCGAAAGACTCGTGGAGAGAAATGTGAATTATGCACTCGCTCATACTGACGATTCGACTGTAGAGATACGAGCACTTAAATATAAAACGTGTTACCTGGAGGCACTGAAAGAGCTTAGAATTAATCCACTGTAAGTATTATTTCACTATTACAGTAAAATATTTATTTGTAAGCTGAGAAATGTGCAGAAAATACTTCATGTTAGCTAAAATACTCTTCTTTGCTCTTTTCTGGGTTTTCCAATATTATATTTAAATTTCCTTTGATTTCTGTTTAGTTGGGGTTCGTGCGATGTTGAATTCTATTGACAGGTATATAAATTTTTTTTTGGTTCTTGAAATTATTTATTTATTAATACTATGTGTATAATTTTAGTGCTCATGGGCAGTTGACAATACGATTACTTCTTGACATCAACGAAACATGCCTTCGTTCTCAGGGATTCTTTGATTTGTGGAAACAACAGAAGAAATATGATAATCAAAATGCACTTGCTATGCTTAGTTCAAGATTGGCTGAAATTGATGCAATACCTAATGATAGACAGCGGTGGATAGAACTGTGTAGAGGAGTTCTTGCAGGTGAGAGAGAGGGCTGTGGTTTCTTAGTGATGAAGCTCTTTGTCATGCGAGTTTGCTAATCTCTGTTCCCTCGTTTTACAACAGGCAACATGTTTGATTGTGGAGCCCAGGCTGTTGCTGCCATATTAGATTGCGGACTTTATGGAGCTTTACAAAAAATACAAAACAGACCTTGGCTCTATGATGCCCTTGATAAGTGGCTGGACAAATTAGAGGTATTCTTTAACTTTTATTGTCCCTCATATTGTTGATTGGTAATCTGCCAATACATAGTATCATTTGTTTTTTTTTCTTCAGACTACTGTACATCAATGTGCAGCCATATTTGTGGATAACAGTGGTGTAGACATAGTGCTAGGAGTATTGCCATTCGTACGCGCCCTGATACTACGTGGCACCTCTGTTATTCTGTGTGCTAATGAGTGGCCAGCTCTCAACGATGTCACTAATGTTGAGCTGGAGGATATTGTGCAGCAGGCTGCTGCGATTTGTCCCGTGCTGTCAGCTGCACTTGCTATTGGGAATCTAGTTGTTAGGTCAAGTGGACAAAGAGGACCTTGCCTTGATCTCAGGACTATTAACATAGGTAAATAACACAACATAGGTATATTCTTAGTCAATAAATACTTAATACAAACAAATGATTTAACTTTGTGTAATCTTTTGATATTGTACAACATTATATACTAATGGAGTGTTATCTTGGCAGGTCTTAGTTCTGAGATGAAGATGCGTGGGGTGGATTTGATTATATTGGAGGGAATGGGAAGAGCCGTACATACAAATTTTAAAAAGATTAATACAAGATTTGCTGTGGATTCACTCAAGCTTGCTGTTGTTAAGAATGCTTGGTTGGCGCAACGTCTTGGTGGACCCCTGTTCTCTGTTATCTTTATTTATGAAGATAAGCCCTCGCAGCCATAACAAAGAATGAACATTTTTATTAATAAAAGGATAAGAAAAAAATATAACATGTGTTACATACCACAGTATTCATTTAGAACCTAGACAAACCTAGACCTTATATATCAAGCCTGCAATGATCATTAGGTTTTTGAATGTTCAGTTATAATTTGTATTAACAATAATAGTATTTTTTCGAAATATATGGAGTGTTATACAGAATGGATGTTTTTAATTGTTTTCCAAGTGTTAATGTACGGCCCGATAATCCGCGTCCATCAATTTCTCTCTCTTTTTGCACAAGTTAAAAAGAAACGGAGATATATCGTGCATGCTGATTAATGGGCCATAGATTAACCGGCACCGAAACGGGCGAGCGCGCACGTGGACGGTTGTATTGTTACGTCACCGTCTTCTCTAGGATCCGTTAAATAAAAAGATATTACCAAATTGGGGATTCCAGTGGGGACTGAATTTATTGAGGTATAATGTACTAACAGTACATTGTAGTTCAATGGCTGAATAGTGAATACCTTAGACTTAGAGCATTAAACCAACCGGAGTGGCAATTGACAGGCGTTCCCCTCTGCCAAATACGTATGACCAGTGGTCATACGTAGTGTACGTATTGTATGGACTGACGTTTATCTGACGTAGCTATTTTCACGTTCCGCATACATTTGACGTTCCCCTCCCCCTCAAAAATCGGCAGACTTTTTATGTATAGAAAATGACACAAATGTGACCACTTACTGTTGGTTTCATGCTCTTAGGTGAATACTATTGCGATATAATTCTTTTATCCACCATAGAGACTTCCTCCACGCGACAAAAACCCGCGTAATACAAATCATTATGGGACCCAAGATTCGCAAAGCAAGCCGCGTGTGGCCCCAAAGCAAGCCGCGTGTGGCCGCGAGGCTGCTTCATCACCGCGCGACATTTTCAAGCGGTAGTGGACTTTTTAGTATGTAGATAAAGTTTAAAATTATTTGACACTGAAAGTCTTAAGAGCATTAAACCTTTAATTTTTATGCTCTAAGCTGAAAGTGCTCGCCGCGCCGCTGCCATTGCGGTCTGTGGGGCTACCGCGAAACGAAAACGAACTTCGTTTGTGTATCTCCCTCTCTGTCGCACTTTTTTTGTTCGAGCGAGTGATACACGAACGAAGTTCGTTTTAGTTTCGCGGTAGCCCCTCTGAATCAGCACTAAGCCGTGCCGGGGCGGTTCACTCCTGTGATTTCGTCGCGCCGCTATAAGTACATACCGACGCCCGTTTTTTTTTTAGTGGATGCAGCACGCCGCGCCGGTACGGAACGCATTTGCATCGTCATTCGCGTCGTACTATGCCTACCAAAAAATTCTATTTCATAATTGAGTTTGTTTTCAAACCCAGTGGTATGAGCCGCCGTTCACGACCTCCGGATTGCAAGTCCCTGCTCAAGATCCGTAGCTCTTCACCGTTCGACTACAGGGGGGGGGGGGGGCTCTTGTTCTCCCTGCTCAAGATTCGTAGCTCTTCACCGTTCGGCTTCAGTGGCTCTTGTTCTCCCTGCTCACGTTGCGTATCTCTCGTTTCCCAAAATTTCATTAGCCCGAATTTTATATTCCATAACGTTTCATTTGACATATTATTATTTTCCATAATGTTGTATGCCCGAATCATTCATATGCCATAAACTTTATTTGCTATAATTTTACTTGATAGAATATTCGTTTGCCAAACTACATTTCTTCGAGCCGTTCGAATGTTGCGAACGTTCGGTACTGGGTCGCATTTCTACCTAACACTCATCCTCGCTTCGCTCGTCTTCGTACCTACACCGTTAGCTAGCTACATTTTTTTATAATATGTTATTAATAATTAAATAAGCTCACGAGGTAACCGCCATGTGGGATGTTGATTCGACGAACATCGTCCCGATAGTCGTTTCGGCGAACGGTTTGATAGCGAAGAGTCTCGACCGTCACCTCAAGAGACTCTCGCTAGATGGCTGGATCAAGGGTCAGATACAGAAGGCGGTACTCCTGGACACTGCGCGAATAGTCAGGAGGTTCCTGTCTCTGTCGCCCTGACCACCGGCAGCTTAAGCCCCGCCTCGTTGCCGGCGGTACCCTAGGTTAGGTTTTTATAATGGTTTTATGTTTTATATGTATTGTTTTATATTTTACTTTTTATATCATTATTGTAAAAACCTAGCTTAAGAGAAATATTAAATAAAGAGATTAAATAATATAAATATTATTGAAAACTCTCGCATTAGTATTTATCATCCTCAGTGTCTAAAATTGAACTTATACAGCACATGTTTCAACGAATGATTGTGAATTTATCAGTTTGTAATGTTTAAAAATTATAAAAAAATACTAAATGTAAATATTTTCAAAATTGCTTTCTTGGGGTTGGATATGAGGCTATTATATAACATTTTAGGTATAATTTACAAATAATGATTCAACCGTATCATATCTGGAGGAACACAAACTTGGTATGTTTTGAAAATTATTTTTATTTTAATTTAAAACCAAGTGTCTAAAATGTAATTACGTGATATATTTTTAGAATCGGCGAAATATAAGTAAGCCCTTTCATTAGATACCACACAAATGATAGTTTTTGGAACAAATAAAGATATCGTTATTACTAGAGATGCAACGGATATCCGGTTGCTATCCGGTATCCGGCCTATCCGGCCATTATTTAACTATCCGGCCGAATACCGGATAGTTGCGCACTATCCGGCCGGATACCGAATAGTGATTCTGTTTGGTATTTTTGAAAAATGGTTAGTAATACTAAAAACTTATCTATTCAGCAAAATAGGCGGGCGCACGTGTACTGCATACGAAATAGTTCCGTACACTGACCTAATAAAACTCGTTTCTTGCCTAGAAAACGGTTCGCGCGAACCTATAATACGTAACAGGTTGAAACCTGCACGACGCGCCCGCCGCCAAACTAAAATGTAGGTTATCGTTTGGCCGGCCGAATATTCGGCGGCCGGATACCGGATATTCGGCCAATGATCAGGCCGAATATCCGGTATCCGGTATCCGGCCAAACAACTATCCGTTGCATCTCTAGTTATTACTCCTCACGTTTTTTTTTCGTGCTACTGATCAAATTGATTCGTATGGACTAAAGATAAATCGCTCCGATTTTCATGCTTTTAACACCATTTGCAGCATATTTTTGCATACCGCTAGGACTAAGTGCGCTGATTCGGGGTTCAGTAGCAATTTTTCATAATATCACCCATTTCACACAGTAATTTGTTATTTTACATACAGTATGGCTTATGAAAGGTATGGCAAATGATTTATTGCATATGAAAATTATGGACTATAAAGTTTCTGGCAAATTATATTTTGTCATATGATATTATCAAAATAACAATTGTCTTATGAATATTATGGTAAATAACAGTTATGGCACATGAAATTATGGTAAACAAAATTATGGCCTGTAAATAGGATGGCAAATGAATTTCGGGCAAATGAAGGAATACCGCTAAAGATCCGTAGCTCTTCACCGTTCGGCTACAGTGGCTCTTGTTCTCCCTGCTCAAGATCCGTAACTCTTCACCATTCGGCTACAGTGGCTCTTGTTCTCCCTGCTCAAGATCCGTAGCTCTTCACCATTCGGCTACAGTGGCTCTTGTTCTCGCTGCTCAAGATCCGTAGCTCTTCACCATTCGGCTACAGTGGCTCTTGTTCTCCCTGCTCAAGATCCGTAGCTCTTTGCCGTTCGGCTACAGTGGCTCTTGTTCTCCCTGCTGAAGATCCGTAGCTCTTCACCATTCGGCTACAGTGGCTCTTGTTCTCCCTGCTCAAGATCCGTAGCTCTTCACCATTCGGCTACAGTGGCTCTTGTTCTCCCTGCTCAAGATCCGTAGCTCTTCACCATTCGGCTACAGTGGCTCTTGTTCTCCCTGCTCAAGATCCGTAGCTCTTTGCCGTTCGGCTACAGTGGCTCTTGTTCTCCCTGCTGAAGATCCGTAGCTCTTTACCGTTCGGCTACAGTGGCTCTTGTTCTCCCTGCTCAAGATCCGTAGCTCTTTGCCGTTCAGCTACAGTGGCTCTTGTTCTCCCTGCTGAAGATCCGTAGCTCTTTACCGTTCGGCTACAGTGGCTCTTGTTCTCCCTGCTGAAGATCCGTAGCTCTTTGCCGTTCGGCTACAGTGGCTCTTGTTCTCCCTGCTCAAGATCCGTAGCTCTTTGCCGTTCAGCTACAGTGGCTCTTGTTCTCCCGGCTGAAGATCCGTAGCTCTTTACCGTTCGGCTACAGTGGCTCTTGTTCTCCCTGCTCAAGATCCGTAGCTCTTTGCCGTTCAGCTACAGTGGCTCTTGTTCTCCCTGCTGAAGATCCGTAGCTCTTTGCCGTTCGGCTACAGTGGCTCTTGTTCTCCCGGCTGAAGATCCGTAGCTCTTTACCGTTCGGCTACAGTGGCTCTTGTTCTCCCTGCTCAAGATCCGTAGCTCTTTGCCGTTCAGCTACAGTGGCTCTTGTTCTCCCTGCTGAAGATCCGTAGCTCTTTACCGTTCGGCTACAGTGGCTCTTGTTCTCCCTGCTCAAGATCCGTAGCTCTTTGCCGTTCAGCTACAGTGGCTCTTGTTCTCCCTGCTGAAGATCCGTAGCTCTTTGCCGTTCGGCTACAGTGGCTCTTGTTCTCCCTGCTCAAGATCCGTAGCTCTTCACCATTCGGCTACAGTGGCTCTTGTTCTCCCTGCTGAAGATCCGTAGCTCTTTACCGTTCGTCTACAGTGGCTCTTGTTCTCCCTGCTGAAGATCCGTAGCTCTTTACCGTTCGGCTACAGTGGCTCTTGTTCTCCCTGCTGAAGATCCGTAGCTCTTCACCATTCTGCTACAGTGGCTCTTGTCCTCCCTGCTCAAGATCCGTAGCTCTTCACCATTCGGCTACAGTGGCTCTTGTTCTCCCTGCTGAAGATCCGTAGCTCTTTACCGTTCGGCTACAGTGGCTCTTGTTCTCCCTGCTCAAGATCCGTAGCTCTTCACCATTCGGCTACAGTGGCTCTTGTTCTCCCTGCTGAAGATCCGTAGCTCTTTACCGTTCGGCTACAGTGGCTCTTGTTCTCCCTGCTCAAAATCCGTAGCTCTTCACAAGTTCTCCATGTAATGGGAACGTTTAGTTGCAGTTGCGAAATAAAGGATTATTTTTTTCTAATGTTTATTTGGATAAAATGTAACTCATACATAGGTGTCATCTACACTAATAGGACAATAACTCGATTTCATTTGTTAACGATGGTTGAATTATGTACATCTAAAATTTATAAGATTGCTGTACAAGAAATCGTAATATTGTGGTGACCGAATCTTATACCTTATAACATAAATTGATTGCTTAAGATATAATTATCTTGTGGCCAACTGTAGTAATTGTATAAAAAAAAGGTTACCTAAATACTAGAAAGAAAGAAAATACATTTATACATGTCATAGTTATCTACTTTCACCGCTACGGAGGTAAAACTTGCATGCAGTGCTACAATAAAACTAGCTTTTGCCCGTGACTTCGTTCGCGTATACTCGTGAATCGCCTTAACCACCTTATAAAACCGAATAGCCAATATGCTATTACACTTACCGCAGATGCAGCATCAATTATCACACTCCCATAGATACTTCCAATCCCCTTTTCATCCCTAAATGGATAACTTCCGGGATAAAAACTATGTTGTTCTTCCCGCACACTCAAACTATCTCCATACAAAATGTCATCTAAATTGATTCAGTGGTATAAGCGTGAAAACGTAACACTTACAGACATACAGAGTTACTTTCACATTCACAATATTATATTATGGATAGCTATAGATGGATAGACAAAATACAGTACAATTGTGGGAAGGCAATAAAACTTTCAACTTAACTGTGTTTTCTAGAGAAAGACATGTCAACCTATGGGGCATTACGTTTCTGAACATAATGAGTCGTTTTAAAGCTGACAGGTTCGGTAAATTTCATTTACATAGTAGTACATTTTCAAACTCCATTTTCAAATATTAAAATCAACCTCTTTGAGATACTTCAGTATCGACATCTACATTGGAGAACAGCTTTGTATAACTTTTTAGGATCTATTGAGCCAAGCAATGACTTTGAACAACAAGTAAGCAATGCCAATAGCATAAGCTATTTTTTCCTTTTGCTGTCTTTGTAGTTGTTCAGCTTCGATCGACATTACACGCCTGTTTAGTTTGACGATCTGTCGTCGTAAATGCACCATCTCCTCAGCGGTGGAGAGACCCTCGCCAGCTCCCATGGGAGGTGTTGGATCTCTGCAAAAAAAAAAAGAAAAGAAGCTCATCTTGTGCAGCGTGGAAGGCTTTCTTTTTAATATGGATTTTAATATCGATGGGTGCGTTTCATCAAAATGAAATGCTTGTGTAGCTGGTGATGCTATACATTGGTCGTAGAACTCGTAGAGCCGAAATTAACGACTCAAAAACCTCGGTCGACTAACAACAGCATGAGCAGGCATTACATTAAAAAAAAACGCGATTGACACACTGTGTGCACGAACCTCTGAAATATTTTTTGAATTCAGATTTCTCTCTGTCGCTCGAACTAGCAAGTGCAACAGAGAGGGAGGTACACGAACGAAATTCTTTTTCGTTTTGCGGTAGGGCCTCTGTCCCAAAAAAAAAAGACCGGGTTGCACTCCGGGAGTGCCGGCAGAGGTGAAAACTTAAAAATGTTAATTTTGCGAAAAAAAAACCTTCCTCCCCCTCAATATATCTAATAACAACCTTATTAGTAGTACGCTAAAGTTCAACATAACTCAGCAAAATTGATGAAGGAGACGATGAAATAAAATACCAATCTGTTTTTGCCACTGCCAAATATTTTTCAAAGCTTTATCTCTTTAGGTATAACGTCCAAATTCGAACTATTCGAATTTACTTAGCTCAGCAAAATTGATGAAGGAGACGATGAAATAAAATACCAATTTGTTTTTGCCATTGCCAAATATTTTTCATCATCGAACTATTCGAATTTGCTCAATAGCAAAACGATAAAGGACGCGTGGAAAAATTTACAAATTCATTTGGAGAATATGCAATTGCAAAAAGTGTTTAACGGCTTTATACTCTTACGAATAGTGTTTAGTTTTGAATGAAGTCGAATCGGCTAACAGCAAATTATAAAAGTTTGATAAAACAAAATGGAATTTGCATTTACGGAAAATGTGTTACGACCTTATAAATACCGTTAACAATAAAGTACAAATTAGAACTATGTGCCCCTTGTCAAACCGTCCCCCCCGTAAAGAAGTTTTCACTTCAACAAATGTATTACTTCTATATTAAAAAACTCGCGTTGGTGAGAAGACGGTTCGTAGTTAATGGGGTGTTACATATATGTCATGATTTGTCAGCCCCAATTTATCATTGCTATCGTCTGGAGGCACGTTGCGCTGCTGATCCAACTGTCAAACGAGTTGTACTGAGAATTTGCATGCACATGTGGTCGAATTGACAACATTTCATTTTTTTAAGTGGGCTATTATATGATTTAGTTCGACAGAAAATGAAATTTTAAGTTACTTACACGTGTTTTTTTACTTCTACCTAAATTTTATTTTCAGCCAAAAGTATCAAATTTAAAAGTAGTGAATTCCAACAGGTCGTAAGTAAAATATGACGTCATTATTATTGTCTCTCTATCCACGGCACCTGTCCACATCTTTCACTTAACAGTCGTAGGACTGACGTCACGCACAGGGTGTATCGCGTGTTACAGTTTTTAGTGATTTTTCTTGGAAACGAGTAAGAATAAAAATGGGACTTTATTACGTTCAGATAAGATAATTACCGAAATAGTTTTCGATTTAGGCATCATTACATATTTTGAAATGTTTTCAATTGTTACAATCACATAAACACTACTACTATACATAGACATATCTTAATTTGCGCGTGTACCGCCGCACGCACCGCATCGTGAAACCTCTTATCAGGGATCGGATAACGTTATTCTACGGGAACTGTTCTCGGCCGTTCACTCGGGAACGCACGAATAGTGTTCCTGGTTCGGTTCTTGTTACCGTTAAACAAAAACGCTTGAATAACGTTTTTCTACGGGAACAGTTCTCGGTCATTCACCCGAGAACGTAATAATAGTGTTCCTGTTTCGGTTCTTGTTACCGTTACTCAAAACCATTTCAAATATCGTTTCTGTTGAACGATATTAAACGTTTTTCATTTGATATTGGGGAATGGAGAGGGGCGGCAGAAAGGCACAAGTCGGCAACGTCGCGTCGGTATCGTCGGTGCCTACAAAGGAAAATGGCTCGGCTGAGTTAATTGCTGTTACTTGAAGTGACCGCGTCACTCGAATTCGACTGCGTGGGTCCGATATACCATCTTCATTTTCCGCGGCGCATGAACGTATTGTGCGTAACTTGTTAATTGTTATAAACAAGGTGCACGGTCACATGGTTTTTGTGTTCCGTTCCATATGAATTTATCCATCCATACTAATATTATAAATGCGAAAGTGTGTCTGTCTGTCTGTCTGTCTGTCTGTCTGTTACCTCTTCACGCTTAAACCGCTGAACCGATTTAGGTGAAATTTGGTACAGAGATAGTTTGAGTCTCGAGGAAGGACATAGGATAGTATTTATTCCGAAATTCATCCCCTAAGGGGGTGAAATGGGGGGTTAAAATTTGTATGGCGATACTTAAACCGCTGAACCGATTTAGTTGAAATTTGGTATGGAGATAGTTTGAGTCTCACGGAAGGACAAAGGATAGATTTTATTCCGAAATTCATCCCCTTGGGGGGTGAAATGGGGGGTTAAAATTTGTATTGAGATACTTAAACCGCTGAACCGATTTAGTTGAAATTTGGTATATAGATAGTTTGAGTCCGGGAGAAGGACATAGGATAGTTTTTATCCCGAAATTCATCCCCTAAGAGGGCGAAATGGGGTTTAGAAATTTGTGTGGAGATACTTAAACCGCTGAACCAATTTAGTTGAAATGTGGTATAGAGATAGTTTTTATCCCGAAACTCATCCTTTAAAGGGGTGAAATGGGGGGTTAAAATTTGTATGGAGACACCTATTTAAACCGCTGAACCGATTTAGTTGAAATTTGGTATAGTGATAGTTTGAGTCCCGGCGAAGGACATATGATAGTTTTTATCCCGAAATTCATCCCCTAAAGGGGTGAAATGGGGGTTCGAAATTTGTGTGGAGATACTCAAACCGCTGAATCGATTTAGTTGAAATTTGGTATAGAGATAGTTTTGATCCCGAAATTCATCCCCTAAGGGGGTGAAATGGGGGTTAAAATTTGTATGGAGATGCCTACTTAAACCACTAAACCGATTTAGTTGAAATTTGGTATAGAGATAGTTTGAGTCCCGGGGAAAGACATAGGATAGTTTTTATCCCGAAATTGATGCACTAAGGGGGTGAAATGGGGGGTTAAAATTTGTGTGGAGATACTTAAACCGCTGAACTGACTTAGTTGAAATTTGATATCTAGAGATAGTTTTTATGCCGAAACTCATTCCCTAAGGGGGTGAAATGGGGGTTAAAATTTGTATGGAGATACATACTTCAACTGCTGAACCGATTTAGTTGAAATTTGGTATAGTGATAGTTTGAGTCCCGGGGAAGGACATAGGATAGTTTTTATTCCGAAATTCATCCCCTAAGGGGTGAAATGGGGCGTTAAAATTCGTGTGGAGATACTTAAACCGCTGAACCGACTTAGTTGAAATTTGGTATAGAGATGGTTTTTATCTCGAAAATCATCCCCTAAGGGGGTGAAATGGGGGTTAAAATTTGTATGGAGATCCATACTTAAACCGCTGTACCGATTTAGTTGAAATTTGGTATAGAGATAGCTTGAGTCCCGGGGAAGGACACAGGATCGTTTTTATCCCGAAATTCATCCCCTAAGGGGGTGAAATGGGGGTTAAAATGGAGATACTTAAACCACTGAACGGATTTAATTGAAATTTGGTATAGAGATAGTTTTTAATTTTTATCCCAAAACTCATCCCCTAAGGGGGTGAAATGGAGGGTAAAAATTTGCATGGAGAATCCTACTTAAACCGCTGAACCGATTTAGTTGAAATTTGGTACATAGATAGTTTGAGTCCCGGGGAAGGCCATAGGATAGCTTTTATCCTGAAATTCATCCACTAAAGGGGTGAAATGGGGAGTTAAGATTTGTATGGAGATACTTAAACCGCTGAACCGATTTAGTTGAAATTTGGTATAGAGATAGTTTTTATCCCGAAACTCATCCCCTAAGGGGGTGAAATGGGGGTTAAAATTTGTATGGAGATACCTACTTAAACCGCTGAACCGATTTAGTTGAAATTTGGTATAGAGATAGTTTGAGTCCCGGGGAAGGACATAGGAACTCCGTAATTAAACGACGCAATCCCATCGAGTTTGGGCTCGTTTAATTCGTCTTGACGAGAACTTTGATACCATATGGTAGCCAGGGTCTGATGATGGAGCTGGTAGGTGGCCATAGGAACTCCGTAATTAAACGACGCAGTCCCATCGAGTTTGGGCTCGTTTAATTCGTCTTGATTAGAACTTTGATACTATATGGTAACCAGGGTCTGATGATGGAGCTGGAAGGTGGCATAGGAACTCCGTAATTAAACGACGCAACCCCATAGGAACTCCTATGGCCATCTTCCAGGTCCATCATCAGATCCTGGTTACCATAGGTATAGTATCAAAGTATTCGTCAAGACGAATTAAACGAGCCCAAACTCGATGGGGTTGCGGCGTTTAATTACGGAGTTCCTATGGCCACCTTCCAACTCCATTATCAGATCAGCTCTGTCATAATAATATTGCATTGTCATCCGATTTATACATGCATGCACAATTTCAGCTCAATGGGACACCACGAAGTGGGTCAAATTTAACTTGTAAGATTTGATTACAGATACAGACAGACAGACAGATAGACAACGGGACAGGTGAAACTAAATAAAAGCTTGTAAAAAGGATTTTGTATGTCCGGCTGTCCCCCCTATAGGTCGCATATCAGATTCTCGTGAAATTTTGTGAGCGAGTTCGATATTTAACTACAGGGCAAAAATGCTTTCGTATGTCCGGTTGGTCGGCTGTCCGGCTGTCCCTTCTATAGGTCGCATCTCTAAACAGATTCTCGTGTAATTTTGTGAGCGAGTAGCGAGTTCGATATTTATAGGGCAAAAATCGCCCTCGCCTAATCCGTTCTGCCGAACAAAACAACCGTTCATAGGCTACGGCGCGCTCGGTTCGGGCGAACGTTGGTAGGTACTAAGATTAAATACATTTGACATAACATTTTTTTATGTTTGGTAACAAAATCCAAAGTTACAATTTTGTTGGTGAGTCAAAGTCCGACGAACCACTGTGCATACGTACATGTGTGCGTGTGCGGTGCGCGAGCCTCGATCGTTGTGTGAGTAGCGCTAAAAACCTAAACTTCGCGCGGCGCGACTCCGTAGAAGGCCCTTAAATTTATTTCCAAAATCAAGCAACGTATTAAAACGATATTTTCACAAACCGTTGATGAATATATCCAATTTCGCAAAGATCTCATTACTTGGAACTCTTGGAAAGAATACTTCTTAGGTTCTGACTTACGAGCCCAGACCCTAACATACTCTACACTCGCCTATGTCGAATATATACCCCAAAGCATCTTAACAATTTCCTACTAATACAGGTGCAAGTCGATAGGTACCACATCAGTCAGTACACGAACGAATTATTATACTTACGTCTTACGCACCTACTTCATTGAATTAAACTCTATACACTTGAATACGACTATTTTAAATTTTTACTTGCTACGTAAATTGAAGTGTAAGCTCTTACCACATGCGGCATCCTTTGATAATGCGGCGCGCGGCAGGACGCTTGCTTTACCAATGGCGGCATCTTTTGGCTGTCGGTGGCGCGTGCCGCGCGGCACTTTACTAAGAACTCCATATAGACCAGCACGTCTATCTTGAGACAGCCGCGACATACTTTCGATTTTTCTCGCACTATACCTCTTGTTCTAAGTGTTCTAATAAGAGAGAGACGGATAGTGCGAGAAAAATCGAGAGTAAGTATGTCGCGGCCGTCTCATGATAGACGTGCTGCTGGAGCACACTAACATTATGACGACTTTGTTTGTATATATTGTGTTATCTATTTTATAGACTTATACGATAAACTTGTAGATAAATGTTCATATATATGTACTTAATCGAAAATAATATATTTATGGTCAAAACATTTTATGTCCACGCAATCATAAGAAATAGCATAAACATGTTTCCGTTAATAAGCACTAGCACTACACGAAGTATAACGTTTTTCGAACTTCAATGTGGTACTATTCATACCTTTTTCAGTCACCATTTACAGATCTGTACGTCTAGCACAACTTGCTGACAAGTCCCTTCTCGAGCGACTGAGCGTATCCTGTCTCACTCGCACCGTGCAAATTCGAAAGAGGAGGGTAGATCTATCTCGACTCGCGTCGCGGCGAGGCGTCAGTTGTGCTAGCCCCCCTGGTTATTTTTTTTTTTCAAATTTAACAAAGATAGTGACTAAAAACTTTGTGAATAAACAACTTTGATAAAAGAAGTTGTGTCAAGCTGCTGCAAATCTAGTGTAGGTATTTCAGTTATATTAAAATTTTACATTACTTATCAAGGGCTGTAAAAGAAAGAAATCCCGATATCGCAAGTATTTGTGACCCGAGCCGCAGGCGAGGGTTGTAAACATGCGATAGAGGGCTTTCTTTTTTACTACCCGTGGTGAGTACACAATTTTGCGTCTTCACCTGGCCACAATGCGAGTTTTAGCGTACGCGCAGCAACAACTTAAAATCAAATCTGGCAGTCAGGAGGTGTTTTCAATTTCGGTCCCTTTACATTTTTGTCCGAAAATTGCCTCCCATAGAAAAAACACTTTTAGTGCTCCAAATAGAGAGTCTTGCTTATGTCCCTGAGTAGAAATTAATTAATTTATGTAACTTGTTTTTAGTAAGATGATATCCCAAAAAAACTATTTTGACTTCAGTGAAGATTGTAACATAGTACATAAACTACTATTTGTACACTAAATATAGTGTACAAATAGTAGTTTATGTGACTGTACATAATAAAGGGCATTAAACACGAGTGTGGGTTTATGAAACGAGCTGAAGGCGAGTTTCATAATAACATCACACGAGTGTTTTAATGCCTACTTATGTACAGTTACATACACTACTTTATCTACCCACATATCATAAGCCTCCATGATGTGTTCGGGAACCATTAGAATAACCGCCATTGCGCCGCCATGGCCGACTAGAGCATTGCGCCGCCATGGCCGACTAGATTGCGTCATGACCAACTAGATTGCCATAATATCATCGTTTTCGATGTTATTATGATTTTCATACATTATAATAACACTGACACAGATAAAACGCTGACGTTACATTACTAGTTCCAATAATGGTGGTCATTATATAGGTTTGCTGAACGCATTATTGAGGATTAATGATATGGGTGTAGATAAAAAATATTAGTACATTGGAATCAATAATGTTAAAATTTAAAAATCATAAATTTCAATACGATTGTACGTTTATTTTATAGATTGTTTAAAAAAAGGATTCACCCGAATTAAGGCGTCATATAAACAAATATACCAAGTCGTGAATGGCCACATTTTATCGTGTACAGTCTTTACTTTTATTAAATAACTAGCTGTTGCCCGCGACTTAGTCGGCGTTGAACTTGTTATCGTCTTAGAATAATGATTGCTATTAAATTATTTTAGTCGCAAGCTTAAATATCGCTGTCCCAAACATTCCTATACCTACCATCTTAAGGGATGATTTCCGAGATAAAAACTCTCCAAGGGTCTCAAATTATATGTACGGAAAATTTCATCTAAATCCGTTCAAGGATTAAGCGTAAAAGGCAACAGTGCGACGAGTTCGTTAGTTTAAATTTGCGTAATCTAAATGGAAAACTTAGTTTTAACAAATATAAATATCTTATAAGAATCATCAACAAACGTTTCTGCTTAAATTGTATATTTTTTCATAATGTATTTAAACACAAACTATGTCTACTACAGCTACATTATTGGATTCTTGTGATGAAATTCTTCCAGTAGTTTTAGTCGTGTTAGTCCGGGCTACCTGTACAGTTTTGAAAGTAAAATTATCTTATGCTTTAAGACGTATTAGAACTTTCCATCTCCATCCGCAGTTCCCATTTAACGGTGTCAAATAATAAATTAATTTGATCACCCAAATTAAATACCAAATCGGTTCAGCGGTTTAAGTATATCCATACAAATTTCTATCCCCTATTTCACCCCCATAGGGGATGAATTTCAGGATAAAAACTATCTCTTTACCTAATTTCAACTAAATCGGTTCAGCGATTTAAGTATCTCCATACAAATTTCTAACCCCCATTTCACCCCCTTAGGGGATGAATTTCGGGATAAAAACTATCTCTATACCTAATTTCAACTAAATCGGTTCAGCGATTTAAGTATCTCCATACAAATTTCTAACCCCTATTTCACCCCCTTAAGGGATGAATTTCGGGATAAAAACTATCCTATGTCCTACCCCGGGACTCACTTTACCAAATTTCAACTAAATCGTTTCAGCGGTGTAAGTATCTCCATACAAATTTCTAACCCCCATTTCACCCCCATAGGGAATGAATTTCGGGATAAAAACTATCCTACGTCCTTTCCCGGGACGCAAACTATCTCTATACCAAATTTCAACTAAATCGGTTCAGCGATTTAAGTAACTCCATACAAACGTCTAACCCCCATTGCACCCCCATAGGGAATGAATTTCGGGATAAAAACTATCCTACGTCCTTCCCCGAGACGCAAACTATCTCTATACCAAATTTCAACTAAATCGGTTCAGCGATTTAAGTAACTCCATACAAACGTCTAACCCCCATAGGGAATGAATTTCGGGATAAAAACTATCCTATGTCCTTCCCCGGGACGCAAACTATCTCTATACCAAATTTCAACTAAATCGGTTCAGCAATTTAAGTAACTCCATACAAACGTCTAACCCCCATTTCACCCCCATAGGGAATGAATTTCGGGATAAAAACTATCCTATGTCCTTCCCCGGGACTCAAACTGTCTCTATACCAAATTTCAACTAAATCGGTTCAGCGGTTTAAGTATCTCCATACAAAGTTCTAACCCCCATTGCACCCCCATAGGAAATGAATTTCGGGATAAAAACTATCTATGTCCTTCCCCGGGACGCAAACTATGTCTATACCAAATTTCAACTAAATCGGTTCAGCGATTTAAGTAACTCCATACAAACGTCTAACCCCCATTTCACCCCCATAGGGAATGAATTTCGGGATAAAAACTATCCTATGTCCTTCCCCGGGACTCAAACTATCTCTATACCAAATTTCAACTAAATCGGTTCTGCGGTTTAAGTAAGGTATCTCCATACAAAATTTAACCCCCCAGTTCATCCCCTTAGGGGATGAATTTAGGCATAAAAACTATCTCTATACCTAATTTCAACTAAATCGGTTCAGCGGTTTAAGTATCTCCATACAAAGTTCTAACCCCCATTTCACCCCCATAAGGATAATTTCGGGATAAAAACTATCCTATGCCCTTCCCCGGGACTCAAACTATCTCTTTACCAAATTTCAACTAAATCGGTTCAGCGGTTTAAGTATCTCCATACAGAGTTCTAACCCCCATTGCACCCCCATAGGGAATGAATTTCGGGATAAAAACTATCCTATGTCCTTCCCCGGGACGCAAACTATCTCTATACCAAATTTCAACTAAATCGGTTCAGCGGTTTAAGTATCTCCATACAAAGTTCTAACCCCCATTTCACCCCCATTAGGATAATTTCGGGATAAAAACTATCCTATGTCCTTCCCCGGGACTCAAACTATCTCTTTACCAAATTTCAACTAAATCGGTTCAGCGGTTTAAGTAGGTATCTCCATACAAATTTATTCCCCCATTTCACCCCCTTAGGAGATGAATTTCGGGATAAAAACTATCCTATGTCCTTTTCCAGGACTCAAACTATCTTTATACCAAATTTCAACTAAATCGGTTAAGCGATTTAAGTAATCCCCATTTCACCCCCTTAGGGGGTGAATTTCGAGATAAAAACTATCTCTATACCAATTTTCAACTAAATCGGTTCAGCGGTTTAAGTATCTCCATAAAAAATTTAACCCCCCATTTCACTTCCTTTGGGGGTGAATTTCGGGATGAAAACTATCCTATGTCCTTCCCCGGGACTGAAACTATCTGTATACCAAACTTCAACTAAATCGGTTCAGCGGTTTAAGTATCCCCATACAAATTTCTAACCCCCATTTCACCCCCATAGGGAATGAATTTCGGGATAAAAACTATCCTTTTTCCTGCCCCGGGACTCAAACTATCTCTTTACCAAATTTCAACTAAATCGGTTCAGCGGTTTAAGTAGGTATCTCCATACAAATTTATTCCCCCATTTCACCCCCTACGGGGATGAATTTCGGGATAAAAAACAATCATGTGTCCTTCCTCAGGATTAAACTAGACAAAACTGAACAAAATCAACAGAACTCCTAGCTCCGGCTTGGTTAGGTATAAAGTGAATGAAACAAAAATACAAACGTTTGTTCATGCGAAACAGAGATAGCGCACGGCGGTAGCTATGCGTCGGCGTTTTCAAAAGAAAGCGGCGCGTGCCGCTCTAGCTCAAAGGGCCGCCGACTAAAACCAGGTTAATATCGTTCCTGAGAACACTAAATTCCGTTCTCCTTGAATAACGGATACCGAAGCGATATCGTTCCTTAAAGAACCAGGTTAATGGAGAACGTAGGAACGCTAAAATTCGGTTCTTCTTGAATAACGGTAACTGAAAAGATTAGGCTCTTTAAATACCGGTGTTTGTGATATACCGGTATTTGGAGGAACGGAATTGAGAACTGTTTTTGAGCATTATAAGATCGGTTCTTCGATAACGGTATCGATCCCTGCCTCTTATACTAAAACACCTCCACCTAAGTAAAGGGGCTTCAAGATGGGTTATACTTTTTCGGAAATGTGTGGCCGGCAACTATGGGCGTCTTATTCTAGCATGAAGGTAAGAGCATGACACCCGGTTGCCAGCTACACATTTCCGGGAAAGTATAGCCCCATAAAGTAACTCTGAAAATATTACACTTACCTTAAGACGAGCCTTGATTCAGTCATAGTTGACTCATTAAAATGATCAGGATGTGGTTGAGACAGGGCGCCGTCGGCCTGTGACCTGTATAGTCTCACGTTCCTGGGAGGCGAGTTGGGCATGCTCTCCAGGAAGTCGTCCGCCGACGGGAAGTAGTGCTGGTCAAGGGTTATCATACGTGGAGGGGTGTTCACTCGGATCATTCCCGGGTCATTGGGGAGTACAGCATTATCCAGCTGAATTTCCCGAGGCGGAGCTTTGGTTCCTGAACATGAAACACATCAGTAGAGACTCCGCACCGTGCCTCCCACGCGAAAATTGTCTATTGGCAATTGATTGTAAAACCTTTTACGTCACACCTGGCCATAATGCGAGTTTTACTGCACGATGCGCGTACGGGAAAACTCGCATTGTGGCCAGGTGAAGACGTAAAATTTTGTACTCAACACGGGCGGTAATTCGTAAAGCCCCAGAGCGCATATTTATGGCCTTCACCTTCGGTTCGGGCCACAAAAACCTGCGATCTGGGGCATTCACGAATTCACCGCCCTTGTTACGTAATGTACTATTATTGCGCATATTCCAATTTGACGAATTTCGCGTTTGTAAGGGTGGCCACGGTGGGATGAAATTTCACGGGAGAGGGATGGCATTTGTGCATATCATTTATCACATCATACAAGACTCGAAAAGCAAATGCCATCCCATTTCGATGATGTTGTGCATTTTTCCCAAGTTCTCGTCCATCACCATTTTTTCCGTCTTACAACTCTGACGGCTCGATAACCACCCGGCCGGGAGGGATGGCATTTTTTTTACAGTGTCTGTATGTGATTAAGAACGAGCATGCCAATTTTCATCCAGTTGCCTGCCAATTTTTTTATTTTTATTTTCTTCGCTCGCTTACTCGGCTCTGGTCGCACTAGGAGGGATGGCATAAAAATTTCATCATATAAACAGCGTACACACTTTCAGGCTAGCGCGTTTCAATCGGTTGCATCGCGACAAATTTTTTTTTACCACCCCTCCTATATTTCCAAACCAGTCACAGTTGGGTCAGTTCGGGTTGCACAGGGCGGTTCCACAACACTTCGGGAGCTCAAATACCGCGAGCCACCCGGTTACCTCTCCAACATTAAATTACGTGTCATTGCTTTAACTATAAGAAGTGTGAGCTGCTACAATTTCGTTAGCTACTATCTGGCCCGTAGTAGCTAAAAGGTTACTAACCGCTATGACTCATCCTCCTAGGTTTATCCCGGTAATGCCCCTAAAGGAGCCCGGAGTCCGCATTGACACCTTATCCCAGGATTTGACATAGGCACTAGTTTTACGAAAGCAACTGCCATCTGACCTTCCAACCCAGAGGGAACACCTTATTGGGATAAGACCGGTTTCCTCACGATGTTTTCCTTCACCAAAAAAGCTAACGGTAAATATTCTGTACATAACATCCGAAAAACTCATTGGTACAAGCCGGGATTCGAACCCACGACCACCGCTTGACAGCCGCATGCCTGAACCACTAGGCTACCGTAGCTCCTATGACTAAACCAAGGATATAAAATAACAACATAATACTGATTTGACCACACTAACTTTTAAACCAACTTAAAATAACAGCATTCAATCTAATAGTATCCAACAGTTGCGTTATGCAGAGTGAAGGCAAGCAGAGTGATGATCAATTGATCATAATAGCAGTAGTTAGTA
Source organism: Epinotia demarniana (assembly GCA_945867215.1). Lineage (NCBI taxonomy): Eukaryota > Metazoa > Arthropoda > Insecta > Lepidoptera > Tortricidae > Epinotia > Epinotia demarniana. The sequence goes on from OX244259.1 coordinate 21,310,145, forward strand.
AATTGGATAAGAATTAAAATATGGACCTAATCAGAATACATGAAACATAAAAGTAACATTTCTTAATTTTCTAAAAGTCATAAACCAAATTCATGGAAAAAAACATTGTTTGACAGTGTTCAGGAATAAGTGTTGTTCAAAAAAAATTCTAAATGCACTTTTGACTGACACCAACAAAGATGTGAAGTACCTTCTTTCCCAAATAAAATCAGGTTTATCCTTGAATTCAAGACTTTTGAAATTTTAGTAAACTTAGGCAAAACAGTTTATTTACCTATATGCTGGTCTTGCCCAACAACCAGAATCCGTTCGGGTACCTTCATATCGAATTTTTCATTGGCATAATCCCATCCTGTGCCTATACCATTTTGGGCTTCATCATCCATTATGTCACCAGTTGCCTAGAAACGCAAAACGAAGGCGTATTAGGACACTCCTTTATAAAAAAATAAGGTAGGAAAAGCTATATGCTTGTGTACCTTTATCCTTTGTGGTACTGTCATCTTATGGCTAATGAGTCGCGCGTAGGCTTCATCGGAAGTGTACTGCATCGTAGCGGTAGTCCAGTCACTTCTCTAGTTCTTCGAAGGCTTCAATTCAAAACATATAGAGCCTGGGCAATAACTTATAGAAGCAACCTAAAATTAAAGATTTAAATCGATGTCTTAGTATTAATAGATAGATGTGATAATGTTGAACGGGTTGTGGCACTGGCACAGAACACTTAACTTAAGCACTTCATAAACATACATTATGCCAATTTGAAACTTACTTCATTTCAAACATTGCAACTATGAGCTAATGGAAGAGAGAAAATGTAACTAATGTAACGATAATGACCAAAAAAGAAGAGGTTGGTTGGACTTGGCTTGTCTTGATTGGATGGATGGGTGCGACTGAACTGAAAGCTTGCTGAAAGCAAGTATCAATGAATTACCATGAAGGCATAGACAAGTTTGGTGCATTTCCTAATCCTAAAGTCGTTTACACATTTGGTTTTATCTTATTCTGATGATGCATTTCACATTATTCTTTGCTATTTTATTTAATAAAAAAATCATAATTTCATTCATTGCCAAAAACTCAAAATTCATAACTTTTAAGAATCCAAGTTCTTAGAAGAATAATATTCCTGCATCAACTAAATTCCCAATTTATTTTAGGCGTAGGGGTCTTACTAGATTTTTTTGGATTGAAAGTTATGTTAAAAAAGGTAAAAATCTAGATAAAATTTAAGTTCCGTGTATAATGTAACCTTGCCCTCAGTAGTCTTGAATCGGAACGCAATACATTTTGTAATGTCATGTATGATGCTGATTGGTTGGTGATAAACGCCTTTAACGCTGAGTTGATAGAAGTTATTTCATGCTTACCACGATAATACGTGTAATTAAAATGTATTACGTGTTTTAATTTGTACACAAAATTATTTTAGTACAATAGCGAGCTAGTATTGTATAAGTAGCATAACCTATAGTGGACACAATGACAGTGCCCGGCTCTAGAGTTTGGGTAGTAATTTTAGCCCTTGTTGTTCTTACTTCGGCACATTTAAATCCGAAACGGGATGAGAGAAAAGCGAAATCAGTCACTAGTTTCGTAAGTGCAAAATGGGAAGCAACTCCAATTGTTTTAGAGCTGGCTGAATATCTTTCGAGTGAAAGCTCTGACCTGTTCTGGTCATTTGTGGATGGCATAAACTCATTAAAATCTAGTCTTGAAGACTTGGGTAAGTTATGCTTTTGATAACCTTTTACCAATAATAATGAATCTAAACCTCCAAGATTAGGTTTACCCATGCAGCATGTCAAGAGTAGAACTACTTCATGATAGTTTTCAATTTTGTAGCCCTTAAATGGCTTTAACTTACTCCAAATCATCTGCATGAAAGATGCTGCTCTCAAAAGAAACTCATGTTCATTTTTCCAAATTGTTGACTTACTATGTTATGTATACGACAAGCAAAAGAAATATGAAATAAAGAAGAGAACTGAATATGAATAAAGCTGTTATAATTTAAGGTTATTACCTTGAATTTTAACCACATAACTATATTACAGTCATAAGCAGTGATCGGTTTTTTGGATTCTCCTTTGCGGGATATCAAGTTGAAAAGTTAATATAGATACAACAGTTTCCCACAATACCGAACAAACCATACAAAAATACCGGTTTGTGCGGTATCACGGGAAACTGTCGTATCTATATTAACTTTTCTACTTGATATCCCGCAGTTTTACTGGGCGTTTTCCACAAGTCGACATCCAGTGTGCCTATTTTGCGTGAATCGGTGGGGTAGCGCTACTCTAACCACCCCAGTTCCTCCAGAAAGTTTGTGAGTGCCTTGGTATTGCTGACTGCATCCTTTAGTGTGTCCGGAGACCCTAGGTGTTTTTTCCTGTATACTTCTACCTGCTTACAGTCCAGTAGAATATGTTTGGTTGTTTCTTCTGCTTCCATGCACGCTCTGCACATGGGGCTGTCTGTGATACCTAAGTTGTAGAGGTGTCTGTTCAGAGTGTTGTGTCCTGTTATTATTCCAACTATCTTGCGTAGTTGGCTTCTCTGTGTCCTCAGTAGTGCCGTAGTGAGTTTGTTGTCGCGTTTCGACAAAATCTCTTTAGCCTGTCTGCATGTGTCTATGTCCTCCCAGTATCTTTGGTGTTGGTGTTTGGTGTATAGCTCCAGTTGATTATATATGTAGCTTTGTGGCAGGGGTAAGATTGGCTCCGGTCCGTATGCCGTTGTTTCTGAGCCTTTCCTGGCCAGTTCATCCGCTGCATCGTTTCCTCTTGAGCCACTGTGCCCCTTGATCCATTGTATAGTAACATTGTTTTTATCTGCGCACACCTCTGTGAGGCTTTGGTGGCATTCGTATAGCAGGCTAGATGTGATGTTATCACTGCTCAGTGCCTGTAGTACCGATTTACTGTCTGAGAGTATCCGTATGTTTGTATTCTCGACTTGTCGTCTTTTTATGGCATTGCAGGCTTCAGTTATCCCTACGCATTCGGCCTGGAATACCGTGTTATGTTTACCTAGTGGTTTGGATATGTGTATGTTTAAATCCTCTGAGAACACACCACATCCCATACCCGTGTTCGTTTTTGAGCCATCTGTAAATATTCTGAGGTACGTTTGGTTTAGCCCCTCTTTCGAGTCTTCTGTTAGTGATATGTCTTAGTCTTTCCTGAAGACTGGAGTTCTTGGTATTCTACGATTGAAGCCTCCATCATGGGGAGGCTTGTGATCAGTCTGTTATGGATTTTAGTGTGTGGTGCGTTAAGTTTCGTCAATAGGTTGAGGCTTTTTAGGCGTATTGCCGTCGCTGCCACTTCCTTCTGTATATGCATGTGTAAAGGTAGGAGTCCTAGCATGATTTCTAGTGCGGCTGTTGGGGTTGTTCTCATGCAACCTGTAGCCGCAACACATGCTAGCCTTTGTGTTTTCTGGATTTTGTTTATTGCACTTGTGGTTTGGGTGCGCAGCCACCATACTATGGCACCATAGCTTATCATTGGTACTATCACCATTTTGTATAGCCACAGTACGATTTGGGGGGCCAGGCCCCATCTCTTCCCCACCATCCTTCTGCATTGCCAGAAGGCTACTGTTGCTTTGTTTAGTCTACTGTCTAGGTGTTTGCTCCAGTTCAGTTTGTCATCTAGTGTTAGTTTTGTGCCGAATAGAGTTGGCATTTCGTAGGTACCCAATTTGCGTTTATTTGTAAAAAGAATTGTGTCGGTTTTCTTTGGGTTTACCGATAGGTCATTCTCCTTGCACCATTTCTCTATTATTTTCAGTGCTGTTTGTGTGAGTTCACATAGTGTGTTTATGATTAGGCCGCTGACCAGTATGACTAGGTCGTCCGCGTATCCTATCGTTAGAAATCGGTTATTGTTTAGTTTCGTTATCAGGTCGTTTACTACTAGGTTCCACAGCAGTGGCGAGAGGACGCCTCCTTGTGGGCATCCTCTTATGACTAACGCCTGATGACTTGTTTTCGGATAGTTTTACGATTCTTTTCTTTAGCATGTTCATAATCCATTCTATGAGCAGCTGTTCGGTTTTGTGTCTTTCTAGTGCTAGTTTTATGCTGCTGAAGTTTGTTTTGTCGAAAGCACCCTCTATATCAATGAAGGTGCCTAGACAGGAATTCTTTCTAGCGAGCGCATCTTCTATGTTCGTTACTACAGCATGGAGGGCTGAATCTGTCGATTTGCTCTGGCTGTAGGCATGCTGGTTTGGGTGTATCTTTATGTTTTTGAGGGCCGTATCCTTCAACTCCCTGTCGCAGAGTCTCTCCAGGGTCTTTAACATGAATGAGGTTAGGCTTATGGGTCAGCTTTTGTCCTCCCCACTTTAATAAAGCAGGGTAGATACCGTCCAGGCCCGGAGATTTATAGTCGTCGAAACTTTTTATCGCCCAGGCTGTTTTGTTTTTATCTGTTATTCGTTCTGCTGTCTTCCACTCCTTATCTGTTGGATGATAGTTTTCCTCCTGTTCTGCCCAGGTTTGTACGTCAACTACTCTGCACCCCGGGAAGTGGGTTTCCACCAGTAGACTTTCAGTCTCAGATGGATTGCTGGTGTGGGTGTTGTCTGGTCTCCTCAGTGTGCCCAGTAGTTGATTGGGTTGGTTGGCTAGTATTTTCCTTGTTCTGTTGGCCTGTGTGCTGCTGGATATTTTATCACAGAAGTTCCGCCAGGACGCAGATCTTCTGTATCGTGTTCGTTTTTTGTAGTCTGCTTTGACTGTTTCGTACTTGTCCCAGTCCCCTTCTGCTTTTGTATTCATTGCTCTGTTTAAAAGACTTCTCATTTTGGTTCTCATCCGCTCCATTTCCGAACCCCACCAGTTTGAGTTCATGTTGTTCCCAATACCTGATGGTGTCGATAATGGACATGTGTTCTCATAGCTCTCTGTTACGTGTTGTGTGAATATGTTTACCTGTTCCTCCAACTCTGTAGTGTTGTGAGGTCTGTTTGTCATTGTCTTATCATCTAGTTTACCTTCCAGAGTCTCCTTGTACGCCTTAACGTCCGTGCGTCTCGGGTTTCTTCTGGGTGTTGGTTCGTTTGTATCGACTGTGAGGTCGTAACGAACCCACCTGTGGTCGGAGCACGACAGCTCTTCCGACACATGCCAGTTGGAGACATGCCGAGCTGCTAGCCCTGTGCTTAGAGTAATGCCAATTATAGTGTTACATCTTCGAGTGACAAAAGTAGGTTTTGATCCTGTATTTAGGATGTCTAGGTTAGTAGTTATTAGGTATTCAACAATATCGTTACCTCTTTTGTTGTTTGTTTCCATTCCCCATAGGTTGTGGTGACCGTTGATGTCCGCCGAAATGACCAGCTCCAGCCCTTTGTGTTCGCAGTAGCGTATAAGTTTGTTCATTTCCACCGGAGGGGGTTCGTCCTCAGCCGCCATGTAGACGGAGGCGAGAACAATCTCTGGTATGCTTGAGGTTTGTGCTCTGAGGAGTTTTATAGCACACACGTCTCTGGAACAGAATTCAGTTAGAGGTTGTGCTATTATGTTACGAGATATATGTATGCATGTTCTAGGTTTACTTTGTGTGTTGTAAATTACTTTACGTCCTGTGTTGCAGAGGCCATTTATACGTGTGTTTCTGATCCACGGCTCTTGGATCAGGGCTATTGATGTTTGGTTAACCTCCAGCCATTTGCGGAGTTGGGCCGTTGCTGTTTCGCTGTGCTGGAGGTTAACTTGGAGGATCTTACACAGGGAAGGAGCCATCGGGCGATGTCCCCTCCATCCTCTTCGCCTTAAGGGCTAGGAGGCTGATCCCCTTCGTGCAGCCATCCTCGTCGTCCGAGCCGAGCAAGATGCCCTCCTCGTCGTCTGAGATTGGCTCGTTTATTTCGGCGCCATCTGTTTCCATGGCGGTGGGGGTGCTCTTGTCGCTCCCCTCCGCGGCTTTGTCTGTGTCCGTCTGGGTGTCGTCCTCTTCCAGGTTTGCATTCTTCTCCGGTGGAGAATCCCTGAAGTGGCCCCCGCCGTGCTGGAAACGGATATAGATTGTCCCACATAGGTAGTTCAATCTTTTCCTTTTCCATCACAGTAGGGACTACATCCTCTGGTATTCCCACCAGCAGAAGAGTGCAACCTCTTGTCCTTAGAGAGACGGCATTGTGTATTGTCCATCGCTTCACCTGGGCCCAAGAGTTCTGGTAGTTCAGGACTCTACCGATCTTGGTGAGGTCGTCCTCTAGCGATGGAATAAGTATACCGCACATGGTTTTCCTTACCATCTCGTCCTCCCTCTTCCCGACAAGATGGTCTCCGTTCGTGAGGGTGGCTGTTGCGATCCAGGACATCAGCCACGTTTTGGTGCTTGCGTTTTGGCACCACAGCTTCAGGTATCCGTCGACCAGACTTGGTCTCCCTGTGAACGCTGGGGCCTCCGCTTCTGTATCTATGTCGGTCTCGATCGCTGCCTGGAAGATAGCGTCACCGATCTTTTTCTCCACCTCCGTAGCGTCCTGTTGCGACAGTCTGCCCGTGCGCTCGTTGGTGATTGCAACCGTCAGATCTGTCGCGGCGGCCGCCGCGTAGGTGGGGTGGGTTTTTTGCGTCCCCAGGGCGTCCGTTTTAATTTTTTTGTGGTCGCCTCTTGGGGATATGGTCTCATCTAGGCGTGCTCTCTTGGTTTTATTGACCTGCTCCGCCTGAGTCTGTTCTTTTGAGCTCGTCGCTTCCACATCTGCTGTGTTGGGAGCTTCGACCTTTTGTGTGTTCACAGTGGAGCGGCTCTCCAGCTCTCCTCGCTTTTGGAGCATCTGCCGCCGTCTCTGCCCGACCTTCTTCTTCGCTAGGTCGTTGGTTTGGGGTTGCGGCTGGGCAGATTTCCTCTCTGCTCTCGGTTTGCACCTTATCTCCCAGCCGGGATCTATGGCCTGTTTCGAGGGTTCAACTTCCGTCGTCCCGCTCTCCACTGCCTTTGGTTTTGTCTGTGAGGCGTTCGAAGGTCCCGCCGTCTCTGGCTCGGTCGCCTTGCCCGGGGCTCCTTTCGGTACCCTAGCGTCCGGCGTCCTACCCAGCTTCAGCGGTTCCTTCTCGGCCGTCACGTCCTTGTGTGTCACCTTCTTAGGCGGTTCATCTTTCGCCGTCCCAGCCACAGAAGGCGTTGTTTTTGGCTTGGTTTTAATTGTATTTTTATTATTTTTTTCAGTTGTTTCCATTTTGTACCCACGAGTAGCTAGGGAATAAGAGTCCATCTACGCAGAGCCCCGCTTGCGTAGATAAGGCTATTATACAACGGGTTTCGCCCGATACCCGAGGTCCACCGTTCGCGACTGAGCTCCTCTCAGCAACGCATCCATCAGCACGGTCGGTCACACTTTGGATTAGGGTTTTTGAGGTCGAGGTTTCTCCTCCGGGGAGTGGGGGAAGGAACAGGGAGCGGGTTTAAGGATTGGGTCTGGGTTGGGTTTTTTTGGAAGTTTGGAGTTGGGTTATGGGGAGAGGGTAGGTGAGGGGAGATGAGCTTGACTTGGGAGTGGTTCGAGCTCACCCTTCCATTGTCCGGGTCCATGCTAAATGGATGACGGGCTATCCGCAACCTGCCCACCCGCTCGGTCGCTTTGGAAGAACAGCGTGTCTTCCGGGTAGAAGCCCCAAATTTGCGTCATGAGACCGTTCCATAGAACGGTCAAATGTCACTTACTTGGAACTTCAGCCTAGACGACCCGCGAGGGAGAATCCACTAAACCGATCACTGGTCATAAGTCATATCGTAAGGTTAAAGTGGTAGAGATTTTCCTGTTTGAGATAACCACTTTTATTATGTTGGGGGCTTGGATGATATTGTACTTCTCAGTCTGTACCACTGGTAATATTTATCAGCACTTGTTTTTCTGTTACAAGTTAGTCAAGACATGATTTTCATTTTCTAGTGGATTTAAAACAATCACATTTTGATATCAAGTAAATTAGATATACCAAATAAAACTACAAACTCTACAATTTGTAATGCTACTAGTACTATGAATGCATTGTGTTTCCATACCATTTTTAATTACATACAACAAAATTATATACAAAAAATAAAGACCATGAATACACACTAAAAGACACTGTTCCCTGTGGACATCTTAACACATTCGTTGACAGTACTGTTAATTAAGCCTACATATGGCCCACCTGTCGATGTACTGTCAGCAAACACGTTCAGATAAAACACATTAAAACAAAAGTTCCTAGATAATGTTCTTTATATGTATATGTAGTCATTTTGTCTTTCTATACTGGAGCTTTATTAATACCTGTGTTGGGAAGTCAGATACAACAATGGACAAAAAAATATTCCTTTTGATGTCTATATGATCAGAATACCTCCAGTATTGTCACTAATAGGAAAATTTCGGTTGGATTGTGGAAGCAACAAAAATTGTATTTAAAAATTTATAGCAACCTACATAACCTATGTGGCTTAATTGATCCTCATAGCATTATTCCCGGTAATGCCCCTAAAGGAGCCCTGGGGCCGCTTGACACCTAATCCCAGGATGTGGCATAGGCACTAGTTTTACGAAAGCATCTGTCATCTGACCTTCCAACCCAGACGGAAAACTAGACCTTATTGGGATTAGACCAGTATCCTCACAATGTTTTCCTTGACGGAAAAGCTAAGGGTAAATATTCCGTACATAAGTTCCGAAAAATTCATTGGTACGAGCCGAGATTCAAACCCACGACTGCTGCTTGACAGCTGCATGCCTAAACCTCTATGCTACCGTAGCCAGAGTTCCTGGGTAAGGGTATTTATTTGTGCGATGAGCACAAATATTTGTCCCTGAGTCACAGATGTTTTCTATGTCGTCTAGTAGCTTGGCTTTGCTTAGTTCGTCAATTTCGTAGTCAATTGGAGTAAGATTGTCCCCAATTATTAAAATAATTATTTACAAACAAGTTAAAACAAAACATTTTTGGAAAAACCTGACTGCGTTTTTACAAATATTATAGCCAATCCAGCAACACCTCATATGTCGAAATCCGTCAAACGGCTTAGACAGGGCGTGCCAAAAATTGACATATATACACTCGCAAAACATAGCGTCCTCTGTCTTCTCAATTTCATTACGCGTTTCAAGTCTCGTAACCCCTCACCCAAAATATTTCACTTGCAAATTTATAAAAATTACACCTCTTTCTATAATCCAATTACTAGAATGTGTCGTTTGTATAACGAAACTGTTGCTGAGAATCCGTTTGGACATTCTCAAATGCAGCGTACCCACTTTTAAAAATAAAATAAAAAATGTTGCATGTAAATAAACCCGCTCACTGTTCACATCTCCCTGAATGTATATTGCTGTCTTTGTTTGTTTTATGTAACTCAATGTTTAATGTCTCGACTTAGTTTTAGCTTTAGTTTTAGTTTTATGGTTTTAATTTTAGCAACTTATTGCATCTTCCGCTTATAAAAAGGAACCTATATCAATATTTGTTACCTCCTTAGCACCTCATATGTTCTTGATGTTCTTTCTGTGCACACTTTATTAAGAGTTATAGGCCAGATCTGTTTATTATGCCTTATTTATATGTCTCATAATGTCTGTAACTTGTTTTTGTGAGCCTCATAATAAATAAATAAAATAAATAAATATTTCAGATGATCGAGCTTGAGAATACTTGAAGCTAAAAAACATAAAATACATATATATACATATATATGTATATTATTCCATAATATCACAAATTTGCTCAACATTTTAATTCACACTGGCCTAGATTTCACCTAAACGCGCTAAAACGGAGGATAAATAAATAAATATTTGGGGACAATCTTACACAAATCGACCTAGTCGCAAACTAAGCAAAGCTTGTACTATGTGTACTAGACAACGATAAACATACAAATAAAGATAAATCAAAATATTCATGCTCATCACACAAATAAATGCCCTTACCGGGATTCGAACCCGGGACCTCCGGCTTCGTAGGCAGGGTCACTACCAACTAGGCTACGGCGGACGTCAAGGTAGTCAGGATCATAATAGGATTAATAGGAGTGTAAATAAATTAATCGATAATGATGTGTGTTCTTGGAAAACGATTAAGAATGTAGTCAAATGGAAAAAAAAGCAACGCAAGAGGTTAAATATTCACAAAGTTATAAGTGTCCAAAGGTTTAAGAGGGATAGTACTAATAATTACACGGTTCAACTCACGTATTAAATGTCACTACGGGTGACATGTTTCGAACTCTTCGGGAGTTCTTCTTGACGATGAAGCGACGGTGTCGCTTGAATCACTGCCCACGTCCGTTCTGAACGCTGTGCGGCGCGTGAAAGCCAAGCGCGTTCAAGCGCGGCATGCCAAGATAAAGTTCACCATTGAGAAGGAGTGTAATGGTTCACTCCCGTTTCTTGATGTCTTGGTTCAGCGAGATCAGCGCGGGCGATAGTCTAGTAACGTGTACCGGAAACCAACACACACAGATTGAAACTTGCAAGCAGACTCACATCACCACCCCGCACATCTGTCTTCGGTCCAACGCGCGCTTACCAACAGGGCTCTGCGGCTCTGTGACCGCCGCGAAAACACCCTGAAGAAGAACTCCCGAGGAGTTCGAAACATGTCGCCCGTTGTGATATTTAATACATGAGTTGAACCGTATAATAATTATTATTATTTCAACATGTCTCACGAAAGTATAAATTTGGTTTTAAGAGGGGATATGTTCTGTCCCTTTTCCGCGCAAAACGCACCTTCATCTGAAACGATTGTTATTAAGGGTGAGTTGCACCAAACCGTCTGTAATCGTAAGCGGTGTTCGTTAAAATCTCAATGTATGGAACGTTTGACAAGTTTGTATGGACTGACAGCTGTCAGCGCCATATTTAACGTTGATCGGTCTGTAATCGTAAGTCGGTGCAACCCGCCCTTACTATGACACTCGTCACACTCAAGGATCGTGACATCACGATCTGCTAGCGTTATCTCTCTCTAACAAGTAACATTAAAACGGTTGTAGCTTCGTAATTTTTTGAGATATTGGAGGGATTTTCGTCATTAGGAATATTTCTTTGCCTTTCTTGTTTTTAAGTAAAACAAAAAACTATGATTCAGACTTCGGCTACATCATATAACTATACTATGGTGGAGACTCTTAGTAAAAAGTACCAGTGACAATAATGAATGATACATATATGATAATGAAAATGTTCTTGACATGCACATTATTTCACTAATCCAACTTACATTAAATGTTGATAATATTAATAATTATTAGGGAACAATCTTACACAATTTGACCTAGTCCCATGGAAAGTTCCATAAGGCTTGTGTTATGGGTACTAGACGACCATATATTGAATAGATATAAATACTTAAATACATTGAAAACATCCAAGACTCGAAACAAATATTCATGCTCATCACATAAATATTTGCTCTTACCGGGATTCGAACCCAGGACCTTCAACTTCGTAGGCAGCGACACAACCCACTGCTATGGCTATCCAGTCGACCATATATAAAATTTCATTTAGTTTTTAACTATTTTTTTACTAGAAATATCTTTACAGAAACTGATAAAGATATATACGATGCATGTATTGGTGTCGCGAGCTCCTTGCTGGCACCAGCACAACTGCGCATGGCTAAACTGGCATTGTCAATGCATACCAGATCACCTACTGTCCGTATGTTTGAGGAGATAGCGTCACAGAATGGGGCCAAGAATGTTGCTTGCCCTACATATGTTTCAATTGCTTCAAGAAATGTTTGTGATAATGATGTGTTACGTGATATCCTCAAATCGTATAATCAATATGAACCTGTGAGTATTATAGTACTATGGATCAAATCGCAAATGTTCTCGTTAATTACAACTTATCCTTAGTGATAATGGTATTATCTTCTTGGTGTAAAAAATATATATGTTTACAGGAAAAACACATGTTGGAGACATATCTGTTGGACCATTCTTATCCAAGCAGTGATAACAAAACTCTTACTGCAATATTGTATGGAGAGCTGGGCTCCAAAGACTTCACTGCCAAACATAATATCCTTTCTGCTTACGCAGACAAGGGTGTAATAAACTATGTTGTTAGGTGGAATATTAAGGTTGGCATATTCAAGTTCTAATACTAACTTCTAGTTAAGTAACTGTAATGTCTTCTAGATCTATCTTCCTTTTACCCGACTGCGCAACGCAAGTTGGGTAATGTATTTACCAGTCTATGTATGTATGTATGTTTGTTCCTTTGTGGCACTCTAGAGATCGAACTCGTGGGTCGATATGAATGCAAAAGCATACGTTTTATTTAGTCTTGCGGTTGTCACTGAAGACAAGACAGTAATCGCTATGAAGCCACCAGTCGCCATTTTGTCAAACAGTGGGAACCTCATGTGGGGTATAGTTGAATAGGTATATCAAAATCGTACCTAGGTTTCAGGTATTTCAAAATCGTACCTAGGTTTCGTTAATAACTTTTTAGCTAAATTAACCGTTTAAGATTTATAATAATTTTAAAGTTGGGTCATGTTTCGCTTACGTATCTAAAACCTTACTTATAATATTAATAACTTAAAATTACAAATTAATATAAATAGCAGTTTGGTTTTTTGAAAAATGTTTTGATTTCTCTTATTGTCTATCTTGTTGTTTTTTCTATTGTAACTACTCTAAAATTTTGTCTTCAGTCTAGAGGTAAGCCAAAGTTGCGTCTTTCTGGTTATGGAGTTGAGTTACAATTGAAGAGCACTGAATACAAGAGTCAAGATGACTCTACTCCGAAAGAATCTGAAAGCAATGAAGCTTCCCAAGGTAACGAAGAGGAGGATGAGAATGACCCACAAAATCAGATTGATGGATTTAATTTTGGTAGACTAAAGTGAGTTCATTGTTTTCTATTATTTATGAGCAATATTTGTAGTCCAACTAGCTGAATAGCACTTTACTATTTCGGAAGAGATTTTGTGTTACTTTTAATGTCTTAAATTAACTCGATTATAGTGATCAGCGATTCGAAAACTGCTTTTAAATGTTGTTTCATTAATTTATATCAGTCAACTAAAACTATTAAAAAATGTAGGAACCTGTTCCCTGCACTGCGTACGCCACTAGAGCGTTTCCGGCGGCACCTAACCGAGTCGAGCGAGGAACTTGCGCCGTTGAAAGTATGGCAAATGCAAGCGCTCAGCATGCAGGCCGCCGCGGCGGTAGCGGACGCGGCCGACGCCGGCGGTGACGAACCGCTTAGAGTCCTCACATCAATTGCGCAAAACTTTCCTATGCAGGTACTACTATTCTTGTCGTGTAATAGGGGTGTAGACACTAAATAAAATAGTCAATAATGTCATATTTTCTCGAAAAAGGATTGAAAATATAGTCAAAATGGAGAAAAAACCAACGCAAAAGGTTAAATAACCATGAAGTTATAAGTGTCCAAATGTTTAAGAAGGGTTATGTTCTGTCCCTTTTTCGCAAAACGCAACTTCATATGAAACGATGACGCTGGAAGATTGTGACGTCATTAGAAGACGGCAATGTGGCGTGCCCATCGTGTGCGGTACCGCCGCCGACGCGGCCCCCCGACAGCATCCTGTAATGTGACGTCACACACTGTTCGCGTTTTGTTTTTCTAACAAGCAATATTAAAACGGTTGTAGCTTCGTAATTCTTTGAGATATCTGAATGGAATTTTCGTCACTAGGCATATTTTTTTGTCTACTTTAATAATAATAATAATTTTCGAGTCTACACTCCTATTGACTTTTATTGTGGGTGTACATAAATGACATTAAGACGCTTAACTTTTCAGACGAAATCGTTGATCCACGTGAATGTTCCGCGGTCGTTCCGGGACGAGGTGTTGTTCAACCAAGACGTGTGGGCATCGTCGCTGGGGCTGCGCGCCGCGGAGCCGCTGCTGCTGGTCTCGGGCGCGCAGTACGACGCCGAGGACGTCGACGTGTTGGCGCTGCTGGGCGCTCTGCGGGAGGATATCGGCCCTATGAACACTTTGCATGCATTGGGTATTATTGTTGACTGTTCATATTTCTTCGAATATCGGTTGTCAGGGTAACACAGTGATGTTAACATGAGCAAAGTATAACATTAATTGGATTATACATAACTTTTTGTCGTTGCTATGCTGTGATTGTGTACCATGAACCATGGAAAATACTATTGCATTATTAGGATGATAAACGAATGGGCTTGTAATTGTAATGATTAGCCACACAGTATACAGTCCGTTAAGGCGCCGTAGGTTCATGGTCTTCTCTCCCTCTCACTGATCATAAGCGTGAGCGAGATGAAAGTGCGTGTTCGGAAGAGCGGCGCGGGTATCATGTTTAGGGTTCCGTACCAAAAAAGGTAAAAAGGAACCCTTAAGGTAAAAAGGAAGTGAAATATCTCACGAACTACATAAAAGGCCTTCTACACGATCGGGACCAACCGCCAACCACCAGGGTGGTTCTGGTCCTTGGTCGGGTTGATATAAAAAAGGACCGTGTAGAAAGCGGTTGACCAACCGATATTTGGTTGATGTCAACGGCCTTGGTCGTGAGCGCATCCCTCGCGACAGGCTGCGTCGATGGTTGGTCCCAACCGTCTGGAACGCTGTCGGCCAACCGTTGATCCGACCAAGGACACGGTGGTTGGCGGTTGGTCCCGATCGTGTAGAAGGCCTTTAAGCTATCAATTTGAAATTTGGTATGGTTTTAAATGAGAGTTATCCACGTGCATGGAAAATGAAAAATGTATATACAACGTGTCCCAAAACTCAACGATAACCCGGCACCAGAGGATGGACCTGCTTATGATTAGTCGAGAAAAAATAAGGAAAAAAATATATCGCAATTATTTTAGAAATTACAGAAAAAAAATGAAATTCATCGAAAATCCCTAATGGTATTTTTAACGACCATGTCTAAATATTCAAATATTACTGTTTTTTTTTTGTTTTTGGAAACTTAAGTAGCCCTGCTATCTAACACAGTTCTTAAAAATACCATAATACATGTAGTTTTTACACAAAAAATAATCAAAATTCATTTTGTCCCTACAATTTTGAAAGATTTTTTCTTACAGTCCACTTTCAATCATCATGGTGTAAAAAAATAGTATTGACACCACTATGGCAATTATTTTCAAAAGATATATATATTTTTTTGAGATATATTTTTTTCCTTATTTTTTCTCGACTAATCATAAGCAGCTCCATCCTCTGGTGCCGGCTTATTGTTGAGTTTTGGGACACGTTGTATATATATATTAATTTTCTATGAATAATTGTGAATATGAGGGGGCAAAAAAGAATTCAACTATTAGGTCACGTGGGGTATCATTTGAAAGGGCTTGAGTTGCACTTTTTGAAGAAGGTTTTCCTTTTTTTCTACATTGGTAAAATTTAGATCTATGAAGAAAAATGTAAAAAAAATACCCCCCCCCCTTAATTCCGAAGTTATCTTAGCGAAAAATTTGAAATTATTACTTGTGATTAAGAAAAAGTTATATAAAGTATAACTTTTTCTGTATCTAGCGTAATTTTTGTTTCGTTTTGTTTTTGAGAAGGGGCTAAAAAAAATATTCTACTATTAGGTCAAGTGGGGTATCATATGAAATAGCTGGAGTTGCACTTTTTGAATCCGTTTTTCTTTTTTTTTTACTTTGGTAGAATTTCGATCTATGAAGGAAAATGGTATAAAAATACCATACCCCCTTATCTCCGAGGTTATCCAAGCGAAAAATTTGAAATAATTACTTGTGGTTAAGATAAACATAAATATTACTGGAAAAGTATTTTTTTTCTGTATCTAGCGTATTTATTGTTTTATTTTCAAAAATCATTTCCTAGTTAACTTTGCAGTTTAATCTATTTTATAAGTATTTTTTTTTATTTTGAAATTATAATAGACTATAAACTATAATAGAAGTACTCTCTTTCAAATAAAAAAATAATAATCGAGATCGGTTCATGTGATAAACAATAATCGCTGAAACACCAACATACATATTAAGCTGATTGCCCTTGCACGTTACTACCAAATGGGGCCGATAGATGGCGCTGACCCCATTCCTACTTGGCGCTGTTAAGATTTTTCTACGCGGTCCGGTCTGTTAGGCACTAATTTCAAAATACACCTTTATTCAATACGCTTTATTATCAAAAACACCTTATCCCATAATGAACGAAACCCGAAACAATGAAAAAGGGCGGGAAACTTCGTACATGGCGGACGCGGTTTCTTAAATTTATCTCAAATATTAGTTTATTTAACGTACAGAGGATTGGTTTTGGTATTTAGTGTACATATTCGTAGTAATAGTGTTGTAAATATTGTAGTTAGCTGTTTAAATAGGTAAGTTTTTATATATTTTCCAAAATTTAAACTCTTTGTATGGGGGATCAGCCCCCCGATCCTGGAGGGGCGGTTACCTTCCCTCCAGGATCAGAAAATGTTCCGTCTAAGATGGATATATTGGTTGCGGCAGTAGAATCGTCTATGGATACAGACACGTCCGTGGTTTCTGTAGATAACAAGTTGAAAAGGAAATTGTTCCCACGAATATGTGCAACTTGTCATAAAAGAAAAAGGAAAGTAGGACAGGAGGGAAAAGAAGATCATAACGGCTGTAAATGTGATCCTAAAAATAAAGATACGTATTTGAGTCCCCATATTCAAAAGCAAAATGAGTCCCTAGAGCACAACACACCAAAAATTTCTCAAATGCCTATTCAAAATAAAGCACAAGAACACACTGTTTCCAATTCGTCGTCACTGAGTCCCGCAGTTACGAATGCCACTCCCCTGCATGTGCCTGTGGGTCGAGTTCAATATCAACAGTCTGATATTTCTCCATATGTTGTCCATGTATCAAAAGAAGCTAGTTCTTATGGTACAACTCTTCACCCCTACCTTTGGTAGGTTTTTGCGGCTTAATAATATTAAGGGTATAGAGAATGGTACATTAAAACGAGTGGGTCGAAACCGAATTAGCATGGCATTGACTACATACACTGATGCCAATAATTTCTTAGCAAATCAACAGCTTGAACACGAAAGGTACAAGGCCTTTATTCCCACCTTTAATGTCACACGCATGGGCGTCGTAAAAGGCGTTCCAAATGATTGGTCTGAGGAAGAGGTATTGAATTGCATAAGTGTACCAGTCGGTTGTGGACCGGTATTAAAAATTAGGAGAATAAAAAGAAAAGTAACCGTAAACAATTGCAGCCAATTTATTACGGGAACCGTAATAGTCACATTTGATGGACAAATCCTACCCACCAGAATTTTTATGTGCTACACTGCCCTACCAGTCGAACTATACATTTACCCTACTGTACAATGTTATAATTGCTGTCGGTTTGGCCATGTTAAGAATCAGTGTAGATCAACACCAAGGTGTTATAGGTGCGGCCAGGGCCACTCTGGTGACAATTGTAACATTGAAGAGGATGGTTATTGGCGCTGCTTGTGTAAGGGAGCACATCAGGCTACTAGTAAAAAATGCTTAGAATTTGATAGACAAAAGGCTATAAAGGAAACCATGAGAAAGAGTTGCATTTCCTACATCGAGGCAACCAAAATACATCCACCTGTTTCTAAGATCTCATATGCTGAAGCCTTACTTGCAGTGCCAAGATCATCCGCTCCATCATACACGCAACATGGACCTCCCAATGTAAATTCACCGTCTACATCCAATAATTTGACCCACTCATATAAAAAAACAATATTTTTAAAGCCAAAATCGTACACTAAAACATATAAAGGATTGACCGTGTTGCTCATTCGGAAATCATCAGGGAACCTGTATTACCGAAAGGTAACCCTATCTTTAATAATAATAATAATAATGAAAATAATGACCACAACAATAAGAGTACTTCTGACATTATTGAAATTCTTATACAGTTATTATCCCAATCAAACCAAATATCACCGTCCAACGTTGCAGCAGTAATTGATGCTTTATATAGAATCCCCTCTAATTATGGACCAGAGAGCCAGACTGGTACAATGGAATTGTCTCAGTCTCACCACTAGAAAACCAGAATTAATTCATGTTATCAATAAACATGACCCTTTCCTCATCTGTCTCCAGGAGACTTGGCTGAGGAAGGAGTCATTGTTCAAAATACCCGGGTATGTTTGTCTTCGTGAAGACAGACCTGATGGGTATGGTGGAGTGGCCATACTCTTTAAAAACTCAATGCCCTTTACATCTGTCTTTATCTATTTTAGCAGTAATTGTAAATAGTATTTGTTTTATATCTTTGTATTATCCTCGTCCTAGTATTGAGATTTTTAATGAAATAAACAAAATCTTTAGTATGTTGCCAAAACCATTTATATGTTTAGGGGATTTTAATTCTCATCATCAGTTGTGGGGCTGTTCTTCATCTACATATTATGGGGAACAGTTGTTGGAGTTGATTAGTTCACATGATTTATGTATATTAAATAATGGGTCTCCAACACGGCTAGCGCGCACTCCAAGTGCGCCCGATTTATCCATTTTGTTGAACTGGCCATCAGAGAATGATTTATGTTTGACATGCATTTGAATTATTACTCACTTGACGTATATAAACTGTGAATAAGGGACTATTGTTTTATTAGGTTATGGGAAAATTTTACAATTGACCCTTTTATAACGAGTATTTTTCATTTTTGGGATCAGTTTTACAGTTTAATTTGTGTTTCGCAAATATGAGTGCCCAAAAATTGGAGCGCTTTAATATTGAGAAGCTACGCGGACTTGACAATTGGCTGGTATGGAAATTCGATATAAACCTGCAACTTACTATGCACAAGCTGCAAGATATGGTGAAAGGCGTCGAGACTCTCCCTGTACCACCTAGAAAAGAAGCACCGGCTGACGAAATAGCAAGTTATCCAAGGAAACTTACCCAATATGAAGATCGTGACGCATTACTCCAATGTATCATCGGCTGTAGCGTCTCCACGGAACCTAAACGTCATATACTCACTGCTAAATCCGGTAAGGAGATGTGGGATTTACTTCACTCAGTTTACGAGCAGAAGAATGACAGACGACTAGATTTGTTGTACTGTCAGTTGTTCACTTACACGAAAGATGAAGCTGACGACATAGCCACGCACGTTTCTAAGCTGCAGGCATTATGGCAACAACTCAACGACGAATTAAAGGAAGAAGGATCTCTCCCTCAATCATTGTTAATGAACAGGATACTGAACACGTTAACGTCAACATATCTTGAGTTCAAGAATGCTTGGGAGCCCGTGCCTAAGGAGAATAGGAGTATTTCTATTCTTATGGAGCGTCTGCGTCTTCATGAACAGCGCCTCGAAGACCTGGGTACTAACCCTTCCACTTCCTCGTCAACGTCTGACAACGCTCTTTTGTTGAACAAAAAGAAAGTCAAATGTTCACATTGCAACAAGATTGGACATACTAACAAACAATGCTTCGTCCTCAAGAAATTGAAGAAACGAAATAAGAGTAACGAAACCGTTCAAGATGATGGTGACGCATTCCTATCTCGAATTGATGTCTCAAATTCAGAATTTATAGTCGATTCTGGTGCGTCTCACCACATCATGTCTAACGCCAATTGGTTCAGGAGCTACTCACCTTTCGATAAACCAAGAGCTTTGCGACTTGGAGACGATCGGGCTATGTATGCATACGGCCAAGGAATTATAGATGTTGAAATGTCTGTACAAGGCAAATGGAAACGTGCTCATCTAAACAATGTTTGGTATGTACCTCAAGCTGGACAAAATCTATTCTCAGCGGGTTCAGCCTTGGACCATGGTTATATAGAGGTAGCTGACAAGGACAAGCGTATCTTCAAAGATAAAAGCGGCCAAGTTAAAGCTGTCAGTATCAGAGATGGTAATCTGTATAGACTTTTGATGAGAGTAACAACTGTCAATGCTTGTGTTGTCAAGGAAGGAACAAGCCTGCAAATTTGGCATGAACGACTTTGTCACCAAAACAAAAGACATGTTAAGGAAATCCTTACACGCAACGGTATTAAGTTTTCACCTGATCAATCTGACTGTGATGGCTGTGTATACGGAAAAATGACCAGATTGTCATTCGGTACTAGGCAACATCGTGGCACAAAACCCGGCGATCAAATTAACGCTGATGTCTGTGGCCCTACTACTACTGTCAGAACTATCACTTGGCGGAAGAAGATACTTCGTTGTATTTAAAGATGACTTCACAAGATTCAGAAAAGTTTACTTCTTAAAGCAAAAATCTGAAGTAGCCAGTGTACTACCTAAATTTCTTGCTGAAATTAAAACTGCTGGTCACGTTGTTAAGGAATTACTTACAGATGGCGGAAAAGAGTTCAATAATGCCGAAGTACATCGTATGACAGAAGCTGTTGGCTTATACCACCGTCTGAGTATGCCGTACACTCCAGAACAGAACGGCGCGGCTGAAAGAGAGAACAGGATTCTGGTTGAGGCAGCGAGAAGCATGCTATACAATAAAGACCTGCCTAAGAAGCTGTGGGCCGAAGCTATTAATACTGCGAGCTATGTACTTAACAGAACTGGACCGACACAGATCGAAGGGAAGACACCATACGAGCTTTGGTACAATAAGCAACCTCATATTGACCACTTACGTATTTTTGGCACAGAATGCTTTGTACATATTTCTAGCCAGAAACGTAAGAAGCTGGACAAAAAGGCTATGAAAGGATTTTTGGTTGGATATTGCGGAGATAAGGACGGCTATCGTATCTGGATACCTGAAAAGAATGACGTAATCATCTCAAGAGATGTACTTTTTAGATCTGAAACAGTTTCTTCTGACTTCTGTAAGCTTCCGTATATATCTGGTGAGCGTGAAGATCACGAAACAACCGAGGTCATTATTACAGAAAACGATTCTTCTCTTCAGGACGATCAAGATGAAGCTGGACCATCCGACACAGCTGAAGATGAAACTCCTCCTGATCTTCATGAAGAAGCAACACATCATTATAATCTAAGAGATAGACTATTGCTTCAAAGCTCCAGATCGAACTGTTGCATCTGTCTCTCTGAAAATGAACCTCAGACTTACAAACAAGCGATGAAGTCAGAGAACCATGAAGAATGGATTACTGCCATGGAAGAAGAGTTGAATTCTCTCAAAGAAAACAAAACGTGGATTTTGGTAAATTTACCTGATAATAGAGAAGCCCTTAGCAACAAATGGGTTTACAAGATCAAAAAGAAGGTTGATGGTTCTATCGACCGTTTTAAAGCTCGACTCGTCATTAGAGGTTTCAGTCAAGAGCACGGTATTGATTACCACGAAACTTTCAGCCCTGTTGTTCGCTGGGATACAATCCGCGCTATGTTAAGCGAAGCAGCTATTAGAAAAATGCATATGACCCAATTCGATGTGAAGACTGCCTTTTTATACGGTGACATCGACGAGGTTATTTATATGAAGCAACCTGTGGGATATGATGACGGATCAGGCCGAGTATGCAAGCTCATCAAAAGTCTGTACGGCTTGAAACAGGCGCCTCGGTGCTGGAACAAGAAGTTCAGTTCCTTTTTGCTGAAATATAGATTGAAGCAAAGTGACTCAGATCCATGCTTGTTCATAAGTCAAGACCGGCAGCTGATCGTCATGATCTATGTTGATGACGGACTGATCTTATCACCAAATAAGACACTTGTGGAAGAATTCCTTAGTGCTCTGACCACAGTATTTCAAGTTCGCACTTCAGAAGTTGGTTGTTATCTTGGTTTGCAGATAAATCAACAAAACGATTGGTCGATATTTATTAACCAAGAAGCATACATAAAAACTATTTTAAAAAGTTATGATATGTGTGATGCAAACTCTGTACTTACCCCTATAGACAAAAGTCAGTTGACAGACAACTGCAATTTCGACACTGACAAGAATGTCAATAATTTTCATTACAGAGAATTAGTCGGAAAATTACTTTATTTATCTATTGTAAGTAGACCCGACATATGTTTTGCTGTAAATGTTTTGTCAAAACATGTTGAGAAACCCGACAAACGCCATTATGCGATTGCGAAGCGAGTATTGCGATATTTGAAGGGCACTCAAAGCCTTGGTATTTTATACAAGGGTTTATCATGTGAAGAAAATACCTTCGTTGCGTACAGCGACGCAGATTACGCCGGAGATATTGAGACGAGAAGGTCGACTTCTGGCTATGTGTGTCTCGCCGCAGGGGGAGCAGTGTCATGGTCTTCCAAAACTCAAAGATGTGTGAGTCTTTCGACCACTGAATCGGAATTTGTGGCGGCAAGCCTCGCAGCCCAGACGGTTATATGGCTCAGTCGTCTCTACAAGGAAATCCGAGGATACGACGTTATACCGACGGTTTACGTAGATAACCAAAGTGCTATCAAGCTTGTCAAGAATCCAGTGTTTCATTTCAAGACAAAGCATATAGACACGCGGTATAAGTTCTTGCAAGAATTGCATCAGGAGAAGAAGGTCAATGTCCTCTACGTACCTTCGCAAGACCAGGTAGCGGATACCTTTACGAAAGCCTTGCCAAAGGAAAGCTTTCTAAGAACGCGAACCTCACTAGGATTGGTGAGTAAGCCTGATCTGATGTAGGGGGAGTGTTGAACTGGCCATCAGAGAATGATTTATGTTTGACATGCATTTGAATTATTACTCACTTGACGTATATAAACTGTGAATAAGGGACTATTGTTTTATTACATTTGCACAGCTGATCTTGCTTCATCTCTGTCATGGTCACCTGCAGAATCCACTTATGGTAGTGATCACTTCCCCCTTATTATAACTTTTCCATTCACCAAACCTACAAAGCAAATAAGGCAACCACGTATTAGACACAAGTTAAATGATGCTAAGTGGAGTACATATAGGGAAGTGGTCCAAGAAAAAGTTGAAAATTTACCCGAGTTAAACAATTCAAATATTTTAGTCTGCTCTCAATTACTAGCCAGTGCATTGATAGAATCTGCAAATGAAACATTTCCATTAAAAAGTTGTGGCCCAAGTCTCATTCCATCCCCACCATGCTGGGATTCAGAATGCACCATAGCAGTCAATCAAAGAAAGGAAGCAGAACGGTGCTATTGTCAAGACATGACTGATGAACATTTTGACAATTACTTAGATATTGCTAATTCTACTAAAGAGTTACTGAGGACAAAGAAGTTTGAGGGATGGCGTAGATTTTGTAGGTCACTAAGTCCTAACGTTTCTCCTCTGTTGTCTGGCAAAATATCAGAAAGTTTCGATCAGCATTTAAAGAGTCAACCCCAAACCAAATATCTCCAGAGCAAGTCATGGATCGTTTGGCTCCTCCATATGTACCTGAGCGTCCCATCGCTTTAATGTCCTTGTCTAATAACAACCGCATTGATATAGGTGATTTAAATTCTCCATTTACACTTTCTGAACTAAAAGGAGTACTGTCATCGACTAAAGATTCCGCGCCTGGCGAGGACGGAATTCCATATTCTTTTTTATATAACCTTAATGACAATAGCCTTGTTTATTACCTTTCTTTGATAAACAATGTTATGATTTCTGGTTGTATTCCACAACCATGGAGGACTCAAACGTTAATTTTGCTACAGAAGCCTAATAAACCGAGTTCAGACCCGACCTCATATAGATCCATAGCGTTGTCCTCAGTATTAGCTAAAACTGCCGAACACCTAGTAAAAATTCGATTAGAATGGTTTTTAGAGCATAATAAGTTATTATCAGTTAATCAGTTTGGCTTTAGGAAAGGGAAATGTACTGTTGACAGCTTGAGCATTTTTACCACAGACATAAGATTGTGTTTCTCCAGGAATGACTCTTTGGTTGCTGCGTTCCTAGATATAAATGCCGCTTACGACAACGTCAACATATCGATTCTAAAAAATAAATTGTTTAAGCCAAATGTCCCTAATCTATTAATTAATTTTATTGTAAATGTGCTGTATGAAAGATATGTCAAATATTCATTAGATCAGTGTGGAAACGAATTTATTAATAGAACAGTATGGAAAGGTTTGCCACAAGGTTCTGTTCTAAGCCCTATACTTTATAACATTTACACATATGATTTGGAATTTTCTATTAAAAGACACGCAAATGTTCTTCAATATGCAGATGATCTACTGTTGTATGTTTCTGGACGATCTTTAGATGCCATCAGCGAGTCTTTATCATTTTCATTGGATGCCTTAAAAGACTGGTTGGATAACAATGGTCTAGATTTATCTCCGTCTAAAAGTTCTATTGTAGTGTTTTCCCGAAAGCGAACTATTCCACAAACTCATATTAATTACAATGGTCTTGCTTTACCACATAAAGAACAAGCGAAATTTTTGGGTGTAATATTAGATTCTAAGCTTTCTGGAGTACCTCACTTTGAATATGTTTCATTAAGGTGTGAACGAAATTTAAATATTTTAAGGTGTCTTACAGGCGTCTGGTGGGGTGCCCATCCGATTACAATGAGACTGCTTTACAATGCTTTGATTAGGAGTGTATTTGATTATGGCACATTCTTGTTACATCCAAGTAATACAAGCGCAGCTAAAAAGTTAGATTCTGTTCAGTCCAAGGCTTTAAGATTAGTTACAGGAGCGATGAAATCGAGTCCAATAAATTGTTTACAAGTAGAATGTTGTGATCCACCTCTGAGTTTGAGAAGACAATACCTTTGTGATAAATTCTTCTTTCGTTCATTCCAACTAAGTTCCCATCCACTATTTCCTAAATTGAGACAGCTTGCTGATCAGATTGATACTTCTAGTTACTGGGCTCACAAAGATGCTCCCTGTTTAGTAAAGAGTTATAGAAAATATGAAAAATTGGAAGCGCCCACCTGTCGCAATGATATTTTGCCTCTATACCAATACAACTACAACAGTCTTATTACAGTTCCGCAAATTAAATTCGACTTAGGAATATCAAAGAACGATGTAAACCCAAAACTTGAATTTACTAATATTATTAATAATGACTGGTCTGACTGGCACTGCATATATACGGATGCTTCAAAACATGAGGATAGGAGTTGTGTTGGCGTTGGGGTCTATCACCCACAGTATAAATGTATACAGCAAATTAAATTTCCACCTGAAACTTCTGTTTATACTGGTGAATGTTATGGCCTATTTAAAGCAATTGAATATGTTCTCATGGTTAAATTGCCCAAGACAATAATTTTCTCTGACTCCCGAAGCTCTTTAGAAGCTATTATTAGGTTTCCGTTTAAATCCCATAAACAGTCCCCGACTATTTTTGGGATTCGCAATCTTTTATATGAATGTTCACATAAGGGTTGTACAATAGTGTTGGCCGAGTCATGTGGGTATACCTGGAAATGAAAGAGCTGACCTACTGGCAAATGAGGCTATACGTGTAGGGGATATGTTTCCATATTCTAATTATTGTAGTAACTTAGTTAATCTACCGAAAGTTTTCTTGTACGAAGCGTGGAATCGGATTTGGAACAGTGAGTCACCAAAAGGTAAATTTTATAGAAGAATTCAGGTATCCATTCCCTTCAAGCCGTGGTTTAGCCAACTGTCATTTTCGAAGTCCGTTACGTCTATTCTGTGTAGGATGCGCCTGGGGCATGTTTGTACCCCGGCTCAATTACACAGAATGAATATTGTGTCGGATCCACATTGCTCCTGTGGAGACGAGTATGGGGATCTAAACCATGTAATCTTTAGCTGTGCACTGTATGACCGGTCTGGTTTCTTTTCCAGCCTTGAGGCTTTAAACATTCCTTTTCCAACATCAATAATTTGTTTACTCCAGAATAATTCCTATGATATATATAAAATTATAGCAGTATTCCTAAAAGAAAATGATATTAAATTATAATTATATATTTCTAAATATGTATTTCCATTAAACCCGATCCTTTGTCTTTCCAAATTTCCGTTTAATTTTACACCGAATTCCTTAATCCTGTTTCCCTAACTTTTAACTCTTCAACGTGACTTTGGCTAATCCTAGAGAAAGCCAGAAAAATAAAAAACCCGAAACAATCTATTCCCGGAAAGCCCCAGTCTCAATATACACTTAATTTCAAATAACATGAAGCTCATAAAACACTTACTTGCAAAATGCACCAATCCCAAAATACCCTAATTTTTAGTATTAAAACACACGAATCTCGTAATGAATAATTTCCAAAATACCCTGGTCCCAAAATACCCTAATGCCTAAATACCTTATTCCCATAATACCCTGATTCCAAAATACACTTGTTTTTCATTGTCCGTCTACCAGGGTCATGGATAATGAATGAATGAATGAATATTATTTATTTCAGATATTACAATCCATAATTTGTTAGTAGGTACATTGAATGTCAATAGAATTTGTTAGTAAAACATTTAAATTTTAAATAAAACTAATACAACATTGACCTTATTATAACATAATTTTCGGAGTGAAGCAGCCCGACATCGTGTGCATTCTCACCCAGAAAATCAAAATGGGATTGTCCCACCGTTCGGCAATCACTTTCAGGAGGCTGTTGGTGCTGTCCCACACCCTGCGCATCAGGGCTGCGACTCGTTTACGGATGATCGAATAGAAGCAATCCGTTCGAGCCTCCGCAAACATGCCCGATGCTGAGCAATGCTTCCTCAGCCCCAACAGCACCCTGAAAGCATTGTTGTACTGGACACGGAGAGCCCCGTACGATCTCCGCGTGTATCTGGTCCACAGGCCACACGTGTACATGGACTGGCAGTAAGCTCTGAACAACGTCACTTTGACCTCTCTGGTACACTGTGCGAACCTGCGAGCCAGCATATTGCAGCGGACGGCCAGGGCTCTCCGCTCCCTCTCCATGTCTAGGTCATCCGTGAGATCATCCGTGACCCAGTGACCCAAGTATTTAAATTTATTCACCCTAACAAGTGGCTTTCCGTTGAGTGTGACCGGCGGTACCGTTGGGTAAATTTTATTCCCGGCTTTGAATACCAGAAGCTCACTCTTAGTTGTATTATACTTAAGCCCATGAGTCACAGCATATCTTTCACAGATGCCTATCAGTTTTTGTAGGGCGCTCACCGATGGGCACAGCAGCACCATGTCGTCGGCGTAACTTATGTTGTTGACAAACCTACCGCCAATGGAACAACCGACTCCGGCACCGCTGAGCTCATCGATCAATAATGTAAATAAACTTTTTCTTTGTTTTGTAATATAGCAGATTCCTTACAAGCCTTATAATCGTTATAACCGGCGTTAAAATATTGGTACTTCATTTGTTAGCGCCATATACCTATATTTTGTGAAGGTGTCGCCTTAATAAGTTTCTAAACACTACAGTAGGAAGAGTTATATTCCTCGATTTTTCCGGGTTTCCGTGGACCGACTTGTTTTTCGTTTGAATGTAGATAGTTTCCGATTGGTCCCGTATACATCTTGGTAAACGTCTGATGATGGATTAGTTAGGAGCCGCCGGCACCGGCCCTGTTTTGGTTATCTTGCCCAAATTGTTTTATCACCGAGTTTTTCACACCGTACTTATTTTTATTTAGGTATAGGCTACCTACCTCTTACATCGGGATAACACGTGTTATCAAAATACTGGCCACTTAAAAATGAAATGTCATTGCAGAGCCTAGGCCGGGGCATTATTAATATTAACTTAGACACTTGATAAAATAATAAAAATAATGTCATGTATGGTACCCATTCAAATATTCCCTGGTAGGTAGACGGCCATTGAAAAACAAGTGTATTTTGGGATTAGGGTATTATGGGAATAAGGTATTTGGACACTAGGGTATTTTGGAAATCATTCATTACGAGATTCGTGTTTTAATACTAAAAATTTGGGTATTTTGGGATTGGTGCATTTTGCAAGTAAGTGTTTTATGAGATTCATGTTATTTGAAATTAAGTGCTATTGCGAAGAGTGTATATTGAGACTGAGGGTATATTTCAATAGCAGGTAAAAAAAGATCGCGACTCAATTGTTTTGGTAGTTTGATGGTCTTAGTGTAAAAGTTATTCGTTGTTTGAAATTGAATTCTGTTGTGTTGGGTTAAAATAAGTCATTTTACAAATATTTGGGACATTTACTTTACCTTGAGTTAATTGTTAGTTTGTACGGAACCCTCGCTGCGCGAGTTAGAATTGCACTTGACCGGTTTTTTAATTTCAATTGTTTGACCGAATAAAAAAGTAATCACGGAGTTCTCTCAAACTTGATATTGCCAATGTTTAGATGCCATTTTAATATTTATAGCTTTTGTGCATGATTTGTTACGAATATTTTAAGTGTATTGACTCTTTTAGAGCCATGTTCGTGATTTTTATCTATCGAACGAAAATTGCTTAATCACGTTTCGAATCACTGATCTCGCTGCAGAAAAGCCTCAAGATTACTATTCGTATCTTTTTGAAACCATATTATTTTAAATAGACGCGTTATATTGTTTCAACAATTCTGTTCGCATAACATCGCTAAACCTACGGCGCCTTAAAATAATACTTATAAATGGACTGACCCCAATCTTATTTAAAGGTCTGTCGAAGAAGCTGATCAACACAGTGATGTCCATGGAAGTGGGCGAATCGTTGACATGGGAGGAGTACGGGTTGGACATCCGCGACACGGCGGTGACGTGGCTCAACGACCTCGAGGCTGACGAGCGCTACCGCCGCTGGCCCTCCTCCTACATGGACCTGCTGAGGCCCACCTACCCGGGCATGCTCAGGAACCTTAGGAGGAACATTTACAATTATGCAAGTATCTACTGATTTGCGGTGCCAGGTCTCCATTATTGAGAATGCCAACGAGTCTTGCTGTTTGAGGTGAAATTTCTAACCGATTGGGTATTATAAAATACTAGGCGTCATTATCTATAAAAAAAAAGCGACCAAGTGCGTGTCGGACCAAGCACAACGAAGGGTTATGGCACTTACGTCCTTTTCTTTCTGGACGGCAGTTTTTTAGAAATATCTCAAAAACAATTTTCACTGAAATAATTTAGTAATCCCTATGTACATGATTTTTTTCATATTTTTACAACATTAATCATATCATGAATACACCTACGTCGTAAATAATGTTAAGAAAGAAACATGTTTCGTGTCTTGTTCTGTGATACATTTGGGTGACTTCAAAACTCTTTCATTTTAAGTAGTTATTATTGTTTTGAAGTAGGTAGAGCGAAGTTGACAATATAGGAAAATATTGTAGATGTGTAGCTTTGATCGTTTTTAACGTGCAGTTTTCATAGCAAAGTATGGCACAAGTACACAATACACGTCCGGCTTCATGGCGATAGCGGGCGCAACAAATGGCCCGTAGGTAAATTCGCGTGGATGCCTCGGACACGCTCAAATTCGATCGAGCCGTCCGTCCTCGCCAGAACAGTTCGGCAAACGGAACTACAAACGGTCCGCATACTCGACTGCACTTTTTTTTTTGAACCTGACTGTTGCTATAATAGGACGGACCCATTACAGCGGTCGGACTGGTAGTTGGAGCGTAGCCTGGGGAAAATCCAGGAGAAGCCTCCGGCACGACCACGCGGGGAAGTTTGTACACTAGAATACTCTAAGAGTTTGCGCTCCAGTGAGATTGGTTGAGCGGTATCAACCGAATCTGGGGTGTAATTGGTGTCGAACTACTGGGAGTTTTATCGCTGGTTCGCTAAAACCTAGCCTAGCTGAGAAGAGTCCAGCAAGAAACTCAGCTAGGCTCGACTTGCGTCGGACTGACTCTACCCGGTATGCGGCTAAGGTGGACCCGGCTAAGGCGGATGTCACACTGCGCCGCATCTCCGGACGGAAGTGCGGGGCTCGTTCTATGCAAGTGCCTCAGTTTGTATATAAATTCCCTATGATACGTCACACTGCACTGCACCTCCGTCTGGCGAAATTTGTATGCAGTTCCGCACCTCCGTCCGGAGATGCGGCGCAGTGTGACATCCGCCTAATAGGGGTGTAGACACTATATAATTTAATTTGTGAACTGATTTTCGAGAGCTAGTGTATTGATTATAAGATAAAATAAAACTAATCGTTGTATGTGGGCCGATAATATTTGAGGACTTCCGTCTATTATATGTAAAAACTTTTTATATTTTGATCAATAAATTATCTATCTATCTATTCCTCAAGGATCACCTATGGCACTTTATTTGTTGTTATTTCAACGGATTCATAAGAGAATCTGAGTTGTACTTTTATAGTTTTGAGTACATAATTGAAAACCAATGCAAAAGGTTAAATAATGACGAAGTATAAGTGTCCAAAGTTTTAAGTACGGGTGTTCTGTCCCTATTTCGCAAAACGCAACTTCATATGAAACGATGACGCTTGAAGATTGTGACGTCACCAATAGACGGCAACTTGCCGCGCCCCATCGTGTTCGGCGCCGTCGTCGACGCGACCCCTTCGTAATTCTTTGAGATATCTGAATTGGGCTTTCGTCACTAGGCATATTTTTTGCCTTCTTTCTTTTGGAGTGATAATTTTCCCCACAAGGTGGACTGATGACGTGGTAAAGGTTGCGGGAGTCTGCTGGATGCATAAAAAAAACCAGCAATGCATATTTTCTGCTCCTGCGGAACACTCGTGCACAAAAATCGTGCACCCAGAAGAGGTACAACATATCACCGCCCACAGAATCTGGAATTTCCTAGAGGCAACGGGACTTAATGGTGAAATCTACAACAAAGGGCTGCCACAATAGATCACTTGCTGGTCGAAGCGGCATATAAAGGCCCACAATACAACAACAATAATAATAAATAATGGATGCGGGTGGCGCAGGACCGGTCACTATGGCACTCTTTGGGGCAGGCCTATGTCCAGCAGTGGACGTCTTTCGCCTGGTATGATGATGATAATTTTCGAGTCTACACCCCTATTGATGAGTACGTTGTGTGCACCCATATTTGACAATGGTTGTGAATGTCCGTGTAGGTGATAGTGGTAGACGGCACGTCGGCGGCGTCCGGCCCCCCGCTGCGGCTGGGCGAGACGCTGCTGAGGCACGCGACGCCGGTGCGCGTGGGGCTGGTGCTGGCACCGGGCGGCGCCCCCGCGCTCGCCGCCGCCGTGCGCGCCGCCTTCAACTACGTGGCGCAGGAGAAGAACTCCAACAAGGAAGCCTTTTATTTCCTCACTCAGGTACAATAGTACATTACGTAACTAGGGCGGTGAATTCGTGAATGCCCAGATCGCAGGTGTTTGCGCCATAAATATGCGCTCTGGGGCTTTACGAATTACCGCCCGTGTTGAGTACAAAATTTTACGTCTTCACCTGGCCTTCGCATTATGGTCAGGTGTGACGTAATAGTTATTTACGATACAGAGTGTTTTAAATCGACACGAGTTGCGAATTACCTATTCGTACGTGTATCGTTCAACGTTTATACGTTTATATGGCTCTTTAAAGTTTCGACATGCACGAAAAGTGCTCTTTTCCGCACTAGTGCGGGAAAGTAGCACCATATGTACTGTAATCAGTCCTTTATAAACTTAGGGTGAGTTGCACCAAACCGTCTGTAATCGTAAGCGGTGTTCGTTAAAATCTGAATGTATGGAACGTTTGACAAGTTCCTATGGACTGACAGCTGTCAGCGCCATATTTGGGTAAGCCCGTTATTTCATGTACAGTCACCGGCATCAATATCTGCCGAAACAAAGCTGGCAAAAATATAGAGTCATGTCAGATATTTATGCGTGCTATGTTGTGGCAGATCTTATTCCTGGTGACTGTACCTGATTAAGCAGTTTAAAATGTCCACTTTTTAATCACTTCCAGCGTGTTACGCCAACCGCGTGTGTGTGTGTGTGTGTGTTATTTATATGGCTAATTGGTTTAACACACTGGAATTGATTAAAAAGTGGTCATTTTTAACTGCTTAATCAGGTACAAGAAATAACGGCCTTACCCATTTAACGTTGATCGGTCTGTAATCGTAAGTCGGTGCAACCCGCCCTTACTAACGACCCGCCCCGACTTCGCACGGGTACTATATTATACATATAAACCTTCCTCTTGAATCACTCTATCTATTTAAAATTTGTTAGTGGCAAAAAATCTGTTTTGTACATGATTTTATTGCCGACTGTTCTTTTCTATATACCATCATGAACTGCTCATTGAGACGATTCTAACGAGCCCAAACTCAACGGGGTTACGTCGGTTAAGTACTGAATTCCCATTGCCACCTTGTATCTCCATCATCAGATCAGCTCGATGGTACCATAATACTAAATTGTCATCCAAACTATACTTACACCCAAAATTTCAGCTCAATCGGTCACCGGGAAGTGGGTCAAATTTAACTTGCAAGATTTGATAACAGACAACGGGACAGGTGAAACTAAATAAAAGCTTGTGAAAACCGCATGAAAATCCATTGCGTAGTTTCAAAGATCTAAGCATACATAGGAACAGACAGCGGGAAGCGACTTTGTTTTATACTATGTAGTGATGGAAATAACAACCGACGCCATTATTTCCTAAGAGTTTAAAATTTCACCATATCAAAATATATGTTCCTTATAATGTTATATAATGTCATAAATAACTAAATCAAAATCAAAACTTATTGTTTTATATTATGGTATTAGTTTTCCATTGGTAGTTTTTCCGATAACCGACATTCTCACAAGTTTTGGCGTTTATAATATCCCTCCTCTCCCGGTCAAACATTTATTTGTTCGCAAGTCCATACTAAATGCTGACCTACACTTGGGTCACCGGGAGAGGACGGGTAGGATTATAGTGACTGTTTATAAAACTGACCGGTTTTTTTCTAGCTCGTCCACTCAACTCAAGACGAACCGATGACCATCGAGCATGTAAAGATAAACTTAAAAAAATACGTCACCTCGTCTACGAGTAATATAGACGAAATTATTGCCGATGACTCCGAATATAACTTTGGCAGCCAATTAGCTGAAGAATTCGTGTCCAAAATTGGCACGGATAAGTTCCCACAGGTTAGTACACGTAGATAATTACTAATGGTAATCTAAAATGAACAATCTCTTGACGTATTTTACTTTATCACATATCAACTGGCAGGTATTGATCAACGGTGTGCCTTTATGGGATGACGGGCCGACGCCAGTGACGGCGTCTGTGGAGTTGCTAGAAGAGGCGTTGGTGTCCGCGCTGTCGCGGCACACGGGCCGGTTCCAGCGGGCCGTGTTCAGGGGCGAACTGTCCGATACTGATGACGCACTTGATTTTCTTATGAAGCAATCGCATATTATGCCTCGGTGAGTTTATAAACGTGCTTTAGATTTCAAGCGAGGTTATTTTACTCCTGTTTTGATACTTTAATTGTGAGTTTAATAATATTTGTACCACGTTCTGACTACTCCACAGGTTGAACAAACGTGTCCTTAGCTCGGATCCAGATCAGTATTTGGACTTGTCTGGAGTGCCTGCTTCTAGTGAATTTTTCACTGAAGATAAAGTTCATAGGCTTTTACAACTGACAGGTATGTTTCAGTTAGCTGACAGCTGACACTTGTTACAGAATTATGTATTGGCGTACACTTCGCAAGTTTTTATTAAGTTAGTATAGTTAGTTATATAAGTCTTAAACATCCTGTGCTCTTTTGAAGTCGGTCAAGAAGAGAATATTGAAAGATTTGCCAATGTTCCAGGACGCGATGCGGTGGCAACGGCCCTTCCACTCCTCAGATATTTCACTAAGTCTGGAAAGCCGGAGAAGATCACACAAACTGTTTGGATCGCTGGCGACCTCAACCACCAACTTTCAAGGGAACTGCTAAGGAATGCTATCACTTTCATGGTATGTTATATGTACATACAGCGTATAACGCAACGAAATACAAATATTGTAAAATAGTATCTATTTTGTTTAATACACTACCTAAACCTGGAGCCAAACAATACAACAACTTATGGATATACATAATTAGTCCTTCGTACTTTATTTAATTTGTGAAGATAGTAACAAAGTAACTTTTTCTACTAAATAATGTAATGGGGGCGGACCTCAAGCTCCTTCAGATGAGAAAGACTAATGGGTTAGAGCACTTGCCAACTCTTTAGTTACACAGTAGGTTCTGTATGCATATTATAGAGAAACTAGCTTTTGCCCGCGACTCCGTCCGCGTGGAACTCGTTTGTCAATCTCCATCCCTTAAACTATATCCACTAAAAAAAATCACGTCAATTCGTCGCTCCGTTTTGCAGTGAAAGACGGACAAACAAACTCACAAATACACTTTCCCATTTATAATATTAGCACAGTATGGATGGATCGAGTATCACATACATTTGATATTACAGAGAGAATCTCGCGGAGTGCGCGTGGCGTTCATTCCGAACGTAGACGGGTCGTCCAGAGCGGACCAGTCGCTCAACAAGGTGGTGCTCGCGGCCCTGACGGCTCTCGACCCGGCCAAGGCCACCGCCTACGTCGCGCGCCTCTTGCAGGACGAGGGCTGCCACGAGAGGCAGGACTGCGACATACTGGTCAGTATCTCGTGCATAGCTAGCATTTGCATTTGTTATTGTAACTGCCACGCCACTATTCTATTAAAAGTTGTGATCCGTCTAAACCTGCGTTCCTTTACTAAGTCACTGCGTACGTCCACGGACTTTAATAGGGGTGTAGACACTAAATAAAATAATCAATAATGTCATATTTTCTCGAAAAAGGATTCAAAATGTAGTTATTGGAGAAAAAATCAACGCAAAAGGTTAAATCATTACGAAGTTATAAATGTTTTAAGAAGGTATATGTTCTGTCCCTTTTTTGCAAAACGCAACTTCATATGAAACGATGACGCTGGAAGATTGTGACGTCACGTAATAGACGGCAATATGCCGTGCCCATCGTGTTCGGTCCCACATGGTACCACCGTCGACGCGTCCCCCCGGCAGCACCCCATAATGTTACGTCACACACTGCTTGCGTTTTCTCTCTCTAACAAGCAATATTAAAACGGTTGTAGCTTCGAGATTTTCGTCTCTAGGCTTATTTTTTTACCTTATTTCTTTGGGAGTAATAATAGTTTTCGAGTTTTCACCCCAATTGATGAGCCATTTAGAGCTCACTTTAAACTGGACCTTTTAAAGTTTCATGATTAAAAAATCAAAATTAGTTGACACTAGCAGTAGCTAAAAAATTAAAGTCCTTGACTGTACCTATTAGAAAAAAAATTGTGGGCCAACCATGGGCCAATAAGTATCGGTATGTGCCTGATCCTAATGAACAGTCATGTATAAACTGCTGTATGTGGAAAAATTGTATAAAGCCGCATAGGTCATGTGCGTACGTGTTGTGTCTGCAACAACGCAGCTTGAAAATACTCAGTTCATATCTGAGTCTCTAGTATAAGTTTTATCGAAACCAAACTTTACGATACGCATGCGGTTTACCCTCAATTTATATGGGATTTGACAGCTAAACGCGAACGCTGTCGTAATGTTTTGTTTCGGTGAAACTTATACTAGAGCCTCAGGGGACAGTGAAGTCATTGATATCATCCGTGTAGTGCAGTGATACCGTTTTTAGCCGGAGTTGGTCCCCGTGCTGAACCGTTACGAGTGGGTGCTGAAGGCGGCCCGGGTGCTCTGCGCGCGCGGCGTGAAGCTCCGCGCCGGCGCGCGCGCCGTCGTGCACAACGCGCGCCTCGTCGGCCCGCTCGCCGACGACGAGCGGTTCACCCTCGACGACTTCGTGCTTCTTGAGAGGTACTAACTCGGTTCTAGTTAAGGGGCTCCCATACGCCAATGACCTTCGATCTGAATCCCTTCGTTTACTAATGTTCCTTGTAGCTTATTATATTAACAACAACGGCTTTAAGCAATGTAGTATCCCATGTTCACTTCAAAATTCATTGTTTTCGAGATTTGGCATCAAAGTTTAACACTTTTAGGCCAATAGACTGGTTTTCTGCCCATAATTTTTTTGTTCATTATTTTACAATGAAAGCCGTACACATGTTTTTAGAGACATCATCTTAGACGAACGCAAATATATAGATTTCGTATGTGTTAGATCATTCACGTCAATAGAGATACGAATTAAGTGTTTTTTACACAATGTTTTAAAAAAACATACGAAATGAAGTATTCATTTCTTACAAAATCCGGTAGACAAAAATGGAGATAAAAGATTGAAGAACCGATAGCCGTTTGACTTATAATTCTATCTGTAGTGCAAAAGTAGAATATGTAGATACGATTCAAAACTGGTCAAAAATCGATGAAAACCTCTGGGAGCCCCTTAATCAGTCACTCAATAAAGTGATGGGTTAAGCTGCCTCGCGGGAAGCCAGCCCTGCTAAGCTGGTCTAAATTAACAGACATTCAGATGTACTCTATGAGGAAATGATAATATGAGTCAATAAAAGTTAATGATATATCGACGTTGATAGCAAATGATGCAATCCACGGTTGTATTCGGGATGTCGAACGATATTTTAAGGCTTAGCGTATGTAAATCGTTTGTGTTGATTTATACTTGCCGGTGAAATACTCGTATTAACGACATTTCGGAATACCAAAATTACGTTTTATTTGGTTTGGCTGACTTTCAATTTACATACTCTTTTTATACACATACTTTAAGTCTCTTAACTCTGATTAAATATTACGTTTTATCATATTAATGTTGAAAATATTCCAGCCATACCCTAAGTGAGTAAGTCGCAATTTTAATAATTTATAAATATCATTCCTAATTTTATAAAAATATACTAAATCTTGATCTCGTTTCGATTAATCCGGATCTCATCGGTATGACTTACGAGATCCCTAATCGCTATCTTGATCCCAAATGTTTCACGCGTGATATCGCCAGTCTTGATTCGAGATTTGTTTTCCAGAATGTATGTATACATATACCCGGTTAAATTTAATCCGTGGTCAGGAGTCGGAAAATATTTATAACCAGCCAAAACGGAAATCGGGTTATATGAAAATTCATGGATGAGGTCTTCCGAAATTACGTCGCTTAGTTAATGAAATTTAATGATAGTGTTAACACTAATATCTTCTGAATGTATCCGGTCGTCCTAAATTTTTTGAAGTTAAGTAGATCATACGTCCAATTTACAGATTTGGCGGGAAATTGGACAAACTCTAACAAGTAATAATTTTTAGAGTTTGCCCAATTACTCAACATTTAAATAATTGGCCACAAGCGTTTTAGGTTGGCTTACGAAACGAATTAAATTTCCAAGGAGGTTCTAATTTAATTATAAGAAGAGTTTTGATTTTTTATTAATAGATCTATTTAATTAAGTTTTATCAAAAAAAAAAGTTTGATTTGGGTAACTACGAGTTAATCGTGTTAGGCATCGAGACATTAGAGCAACCTTTACCAGGTCATCAGTCCACCTTGTCGGGGGTCTACCCACGCTGCGCCTTCCGGTGCGTGGTCGCCACTCGAGAACCTTTCCGCCCCAACGGCCATCGTTTCTACGTGCTATGTGCCCCGCCCACTGCCACTTAAGTTTACCGATCCGGAGGGCTATATCGGTTACCTTGGTTCTGCTGCGGATAGCCTCATTTCTGATGCGATCACGCAGAGAAACTCCCTACATGGCCCTCTCCATTGCCCTTTGGGTGACTTTGAGCCTTCTTATGAGGCCCATAGTAAGCGACGATTGTGATAACGAATGAAAAATCACCACGTATATGTGACTTTGTCCTTGGTACCGACAGGAATACGTGTGCATGACCGTGGTTGTTTGCACGCTGATAATCACTCGCAGATGAAGCTAACCCTAAGCAGAACTCTTTGGTAGACTTTTCAAGGCACTCGTGTTCCGGTCACATTTTATGAACATGAGATAATTTTACATAGTTATTGTATAATTGAGTCAAACTCGTTACTTAATTCACCCTCGACGGCCTAGGCGCTTAACTTCTGGATTTAAATGTTATCAGCAGACGTCAAGTTAATTATGTAGCGTGTTGCCATTTGGAGACTGTATAATTTTCGTCGTGTTTTTATTAAATTACAGATTTAGCAGCCAAATGTATGCCGACAAGTTATCAGAAATATTTGATAAGAAAAAAACTGCGACAAATGAAGTTACTGACGACGGTGAGTGAATATCAGCTACTACTTTGTTCCAGGCAATATTGTTAAAAACAATTAGTTAAGGTAAAATGCGCGCGTGCTAGGACCGACGTATTATGAGCATTTACCCGCCAAATTAAAAAACCGGTCAAGTGCGAGTCTGACTCGCGCACCGAGGGTTCCGTGAAAACTAACAATGAACTCAAGGTAAAGTAAAAGTCCCAATATATTTGTTAAATTACTTATTTTAACCCAACACAATAGAATTCAATTTCAAACAACGAGTAACTTTTACATCAAGAAAATTGAATCGCGATCTTTTTTTGACCTGCTGTTGAAAATAAATATACGCGTCCCAATCCCAACCCCATTAATTCTAGAAAAATCTTAACAGCGCGAATGGGGTCAGCGCCATCTATCGGCCCCATTTGGTACTAACGTGCAAGGGCAATCGGCTTAGTATGTATGTTGGTCTTTTAGCGATTATTGTTTATCACGTGAACTGATCTCGATCAGTATTGTTTTATTTGATAGAGAGTACTTCTATTTAAAGTTTTATAGGAATTTCAAAACAAAATAAAACTTATAAAGTTGATTAAATTGCAAATCTAACTAGGAAATGATTTTTGAAAATAAAACAAAAAATATGCTAGATACAGAAAAAAAAAACTTTTCCCGTAATATACATGTTTATCTTAATCACAAGTAATTATTTCAAATTTTTCGCTTGAATAACTTCGGAGATAAGGGGGGGGAATGGTATTTTTTTTACATTTTCCTTCATAGATCAAAATTTTCCGATTGTAGAAAAAAAAAGAAAAACTGCTTCAAAAAGTGCAACTCAAGCCCTTTCGAATGATACCCCACTTGACCCTATAGTTGAATTTTTTTTTTTGCCCCCTCTTCATATTCGTAAGTTTTTTTAGAAAAATTAAATGTATATTTAAATTTTTTATTTTCCATGCACGCGGATAACTCTCATTTATAACCATTCCAAGTTTCAAGTTGATAGCTTGAGTAGTTCGTGAGATATTTCACTTTGTGACAGACAGACAGACGGACGGAGTCGCACCATAAGGGTTCCTTTGTTACCATTTTTGGTACGGAACCCTAAAAATGAATCATCTGACGAAGCATTCAAACGCCAACTTAGAATCTTTTTATTGGAAAATAGTTTTTATTGTGTATGTTTGACATTTTGTAATAATATTGATTTGTATTTATATTAATTGTATTCTAATGAAGTGTGGATTGTTATGCAAATTTTTTGACGAACTTTTGTGGGATGCCTTATTTTAGTAAAAAATTAACATGTGTATTGACATTGATATTTAATTTTTATTTTTTATTTAAAGTTTTTATTTTTCTTTGACGATCATAATATCAAATCGTGTAAATTGACCAAAGGTAATTTGTATTGTATTTTTATATTATGAAATAAAGAAATCTAATCTAATCTAATCTAATCTAAACGTCCGAGTGCTCGACGCTGTACTAGTATATGGCATGGGCACTCTATGTCCAAGTGGTATTTTTCATCACACTTGCTCGTCAAGGACTTCATAACGCGAAGGCATACAAAGCTACAATTACCTAAATTACGGCCATGTGCGTTATGGATTTTTCTTAAATTGTACGTGTCACTCATGCGCCAGTTATAAAGCAAGGAGGTTTTAAGTGTTTTAACTTAAATGCGATGTTTGAAAACGTATTAATAAATACATTTAAAGAAAGAGAATTTAAACTATGTTGAACAAAATTATATGTTTAAAGATTTTTAAAATTATATATATATTGTATATATATTGGATTGAGTGTCTGATAATATGTTTTTAACGGTTTCCTCGCAAATGTGATGAAAAACATTGCGTGCGAGACGTATGGTAAGAATGTTATAACTTGAGTCATCAAAACCCTCCACCTCCGATCATAGCTTACCGTACTAATGTGCCACAGTGTACTATTGCGAGGTAGCATTATTGGTCTATGGTTTTTAACTGGAGGGACTAATAGGTATCCGTTCTTCTATGATTTGTAAGCCCTTGCAATTTGACACAGCTAAATGATGCCTGTGCCAAATAGGGGATGAGTCCCATTTGACATTACTTAATTTCATACAAAACTGTAAATTGATCACATCCCAAACCTAATCTTCTTCTCTCTTTACCATGTTACTACACGACAATAGTGTTGCCGTAATCAGTAACCTTAAACGATCAGTACGATAAACATAGATGAGATCTGATTTATAGTTAAAATTATATAAGCTGTCCGTTTAGCACATGAAAGCTTATATTGTGAACAATGGCACTGTTTTCTATGGTATAAGCCCACCGCAAATCCTCCGACCGGATAAAAATTAAGCAAGTAACAATATAACTCATACAAATAGGTACCATTTCCTCTAAGTGACACGGTTGAGATTGCTGTAGCTTCACTCATTAAGAAAGTCAGTTTGTTGTTTGTCTGTGACTTAACTGACTGGTGTCATTATCGAAAGTGTTATGCTATTGCAATTTCAACCTTGTACCTTAGAGAAGATGGTAGCTATTTGTACGAGTTTTATTGTTACTTGATTTTTATCTGGTCGGAGGATTTGCGGCTATTGTTCACACGATAAGCTTTCAAGTGTTAAACGGACAGCTTCAATAAGTTTAACTTTACATACTGTGTGTTTACTTTACATAATGCGGGCATTTATTAAAACTGATAATAATATGTTCCATTAGAAATTGTTTGCATGTATTTGCAAATCATAATTATGTAAATTAAATGCGCAATTAATTTTCCAAAATACAAACCTTCAATGGACTAGGTGTATGACGCCGTACTAAACAAAGTATGAAGAGCTCTCATTTACACTTACTTGTCTATTTACTTTGCTGTACATTGCTGGCAATTTAAATTTTGTTAGAAAATGTCTGAACTCTGAATTATACTCGTAGTTAATTATTTGTATTAAGGTCATGAAGTTAAAGAACTCCGTTAATTTACCCTACTTAAAAAAAGCCCGCATGCCGGTAACACACAGTATATGGAAAGTGTGTGGAAAGTGAAGCTAAACGATTAATAAGAATGTGTGTTTGTGTGCAGAAGAGGAAGAGGACGACCTGTTAAAGCTGAGCGCGGACGACGTGCTGAAGGCGGTGGCGGTGCTGGCGGCGCGCAGCCCGCGCGCGCGCACCGCGCTGCCCGCAGGCCTGCGCACCGACCACTCGCTCGTCGAACTGCCGCCGCTATACAAAAACGAGGCCGCCATTGAGGTCACATGCTATTTCCATTTGTAACATATTTCAATCATCTCCAAAATGTATTTATTTATCGTATGGCAAATATTTAGAACTCTCGGATAAGATACTCTAGAATCCAAAGTCGAATTGTCTATCAAAAATAATCAAATAACTACAACTTAGAAAACTTGAAAAACCCCCGACATTTTAATTTCAAAGTCCAATATCTCAAAAACGGCTGAACAGATTTTCATGAAATATGGCTAAGAACACTCGGGACAAAATTATCTATTCCACAAAAAAAAACCGCATTCAAATCGGTCCATCCGTTTGGGAACTACGATACCACAGACAGACACGTTAAACTTATAACACCCCTCACTTTGCGTCGGGTGTTAATTAATAAGTACTCGGACCGGGGTCCATTTTGCCACCACAAAGGACAAATAACAAAACTGAACAACAATGAAAACTTAGAAGGAGATAGGGATAGAATTTTCCAGGGCACTGTGTTTCCGGCACGTACCCACACGTGCCGAAATCACGTGGCGGATTGCATGAAGTGTGGCGTCTGCTTATAAACAAATAATATAATAGAAAAAAAAATGCAAGCAACCCGCAGCTGAACAACCTTGGTCTATCACTAAAGTAATACCAGTGCTGAAATTTAATTCTAAACATAAAAACAGTCATCATCATCTTTTTAAATTAAGAAACATTA
Source organism: Epinotia demarniana (assembly GCA_945867215.1). Classification (NCBI taxonomy): domain Eukaryota; kingdom Metazoa; phylum Arthropoda; class Insecta; order Lepidoptera; family Tortricidae; genus Epinotia; species Epinotia demarniana. Next base: position 21,352,134 of record OX244259.1, read on the forward strand.
CGATACTACGTTTGTATGGGGAGCCGACTCTTAAACTTTACTGTAGTTTCTGCCCCGATGTACACGGTGTAGAAAGTAAAAAAACCGGCTAAGTGCAAGTCGGACTCGCGCACGAAGGGTTCCGTATCTATAAAAACAGTTAAAAAAAGTTTGTTGTATGGGAGCGCCCCTTAAATATTTATTTTGTTTTGTTTTTATTATTTGTTGTTATAGCGCCAACAGAAATACATAATCTGTGAAAATTCCAACTGTCTAGCTATCACGGTTCTTGAGTTACAGCCTAGTGACAGACAGACAGACGGACAGCGAAGTCTTAGTAATAGGGTCCCGTTTTTACCCTTTGGGTCGGAACCCTAAAAAATGGGATCCAATGATTTTATTAGGCGCAGGAGGACCGTTGTTTGGGTCTCTATAATCCTGCTGTACTGTGTAAGTAACGAAATAATGTTGACAATGGTATGTGTAGATCGTAGCGGTGCTGGACCCGGCGTCGAGCGCTGCGCAGCGAGTGGCGCCGCTGCTGCTCGTGCTGCGCCGCGTCGTCAACTGCCGCATCAAGCTGTTCCTCAACCCGCAGGACAAGACCTCCGACATGCCGCTCAAGAGGTAACCTCATGCTTCTCACTCTGGACTTTGAAAGTTCGCCAAAGGACAAAACAGGCCTTAATCAAAGGGTTCAATAATAAACTGTCTAAAGAGCTATTAAATAATACATAAATAAATAAAATAAAATAAATATAATAGGACAATTTTACACAAATCGACCTAGTCCCATAGTAAGCTCAGTAAGGCTTGTGTTATGGGTACTAGGCGACGATATATATAATAGATATAAATACTTAAATGCATAGAAACCATCCATGACTCAGAAACAAATATTCATGCTCATCACACAAATTTTTGCCCTTACCGGGATTCGAACCCAGGACCTCTTGCTTCGTAGGCAGGGTCATTACCAACTAGGCTAAAGCGGTCGTCAAACACAAAAGCACTATTACAACACAAAAGGCACAAAAACTGTGCAGTGACGAGAATCCTGATAGGACATTGGAAATTAAATAAACACCTGTTTGAAATGGGTAAGAAACAGGACTACATTAACTTTAGATAGAGCCCTTATAAGTTAGAAACACTAGGTAGGTTACAGTTTGTTAAACTTCAGTTGCTCATGGTGAAACCGCCTAGAAATGGGGCAGGCGACGACCGCTTTAGCTTAGTTGGTACCCTGCCTTCGAAGCAAGAGGCCCTGGGTTCGAATCCCGGTAAGGGCATTTATTTGTGTGTGACCACCAGGGTTTTTGGGTTGGTTTATGAAATTATAAATAAGGAGGTTTTAATTTCATAGATTGGACTACCGTTAGGGTTATTCGGCATTATTAAGTAATTCCTTATGCAGTTATATTCAGAAAAAAAAAGAACTTTGGTTTGGGTTAGGCTCGTAAAACACACTTTCCCGAAATGTGCACTTTCTGTAGAGGTGAATTTTTTAGATTGATCATTTTCCCGGAGAATACACTGTCTCTAAAAGTGCACTTCCCGATGTGTACACTTTGTCAATAGGTGCACTTTCCCAGAATGTGCATTTTCGCAGAAAGGTATATTTTCCCGGAAAGTACACTTTAGGGGTATGGTGTGTCCCTGTTTATAGTACGTTTCTATGAAATAGTGCAAATTCAAACAGACAGACAGACGGACGGAGGGACGGACAGAAAGACCGAAACTATAAATGTGTACCTATGTTATGAGAAAGTGCCCTAAATGGAAAAGTGTACATTTTGGGAAAACGTGCGTTAATTTGGAAAATTGCACTGTTTGAAAAAGTGCACTTTTCGAGAAAGCGTGCGTTTTGGAAAAGTGCACATTTCGGGAAAATTTCCAAATCGGGAATTTAGTAGTAGTAAAAGAATACATTTTGGGAGTGTACATTTTAAGTAGGGCTGAGCTGCAGGCTACTACCGGGGTACACAGGCGGCGGATAGTGGAATGGCCATCAGATATTTTGGTTAGCTGCGAATATACTGAATAAGCAGTCCCCGACCACGCAGCGGCAGGGTTATCAGGATGTAGTGGGTAGGCTTGTAGGAGGGGCTACTCTATAAAAAGCTACAATATCCGACGACGATTCTGTGACATGGCGAGTAGTTGCCGCCATTAAATAAGCAATCCTCTAGTGTCAGGCAGCAGTAGCACTAGTACCGACTGGAGAACGAAGATAGGAATCTGGAAGGGCTCTTGTTTGGACATCACGGTACCGGTGAACCTCGGTTCGTGTACTGCGGTGTGGAAGGCAAGGGGGAAACCACCACACTATGCTTCCTCAAAAAAGGAGTAATGGATTACTCCACCGACAAGAGCCAAGCTCTTAAATAAATGATGATGATGACATTTTAAGTGCACCTTAATTTGCAGTACGTGCACATTTCGGGAAAGTGTGTTTTACGAGCCTAACCCTTGTTTTAGGTCACTTCGAGTTAATCGTGTTTAGCATCAATATCAGAATAAAAAAATACTTCTGATCACGAATTAGAAATCACCATGTACTTTTTTTTGTTAAAAGTAAATCGTTATTTTGAATCTCGTTGTATTACATTTTGAAAGGTATTCTTTATTTAGAGTTGTGTGGCTATATAAAACCAAAATTAAATGCTATGTGAATATATTGTCATGTTTTCGAATAAATTGACATGTTTGCGTGATTTAGAAATAAACTGAATTAAAAGCATTTAGTGAGAAGACTCTTCGGCGTAACGTGCGTACCTACGAATTGCACAGACTGACGGCACAATTGTCATGAAACAGGTATGTCAATACATAAATATTATTTGGTCGAGATAACATAAGTACTAATGTTTTGTAAGCGGCGCAGCTGGTGATAACGCTTCACTTAAACGTTAACTAAATGCTTTAAAACAGTGATAAATTACATAGCTGAAATAATTTTAACAAATTCTTGCGGGGTGTGCCCTCGGAGATATTTCCTAACCATGTCTATGATTATATTACGAATCTGTTTCTTCACTTCGCTATCATTGATCATCATCGACATCTTCTCGTTGACTCCGCTGTTCACCAATTTACTGCTTCCACTTAGGTGTACCTAAAAAAAAGCGTTTACTTGAAAAATACGTATTGAGAATTATACCACACAAAAATTTAAGCGGTTTCTTCAATTATTTTACCTGAATGCCGCTAACTGAATATTTCAGATGGAGGTCAGTGATGACCGTGTCTTTGCCTTTAGCCCCGAATCGTACGTCAGCCTGGGCTTTTACGTTGTTGATCTGGGACCTGTAGCATACATAATGGAAGGATGTTACACTGCAAGCAATTCGCCGCAACAACTGGCCATATGTACTTGGAATGAGATACCGGTGAAGATTATTATTTGTTGACTATTACAGCTTTATGATTCACAACAAGGCGTTTGTCTCGTTTAAAAACTCTGACATTCCATTGTTAGCTCGAGAAAATTTGAAAAAAAAAATCAAGTAATTCTACAAGTAGGCATCAAAAGCACATATCATTAGTGCTCTAAAATGCGTTCAGAAACCGTAGGAAATGACCAGCATTACTACAACCGATTTTACTATGAGAACTTTCTTGTCTGTGGTAGTAGGTCAAATCTGTACTGTAATGTTATTACAGTACAGATTTTTGTATCCTTTGAGTTGTATGAGTTGGAACAGCTGTCAAAACTCAAGTGAGTCTCTATTCTAGTAACCATAGATATTAAAACAGTTATCGATACGAAACGTCAATTCAGTACGTTTTTTAATACAAACCGCACGACATTTGATCTCGAGTGATATGAGTGAAGGGACTTCATTCGTTTGTCTATGATTCAAAAAACCATTCGTTATGACGGATGATCGAATTGCCGCCATTGCTGTTGTCATTTTATTGTTGGTTTTTTGCTGTTACTTACTACTACTTATGATATGTGTGTAGATAAAGTCGTGTATGCAACTGTACATAATTAGGCATTAAAACACTCGTGTGATCCTATTATGAAACTCGCTGACGCTCGTTTCATAAAACCACACTCGTATTTTAAGGCCTCTCATTATGGATCAGTCGCATAAACTACTATTACTTATCAGAAAGACTAAATGTGGTACGCGCATCCGTGCCGGTTTCGTGGCTCTCCCTGAAGTACCAAATTGTCTATAGCTTTGGTCAGTCAATGTCTACTAAGAATTGTAAATTGCACTGTCTTCTTACATCGGATTTGAATAACTTTTTTTAAGTAGTTTTTTTTTAAGTTACACTTACTTGAATATACCTTTGTCGTCAATATTGATAAAGAAAAATGCTTTGCCATGAAGATGGTACTGGTCTGAAAAGTAAAAATGAGTAAGTTAGCTTCTAGATCTCTTGCTGTTTGGCTGTCAATAGAGTTTATCTTGATTTAAGTTAATTAATTTCACCTGCTCGGACTGCCACCGTGGGTATGACGAATTTCAGCGACAGTGTCATATCTGACGGAGACGCTGACAGTTTTTGCACTATCAAACTATTCAACCCCTCAATGTGTACGTCACGCAGAGACATGGTAAAACTGTAAATAAAAAAAATATGCTAATAGAGGATACTATCTAAGTATTAAAGTGGTATGAATTCAAACAGGAAATCTTTTTTGATCAGTTTTTTTTACATTTCCTACGGCGTCGCTGCAAGGGATTCCTACAGCAAACTATTAAAAGTTAAGTGTTGTGTGTTAAAGTTTGTTTAAAAGTTCTTTCTCGTTCGAAGCCGGTTAATTGTATGTTTTTCTCCATAGATACTGCGTACCTATTTTTAAGTAAACTACAATTTATCTCGAGAACTAACAATAGGTAATCCAGTAGCCCTAGTCCTAGTCGCCTGAAAATATGGGATAATTTGCGTCAAATCCGGTAGTTCTGATTTGAGCAATGACTAAACCAAGTTTGTGACCTCGGACGCCGAACGCAACTTTGTCTTAAATCGAAAATCATCATTCTCCTAGCGTTATTCCCGGTTGTGCCCCTAAAGGAGTCCAGGGTCCGCTTTGACACCTTCCCAAGATTTGGCATAGGCACTAGTTTTATGAAAGCGACTGCCATCTGACATTCCAACCCAGAGGGAAAACTAGACCTTATTGGGATTAGACCGGTTTCCTCACGATGTTTTCCTTCACTGAAAAGCTAACGGTAAATCTTCGGTACGTAAGTTCCGAAAAACTCATTGGTACGAGCCGGGATTCGAACCCACGACCGCTGCTTGACAGCCGCATGCCTGAACCACTAGGCTACCGTAGCACCCCCACTAGGCTACCGTAGCACCTTAGATACGTAGCTAGCTACGTAATCTTAAATCGAAAATAGTGCCGCGGAAACCCTAAAAGACAGGTTTTTGATATTACCTTCTCAGGACGTTTTTTAAAGCAGACTAAATGTGCTACAGTATGAGACTAGAATTGTACCTGTAGACCTAATAGTTTCCTAGATACGAGCAGAGCGTTACAAAATTCATATTTTTTCGAACTTCGCAATTTTTCACAATATTTTAGACGTCACTCGAACAACCTCTAGCGGCATAAAGTTCCAATTAAGTACCCCCGACGGAGTGTGCTAATGTTGGGAAGTTCGAAAAATTATTAACTTTGATAGGCTTTATCTCGGAAACTATTGTGGCTGGAGAGACAAAGGTACCCTATAAATATTTTTTTTGTTAAAACGACCACTTACCCGTCGTAATAAGATTTCATAGACGGAATCTTTAAAGACTTTAGCGAAGGGAATGGCACGGGCAGCGACTTAACATCGCCTTCTTTGCATTTGTCGAGCACTTTCAGTAATCCTTCTTCGAACTTATTGCTTGCTGTAAAAAAAGGAACATATAATACCTAATAATTCTAGTAATTCACCCTTAGATTTTTGCTGTTTGTAGGTACTAATGTTTTAGTTCTAACTGTAATATATTAGTTTAGCGTTGGGGAAAAAAGTTTTTTTTATCTACACTTGTATCTTATACCGGCTAATATTGTAAACAAGTAAACTTCGTAAGTATCTTAAGTGGCCGTCAATATAATTTGCGGAACAATTTAAACAGACCGCCATATTTAAATTGTCTTTCAGTATGGCGGTTTGTTTACATAGTTAGCAAATTCCATCGACGGCCAGTTTTTATATCTATTATTTTTGTAAGTAATTTTGTAATACGAGGGTGAACATTTTATACAAATTGACACAGAGACTTCAACGAAAACTTGATAGAAATAAAGAAAAAAGAACTTTGTTTAAATTTAGTCATGGAATCGTGGGGCAATCTTACACAAATTTGTCGAGAGAGGTAGTTGCGTATCTTTTCGAAAGAGCTTTAAGTTAATTGAACGATCCCCATACAAAATGTCATGAGTTAGATCTAGCTATACGAAACGTTACGGAATTGACCAACGGGTCCAAACTAAGCTAGGCTGCTTTTACGAGCACTATACGGCGAAATGGGTGTACTTATTTGGATAAACAGGTACTTAAACTTCATATACCTAGTCTAGTAGTTACTTTTAATGCACGGGTACCATTGACTGGGCCTACACTTGTAATAAGCTATACGAAATTAGATATGGCATTTTTCTTTCGCAACTGCATGGCTTAAAAAATATGTAGTAGAACAGAATCTTAAAAAAAAAAAATACCACTCACGTTTAACTTGAGCAATAGCAACGGAGCCCAGCACCAGCAGAAGCAAAACTTGCACGTAAATCTGCATTTTACTAATATACATTTCAATCCCTTTAATTAAAGTAGCTTCGGTCAACAGTATCGAAAGATTGGAGCTATACTAACGAGCTACACGTGAATAACCTTATTTATACGCGAATTAAAGCCTCTGATAACATTATTGATTCAGTTGTAACCACAAACTTGCGTTCTTGTCACCGTGCTGGATGACGGAGTCACCACTTAAATACGCTGTAATGCTAATGAAAAATATAATACCTATAGTACTACAATATAATAACGCAGTCATCGGAATTCTCGTAGCATTTTTGAGCTGTCATAGGGACTTCTCGTTTATCGACTTCTGATATACATATTTTGTCAATAAATTATACACCATAACACAACACAACATATCAAAGAAGATTAAAAGTAGAGGTAAACAACAGGCGGTCTTATCGCTAAAGAGCGATCTCTTTTAGATAACTTTTAAGTGGCTGAAAATGTTATATTGCTTTCATTGCAAATCTCTGCAATGAAAGCAATGAAAAATTAATAATTATCATTTATTTTGATTTCTATTTATAATTTCCTAAAAGCTGGTATACAAAGATTATCTCGAAGAGATCGCTCGTTCGCGATAAGACTGCATGTTGTTTACTTCTACTCGTAATCATAATTATTTTATTTATTTTACATATTGTATTCTGTATTTATCGATATACATATGTATAATTGGAAGTCGATAAACGAGAAGTCCCTATGACAGCTAAAACGTGCTACGAGAATTCCGATGACTGATAATAAGTTATAATACTTCAAAAGTACATAATTTTTGCGGAACAAATAGTGGCGTCACATGACATTTTCATATATTCTTCCCACTTCATTTCCTTCCTCATGAATTGCAATTGATATTTGACGAGTTTATTCGATTTCTCAGGGATCCCATATTAAAAATGTGTATTTTGATGAGGATTATTCGCTAGTTCAGCGAAATTTCATCGGCGTCTGTGAAGTAGGTACATCATTGAGGACTTCCATATTATGTCATCTGTAGTGATAATCATCAGTTCCACCTCTCCGAATGTGTGGTTTATGGTTAAACACAGAAAATATCGAAGTGGCCATATGGTGCGTATCACATTTAAGGGGGACCCTCGACTCCTCCTGGTTCCCATGGTCAGAAATTCTTTTGTCATAAAATACTATCGGTATAACAGGCCACTGTTGCCGAACGGCTAGGCACGTGCCTTTCAGTTTGGAGGTACGGCTTCCAACACCTGTACGAGGTTTTTTTCTAAACGAAATATTATTTGATATTTAACTACGGCTTTTCGGTGTAGGAAAAACATGGTGAGGAAACCGGTCTTATCCCAATGAAGTCTAGTTTTCACTCTGGGTTGGAAAGTCAGATGGATGTATATGTCGTAAAATTAGTGCCTACGCCAAATCTTGGGATTAGATGCCAAATCGGATTCTTTTAGGGCACAACCGGGAGAAACGCTAGGAGTATGAGGAAAATAGGGTCGTCACGCCGGTCACGCGACCAGCTTCGGTTAACGACCACCTGGAGACAAGGTTTATTTAATATGACACCAAGCTGATATTTTATTGAGTCAAGGTCGCCTTTTGAAAACCCCACCTTGTTGTATAATGCTTTACGTCACACCTGGCCATAATACGAGTTTTACTGCACGCTGCGCGTACGCGAAAACTCGCATTGTGGCCAGATGAAGACGTAAAATTTTGTACTCAACACGGGCGGTAATTCGTAAAGCCCCAGGGCGCATATGTACAAACACCTACGATCTGGGGCATTCACGAATTCACCGCCCTAGTTCCGTAATGTACTATAACTTAGGCGCCTTTCATATTGCGCAGTAATACTTTTACATCAATTAATGTCTAGGGTGAAGGGAATTTGTCTATAAAAAAATCCATGTTTCAAAATGTCCATCAAATCTGATACGTTTCCATTGACGATGCGAGACTGAGGCAAGTTGCAATTGACTCAGTTTTAGTGTGTCACTTTTTAGCGGTTATAACCTATCTACCTCTTTTTACCCCCCGACGCAAAGAGAGGGGTGTTATAAGTATAACGTGTCTGTCTGTGTATCTGTGTGTCTGCGTATGTCTGTGGTATCGTAGCTCCCAAGCAGATGGACCGATTCGACCGATTTTTCAACTTTTCTAAGATGTAGTTATTTATATTACATCATTGGAATAACATACGTTTTTCGTTCTTCTAACATTGACAATCCATACTAATATTATAAATGGGAAAGTTTATGTGTGTGTTTGTTTGTTTGTTCTTCTTTCACGGCAAAACGGAGCCACGAATTGACGTGATTTTTTAAGTGGAGATAGGGTCAGTTCGGGTAAGTGCGCCACCAGGTAAAGTGCGCCCCCGGGGTAAGTGCTGCTGATATAGATTTAAATGACTGAATGATGGATGAGGTGCACTTTACCCAGTGACGCACTTACCCGACCCTAGTTCAAGGGATGGAGAGTGACATAGGATAGTTTTTATCCCCGAAATCGTGAAATGGGGGGTAAAAGTTTGTATGGAGCTGCTATATAAACGAGTTCCGCGAGGACGGAGTCGCGGGCAGAAGCTAGTAAGGGATAAAGAGACACGTGTCTCAGTTTCTTTTACCGTAGATTTAGTAATGGTAGTAAATAAGAGGACGTTGTCGGCAGTTTCTACCGCTACGTGTTGGAGCCGGAGCTGCAGTTCACGAGCGGCGGCGCGGCGACGGGCGGCGCGCTGGCCCGCTTCGCGCGGCTGCCGCACGCCCCGCTGCTCTCGCTGGAGCTGCGCACGCCCGCCAACTGGCTCGTCGAGTGCGTCAAGTCTGTGTACGATCTGGACAACATACGGCTTGCAGACGTCGACACCCTAGTTCACAGGTATAGCTCTTTACCCCAACACTGATAAACTTAATTTTTGTTTTTAAGCACGAAAATTTTAAATTTTTAAATCAAAGGAAAATTTTAAAAAAATTAATGCTCCGAGCCGGATTCGAAACGGCGACCACAGGCATTCATGGCCCGTCACTACTAACCAACTGAGCTATCGGATACTGTTAAACTTATCGAATGTTGCTGTCTTGATTCGTTGTCTTCAAAAAGTCAGATGACATGTAATTGTACTCACTGACAATGCGATTGGCGAATTACCTATGCCCACTGTTAAAGATCCGTTACACATTTTATTGGTAAGTAATGTCAAAAGTTTACCGATATACTAAACCTTTATGTGACACAATTGATCGGATCTTTATAAAACCGGGCCTTGAGTGGATTGTTACTTAATTTATGTTTTTTAGGGTTCCGTATTCAACAAGGAACCCTCATAGTTTCGCCATTTCCGCCTGTCCGCCTGTCCGCTTCGCCGTCCGTTTGTCTGCGGCTCAGCTCAGAAACCTGTAATTTGGCATGGGTATTATAAATATTAATCTCCCGGACAAAGTGGTAAATTAAAAGAATTAAAAACATGTTTTTTTGGAGTGAAGGTACCTTCCTTACACGCAAAGTAGGTAAGCAATTTTTTTACTCTAAAACCCACAGCATGAGTTTTCATTAGATAGCTCGTGTTAAAAGGAACGTAGGTTTCCTAAATCATAATTTGATACAGGAATCCATTTGCGGTGATATGAAGCTATAAAGTGATAATTTTTGTTAGCTTCAGGTATCCGGCCCTCTAACTAGTTAACCAGTAATAGTCAATCAACTTAAAAAATGTACTTGGAAAGGGCAATATTCGTATGTATATATTCAAGCGTCGCAACCGCAACGTTTAGTTGGTGCGCGCGTGTCTATGTAACAAAGACAAAATCTAAATCGATTATTGATTCTGCAAATAGGCCACAAGGGAATTTTACTTGTCAAACGGTAATTAACAATAAAATAATAATAATGAATAATCTTACACAGTAATCATTTCAAAATTGCAGATTAATGATGACCTATAAACGGTAAACAAACTAAATGTGACTTAATGAAAACAAAACAAAATCTTATCCATTACATTCGACATACTCGTATTTAAGGTCTGTATCAGAATAAACAAGAAGTTTATGATCTCTAAGAGTCAAAACAAAAAAAGGAACATTAATGTAATATTGTCAGAAATTTACAGGCTCAATAACAATAAAACCTGTCAAGAACAGGATGATGTCTCTCGTCAATACAAAATAATGATAACACTAGTATTTAGGTAGTTACTATGCCCTTGCAAGCATGAACAGACCGGACTCCACAAACAGAGCTCTCATGAGCATGACGCATATTTCAGCCATCGCCCCCCTGAACCATACAGTGGCGGTACTGCCATACAAGCCCAAAACCCGGGCTTGCCTTTCAAAACTCATTATCGATCAAAAATCAAAGGTAATGAGAGCACGAACTATTTCTATTCGCACTGTTTCGCGCTCTCATTGCATTTTCAAATTTATTACCTACATCGTGGTACAAAATTCGACCGCGCACCGCCGCGGCGCAGTTGGCTGGCAGCACTATCGCTGTGACGAGATGACGACAATCGCTTGAGACAGGCACACGGCTAGTCATCTCACTCGCACGCGTTGGCTTGCAAGCGGGCTTCTATTCTAGCTATCTATGTCTCTTTCTTACCCATGAAGACTGCCTAATAATGAGACATAAGTGTTTATAGGTTCATATAGCAAATAGTACGAGATTTTAAGCCCTGCATGCCTATGAAGTTGTACACAAGTCTAGTAAAATGCGAAATTCGCGCGTGCGCCTTGAGGCTTGATGAGTGTGATGACGGCCGACTTGTAGTTTCAAGTTTCAATTTTAATTACTTTTGTTTGTTTGTTGTTTATTTAAGCGATCAGTTTGTTATTTATTTTAGCGGTCATTAAGTATTTAGTTTGCTGTGTTGCTGTTTAATCGGATTTACAATGGAGGAAGTAGTTCCTTGTGATTGTGATAATTTAAAGTGTGGGCAAGTTTTGCTTGGCGAGGGAAAGGTAAACTCTTTAAACTTTGCTCAGACAGAAGAAACAACTTATTTGTTCGCCAGGTTTTGTCGCCTGTGTATTTCTCAGAGTAGTCAATCCGTAAATCGCATAAAAGACAGTTTAATAAATCAAGGTACAAAACTCATTGGTAAAATTATATATAGTAGTAGCATGCCTTCAGTGTGTTTTGGTGAGCTCGTCCTCGCTAGCAAGTGCATATGCAACTGAAGATTGATCAATAATGAGGCGGCAACAAGATGGATTTATCCACAATAACCGTAAAAACTACAAAAACATATGTCTCGGCTTGCCCTATTCCGAAACCCTAGGCACGCCACTGGAACCATATGTTAGGGAAGGTGGCGTTTGGTGGATAGTACACACGCACTTGGCCTGGTATTTTTTAGCGAAATGAAAAAAAACATCTGAAAGTTAAACATTACGACATGTTTCGCAGGAAATCCGTTGGAGACGAAATTAGTACTGACCGCTAAGGGAAAACCCCTTATCTATATATAAAAAGAAGAAGTCCTGATCTACCATCAACGCACAGCCGAAACTACTGATGTTAGAGAGTTGATTTTTGCACAGTAGGTTACTTTTATAACGTAAGCTAGGGATAAGAAGGGATTTTTTGAAATACCTCCCCTAAGGGGGTAAAATAGGGGTGCAAAGTTAGTATAGGAGACACTTTATTTTTTGAGCTAGACACTTGAAACTTTGTTGAAAGATTACTTATTAAGATAAAAAAAAGTAATTTCAGCGTTTTAAAAAATTCCACCCCTAAAGGGGTTAAATAGGGGTGCAATGTTTGTATGGGGGATACATAAATTTATGAACTATGAACTTGAAACTTTGTAGAAAGATTACTCATTAAAATACAAAAAAAGTAATTTCGGCGTTTAAGAAAATTCCACCCCTAAGAGGGTTAAATAGGGGTGCAATATTTGTATGGGGGAAAACTTATATTTTAAACTAGAGTTTTGTAACTTTAGGTTACTTTTATAGCGTGGGCTCGGGATAAGAAGGGATTTTTGGAAATACTTCCCCTAAGGGGGTTAAAAAGGGGTACAAAGTTTGTATGGGGGAAACTTTTTTTTTGACGTAGAGACTTGAAACTTTGTAGAAAGATTACTTATTGGGATACAAAAAAAGTAATTTAAGCGTTTTAGAAAATTTCACCCCAAAGGGGGTTCAATAGGGGTGCAATGTTTGTATGGGGGAAACATTATTTTTTGAACTAGAGACTTGAAACTCTATAGAAAGATTACTGATTAGTATAAAAAAAAAAAACAATTTCTGCGTTTTGGAAAAAGCCACCCTTAAGGTGGTTAAAAAAGGATGAAATGTTACTTTGGGGGAAACTTATTTTTGAGCCAGAGACTTTGTAAAAAGATTACTTATGAAGATACAAAAAAGTAATTTCAGCATTTTATAAATTTCCACCCCGTTACGGTTACATTACATAGGGGTGCAAGGTTTGTATGGGAGAAACATTATTTATTAAACTAGAGACTTGAAACTGTAAAGAAAGATAACTTATTGTAATATAAAAAAGCTCGTCCAACTTTTGAAAAAAATCTACCCGTAAGGAGGTTAAATAAGGGTGCAAAGTTTTTATGGAAGGAACTTTATTTCTTGAGCTAGAAACTTGAAATTTTGCACAAATATTACTTATGAAGATACAAAAAAAATTGTTTTACCGTTTTAGAAAATTCCACCCCTAAGGGGGTTAAATAGGGGTGCAATGTTTGTATAGAGGGAACATTATTTTTTGAACTAGAGACTTGAAACTTTGCAGAAAGATTACATATCAGAATACAAAAATAGTAATTTCTGTGTTAAAGAAAATTCTTCCCTTAAGAGGGTTAAATAGGGGTACAAAGTTTGTATACAGGGAACTTTATTTTTTGAGCTAGAAACTTGAAACTTTGTAGAAAGATTACTTATTAAGATACAAAAAAAAGTGATTTCAGCGTTTTAGAAAATTCCATCCCCTGAGGCGTTAAATAGGAGTGCAAGTTTTGTATGGGGGAAACATTATTTTTGAAACTAGAGACTTGAAACTATATAAAGATAACTTATTATTAAACAAAAAAAGCACTTTAGACGTTTTAGAAAACTCTACCCCTAAGGGGGTTAAATAACGGTGCAAAAATTGTATGGAAGGAAATTTAATTTTTAAACTATAAACTTGAAACTTTGTAGAAAGATTACTTATTAAAATACAAAAAAGTAATTTCAGCGTTTAAGAAAATTCCACCCCTAAGGGGGTTAAATAGGGGTGCAATGTTTGTATGGGGGAAACATTATTTATTAAACTAGAGACTTGAAACTGTAAAGAAAGATAACTTATTGTAATTTAAATTTAGCACGTCCGACGTTTGAAAAAATTCTACCCGTAAAGAGGTTAAATAAGGGTGCAAAGTTTGTATGGAAGTAACTTTATTTCTTGAGCTAGAAACTTGAAACTTTGCACAAATATTACTTATTAAGATACAAAAAAGTTGTTTCACCGTTTTAGAAAATTCCACCCCTAAGGGGGTTAAATAGGGTGCAATGTTTGTATGGGGGGAACATTATTTTTTGAACTAGAGACTTGAAACTTTGTAGAAAGATTACTCATTAGAATACAAAAAACCAGTTGTCAGCGTTTTATAAAATTCCATCTCTAACGGGGTTAAATATGGGTGCAAAGTTTGTTTGAGGGAAGCTTTTCCTTTTGAGCTAGAAACTTGTAACTTTGTACAAAGTTAATCTATTAAAATATAAAAAAAAGTAATTTCAGCGTTTAAGAAAATTCCACCCCTAAGATGGTTAAATAGGGGTGCAAAGTTTGTTTGAGAGAAACTTTATTTTCTTAGCTAGAGACTTAAAACTTTGTAGAAATAATACTTATTTAAAAAAACTCCTAAGGGGGTTAAAAGGGGTGCAAGGTTTGTATGGAGGAAACTTTATTTTTTTGCTAAAGACTTGAAACTTTGTAGAAATATTACTCATTAAAATTAAAAAAATAAAGGCGATTTAGAAAATACAACCCCTAAATTGACATCCCTTAAGCAAGCAATATAAGAGTTGATTATACGTTTCGCTATTGGTCAGCAGGTGGCGTTAGTGTAGCAAATGAATTTAATTATTCCTTAAGGGATTTGCCACACTGGGCGCGTTCTGCGGTCTTCGGTCAGGACTCCCATACAATATTGTTGATTATTATTGAAAGAAAACTAACTAAGAATAAATTCTCTAACATATTTTAATTTGTCATCATCAAAAATCTACGCGGACGAAGTCGCGGGCGGCCGCTAGTTTATTGTAAATACGGAATTTTTAACGCTGACGAATATTAATGTTCAATATTTCTGCTTGTGTGGTTATCTGGGTTAAATCCGGAAAGTCCATGATTAAACCGCGCGTCTAAAGCAAGTTGTTTTGACAAATAATAGCCTAACCTTTAAGGGGATGCCTTTTTTAATTTTTGATATAATCGGGTTTTTACTTTCGAACCTAATGGGAGAAAAAAACTTTCCAAAATGTTACATATAATTTTCTGTCTTCCTTTCCGTTATTACCACCATACAAGCTTAGTTTGGAAACGGTAACGGAATCGGGAAAATCTTGGAACAGTTTTTTTCTCCTGTTCGGTTCTAAAGTGCTCTCGATTCTGTGTAGAAAAAAACCCGATTAAGTACCCGTACCGTATTGACCCAATAACTGATTCTGTCGTAAAATAATGTGTTCTTTGCGTAGACTGAGTAATAAAAGGAAAATGAAGACCCTTTGGTTTTTTTTCTATTAAGGAAATTTTAGGCAATCATATATCGACCAGACCTTATTGTTTCTTAATCTAGTTAGCACGGCGTTTCAAAGCACGCGACAATTTCCAATTCACCCCCTTAAAACGTACAAGCACATGGCTGATTGTACTGATTTGTCTTAGTCAAAACATATGGTTAAAATACTAAAAAGTTAACAGTATTGGAGTTTCATACACTTTCCTGGCCGCTAAAACGGTCTACAGTAACGAGGAACTTCACGTACTATTTTTACTACGGTAAGGCGAACATTTCCGAGCATATTGGAGAACTAGTACATTACTACAGCGGCCTACATTATTGCAGCGGCCGGGAAATAGTTATTTGTGGATGAGATTATTTTGTCGGATGATGCGAAGCTGAATCCGACAATAGAGACGAATCCACGAATTTCGACGAATCCATATATAGTGCTTTTCTCAAAAATGTGAGGAAATCTAATAATATTTTCAATAATCAAAAATAGCGTAAATACAATTTCTCATCAAGTTCCCGCTCAACTTATTTTTTTAATAGTACATTACTGCAGCCACCGGGAAAAAAGGGCTTGCCGGTGAGTAGGTATAGACGGCCGACCGTAAGGAGGCCGGATAGTGATACGAAGCCGGCAAGCCCTTTTCACGGCTAGGCATAGTGCTTTTCTCAAACATATGCAATTAAATAACAAATATCACCACTCAAAAAAACCAACCTGTATTTATGTACTTGTCCTTCGATTTTGGCGGCAACAAGTTATTCATTGCTAATTCGGCCTCCGCCCTCAATTCCGGCGGAGTACAATTAATTTCTTCGTCGCTGTTATCATCGGAACTCATTTTAAAATTTTATTTATACGTAAATATTAACCACGAATATAAAATCCAGCTACACGACAAAAGACTTTTAATTTTCCCTCCAATCCCTCCATAATGTTTTTTTTTACGGACGTCGTTCGTATTATGCGTGTATAGTGTTCGTGTGCGCATAGGTAATTCCCAACGCGTGTCGATCAAAAACACTCCCTCACGGTCGTGTTTTTGGTGATCGCCACTCGTTGGGAATTACCAACTTTCCGCACTCGTATCATAAATAACTAATACAGACTGCATGACTGCATGCCAGTTTAAATTGGCATACATAAATAAATTTAAACCATTAGAATCGGTCACAATTTCAAATGTTTTATGCAGGCAAAATTATTAAAAATCAAACAGGATTGCAATCTATATGCATTTCAGTTCGTTGTGAGTTTTACTTCGATAAATATTTTTATGTGAAACAAATTAACAAACACCTGTCCCGTTGTGTGTAATCAAAACATGCAAGTTAAATTTGACCCACTTCCCGGTTTCCGTTTGAGCTGAAATTTTGCATGCATGTATAAATCGGATGACAATGCAATATTATTATGACATAGAGCTGATCTGATGATGGAGCTGGAAGGTGGCCATAGGAACCCCGTAATTAAACGACACAACCCCATCGAGTTTGGGCTCGTTAGAATCGTCTTAATGATTAGTTGATGATGGTATACAGAAAAGTACAGTCGGCAATGAAGTCTTGTACCAAAAATTAATTTTTTGACAGAAACTTGTTTGTCATACTCATTTCATTAAATTGTCCCATCACTTCACCTTACACCTCGCGCTTTATTTATCGATTCGCTGCTCGAGCTCGAGACTCGCCACTCGCGCCTAACTTTCCCCCATCTACAATACAATATGAATTGTATGTAGTGAAGAAAGTATGATTATTGAACATGAAAGTAATTGGTGGTTTACTGTACAATACACTTGAAAAAAACCTTGTTTTAATTCCGACAGATGGTACCTTATTAGATAGTACCTCACCTCATTAGAAGTTCATTGTCACACCTCATTTTTGGAAATTCATCATTTTAATTTCATGTCCTACATATGTAAGTAAGATATACATGTAAGTGAATGGTTTCTGATGCAGCGAGTTCGAACTGGAGTACCTGCTGGTGGAGGGTCATGCGTGGGACGCTACGCTGGGCACGCCGCCGCGCGGCCTCCAGCTGGTGCTGGGCGCGCGCTCGCACGCACAGACCGTCGACACCATCGTGATGGCCAACCTCGGATACTTCCAGCTCAAGGCCAACCCCGGCGCGTGGACGCTGAGGCTCCGCCCCGGCCGCTCTGATGACATCTACCAGATTATTGGGTGAGTTAATATGTTCGTGTAGCCTAGCCAACCGTACCAAAGTGCAGAGCTACTGGGGACATACATTTAACCATTAATTACTTAACGTACAGTGGCGGTGCGCCTACACAATACATACTAAAATTTATTTTTAGGCAAGTTTATTGTTATATACTCTAAACTCTATCATAAAAACACTATCTATCATAACTCTATCATCTAGATTTCTTTGTTAGTTTATTTCTATAAGTGAAAACCTGTAATTGGCTATATGGTTTTATTATGGTATCTAGAAATATGTTGCGCTGTTGGTTTTCCATGTATCAATAAATAAATAAATAAATAAATAAATAACATTTTAATGTTGCGGGTTGACCATCGTAAATTTTAACACGCCTCCGTTGTTAACAATAGTTTACCATCATAATCATATCAGCTGAAAGACGTCTACTGCTGGCCATAGCCCTTCCCCTTATGACGTTTTTTAAAGGCTGTCACAAAAGTGACGATCAATGCGTGATACATTATAAAACCTATTGCCCTAATAAACCTATTGCCCTAATAAACCTATTGCCCTAATAAACTCTTACCTAATCCTCTTCTTCGGTCTAAACGGACGTCTCAGAAAAGGATAGTATTATGTAAAGTGTGTTGTTGCAGGCACGAGAACACGGACACGCCCGCCGGCAGCGAGGACCTGCAGGTGCTGGTGAGCTCGTTCCGCAGCCACGTGATCAAGCTGCGCGTGAGCAAGAAGCCCGACAAGCAGAACCTCGATTTGCTCGCCGAGAACGACGAGACCAACAACGCCGGCTTGTGGAACTCCATCGCCAGGTTACTTTCTATTACAAATATGATACAAATGTCGTCTCAATACGATAATTTTAAATATAATCATTGTTCTGAGATTTTAAGCGTAGATGGCGTAGCGCTTTCGGACCCTTTGATAACATTTTTACCGTCAAGTCAAAAATATATGTCAACATTCTTTATTTTACGTTAGCAGGGACTAGGAGGGGTTTTTCTGGTTTGAGACTTTTAAAATTAGATTGCTATAGATTGTATTGTTCAGATGCATTATTATGAAATAAATGTCGCCACACTACAATCCGTTTCTGACATTACAATCCCAATTTTACGAGTAGGATGTCGTAACAGTTGTACTAGTACAAATCTACAATTACAGAGTTACGCTATGGAGATTGATAGGTATGGATATTTTATCCGGAACTTTATATTTTAGTTCTTTCGGTGGAGGCGAAGAGCCTGAGGCTCAGGACGAGACTATCAACGTGTTTTCCGTCGCTTCTGGACATCTCTACGAGCGCTTCTTGCGCATTATGATGCTCTCCGTGCTCAAGCACACTAAGTCGCCCGTCAAGTTCTGGTTCCTCAAGAACTACCTCAGCCCCTCATTGAAGGTGAGCACATTTCGTTCTACATTCTGAACGGAAAACCGTTATTTCCAACACTGCACTGTTCTGTGGTATTTATACAGCGTAATAAATGCAACATTTATCTGAACTAGTTCACGATAGAGATTTAGCAGTACTTCTGGAGAAATTTAACATTGTCCTTCGAACACGCACCTGGCGCGATTTGATACGGTGGTTGATTGGCATATCAGGCGAACGAACTTTTTACTTCGCGTGTGAGGATTGGAGCGATTACAGAGGCTCTAGTATAAGTTTTACCGAAACAAAACGTTACCACCGCGTTCGCGCTTAGCTGTGAAATCCCATACAAAATGAGGGTAAAACGCAAACGCAATCGTAAAGTTTTGTTTCGGTAAAACTTATACTAGAGCCTCAGGAGAAGTATAGCAGAACTTTAGCAGCAACGGTGGTATTTGGCAGTAAGAGCAGCACAAAGAGATAACATAACCGTTGTATCAAAATGGTATTATTTATATTGGAAAAAAAATGCGGGTTTACCCAGTAAAACAATTGACGTATTTATGTTCGTATATAAGTGAATCAGAATATCGTCTTAGATACGCTGCATTTTGTAGGAAATCCTCCCGTACATGGCGCAAGAGTACGGCTTCCAATACGAGCTGGTGCAGTACCAGTGGCCGCGCTGGCTGCAGCGGCAGCGGGACCGGCAGCGGACCATCTGGGGCTACAAGATCCTGTTCCTCGATGTACTGTTTCCACTGCATGTCAAGAAAATCATTTTCGTTGACGCTGACCAGGTATTTTTTTTATTTTATTAAAAGATTTCAGAAAACGAGGTTCTCAGTTAGACCTGTATCATATACACGTCGCCTCAACAAATTCAAATGCTTGTTGTATTTCACAGATCGTTCGCGCAGATCTGAAGGAGCTAGTAGACTTGGACTTGGGTGGCGCGCCTTACGGATACACGCCATTCTGTGAAAGTAGAAAAGAGATGGAGGGATTTAGGTATGAAAATACGCAGTATTGATTTATTATACATATATTCCGTGTATTGACTATTGTCATTTGTTTGAAAGTGGTTTGAACGAAATTTGTACCTGCGTAGCACTTTACGTACGCACAACTTGATTGTTTGTTTGATTGTATTGAATTGGCTGCGAAACTACTGGATCGATTTGAAAAATTGTTTTACCATTAGAAGCCGACATTATCCCCGATGAACATAGGCTACTTTTTACCGCGGGAAAAAGCTTCATTCCTACGGGAAAACGGGTAATCCGTGCGAAGCCGGGCCGGGCAGCTAGTATCATATAATTTATTGCTCTGTATGAAACGATGATGGCTACGCGGTTAAGTGTGTGTAATGTGAGAAGTTGCATTGGCACAGGTTCTGGAAGCAAGGTTACTGGCGCAACCATCTGCAGGGGCGCAGCTACCACATCAGCGCGTTGTACGTCGTCGACCTGAAGCGGTTCCGGCGCATCGCCGCCGGCGACCGCCTGCGCGGCCAGTACCAGGCCCTCAGCCAGGACCCCAACAGTCTCTCCAATCTAGGTATACTGCAACTACTCGACTATTACCTCAACTCAGTTTACGTACCGGAAGGCGCAGAGTGGTTAGGCCCCCCACAAGGTGGACTGATGACCTGGTAAAGGTTGCGGGAGTCCGCTGGATGTGGGTGGCGCGGGACCGGTCACTTTGGCACTCTTTGGGGGAGGCCTATGTCCAGCAGTGGACGTCTTTCGGCTGATATGATGATGATGAGTTAGTTTATAGACAAGCTAGCTGGCAGCATTGTGCCACAAGGATTTTTTGACAGCAGCTGTTGAAATCAATGATGAAATAACGTGATTTCTAAATCTCCTTACTGAACTATGCTATATTGGTTACATGTAAATACTGACCTTCGTGTTGTACTATTTTTCTAAATCTCCTTACTGAACTATGCTATATTGGTTACATGTAAATACTGACCTTCGTGTTGTACTATTTTTCTAAATCTCCTTACTGAACTATGCTATATTGGTTACATGTAAATACTGACCTTCGTGTTGTACTATTTTTTTCCAACGCATGATTGACATCGTAACTTGCGGTTTTACGCTATTTTTATTTTTGTTTGCAGATCAAGATTTACCTAACAATATGATTCACCAAGTGGCAATAAAATCCCTACCGCAGGAGTGGCTCTGGTGCGAGACGTGGTGCGATGAAAATTCTAAACCGCAAGCAAAAACAATTGATTTGGTAAATATTCATTCATCAAAATACCTCTTAGGTGGAAAGTGACAATGGTGTAATTTCGTAAAAAATGAGTAAGTATGCATTGTTGACGCACTGGATGTGGTTTCGTTGAAAAGGGTAAATTTATTGAATATAGAAGATAAGAGGTTGATTAATGTTGTTTGCGTTGTCCAGTGTAATAACCCGATGACGAAGGAGGCGAAGCTCTCGGCGGCGATGCGCATCGTGCCCGAGTGGAGCGAGTACGACGCCGAGGTGAAAGGGCTACAGGCGCGCGTGCGCCGCGGCCTCTACCAAGCGGCCGACCACGAACAGGTGAGATGCTGCCCCATGTACACACCGTCATACCACACTATAGAAGAATAAAGATTCAAAGAAAGAAAATAAAAATATAAGTTTTTTTCGCCAATTGGGTAAGGACCAAATTCTTGGCCAGTAGTTAGCCTGGTTAGTCGGTAGTTAGCCATACAAACTGAAGAAGTGAAAAAAAGTTCCATTGTGGCACCAAAATTAACCATAGAATTGTATGGTTCTTAAAACTACGGCGGTAACTACAGTTTCTTTTCCTTGTGGAGGATAATGAGTTATACCAAAATACAATTATTATATTTATAAATGACATGGCCAATGTAATCCACCATTCCAATTTTTTATTATTTGCAGACGACTTAAAAATTACAAAATTAGTTACCGATCCTTCTGATTCTCAACAGCTCCAAGATGACTTAACTCGCATGTCAAACTACCGTTGAATATAACAAAATTTAAGCACATAAAATTCACTAAAAACGATTACTGCTAACTACAACGTATTCCATTGATTTGAAGCAGGCAAATAAACTTCTCGGTTTCATATGGCGAAACTGTAAAGCATTTAAAAATAGATCGGCTTCAAGGACTGCTTACTTTGGTCTGTTTCGCAGTCAGTTAGAGTATTGCTCAATTATTTGGAACCCGTTTTATACCTAAGTGTCACATAGAGAGAATAAAACAAGTACAGAAACTATTGCTATTCTGTCTCTCTGTGCACCAGCGAAAACAAACGCGTGTTGAAGTCGTACAAAGACCGGTTGAAATATTTTAATATAATTTCTCTTGAGGACCTCCGATCAAATGTTTCTTCAAGGAATTATTTTAGGAACGCTTGACTGCCCACAGCTATTACAAACTATGAAGTGGACCGTCCCGCGACAGCACACTCGTCGAGCTAACTCTCGACCTTTGTCAACTAGTACGTACAGGACTAATAATGGTCTAATAGAGTAATACCGAGCATTTGTAATGAGCATGATCTCTACTCTCTACTATATAAAAAAAAAACAGGGTGGATATACTGAACATGTCAAAAAGTCCGTTCAAAACATATCTCTGTAAACAAAGATCAAATGTGCCATAAGTCATAACGTCCAAGTTTAATGTTAACTTTAACCTTTTACCTTTTTAAGTTTGATTTTCTGCATTGTTATATTAAAATGTTCCTAGCCTTCTTGCAAGTAACTTACATTAGGGCTAGTTTACACATTGATTAGTGATTAGTGCGAGTCCATACAAAAGCTATTTAGTCGCACTTGCAGCAAATGTATGGACTAGCAGTTATCACTAATCAATGTGTAAACCGGCCCTTACAGCTAACTTTAGATTTAGTGTAAATGTGGATTAAGTGTAGATGTAATTAGTTTTTACTATGTTTAATGCATCCTGTGTTTGCCTGCTATTGGGTGAATACTCTAGCAGTAGTGCATTATCTGTTGTAAGTAAGGTTTTTTATTGTATTACGTCTGTTGGCAAACCTTAATAAATAAAATAATGGTTTTAAGGGAATCAGCTTGACAGCAAAAGATGTGTAGAACTTGTTGAATGCAGCTCCAGATAACATAAAAAAAAATTGCATCATCCCTATATTCTCCAATATGCTTGGAAATGTTCGCCTTACTGTAGCAAAAATATTACGTGTATTTCCTCGTTACTGACAAACGCCAATTTAAAAAGTTAAAAGTCAAGTGTACCATTTCAGCGGCCAGGAAAGTGTATGAAATTCCATTACTGTATACTTTTTACCTTTTAACCATATGGTTAGACGTACACAAATCATGGCAAACAGCCAAATACGAGCATTTATCTAAAGGCCTAGCAATTTGTAATGCTGGGGCCACACTAACGAGAAATGCCATTAATTATCGCGATAATCGTAGTGTGGCCGTACGGTTAACGTTCATTATCGCGATAATTAATGGCATTTCTCTTTAGTTTGGCCCCAGCATTACAACTTTCTTTAGTTACAATGAAAGGTATCATAAGCTGTCTCTTTCCAATTATTGCATCTTGGTGAGAAAAATTGCACACGTTTGTATAGTGCCGCGTTTTCTCCTTTTTTAATTTTCATAGACAACGCTTACTTTTATATGTAATCGAAGTGATGTTTTTCCAAATGTCTCAAAGAGTTTTCAGTAGAGAATTACAAATATTTTTACATAAAATACGAAACGAACTAAACTTCGTTTAAATTTTAATCCTACTCAATCTTTAATAATGTATTAATTTTGTAGGTAATCGATTTTCCATTTATATTTTTTTATGCATGTCATATTGAAACTTGCACCACGAGTCATAACGCTTACTAAAATAAGTAGGGCGGGATTTTGATGTTTTTAAAATACTAGCTGTTATAATTATAAGATATTATTGAAAATATTATTTGATTTCCTGCCATTTACTCATCCACGAATCTCTATTTCCCGGACTCTACAATAATGTACTACGGTCTACGAGATTTGGGATTGGTCCTTTGACAGTTCCAATATGACGTAAAGATTGCTGTAGCTAGAGTACATCGATTGTTATAATATCCGGTTACGATTGATGGTTGCTAATAAAAGGAATCGATTGATTACTGTGGAGTAATTATTTTTAGGAAATCAAATAGAGAGCCTATACACAGTCGTCTGCTAACAGAAGTGTCTAGATTCTTTAGAATAATGTGTTTTGATCTACATGCAAAATTAATTTGATATATTCCTAAGTTAATTCATGAACAAGTGAAATCAGAAGACCCTTTTTAACCCGTCCGAGCAAAAACTTCCAAAAGAATAGTTGTTCAATAAAAACAAGCTGCAAAGTGACATTGCCATTTGTCGTATTTTCTTGTCAATATTGCGTTAAAGAACGTCGAACGAACGTCTATCATGAGACGGCCGCGACATACTCTTATTATGTTCTAAGTGTTCTAATAAGAGACAGACGGATAGTGCAAGAAAAATCGAGAGAGCTCGCGCGCAGTCTCATGATAGCCGAAATCAATGCCATATTTTCAAACGTATCATTTTGCACAATCAAATATGTCGGTTACGATCGATTCGTGGATCGATGCGATTTTATTTCGTACTATCGTGAGAGTAATTAAATAGTACATTGTTATTTTCCTATTCACAATCATTTGATTCATACCGATTTATTTCTAAATTGACAGGCTCTAATCGATTGAAGCAGTGTAACCGTAATTTAAAAAAAAAGTCGTAGAACGTAATCGTTCGCATACCGAGTTTTCAATGCTTATTTCTGCACAAATAAGCCGTAAAAAAATATTACAATCATTTTATTCGTGCTAAAAAGTGCTTGCATGGAGATTGCACTTTGTTTCGTAACTCGTAACGTAAGCTATTGAAACTTTATTTATTATTTCGATGAGCAGTGCTAATTTAGGTTATATGGGTGTCGCGATGTGTCAAAAGACCAGTCCTAAATCTCGTAGACTATATTTTCCCCGATTACTTTAATAACGTATAATGTTTGTTTGTCCGTACAGGAAATCGAGAGCAATATTCACGACACCCTCGCAACAGGGAGTGATAGTGATGCAGGTAATTAACACGGGCATTTTGACTGCTTTGTATTTGTCTTCTTATTTATGTTGTAATAATGTGCTATTTATTGAAATATATTTTGTGTATAATTAAGCTTGAAGTCGCCACTATTAATAGAGTTAAGGGTCCGCAGTAAGCTCGATTCTCCATACAAACGTAGTTACGCTCTCATTTTAAAACTACGTGTTGGATTGTAACGAAACTTTGCACGTACAATGACATGAGGTATATCTATGTCTGTAATTAGTTTATGTAGCTTCAGATACCATAGTAAAAAAAATACAGCGAATTTAAGTTTTTCATACAAAACTGATTTTGGCTGTATTTCGTTTGTTTTATAAACTGGAACCATGTAAACTAATTACAGACATAGATATACCTCATGTCATTGTATATGCAATGTTTCGTCACAATCCAACACGTAGTTTTAAAATGAGAGCGAAACTACGTTTGTATGGGAAGGTGAAATTCGGCCGAGCTTACCGCGGCCTCTTAAAGTATAGAAAATAAACGTTATTTTGACACACCACAAAAGTTAGGTGAAAACACAAACAAAAACACAAATTATTCTCTGTGAAAAAAATTGGTGAGATTTACAACTAACATAATACGTTAGTTAAACGAGCGAGCGAAGCGAACGAAGTTCTATGCTTCAGCTTTGGCCGAAAATCGTTCGTATGTCCAGATGTCCGATGTCCCGCTTTCCTTCACAGGTCGCATTTCTCAACCGATTCTCTTGAAATTTTGCGAGCAGGTTCGATAATCAGGGATATATTTTATACGTACATAGAATGTTTGTCAATTCAGTTCAAGGATTTTTTTCTAGTTATCTTTGACTTTTTCATTCCTCTGCTCACAGAGCCACTATTTCTTTAAATAACTCAGGCGGCCCGTTAAACCTGATACATTAGTAAGCAGCACGTGCTGCTGCAAAATAAGGGAGGGGGGAAGGTCCAGTTTTTCTAAGCTCCTTAGGATTACTGTAAACGATGCTTCCATTTGTTAGTACTTTCCTCAAAACATGTATGTCGCATGTAAATTACACTGAGGCTCCAGAATAAGTTTTACCGAAACAAAACTTTACGATCGCGTTTGCGATTTACCCTCAATTTGTATGGGAGTTGACAGCTAAACGCGAACGGGGTCGTAACGTTTTGTTTCGGGAAAACTTATACTCGAGCCTCTGGTCTAATGTTTGTGTCGGGTTTTCAGGTATTCTCCACGACGTGCACACGGAGTTATGATGAGGTGAACGGACGTGTGATATTAAAAAAATTCAGCTGATGTCGGTTTTTGTAGTACTTTACAAGCAATACAGATGTAATATTAAAATAATATTAGATATAAATTCAAAATGCGTTTACTGTATATTTCTAAATCAAATCTTATCGCTTCTCACTAAATGACACTTCGTTCGGATTTGACCAAAGTCGACTAAGTATTTATTTTATTACTTAAAAAGCCAAGAACGACTATAGTTGACATACACTGGCGAAATTACTTTTGATATTGATTTTAAATTTTGAGTTTGTATTTGCTCGCTATTTAAATATGGTTAATACTAAAAACATGTAGCTACATACTTTCATATCGAAGTCAAGTTGTTTTTTCTTTACATACGACGGAATTTATTTTACCGTGATCATCCGCTCTTTCTACTTTGAATGTTCCTAAGATGACTATTTGTCAGCGGAACAAAGTATTTTGTTGTAACCCTCTCGACACGCATACCTAGCACGCACGTCAAGTCGCTAATATTGCGCCACCTATTTGCACTACGATTATTTCTCACTTTCGTAAAATATTTCTGAAGTATTTATTGGTTGTGATTTCTTTGGGGATGATATATCATCATCATCATCATATCAGACGAAAGACGTCCACTGCTGGACATAGGCCTCCCCCAAAGAGTGCCAAAGTGACCGGTCCTGCACCACCCGCATCCAGCGGACTCCAGCAACCTTTCCCAGGTCATCAGTCCACCTTGTCGGGGGTCTACCCACGCTGCGCCTTCCGGTACGTGGTCGCCACTCGAGAACCTTTCCGCCCCAATGGCCATCGGTTCTACGTGCTATGTGCTTCGCCCACTGCCACTTAAGTTTAGCGATCCGGAGGGCTATATCGGTTACCTTGGTTCTGCGGCGGATAGCCTCATTTCTGATGCGATCACGCCGAGAAATTCCCAACATAGCCCTCTCCATAGCCCTTTGGGTGACTTTGAGCTTTCTTATGAGGCCCATAGTAAGTGACCACGTTTCAG
The DNA here is from genome assembly GCA_945867215.1 of Epinotia demarniana. Lineage (NCBI taxonomy): Eukaryota > Metazoa > Arthropoda > Insecta > Lepidoptera > Tortricidae > Epinotia > Epinotia demarniana. The sequence goes on from OX244259.1 coordinate 21,379,523, forward strand.
TGCCATATGTCATAACTCTCGTCTTGAGACACTGCGGAATATTGGACGAAAAGATGTGCCGTAGCTTCCCGAACGCTGCCCAGCCGAGTCGGATTCGACGATTGACCTCTTTCTTGAAATTGGACCTACCTAACTGGATAGTCTGTCCTAGGTATACATAATCGTCTACAACTTCGAGCGTAAAGTGTCCGATTGTAATGGGAGTTGGTACTATGTCCATATGCATGTACTTATCCATGTTCATTCTTAGACCAACTCGCTCGGAAGCTTTACTGAGGTCATCGAGCATCGTACTCAAGTCCTCCATGGTCTCTGCCAAGACTACTATATCGTCAGCAAACCGAAGGTGAGTGATGTACTCGCCGTTGATGTTGATGCCTAGCCTAGTCCAGTCCAGCGTTTTGAAAACGTCTTCCAGTGCAGCGGTTAACAACTGTTCAAAGATGATGTTCAAGGAGATGCCTGACTCCCCGCTGAAGCGGAATAGGTTTCGAGTTCTGGTCCAGGAGTCGAACTGACATAGTGGCGTTCTCGTCAGAACATTTCAGCACTTCGATATAGCGATAGTCAACTTGGCACCGCTGCACTGGAGAGACTGTAGTGCGGCCCAGGTTTCGATCGAATCGAAGGCTTTCTCGTAGTCCACGAACGCTAGGCAGAGGGGCAGGTTAAACTCCTCGGTCTTCTGTATAACCTGACGGAGCGTGTGAATGTGGTCTACGGTACTAAAGCCTCTTCGGAAACCGGCTTGTTCGGGGGGCTGGAAGTCATCTAGCCTGCGTACGAGACGATTTGTAATGACCCTCGAAAATAGCTTATAGACATGGCTCAGAAGTGAGATGGGTCTGTAGTTCTTCAGCAGGGTGTTGTCACCCTTTTGAAGAACAGCACCACCACTTATCCGTTCCATGCCTTTGGGGTTCTCTCTTCCAGTAAGACGGAATCGAACAGCTTCTGAAGGGCCGTAAGGCCCGGTTTTCCACCCGCCTTCAGGAGTTCGGCTGTTATTCCGTCTTCACCGGGTGCCTTGTTGTTCTTGAGCTGTTTTAGAGCCATCACAATTTCGCACAGGCTGATGTCCGGGGTGTCGTCAGTTTAGTGCCGGGTTAGTCTAGCTCTAGGGTCTTCCGCCGGGGATGATATAGATAGTTGTTAATTCACTCATAGGAACTTGGAAGTAAATACAAAACTTCCAGTTCCATTCCAATCGCTACCAGATAAATACTATTTTCACAAACATGCAATGCAATATTCAGGTCCTTATAAAATAGGCTGCGAAGTATCACATTTCAGGTTCCGTGACACGAGAGGCTCGTAATGAAATGTCATATCAAAAAAAGCCTGTAAAGTCATCTTCTTGTGTTTCATGTTCAATTGGTACCGCAACATCACGTTTGTGAAAAGCACTATACATACCTCGGGCGGAACTATAGGGATAGGCTGCCTTTTATTATGAATACGGCCTCACTTTGCTCGAACGTCTATTATGACACTCGGCAGGCAATCCCTTATTTCCCGGCCGGTAGCAATGTACTATTAATGCATCCTTATCCAATATTACATTAAATTACACTGATATACATTCAATTCAAACTAGTACTGTTCATTGTAAGATACATACATACGTTTTACAGAAACCGACATCCGTCTGTAGCAAATTAGTTAAGGGTAGTGTGAGATTCCAGATGATTATGATGTATGATGTTTTAAAATGTGGATTGGCGTGAAAATTATTAATTATGCTTTGTTTTGTTATAAATTCAAGAGGTACACAACTGCAGTGTTTTTACCGCACGGGTTTTTTCATTGGTAAGCTACGATAATTTTATATAAATGATTTGTGAGCAGATTTATGTTGTTAAGGATTTGCACTATTTACGCAGTGCCAAATTATTTATGTATTTGATCATTGCTCAGAGCTCACAACAATTTCTTAATATGTGCAAAAGCGCCCAAAGCATTTGTCTCGACATTATTATTAATCACTGATTGATCTGTCAACAGGGAACATGACTAGTTCTAGGATGTGATAATATTACAAGGTTCAGACAAGTAGAATGAGTGCACATGAGACGGATGCGGCACGTGAAGCTAGAGTCACGTGACTACTTACTCACCTCGAGCCCTGTACGGTTAGAACGCTACGATCAAGTTTCTCCTCAACAATGCAATATCGTTAATAATAGGGTAGCGTATATAATTGACAGTAATGCGTTCTCATATAGTAAGCTGTAAAACTTAAATCACTACGGAAAATAGGTGCCTACATAGTTTTATTAAGAGAAATATTTTTAATATTTTGTCGTCGCAGTGTACATGCGTGTAATTGCCATTGCCGTCAAAATGGCACCACACACAATGGTAGTTACTGATTATTTATCTGCCTTCTTTAATGAGTCGCCAACATCCGACCTATTTCTTTGTTATTCGCGCGAACTTCAAACCTTCGAGTAGTGTTCGACAAAACGAACCATAATGCGAATATTATCGAGGAAGGGAAGTATTTGTTTATGTGCAGCATTGCAGTATTATCAGTATTGCTAGTGCAATACTGATTGTACTTCTATTTTACTTGTTACGCTAAGACGAGTATCAATAGCGCTTTATACGTAAGTTTCCCGTCGACAAGAAAACACCGCTATACATTAGATGAAAAGAAAACTTCTATATCCCTAGCCCACCCCTTTTTATACAATTGCCTTAGTGAACCGCTAGATGACCAACTTAGCTAAACGTTAGTGTCATGTAAGTTATGAAGTTCGGAACAAATGAACCCGTACATTTTACCTGGTCGTTGTGATAAAAGTGGCCCTAAAGTCAAAAACGGTTCCAACGAATATAAATTGTTACTTTCTCTCGCATTGGAACTTGATAGTTAAGACCTCTGGTTTACTACGCTTTAGATATGCAGTGTATTTTTTTCTTATAAGTGAGATACACGCTCATGTGCTAGCTGTATAGCTACAGCGCTCTCAGTTGTGCTAAACTCATTTGTTCAATTATAAATAAAAGGAGAGACATAACATTTGTGCCGGGCGGTTACGTACTGCAACATGAGACCCGTTTCCGATAGAAAGTAAACTAAATTCCATGTAATTTTATTGCATTGCGCCAAGTCGAGCGCGAATTACTTTTCGCGTAACGGATGTGTGACGTTGTGATTTACACTTGAGTGCAATTTAAGTGGTGTTTAAATGACAACCAATTTAAATGGAAAAGGACTCATGTTGTCTTTAACCGCACGAACACTTTGACTGTGTTTGAGGGATTGTATGTACGATCTCCAACCGTTGTTCCTAAATTCATAAGCTGTAGCAATTTGTTACACTAGTAGTTTCAGAATTCAGACCCCCTAGCACACTAAGTTTTATGTCGGACATAAAGCATTTGTCCCTCTTGCACTCGCATATTTGCCAGAATGGGACGAATGATTTATGTCCGACACAAAACTTAGTGTGCTAGGGGGTCTGGTCAGGATAAATATTATGTGAATTTAAGCTTTCCTGCATTATTAGCAATGTAATCAACTCAGATCATAAACAATTGCTACGAATAAACACAGTCAATGGATTACTGAATTTTTATTTCACCCTTCAGATTGCATGCAACACACACACATTACATTGTATTTAAAGGTAGGTAAATATACATTTTAACGAGAGGCTGATACCCGAGTTTGCATAATTCTTACTGTCTGTGCCGTACAAAATGTTTTTCATCACATTTTCTGGGAAAATAAATATATTGTACCTATGCAAAATAAATATTCATCGCATTACGCGATGAGGCTGATGAGTGCAAGGCAAATACCTTTCGGCATTCAGCTGAGTGCGGAAGGTATGTAATTTCTCAGGAGTTCCGAGTTACCTGGCCCGCCAGGCGAGGTCTATTCGTGACCAACGCCTCCCGTGGGTGACGGTTTGTACGTGGGCGGTGGCCCTTACGAATTGATTGATTAGTAATTAATACCAAAATAATCATCACCATATCAGCCGAAAGACGTCTACTGCTGGACATAGGCCTTCCGCAAAGAGTTCCAAAGTGACCGGGCCTGCGCTACCAAAATAATAACAAGAGTTTAATTTTACACTTGGTGTGTGAATTTTATCTTCGTCCATTTTTATTTTTGTTTTTAATACTTGCAGAGAATCTTACACAAATCTACCTGGTCACAAACTAAGCAAAGTTTGTACTATGGGTACTAGACGACGATAAACGTACTTATATACTTAGATAAATAAATACTTAAATACATAGAAAACATCCATGAGTCAGGGACAACTATTCGTCTTCATCTCACAAATAAATGCCGCGCGCGGTCGTCCAATTTTTTACGTCCGTCCTTCTAAATGTAGTAGTCAGCATCAGAAGTAGTTACCTGTTAAGTCTTTATTAAAAGGGAATAAGACCATTTGAAGACGCCAATTGCGCAGTTACTTTTGATGCAGACTGTACGAGTGAATCTTAACATTCCTACATGTCACGCATTATGCAACCGGTGCAATACCTCTCGTTGGTTGATACGGAACGAGTTACTAAGGGAGATGAGTCACAAATAAAACAAAATGTTCTAAGTACGAACTTTATTTACAACATACCAGATTGGAAGTGAGACAATTTTTTTTTTTGTGAAAATGATTACCTTTCTAATTTATATAACCCTACCACATAATACAGGTAGAAATGCCTACATCTCATGGATAAAAAGACAAGCATGGAAATATTGAAAAGATGAAATAGTTATTTACGATACAAGTGCCGTAAATAGGAAATTCGCAACGAGTGGTGTTATATCTCTTTGTCCTCGACTGTACAACGTTTACAGTACATATGGCTGTTTAAAGTTTCGACATATGCACGAAAAGTGCCCTTTTCCGCACTAGTGCGGGAAAGTGGCACCATATGTACTGTAAAATACATTTTAAAACGATATACTATTAACTTTTTTCTGAGCTCTTATAAGATCTTAATTCTAGCACAGAATAGATAATAGTACAAGTACAGAAGGGACACTCCCTTGATCTTTACAAAAGGCGCTTTTTTCTCAGCTAAAACATTAAGATTGGGGTGCCCCAACGTTGGGGCACCGCCATGTACTTGTAGAGATGAACGTAAATCGCGGAGTGTCCCGCGCCTGATTCTAGGTGAACGCCTACCTACTTGAGTGGTGAGGCACACAGCGGCGCACGCTACGCACGAATGTCCTCCACGTGAGCCTATTGTTGCGTGTGTCCCACGAGCCTGTGAGCCTCCACGTCGACGACAGAGACACCCGATATTAATAATGAAATGAATGAAGCGGTAGAATCGGTAGCTACTACTTCTTTGAAAGCCATACCTATATACTATAGCAAAACTACTCCAGTACAACACTTTAACAACTCTTTATTGTCGAGACATTCCTAGGTCTACCGTAACACTACAAAATAGTTCAAGTGAATTATTATCATTATCAAAACTATCCTTAATTTTTAGTTCTAAGTACCTATAGCTTACAATTTGCATCTATGTTGTTGGTACTATGTCTTCTACTTAATACTTAATCTATGACGCTTTGTCTTAATTATTAGGTAAATTATGGGTATGCTATGATAGGATATTTATAACAAAGAGTAAAGAGCGTGGATCCGATTCGAGACTAAAAATGTGACATCCGTAACATGTCATGGGGAAATCCCCACTTCATATAGGTATATGACTTTCAAATCAAAATAACAAAGTAGGGATGTTACGGAGGTGGTTTTATCGGAACCGAAGCCGAAACCGGAGTTTTTAAATTTATTTTAACGAAACCGAAAGCGAATCTGAAACCGAACCCAAAAGCGAAACCGAATCCGAAACCGGAGCCGGAGGTGAAGGTGGAGGTAGAGGGAGAATAATGTGAACCTAATCTATCGTGGACCAAAACAATAAACGAATGAGTAAACAACCGTCGTAAAACAGGTGGGGTGATTCCCGGGGAGACATGTCAAAACCTATTTGTATTGTACTCCTAGGCACACGCCGCGCGCCGCGGCCGCTGACTTTCGGCTCCGTTTAAAGCTCCGCTTAAAATTAGACGAAACCGAAGCCGGGGCCGGAGGTGTTCGCTTCAAATTAGACGAAACCGAAGCCGAAGCCGGAGGTGTGAATTCATCCGAAAGTTTCGGTATATCGGAGCCGAAGCCGAACCTCCGTAACATCCCTATAACAGAGGCACGAAAAAAAGTGAGCAACTGCAGCCGCGGCCTGCAAGCAGATACACATAAGGTAAGAAATACCGACCGTGAAAATAGCAGTTTACTAGATGTGGTTCTGCGAGCGCGCGTGATGCCAGTGGTCTGCGGGCGTAGCATGGTTGCCATTTTATCTCTTATCGTTGTCGATACAAAATCCTCACTCTCGCACTCGCGTTCTTGTCAGAACGTGACGGATCCACGGCGATAAGTGATAAATTGGCAACTATGCTACGCCCGCTGTTCGGATTTAAAAAAAACATTGCTCAGTGTTTGAAATTAATACAATATCGTGATATTCGTGAGCCAGTTTGTTTTAAAACCGATAGGAGAAATGCTGCCCTATTTAAGAAATAGATGCCCGCAGACACCCAATCCGTGCTTAGTTAGGATAGGACTAATCGGGCGCTTTTCTATACGTATCTTTAACTTGAGCAATCTAATATTAAATACCTAACTCTTTACTCTCTGCTAATGCTACTGCTTAGCTAGTTTTATAGTTTAAAAAGTAATTATAGAAGGTAGGTACTTGTTACGACGTATAACAAACTTACTGAAACATGACTAGCTAACATTTGAAAATATCAAAACTTTAGTGCAAAAATTCTACAGGAGCCGCATTAATATACGTATTGGATTGTTGAATGTTTGTTCCATTTTTACATATATTTTTTTTAATAGGGGTGTAGCGACACCAAATAAAAAATAACCAATAATATTGAATAATCCCGAAAAAGGTTTAACAATATTGTCAAATGAAGAAAAATGCAAAGCAGGGAATTAAACAATCACAATGTTTGAAGTGTCCAAAGTTTTAAGGGAGTGTACTTACCTATATTCTGTCCCTTTTCCGCAAAACGCATCTTCATATGAAACGATTGCCATTTACTGTGATAAGTTACCTGAATGGGATTTTCGTCACTAGGCATATTTTTTGCATTCTTTCTTTTGGAGTAATCATAAACTTTGAGCCTACACCCGTATTGCTTCATTTAGCGCGGTTGCGCTACTTGCGTTGCCCTCGCTTGAGCACGAGCAAGAAATTTGCAAGCAATCCAATACAATATACGATTTAAGAGTCTGTAGAACTGTGCGATGGATCTGGGGAGTTCTTTGGTTTAAGGTAAAAATACGTGACAAATGTTCTGACCTCGTATCATGGTCGGGGTCTGCTCTGAGCCAATGTGGGATATTAACTTAATACGAGAATTATATATAGCTTAGCTAATACTTCATTTAATGACACAGTTAGAATATTTGTGCACTTCGCTGGAATGCAATACCCTCGCGATATCCGAGAGTGTTTTTATTAAACAACACAAATTAAACCGGGTTTATAATAGGTATTTCGAGCATATTACGAAGTAAAAACCAATCATTGTCGAAGTAATATTTGTTGATGAATTTCATAGCGTTGTTCTTAAATTCCATGAGTTCACATGACGAATATTATCATTCAGATTCAGAACAAGGGTGCGGGCGAACACAATTTTTTCACCCTTTATGCCGATCGACTGGTTTCAGATTTCATGTGGATAAATTCGACAATAGATATATGTATAATACTACTAGTATGGCAAGTAGCTCAGTTGCAATAGTGATCCTCCGTGGTGATGCGGCAGAGCTGGCAGTCGACGCGGCAGCACCAGTGGTACCGGCAGTGGCAGCGCTCGAGCCGCGTCGAGCGGACCGCGCGCCGCCCGCGCCCGCAGCACAGCCGCCCGCAGCCGCCCGCCGCGTTGCCCGCGCTCGCGTTGCAGCGTCTGCAAAACCAAAACGTTTTATTTTTGATCTGCAGATCGTCCTCGAGTAGTAACGGGACCACTTGCCTACACGTACTGGACGGAATAAACAATGACAACACATTACAACTTTCCGTGCCGTGAGGGAAGGAGTTAGTGTTTGCTTAGCAATAGGTGTCATCCATTTGATGATGGATATGATGTCGACTAGCGGAATCCCAGCCCAACCCGCAAAAACCTATATCCATTAATATTATACCACCCACACTATTTAATCTATATGTGAGTGACCTGATTGAGGAGCTCGGCAGAACACATGTCGGATGTCACGTGGATGACGTGTGCGTGAATAATTTGAGCTACGCTGACGACATGGTTCTGCTGAGCGCGTCAGTCTGTGGGTTGCGAAGATTGCTTAAGATATGTTAGAACTTTGCTAGCAGCCACGGACTTGTATATAACACGCAAGCAAAAGTCAATTTATGGTCTTTGAAATCGGACGTAAGAGAATGGAGAATGTTCCCCATATCCACCTTAATGGGGAACCTCTAGTAAGAGTGGATCATTTTAAATATCTAGGACATGTGGTGACGACCGATCTCAAGGACGATATAGACTTGGAGAGGGAACGGAGGGCCCTTTCTGTACGGGCGAATATGATCGCACGAAGATCTGCGCGATGCTCGAGAGAGGCAAAAATCACATTGTTCAGGGCTTAATGCGATTTACCATTGAATTGCCGACAAACATTTAATCGAATATTGTTTCAAAGACAACGGTTCAAGTATTTTTATTTCATCGACAAGTCAATGCGTCGAGGACTCGATACTAGGTAATTTGAATCGAGGTCTTTTAATTGGTAGTTGGCTTATTTCAATAAAATTCATGTCACGGCTTTTCATTTCAGGTATTTTTAATTAATTATTTTTTTACATGTAATAATATTTTAATCCGCATAAAATTATTTCGGATATATATCTAAATCCCTAACGTTTTTTAACCTATTTTGCCGTGCAGCGAGTCGACGCCACCCCGCTGCGCGGGGTGTCTTTTTCTGGTCTGAGGGGCACAAGTGAACCCTAACCTAACCGACTTAAAACATAGTTCGCTTATGACAAGCCTTTTTTGTCCCTGATATTTTTTTGTAATTAACGATTCTTATTTTTATTATACATACATATTATGCATATATGTATGTCACACAATTAACTACATAATTTGAATAATGTATAAATGTGCAGTAGGATATATTAAATTGTATTAAAGTAATAAGTTAAGAAATGAATTGCAATGTTTTGTAGTTGTGCCAAATAAGATAATTTGAAACAAATCAGCGATCAAGTAATATTCGTTGAATAGTATTTCTACGTAGTAAGATATATTTAACTAAACAGTACTTGAAATAAAATAACGCCAAACAATATTACTAGTACTAAAGTTTCGATGAATCGTTGTCGATGAAATAATATTCGATGAAAAGGTTGTCGACAAAACAAGGGTGCACCTCCCTCTACACATGCAGCTTGTGGAGTCGTTATACGCAGCGGGCATATGGGGCTCTCCGGGTGCAATTTAATAATGCGTTCCGTGTGTTGATGGGGCTGCCCCGTTTCTGCAGCGCATCGGGGATGTTTGCTGATGCAGGAGTAGACTGCTTTTATGCGACAATGCTCAAAACGCAGCGCGTCCCTGATGCGTCGGGTGCGGGCCAGCTCCAGCAATATCCTGCAGATGTTAGCAGGTAGGGTGGATTGCGCATATTTACGGCACTGTTGTGATATGCACAAGCCAATCACTACCATTCTATGGTAATATGAATAATAAAATGGAATAAGCGTAGGCAGGTAATTTGTTTAATTTTATTTATTGTAATTTAGTTTAATTTATTTCAATTTAATATAGAGCATTTCATTTAAATTTAATTTATTCTAATTTAATTGTATGTTTGCTTTGTTATGGGTCACTGATATCCGAATCAATATTTTTTTTTTATATTATAAGCAAGCTACTCGTACCTCCCGTGTGTGCCGAGCGAGCCGGCAGCGGAATCAGGCTCGCAATAATCCGGGCTTGGTGTCACGTAGCGCAGCCTCGGCTTGGTGCGGCGCGCGCGGCGGCGCGGGCGCAGCGGGCCGGCGCGCGCCGCCTCACCCGCCAGCGCGGCCGCCACGCGTGCCAGCGGCGGCAGCGACCGCCAACACGTGCGCACCGAGCACGACCCCGACACGCCGTGGCACGTGCACTTGGTGCGCATCGCCAGTGACACCGCCTACAGTTATACAAACAAACATGTCAGTTTTACGTTATAAAGCTTATCAGCTAGACCTAGCTCGTTATTAAATAATAAATATTTTATCACGTTTACACGATGATTTTTAATTCGTGATCAGGAGTAAATTTATCTAATTCTGTAATTGATACCAAACACGATTAACTCTAAGTTACCTAAAGCAAACGTTTTTAATCTGTCTGAATATAACTGTATAAGGAATTACTTTATATTCAAAATCATTGTCACCCTAACGGAAGTTGTTTGTTTTTAACCGCCTTTAAAAAAAAGGAGGAGGTTGTCAATTCGGCTGTATTTTTTTTACCGACTTCAAAAAAAGGAGGAGGTTCTCAATTCGGCTGTATTTTTTTTATTATTGCAATGTTTGTTACCTCAGAACTCCGTCATTGATGACCCAATTCTAAATTTTTTTTGTTCGTATGTAATAAATTGAGGGGACTCCTCAATTTTATTAGGCACGCGTGTAGTGATTTTGGTATTTTCTGTTATAACTCGTGTATTTACATCCGGAATCTTAAATTTGGTGGCGAGGAATTGATGATGGAGACCACAGATGACTTATCGAGTTCCTCAATTATGTACTTAAAAGTGCAAAAGTACGTCACAGGTTCTGATAAGATTCCGTTGAAATAAGAACTAATGAAGTGCCATTGGTGATGATCTTGGGGAATCGATGGAAGTCCTCAAATATTATCGGCCCACATACAGTGATTCGGTTTTTTTCTATAGTAATCAACGCATTTGCTATCGGAAATCAGTTCGTGTGGTAAATTGTAAAAAAAAAATAGGAAGTGTTCTCGTGGCTTGGCGGAGTACTAAATTGAAGTCGGTTAAAACTTTGTTTTTAAAGTAAATTATTGACGTAGGTATCTACTTAACTTCAAGAAACGTAGGGTGACCTTCCAAACATTCACTGGACATTAGTGTTAGCATTATCATTAGATTTAATTAACTATAGGTACAGTGATTTCATATTGCATCACCTCATTCGTTGAAATCCGTTTTGGCTGTTTATCAATATTTTTTGACTCCTGAAAAATCACCGTGTACATGTAAATACATCCTGACATTTCGAGGCCTTTACATCGCTCGTAGTCAAGCGGGTAGACTGAGAAAAATATGAATTTCCTCTGTCCTATGACATCGTGCAACAGCTTGCCCGCCTGTGCAAATATGTAGTTACGTGGGAGTACGCATATGCATTTTTTTAAATACATGGAGGCTCTTATGCGGAGTACTTCAGAATGTCATGTCATACTAACGCCCCGTGGCGACCCTTTTAGGATAGGCGGAGAGACTGGAGACCTTGTCCAAGTCTACACGGTTACATACGTGCACCTACGAGATAAAGCGCGGTTATATTAGTTTCATAAAATTTGGCTCATATTTCTTTAAAATCGGGACCAGAAAAGCCTTGCCTTTCTTCCAAAACGGACGTTGATGAGGTTAGCGGAGGCGATGAAGGGGCGCAGGCGCTGCAGCCGCGTGCGCAGGTCAACTTGCGGGTCGAAGCGCGGGTCGTCAGCAGCCATGCGGTACTCCAGGTTGCGGTATCTTGAACTTCTGTCCTCAAAGTCGTATCTAACAGGGAGTTTAAGGGTGATATGAACATTATTATTACGATTATTCTGTAGTGTAATCTCGAAGTGGTCGATGCATTTACTAGCATCAGTAAAAATGTTAACGAATTACCTTGGTCTGAACCGTTTCCTAGTGGGCCTGCCCCGACGGGGCGAGCGCGGCAGCCGCTTGCGCCCGCGGCGCCCCTTCCTCGGGCGCGACGTCACGCTCGCGTTGTCGGGCGGCGGCGCGGGCTGGTCGTCCACCAGGATCACCACGGGCGCCGGCGTGCTCGCTCCAGTTGTGCTCGGTATTTCTGTCGTGGTCGTCTCAACCTCTATCATGTCCTCCATTTTACCATCGCGTACGTCTATCTCGTGCATGTCTATGAATTGTTTGGCAAATCTATAAAAAAGAGAAGTGTTATTATGCTCTTTTAATGAATACAATTAAGTATAATGTATAATTATAAACTACTTAGGTAATCAATCATTCTTAGTTTGTTCGAGCAATCCTTTTTTTTTCATTCCAGGTATAGAAAACCGATTTAGTAAATGGGTAGGTAGATGTGACAAAAATCGAATATGAATGGAATTGGTATAACTGGAATTCTCTGGGATCTCACATATATGATTTTTACATTTTAGCAACCGGTCAGTTTCCACTTTTTTTAGGATTCCGTGGTCAACAAGGAAGATGAGTTACGCCATGTCCGTCTGTCCGTCCGTCCCTCTGTGGCTTAGCTCAGTGACCCTTATACTTGTAATTCGGCAAGGGGCAGGCAAAATGGTGTTTTTAACCCCCGATGAACAAAGAGGGTTTTATAAGTTTAACGTGTATGTCTGCGTATCTGTGTGTGGTATCGTAGCTCCCAGACGGATGGACCGATTTAAATGCGGTTTTTTTGTGTCATAGATAATTTTATCCCGAGTGTTCTTAGCCATGTTTCATCAAAATCTGTTCAGCCATTTTTGAAGTAATTATTATTTGACTTTGAAAAGAAAATGTTGAGGGTTTTTCAACTTTTCTAAGTTGTACTTATCGTTAGAGGCTTGCACGTATCCGGCTCTCTGCCGGCTAAATAGTTAATACTGGGTATATGAAAAAAATATACCTAGGACATATTAATTTTATAGGAAAACTAATTTAATAGGACAACTAGCATAACGGTTAGGTAATAGTCGACCATTTCTAAAAGGCCAACCTTCGTACAAATTCGAGCGACGCAACGCAACGTTTACTTGGCGCCCGCGTTTCGATGTTATAAAGACAGACAGGTAAAAACTACGGAACTCTACACTGCGCTTGCACTTGGCCGGTTTTCAAAGTGTTACAGTCGGAATAGAGACCCTTTCATATTCATGAGAATCGCTCAGAAGTTGTTGTAGGCAATGCATTTACCTCTCAGCCCATTGAAAGTTGTCGCCGCAGCCGCCCCACTTGAACCTGGCGTGCGGCTCGGCGGGCGTGACGTGCGCCTGGCGCGGCGGCCGCGGCGGCGCGCGGGGGGGTGCTGCGCACGAGCACGCGGGCAGAGCGCCGGCCGCGCACGCGCGCGCCACAGACCACGCCAGCGCTGCCGCCGACATCGCGTACACGTACGCTTGCTCGCGGGTACCTGCACAAGTTATACACTCGTAATGGCAGGTCTGCTCTGACTATGATAGTTAATCATCATCAGCCTATATAATATACGTCACACCGCTGGACACAGGCCTCCTCTCACGAATGAGAGGGAGAAAATGTCGGGGACTGCACATTCAAGCTTTGGATTACTTCGCTGATGAATCTAGGTTTCCTCACGATGATTTCCATTACCTAAAATGATATTCCGTACAACTTGGTACAATCAAATACTAAGCATTTATTGTAGGTAGAGATTTGTGATATCCATTGGACATACTAGACGCCGCTAACTATTTATAACTAGCTTCTGCCCGCGACTCCGTCCGCGCGGAACTCGCTTAATATCGCAGCTCTATACAAACTTTTACCCCCCCCCGTTTCACGCCCTTAGGGGATGATTTCGAGGATAAAAAATATCTTATGTCACTCTACATCCCTTCAACTATCTCCACTTAAAAAATCACGTCAATTCGTCGCTCCGTTTTGCCGTGAAAGACGGACAAACAATCAAACAAACACACACACATACACTTTCCCAATTATAATATTAAGTATGAATGTTGCCGTGTGTTGTGTCGGATGCAAAGGTCGGATGATGGCGTCGTATGAAAATGTAAAGGTGCTTATATACTTGAGCATTCACATGCAACAGAAAATCGAGCTTCCGACGCCGGAATTTGTTGAACTGAACAACGAACAGAGCCACGCATAGAGCCAAACATCGCAACGAACATTTACATGATCATTGTAGCGAACGCTCTAGTCTAATATTTGCTGGGCGGTGTGGGGGCGGAGAGGGACCGCGGGGGAACAAGAACAAAATAGCTTGGCTTGGCAAAAAGCTCGAAGCAAATTTACCGTCGTTTCGCTAGATTGGTCTCTAGAAAGCTCGCTAGAATGCTCGTTCAAACGCTTTTATTTATTTTGTGAGCTTTTTAGTGCGTGTTGTTACGGGATTCCGCCGAACTAATACTTCCAGAATACCACTGATACCAGCGGCAGCGCCATCTTTTAGTATGTTGGTAGCACTTAGCAGTGATCGTAACTTTTGTAGCATTTTTGGTGCAGCGTAGTGTTGTTAACGGAATTGGTATGAAAATTTTCAACCATAATGTGTATTAGCGTTAATAACGATAATATATACCTTAATTAATCATTTGGATTGATATTTGTCTATACCAATTCCGTTTACAACTCTATTACTTACGCTGCACCAAAAATGCTAAAAATGTTACACTGGTTGTTAGGCATGTCTCCTGGATTCCAAAACTGCCGGTAGACAATCTCGAAGTCGGTCTCCCCAAAGTCCCCAGTAATGACGTCATAAAAAAACGCCGCGGCCGCGGTTGGAAAAGTGTAAATTACAACCAAACCTACTAAAATACTTGTAACTTGAAATACTAGCGGAAGCCTCTTTTCAACTCCTATTATAAGAAATAAACTTCCGCTTGTATTAAAATTTAAGGTCACAGGGGGTAAGTGCGCCCCCGGAGTAAGTGCAACATTCATCAAACGTATCGAGATCTACAGTTATTTCACAAATAACGACAGCTAAAACAAGTTTATTGCATTGATATTGATTTAAATGACTGAATGAGGCGCACTTTCCCCGGTGGCGCACATATACCCGAACTGACCTTACAAGCTTTTGATAAACGGGCCCTTGGTATCCGAAAGTGAAGTACCTATCTTCCCGTAACAACATGCACTACCTGTCTGTAATGTAACGTTGCTAATTACAAGCGAATGATCAAGTCTACCAGCACGCTTTTCTTCCTGTGCGTGTTATAAGGGTCAATAATGCGAATAGAGACCAAAACGATGAGCATCTACTTTTTGCAGGACTGTCTCTATTCCTTCGTAATAAAGTATAACATGTCAATTGGAGGGGTGCCGCTGCCGACGCCGACAAAACTTAAATAGGTCTAGGATTATTAAATTTTAAATATCAAATAAGTACGTATAATTTAAATTTAAAACATATCGTTAAAGCCGGGTCGCGTACAGGTATATATATACAGGATGCAGGATGCCTAGCTCTTTTTTAGAACTTCAATGCCCATAAACATAGAGCCCAGCTTTGATCTAGTTACATACTTAAGTATCGCTAGAGAGTGGTCATCCACTACTACAAAATCCTTTATTCTTAATTAGAAGCAATCTAATCTTGATAGAACCCGCACGCGCGTCGTCAGGCAGGCTAAACAATGGCAGCCGCCAGGCTTTATCACATGGCACATCAGCAGGATCGCGCGCCACTGCACCGCTGGGCTTATCGCGCTCGCGCCCCCGCGCCCCCGCGCCCCGCGTCCGCCCTGCCCGCCCTTGCGCTTGATTCATGCGTGTAATTAAATCTTTTGTCCGATTCGCTGTACCCCCACCCTCACCGCTGATCGCTTTGTAAGGCGAACCTTTTATCAATAGCCTTCTTAATTCAACAGGCTAAAGATAACTCACAATATCGTTTTCGTTTTCAGCAGATAACTAAATCACTCTCGTCCATAAGGCTTTACAGATTGATTAATTTCTCGTCAACTACTATGCCGTCACTCAATAGGCGCTATCTGAAAAATATGTTACGATTGATAGGTCACATTTATCCCTTTTTATGAGTAAAACTTTATTGGCATTGTATTCAGAAAATAAGGAAACCAATGTGAATGATATTAGGTACGCAACAATTGCGACATGAGAGCCCTGATGTAGTGTGTACCTACTTACAAAAAAACTATGGATAGGTACCAGGGGCCCGATTTTTGACTTTCGAGCGCTGACAAAAATTATGAAATGCTTTTTTGAAATAGCGATAGAAAATTCAAAAACGAGTGGTATTGACCACTCGTATTCCATTCTATTGGTAGAAAGTAAGTGCCGGCCATTTTGACACTCCAAACGTATTTACTTTTATTTCATTTTCGAGCGCTCGAAAGTCAAAAATTGGTCCCCTGGTAGGTTAATAACATAGAAGTCATGTCACTGAAGGAAAAAGATTTTCCTTCACTGTACTTATTCATGAACCATACCTACGTAAGATATGGTGTCCCCCATGTAGGTTACGTATGCTTCATCTTGGTTGGCAGGTTCTTATGTTTTTTGGATTATACTTAGATAATAGCATTTTTATAAATGCTCCAACCACAGAACACCTCCACTAGAAGCCTAATGTTTGTAATTTTGTTCCCGACGCGAGTCACCAAAGCATGAGGAAGAGGTGAGGGGAAGGGCGGGTGCTAAAAGCGTTGCGATTGGGCGATACTCTCGCGCGCGGAATGCGTAGTGATGTGACATGTTCACGTACAAGCATCCTAATTTTTTAGGTACATTTTAAAGTAGAGTAAGTAACTACTTACTATACTTTTATCTTTAAGTAAAGGTAAAGTATAGATAGTTTTGTTACCATTTTAATGCACAGTAAGTTAGGAATCCTAACTGGTACCGTAATTTTTTGCTGATAAATCATGGTAGGTACTTACTGTACGTATTAAAATGGTAATTAAACTATCTATACTTAAAAGTGTGCTAAAAAAATACTAACCATTTAGTATTTTTGGTTCTAAAGATTAAACCACAAATTCTTCAGTATTTTTTATGGAAAGTTTCGGAGCAGTTTAATAATAAGTAAAGTCTCATTATTCCTTTAAAAGTTGTATTTATTGTTCTCATTTTAAAATAAAACAAACAAAACACGAAAAAGGCATTCGGCTATTTAGGATGGTGACGTATCTCACACCAACTCCGAGTTCCCTCGCACTTTCTCGAAGTTCATCATCAGGCCCATTTTGTGGCACTGGACCCAACTGCTCACTGAGAGGATTCTAAGAAACCCGCACAACGTATATCTATCTCACACAAACTCCGAGTTCCCTCGCACTATCTCGAAATTCATCATCAAGCCCATTTTGTGACACTGGGCCCAACTGCTCACTGAGAGGATTCTTAGAAGCCCGCACAACGTATATCTAACTCACACCAACTCCGAGTTCCCTCGCACTTTCTCGAAGTTCATCATCAGGCCCATCTTGTGACACTGGACACAACTGCTCCCCGAGAGGATTCTAAAAAGCCCGCACAACCTATATCTATCTCAAACCAACTACGAGTACCCTCGCACTTTCCCAAAGTTTATCATCAGGCCCATCCTGAAACCTAGACGCAACTGTTCACCAAGAGCATTCTAAAAAGTTACTAAAACAGTAAAGTAACTACTACTACTAGTACTACTAATACTTATTATATATTACACTATTTACTTTAAATAACGAACAATAAATAAAACTAAATTTAAGTTCTAATCTACAGAATAACTACTCAAACCAAAATAAACGAGAAATCTGTATTTTTGTTACATTTCTTCAAATCGGTACGAACGAAAGCACGTGGTTTGTCGGTTGACCATCATAGCATCATCGGGACATCACTAGTCGTGACGTGTTTTCGTAAGAAAGGAATAGCACATTGCATTTTCAAAGTGATGAAAAGTGACAGACATAGTTTTTTTTGTGAGAGTCATGCACACTCCGCACAGGTCGTTAACATGGACGCAACTGAACGGAAAGGCGGGCGACCGCGGATTAAATAAGCGCAACAACACCAACGCTTGGTGACTCGAGTCGCGAACAAACTGAGAAACATTAGGCTTCTAGTGGAGGTGTTCTATGGCTCCAACCATCACTTTTGCCCACTGTAAATATACAATCCGTGCAAGAAAATAGCACTAACGCTCTCTTCTGTGCCGTGAGTTTTTTATGAAGAATCTATTTGTTGAGGACCCTTCAAAGTGCGCAGGTTGGCCCGCACTAGTCATAGCCAAAATTTGTCATATAACCATATAAGTTATCTGCTTTGCATGTGTAAATGGAATGATGAGGAATAGCGTGTACCTACATAATTAGTAACTTTTATATAGTTAGTAAGTAGTTGACGCGTTTTGTATTTGTTTCTAGTAGGGAGAGGCATGGTTTTTATTTGTTATTAAACATAAGTAGTATTGTTGGGGTTACTTTCACGGCTTTAGAATAATAGCTAGTTATTTCTATGCGCTGTACCTACACTCAGTGTTACCTATTCTAATCTACAATTGTATTTTTTGTAGTACATTCACTAGCAATGTAAGTCCTAGTGAGAACTGTGTAGGACTTAGATGCATGTCCTTAGTATATAAATACTGTATTATTTATTTTGTACATCTACGTCTGTTTGGTCTCCAAATAAATAAATAAAAAATAATAATAACCGTATAAAGTTTCATTTCGTGTAATAACTTTCGTAAAAAGTTCCTGAGATATTTAACGTGTGACAGACGGGCAGGCAGACAACTCACGAAGTCGGAATAGATGGGTTCGTTTTTTTGGTACGGAACCCTAATGAATAGGTAATTTGACGTGTGTGCGATGTTTGGAAAAATGATCTTTTCGTACTTATACTTACATACATCGACATATGTCGTGGTCAGTTTAGCACCTTTAAATAAGTTTCTAATTACATTTTTTGTGAGGTAACGCGTAACTACTTACATAATTAATTACCTACTTTAAAAACATAGTTTTAACCGACTTCAATTGCCAAGCCACATGATCATTTCATTTTCACATTTCCTTGCCACTTTACCACATGAACATTGATTATTACGTACGTATGTGGGCCGATAATTTTAATTAGGAGTTCCGTCGATTCATCAAGAAAGGTGATTCTGAGACCTTTGGCACTTCATTAGTTTCTATTTCAACGGAATCATATCAGAATCTACGAATTAATTTAAAAGATTTAATTCAATCATTGGGGAGTTTCAGGAGACGTCTGTGGTCTTCATCATCAGTTCCACTTCACCACATTTGTGATGTCCTGGTGTAAAATACACGAGTTATAATAGGCAATACCAAAATTATTACATTCGTGCCTAATAAATTTGAGGAGTTCCCTCGGTTCCTCATGGTCTCATGGATCCCATCATCCAACTGGATTTCTGAAAAAAGCGGGACCGAACTGGAAGCATACCTATTCCAAAATATTAAATATTCTTTTGTTACAAACAAAAAAGAAATTGTACGAATCGGTTGACCAACATTAAAAATAATAATGATAAAAAAATATTTAAAAAAAGCATAGATACAACTGAATAGAGAACCTGCTCCTTTTTTTGAAGTCGGTTAAATGTACCTACTTATCCAGTTTTCGGATTTATAGTAATTGTGCTAGGTATAAGAGACATACTATACTAGCTAGGGAATTGCCAAATTTCATGATTCTGGGTCAACGAGACCTATTACTAAGTGACTATTATATATATATTAGTACTTAACTATTATAATAATTATAAATATTTATACTCATATGAGTAAGTACCTAAATTATGTAGTGATGCCTTTTGTGGGGTATCAAAATAGAATTCACGGCTTATGTAACTAAACGGCCTTTATGTTTTGATTGCGTTGACTTAGTAGTTTTTTTTTCACAGCTTCAAAGGGATTACATACCGAGTATATTTACTTAATATTATTTTTAACTTGGTAGGTACCTCCACCCGTTCCCTACTAAAAGGTTCTTGACCGACAAACAGGCGTACAAGGGTTCCTTTCTAGCTATGGAACCCTAAAAGCATTAAACCTAAGTAATAATTCTATTAGCCGATGCGTGATTTTGAATTAAAAACCTTTTTACAAAAACAGTTTGAGTCTTCAGGCACAAGTTTAAATGACCATTTCCTAAATGGTACCGAGAAGAAGTGGCAGACGAGGTCTGTGTCAATTAATTTCCTGAAGTGGGCACGGGGCGCAGAAGAGGCAAACAAAAACAATGGCACTGTATTTCGCAGTCGCATCCGGCAGTGGCTGCCAACTGCACAATGTCGACGACCGTGCTCAAACTAGAAAAACTTCGCCATTGTTTGCCTTCCTTTCTTTCTATTCCTAACTTTTAGTTTGTTTCGGATGGAAGGTGATTGATAGTGCGGAACATGTAATACCGACTAGCAAAAATAACTTGTAATATACGATAAGCCTTTATTTTCGTGGGCTGTATTTATTGTTGTTGTATTTATATTTTAGTAATTTAACTTAATCAAGTGGCAAGGGTAAGCTACGGTAGCCTAGTGGTTCAGGCATGCGGCTGTCAAGCGCCGATCGTGGGTTCTAATCCCGGCTCGTACCAATGAGTTTCTCGGAACCTATGTACGGAATATTTACCGTTAGCTTTTCGGTGAAGGAAAACATCGTGAGGAAACCGGTCTAATCCCAATAAGGTCTAGTTTTCCCTCTGGGTTGGAAGTTCAGATGGCAGCCGCTTTCGTAAAACTAGTGCCTATGCTAAATCTTGGGATTAGGTATCAAAGCGGACCCCGGGCTCCTTTAAGGGCATTACCGGGAATAATAACGCTAGGAGGATATGAACTTCAATCAAGTGGCCCTCCGAACGCCTTTTTACAAAAACAGACTCTGCCGCAAACTTGGTTTCTGTGACTCACCTCACCATAATAGATGCATGTAGGCTTTTTGAAGTGGATACTTCTTTGCTCGCGTTCTTGTATAGGGGTACAATTCAAAATGTATCTGGTGACTTCCGGAATAACTTTTTGTAGAGAAGCCTTATCTGATTTCAAATAATTGTTTGTTAATAATTGTATGTTTTAATCCTTCTTTATTTGCCATTAGTTGTTAATCACAAAATGTTATTGAGTTTATGTGGCAGACATGAAAAGAATGCTGAAATGACTGCCATTTTCAATGTATCGCGAGTCAAATGAGCTACGCTACGTCAGTCAATGAGCTACGCTACGTCAGTCAATGAGCTACGCTACGTCAGTCAATGAGCTACGCTACGTCAGTCAATGAGCTACGGTACGTCAGTCAATGAGCTACGCTACGTCAGTCAATGAGCTACGCTACGTCAATCAATGAGCTACGCTACGTCAGTCAATGAGCTACGCTACGTCAGTCAATGAGCTACGCTACGTCAGTCAATGAGCTACGCTACGTCAGTCAATGAGCTACGCTACGTCAGTCAATGTTGCCATATATACCGTTTTATCTGTACTTATACAGATTTTAGTGAATTAATTTAGATATATATTTTACGGGTACACCATAATAGCAGATTCTTTAAATAATCAACACTTTGAATTTAACAATAGCACACACCACACAGGTTTTCATAGCCAACAGAGAAGTATCCACTTGAAAAACTTAATTAACGGTTGTAACTCCGACACAACCTGCTTCTTTTTTTCTTTCAGTATTATGTTGCATATTTTCTTATCACACGGCCGTATGGTACCTTTTCTACTAAACCGTAGGACCAAATTAACGGATTCGTAATTTACATATACTACCAATTAAATTAACTACGTCAATCTTATGGCCGATCTACACTATCGGCGATGATCGGCGCGGGACAGGGACACCGTTATGCATTAGACGGAGAAACATGTACCTCCATCGCATTTTAACGCATAACGGTGTCCCTGTCCCGCGCCGACCATCGCCGATAGTGTAAAGGAGCCATTATAGTTTCCAAAATAGCGATTTAAATAACTACAACTTAGAAAAGTTGAAATAACCCCGACATTTTCATTTCAAAGTACAATATCTCAAAAACAGCTGAACTGATTTTGATAAAACATGGCTTAGAACACTCGGGGTAAAATTATCTACACAAAAAAACCGCATTCAAATCGGTCCATCCGTTTGGCAGCTATGATACCACAGACAGATACACAGACAGACACGTTAAACTTATAACACCCCTCTTTTTTCGTCGGGGGTTAGAAAGTTTTTTTTACCCACTTTTACAAAACATTCAATATCTGTTCCTAACATAATTATATTGGGCGGCCTGGCTGCCACGGTCAATAGTAATCTTGTCAATCTTGTCATTACTCATTAGCCGTCAAATTTACTATTGACCGCCACCGCAGGCCGCGCCAGTGTGATTTAAGTCTTACATTCTGACCCCGTATCACGGTCGGCCTTATCATATCACACGATAAGTGACAAGATAGAGCGTCGTAACTGGCTGATACCGTTCGATAGAGCAAGACGACGCTCCTATCTTGCCCCCTATTCTGTAACTTGTGTTAAGCTCACCGCTACGCTCACCCACAAATATATCTAGACACCGCAATGCGTAGTGACTAAGCGTAGGTAGAGGTCTAGTTTCGTGACGGGTAACCGGAGGGGTTGACGGGGGTAGACGCCTAGACCCCGTATCATGGTCGGCTTTATCATATCACACGATAAGTGACAAGGTAGAGCGTCGTCACTGGATGATACCGTTCGATAGAACGAGACGACGCTCCTATCTTGTCACTTATCGCGTGATAAGGCCGACCATGATACGAGGTATATAGGATTGTACAAAGTGGAGGAAAGCAAGTAGGAAAGCGGACCCTGGCAAAGGCCGGGATAACGCTAGGTAGAAGAAGAAATAATATCAAACTTTAATGTAGGGCAGATGCCCCAGTTCTGGCCACTTTAAGACTGATTGTCTGTTCAGGCGTCCGTAATTTTGTGTCAATATGGAACTATGACACTCTTTATGTTCTAGGTTATTGAGGATATATTACTGTAGTAATACATATCTTCGCTTTTAATATTCTGACATTCCTTTTTTTTATACACAATTAAATGACAGAAAAGAGTCCGCGAACAAACTTTTGGCCACTTTTTACCCATTTGTGGCCACATGTATGTGCCAGTTTTGGCCACATTAAAATTGACCAAAAAACAAACATCAGTTACAATCAAACAGTTTTATTGACATATTTATTTGTAGGTAAGTTACATTTTGAACATTGAAACTAATCTCTGCCAAGATATATATCTTATTCAAATTGTCTTAGGCTAGTTTTTTTTTGTTACATATAGGTACGCATTTGACCACTATCTTACCTAATGGTAAGTGATGATGAGGTCGAGGGTGTTACATGCATACACGGAATATCGAAACGGAATATTTCTGTTCTGTGCATGCATACCTAAATAGTGTAATGTTAGGTAATAAGTAGTTCCTAGTGAGATCTTTTAGTAGGTATTTTGTACTAACTTTAGAAAACTCCCAATACTTTTCAATTTCTAGTCTCTGCGTGAAAAACATTCAATTTTGTACGATTTTTGGGACAGATACCTAAGTGGCCAGAACTAGGTTAGTATGTGTGCCAGTTATAGCCATGTACATGGCCATAAAAGGAGAAATCCCCAAATTAAAAAGCCAGTTTTGGCCACTAGTCATAGCGCAATATCTCATATGCACGTCAAAAAAATAACCTTAAATATCCTTAGAAAATACTTTTGACATGTATGTTAAACAATAATCTCAAAAATAATATAGAAGAATTCCAAAAAATATGACGGATTACTCGCCTTCCAACCTTGGTGTTTTAATTAACAATTTAGCAATATATACGTGGCGCGACAAAACATTGCTCCTGTGAACTGAATGACAAGTAACACATGAAAGATGACAGCGTCATCTGTTTTGCTATGATTTACTCTTGTATCTACTATAAACCATAGACTTGTACAGTTTTCTGTTCCTTAGTAAACTCAATTTAAAGTTGAAAATGGCCAAAACCGGCACAGTGGCCAGAACCGGGGCATCTGCTATTATTATAGTACCCTTCCTGGCCTTACCCTTGTCTTCCAAAAATTACGATTTATCCGTATATTTAAACACAAAGGTAATGAAGATATTTTTATCGCAAGAACAGTATATCTTAATCACAGGAGTTCTGGGTCATACTGCCGACCGTGCTCTCTTAGCACAATTGTCTTGAACGCTTAAAAAGAGGCACCAGCATACATTTATATAATTTGTTGATGATATCGAATAAACTATTTTTTTTTTTAATACTCCAATTTAGGTTCGCGTCTTACCCGTGGACACTATAAAAGTTAAGGGCTTCTATTCGATAAAAACCTGATTTATATTATGCAGGTGAGCTCTTAATTATTGACCACAGGAAAGACAAATTTTACTTATACAGTGTGTTCGGGTGAACCCAGTGTATAAACGAAATTCGTCTCTCCTGTGGTCAATAATTAAGAGCTCACGTGCATATAAATCAGGTTTTTATCGAATAGTCATACATAAGAAGAGACGCTGTTTATGCGGATTAAGAATCCAAACCAAAATTAGGCTTCGTGGCCCTTAACTTTTATAGTGTCCACGGGAAAGACGCGAACCTAAATTTGAGTATGACCCTTCTATGTTCGATCTCAATTAGACATGCAATATAATTAATAAGTAGTTTGATTGTAATAGCATACAAAAATTATAAACAATTTAAAGTTAATTTGATACAGTTATATTATAGCCCTTTAGTCGTATAGAGAGTAAACCTAAGTCAAAGAGTGAAGTAAGTATGACCGGACTGTCAGTCCCGAAATGACCGGAAGTAGGTACTACATTGGCAGGACGGCGTCAAAGTTGCCAAGTTTGGCACCGCCCAGCAGCGCCTGTTCTTCTAAGTCTGTGCTACTAAGTACTTCCGGCCATTTCAGGACTGACAGACTTACTCGTAAATGATGCCACATGGCCCGTACTGTTGTCACATGACGTAAATATTAATATTATATTTTCTTTTGTTTTCTTGCTCAGCACAACTTTCTCTGCCTGCTGCCATGCATTTTATGTTGTCATGAGTCGTGTAGGTGTATTGGGAGTGGACTTACGGTCTATAAGGCAGTTGTTGTTACAAGCTCGCGCACCCACTCTACTGCAGTTTCAATCGCACACACTCATACAGCCGCGCATAATACCTAGTAAAAATTAGGACTTTTAAGCTCAAGTTCGAGTCAAGTATCCCCTTCCATGCGCGCTAAATCGCTACTAATAGGAATGTGAATAAGAACGTGGCAGTAGTGCATATAAGTAGGCATAACTAGCTACCGAGTAAATAATAGACCAACTTAATGTGTACTTAGAAAGGTCAACTGGCGCGTGTCGATGTAACAAAGAAGGACAGGCAACTACGGAACCCTTAACTGCGAGCTTTTTATTATACATTTTATCAACACAAAATCTCACAAGGGCTAAGTTTTAGATTTACTAAAATTGACAGATCAAAGATATCGTTAGGCACATACCTACCTTTATTTTTTAAACCACATTTAGTAAATAATCTCATGCCAATATACTAGACGGGAAGGTATTCTATAGTAGAATACTCGCTGGCAGTATAAAATACGGCGAGGCATATCGTGCCTGGGCGGAGTAAGGAAGCGATCGCGTGACGAGTCCATTTATTCAATAAGGTTCTTCTTTCAGTCCGCCATAACGACGTCGACGTCAGCTCACTCGCAAAAACCGCGACCGGCACTTTTTTTTTTTTTTAACAAACGTACACCCCTAATTCTTCTACTGGATAACTAACCTACTCGAACGTTTTTACTACAAGTACAGATTACTGCCCTACTAATTGTACTTGTAGTAATCGTCATTTTTGTGATTTTCACTTTTTTGCAAAAATGACATCCCAAGGAGATAGTATATATACGTAAAAAATATATCATAAGTATTTCTTATCAAAAACATGTTTTTCATTTAACATGAAACGCAGTACTTGCACCTAAATGATACTTTTGCTAAAAAGATCTGCAACATTAAGCATGTGCTAAAAGATTATGCAGTACTTGCTACGTTTGTCAAACTAACTAGAAGTATGGTTTATTAATTTAACTTCTAGTTAGTTTAAAACCATACCTATGTTCTACCAACGAATGGATAATTGTTAAGAATTTAGGGGTCAAATTACAGAAGGGACGCGTACAAAAAAGTTTTGTGAATAGAGATAGTCACACGGCTTGTTTAGCGGTTAATGTATTCTGAGCGGTAAGGGTGAAATGAGCTTTTTGATGAATTTTGTAGCAAACTTCTCTATAGATATTAAAATGATCCAGGCTGGGAAAATAATAAAAGATCCACGACGTCGTTTTTAAGAGTAGTTTGTGTCTCAAGGGAGCAAAATGATATATTGACGGCGAGGGCGCGGTATATTGAATCTTGAGTGTAACAAAGGATTCACGCCCAAGACGGATATAATTATGGCATACTAGCTGCCCGGCCCGGCTTTGCACTTATTACCCGTTTCCCAGTAGGAATGAAGCATTTTCCCACGGTAAAAAGTAGCCTATGAAAGAATTTTTGAAATCGGTAGTTTTAGAGTTAATTCATTACAAACATACACACACACAAAAATACAAATCTTTCCTCTTTATAATAGTAGTATAGATGTGGCCGAATGGCACATACTGTTTTCACATCAGCTATTCGGATAAGGGCTTTTTCTTCCCTGCTAGGGGGATCAAAGTGGCACTTTTCTGTTCCAGGACATGTTGTTGCCAGAATAAAAAAATATATCCCAATGAATACATGAAAATAGTATACCTACACATAATCGATTACTTATTTTTTTAAATCGATATCTTGCATATATTTTTTAACTTGACTACTATTCTTACTACTACTAACGTAATAAAATACAAGTAATTATATGTTATTCAAAGTAACACTATAATCAGTAGGTTTATAATAATTAATTTAATACAGCTACTCACCTAATACATGTGTTTTATTACTGATATATTTCATTATCCTCATAGGTGATGTGAAAAGCAGTATGAGTCACACGGAAGCAAAATTATTTCCAACTTGGGCGTGAACACTTGAATCCCTCACTTCTACCACACACGACACAATCTACTATTTCACACCTTTCATTCGGAAAAGTAAGTTTTGCTCCACGACGAGAGGGACCAAAACGCTACTTTTCTGTTCAAGCTACTTTTTTAATTTATACATTGGCATTGGAATATTTGTACGCAATGTGCCAATTGAACACAGATGTTAATAAAATAATCGATTGTAATTTCATCGTAGTCGATTCAAAACGAACATATTTCAAGTTTTAACTATAACAATGTTGTATAAAAATTTATAAATATCTCGTAATATTTAAAAATTAGTAATAAAAATTAAGATAATTTAGATATATTTTAACAATAGCTTTTTTTAAATTTCCTCATAGACGGTGTGAAAAATAGTGTGTCACTCGGAAGCAAAATTATTTTCGTCTCGGGCGTAAACACTTTTATCCCTCACTACGCTCAGGACCCTACGTTAGAATCCCTCGCTACGTTCAGGATTCAATACACCGCCCTCGCCGTAAATATACTATTTTGCTCCCTTGTGACACAAATAACTATTTCATACCTTCTAAGAGGGCAACAATCGCTTTTTTCTGAATATCAGGGGAGAAAACTTCGACTTTGATCCCTCATTCGAGGACAACAAAGGCTCTTTTCTGAGAATAACCGGTATGAAAAAAATATCGCTAACGAATTCTTTCAATCCATAGTAATATTATAAATGCGTGTGTCTGTCCGTTTGTTTATCTGTAAAATTAAATTTAAAATAGAGGTAGTTTGAGTCCCGGGGAAAGACATCGGATAGTTTTTTTCTGGGAAATCATCCCATAAGGGGATAAAAATTATTTACTAAGGCAAGGTAATAAAATGTAAATTATATTGTTCCTTAAAGTGACATAGTTGAAATATAGAGAGAACCAAGCATAACATTAATTTGCATATAAAATGAATAATTGTCTTATTTGTATCAAACCATAGATTTATAGCTAGTTTTAAAGAAAATAACAAAACTTAGAAACGAGTACCACGTGAACGGATTCGCGGGCAGAAGCTAGTACCTACTTATATATAAATTTTCATATAAACTGGGGTAATAGAAGAGGGTAAAATCTGTTAAAATCCGCTCAACGAGTAAGTGGCATTGCTTTCGACATTAATCGCAAGTTTTGTGAGTCACATACCTATCTACACTTATATAGGTACATCAAAGAATCGGTTATCATACGATACGATACCCAAAAAATATACCATACAAGTCATTAATGTCATTATCTAGCCAACCAATTCATTCCATGGTACTGTGGTATCAACTGGTTAGAACTACTTAGATATACATAACTAGGTAAAGTAGTAATATTATTTTGAATTATTTTTTTCTCATTGTCGATGCTTGTTAAAAAGTCGTAGCGCTGTCGTAGCGATGTTGTAGCACGTCGTAGCTAGACGGAGTAAAAAGGATTCCGGTTTCGGTTTTCGGTTCCCGCTTTTCCGTACCACCTGTGATGACCCTGCACGGCTATTACAATACGGCGCGCGAGCTCTCTCGATTTTTCTTGCATTATCCGTCTCTCTCTTATTAGAACACTTAGAGAGAGACGTATAGTGCGCCGTCTTGTGATAGCCGTGCTTGTAGTACGTGTCGTAGGTTAAGTAATGAAATAGTCCCTGGGCGACCGAGCTCTGCTCGGGTAAAAATAAGGAGAAATAGTAGATTGTTAACCAAGGGCTGAAAGGCACCCATTTCTGAAGAGATATTTTGGCACTCGAACGAAGTGAGAGCGCCAATGGTTCGAGTCAGAAATGGGTGACTTTCACCCGAGTTAAACACTCTGCTTTTCATATCGAATAAGAGGAAAGTAAAAATTATCCATAATCGTGACGTCATCAGAGCAGAAAGAATACTTAGTCCCATCTCACCTGTTTTCTAAGGAAAAAGGCAAATATCTATGTCGCTTGCGCTTATGGTTATATGGTGTAATGACGTCACTCACGAGAAAAAAATGGTGGTCGGTGTTTTCGGTCACTTGATATATAAGTAGATAATAAAACTACGACTTTAATTTTGAAATTCAAAATATTTATTTATGTTTTTATAACCAAATAGATTATATTCGTATATCCTCAAGTCAAAACTATATTAATGGCATAGTTTCATAATTTAATTGTGATAGACGAAAATAGCCTGTTCGAATATTTTCATACTATTTGTATTTATTATTAGTATTAGTTGAAAAGTGGCTGTATGCCTTTCTGCCTTAGCTCACATGTACAACTATAAGTAAAAAAAAAGTTTTGTGGGTGTATTCCATTTGTCACCACCTCATAGAGCCTAGTGAATATTTTAGCTAAAATAAAATTAATGAATTTACAAGATAAATATATTTTATATTTAATAAAATAAATTTCATGAAATAGTAAGAATAAAATTATTTCCCTTTGTCAGTGGCGGGATAAGTATTGATATTTATTAGAATATTTTCCCGCATAATGCTTATAAGGCGAGAACTAATTGGAGTACACCACTTTTCTGCACTAGAGCAGAAACGTATCACTTTCAGCACACTTTTTAGAACAGCAACGACCCACTTTCAGAGCATGAGATATGAAAACGATTTTTCCCAAATATGAGTCCTAGCTAGATCGATGTTTCGCCCCAATAAACGTCTACATTGCAAGTTTTATCGAACCGTTACAGCCGTTTTAGAGAATGTTTTTTACAAATAGATATATTTATATGCAAATATTGCTCGTTTAAAAGTATAGGATAGGATAGGTGATAATGATAATAGGATAATATGATACGACAACACTTTCACCGCCAAGAACCCGCGTAGAGGGCGCTCTGTTCGTAGGCGACGACTTAGCGGGAAAATCACGGCATCGGCTACGAGGTTGAAAACCAACTACACAGCCGATCTTTAAGCTTCGGGCGGCGCCGATTATACAATTATCTCTTTAATGGAAAAACAGTGACCCGTTTCACGAAGCTACAAATTTCAATTTTACAATTCTAAACCGGCATTACTGCTCAAATGGCCTACCGTTAA
This sequence comes from Epinotia demarniana, assembly GCA_945867215.1. Classification (NCBI taxonomy): domain Eukaryota; kingdom Metazoa; phylum Arthropoda; class Insecta; order Lepidoptera; family Tortricidae; genus Epinotia; species Epinotia demarniana. Next base: position 21,409,640 of record OX244259.1, read on the forward strand.
CGGCCGAGTGCTTCAGCTACACGAGGAGACGCTACACAAGCGAAATCGGCAGGACTGCCAAGCAAGACCACAGAAAATCTAGTATGGAGTGACCCTGATTTGGTTGGCCGCCGTGCTTCCGCACTTATCCACACGGACACAGGCTTGTCGATTTCGCTCGAGTAGCGTCTCCTTTACGTGTTCAAACTGTGTTTTAATTAAAAGTAAGTACCGTCGTTAGCTTTAGGCTTGCATCAGGCCTTTACTTATTTGCAATTACTTAAACTGTCCCGAGAATAATGAATAGGTAAGAAGTTTTGTCGAGTGTTTTAAATCAGTAGCGGCATTGTGCGGACGCGGCCGGCAGAACGGAACGGCAGCGCCCCTTTCTTTCTGTGTGCTCGCTCGTTCCGCACTCGACGCTCTTTATTTATGTGACATGTATTTAAATTATTAATTACGACTACGACCCGGGTATTTCGTTTATGTTTAAATTATCACTCTCGTTCTGTGAATGGTGCATAAACTAGGTACTTAATCATTATTTTTTAGTTTTAACAAAGATACATTTTACAAGGTTACAGTCATATTTAGATACTCTTTTTATAAGTAATACTAGCTTCTGCCCGCGACTCCGTCCGCGCGGAACTCGTTTATATCGCAGCTCCATACAAACTCTCCCCCCATTTTAGGGGAGTGGGGGGTTAGAAAGAGACAAAAAGTAGCCTATGTTCTCTATCCCTTCAACTATCTCCACATAAAAAATCACGTTAATTCGTCAATCCGTTTTGCCGTGAAAGACGGACAAACAAACAACACACTTTTTCCATTTATAATATTAGTATGGTTGTTATGAACCTATTAGTTTAGCTCTAGACACATAGTCCTAGAATCCATATTGTAGGAACGGAATATTTTGAATTTGTCATTACAAAATACAGCCGAATTGAGAACCTCCTCCTTTTTTTTTGAAGTCGGTTAAAAATATGTAATCATCTCTAAATCAAGTACCATTTCCGTAAATATGCACAGAATAGGTACCTATGTTAACCCTAACCTAACCTAACCTAACCTAACCTAAAGGTTATATACTTAGTATTCTCGCGATATGTTTCTCACTCATTTTAATTTGACATGGTGTCCAAAACATGCACCAATAATAAAAATAAAAATAGAGCTACGGTAGCCTAGTGGTTCAGGTATGCGGCTGTCAAGCGGCGGTCGTGCGTGGGTTCGAATCCCGGCTCGTGCCAATGAGTTTTTCGGAACTTATGCACGGAATATTTACCGCTAGCTTTTCGCTGAAGGAAAACATCTAGTGTTGCCTTGTTTGGAAGGTCAGATTTTGGCAGTCGCTTTCGTAAAACTTGGGATTAGGTGTCAAATCGGACCCCGGGCTCCTTTAGGGGCATTACTAGGAATAACGCTAGGAGGATGATGAATAATTAAAAAAAATGGTTGGCAATCACTGGTATAATGCTGCTGCCATATTATGTGACCAATAATTACAAGCCAGGCCTGTTTTTGATAGACACGGGTTGAGAAATACTTACGTTCCTAAAAAAAGTAATAAACCAAGTTACCAGTGAGCAAGTCCGCCGAGTAGCTGGGCGCGCGCTCGATGGTGGAGCAGTTCCAGCGGTCGCCGGCGTGCGCGGCGAGGCAGGCGGCGCGCGCCAGCCGCGCCGCCGCTGCCACGTGCGCCATCGCTGCGGGCTGCCGCCGGCACGCGCGGGCCTGCGACACCAATTACCAATTTAGTTACCATATTTAGTTACAGCCTTTCTTATGTTGTGGTGCAATAATATTACATTCCTATACAGAAGCCGGGAAGTAAGGGGTTGCCGGCCAAGTACATATAGAGGATACGACGAGACGGATAGTTATGAGGCTGGCAACCCCTTTTCACGCTGAGGTGTGCTTTTCTCAAATATGCAATGAAATTAATAAAAAAAACTCAATGAAATCAAATTTAAATTTTCATGGCTGAACGCCGTAATGCTTATGCCACAAATTGTGGAATGTACTAGTCCTCCAATTTTGTATGAAATGCCATAACGGGTCTCTCGTCTCGCTGGCGCCCGAAACGAAATACTTCGTAGCCCATTATATGAAGAACACCCGAACGTCAATATTTCATTGCTTGTTTGAGAAAAGATTATTATTATTATATTATTATCAACGTAGGTATACCTGCTGAGAGGTTGGAACTTGATTATTCGAATAATCGAATATATTGAATATTCGGTTCATGTTGAATTTCGAATAGGGGTATTCGAATATATGTTAATGAATGTGTGTGCAGGGTTGGAGTGTGTTGTGGGCGATGGGCTAGCTATCTATCACTTTTTACTTACTGAAATAGACATCGATGCCATCAAAGCCATTGCGAGCCTTTTCCATTATGCTTATTTTTTCGGTGACATTGTGAAACGTGCATTGCACTTGAATTTTTCGTCCGTACCGAGTTAAGGAGAAGCTACAACTACGATATTGCCGGACGGCCAAGTAAGGTCACAGTTAATCTAGTGTGGAGTGGCGAGTGACATTGATTTGGGCGGCCGCCGTGCTTCCGACACGCATCCTCACGAGCCGAATCACGCGTCGGCCCGTCGGCCGGCAACGGCATGCAGTCCGGCCGATATCGGCCCGTGTAGCGGCCCTTTAGCACGGTACCTAATTAGATCAAGCACGCACTAAATCCCCCACACCGTTGTCTAGTGCACTGCATGCAGTGAGGTCTAAATGCCGCTTTTATAAGAAAATAAACATACAAATACTTTGAAGTTCGGCTCCTTTAAAGGAGTTACTTATTCTAATACTAGCTGTACCTGCGACTTTGTTTGCATGGTAATGTGGTGGGAGTTAACGAATTTCTTATTTTGGACTAAGGACACATGCAGTTCTAATTTAACCTTTCAAGTAAAACGTTGAACTAACCTATTTTAGCTAAAATGCCGTTATAATTCTTTTCTTTGATGTTTAAAATAGTAAGAAAGGGACAAAACTCGTTTTATGGGGTAATAGTTTAGTAGATGTTTGTGGCTATAGATCCAACAAGTAGGACACAGGCTGCAGCATTAAATGTTTATATATCTTCTTCTCTACATATTTATAATATAACACTGTTTTATATTAAATCAATACAAACGTGATGACTGAAATCATCTTGAGTCACTCCGACTCTCAGGTAAAGATGTGTATAGAATTAATAAATAGATTTAATAATCCTTTCGAGTACCCGGAGTAGGTACCCATTGACCAGTAAGTGTTTACGCGGAACAAAAGATCTCTTTTTTTAACATCTGAATTTATATTTTCGAAGCTATACCTAACCACTAACTAAATTCTAGAACCATAACGCGAGTCCGAGTCCCTTTCTATTAAAGGTAATTGATGTAATTATTAGAAATATTAAAGTAAAATGTTAATTTTTTCATATTGCAATGTTTCAGATCGCACTATCACATTCTGCCGATCTTCTGTATGTTCCCGCCATTGTCAACTTAAGGAATGTGTATTGCAGGCTTTATGATAAAAGTTTTATCTGTATGTTGGCCGATTCTTGTGTCTCTATATAGGCTGAATGTCAACTTGAAGGCGCGAAGTACGAAGTAAAATACCGCCTAAATACCTATCTGACTGACGCGCTTGATAATTAATGTTTTTAAAAAAAGGGGCTCGTTCTATACTGATTTAATATAGTTTTACTGTTTATTGCTGATAAATATAAATACTGACGAACCAGCACGGCTATCACAAGACGGCGCGCGAGGCTCTCTATTTTTCTCGAACTATCCGTCTCTCTCGTAATAGACAACTTAGAAAGAGACGTATAGTGCGAGAAAAATCGAGAGAGCTCCCGCGCCATCTTGTGATAGACGTTAAGTATCGTGACAAATACTCAGCGTGTAATCTTGCAGAAACTCATAAACCTAGACTTTTGGCTGAACGCGAGACAACGCTAGGCCATGCCATTAAAAAAAAAGGAAAGCCAGACTTTTGACGTTATTTTGTTGAAATTTGTTGACACATTTATTGAAATTACGCCTCAATACGAATTTAGCGCGTATAAGTTTCCATATCAGAATCGATTATTTTTTTATGCTTTAGAATTTAATATGCGTTTTGTGAAGGTCTATCACAACACCGGATGGAAATTATTACTGTTAGTTAGATATGGCAAGTCCGCCATTTTGACGTCACTGACAGTTGACGGATATGGCGACTATGATTTCGAGCAAAAGAACTGAATAATTTAATGAGGTCAAATGTTTCCGAAAATTAATTAACTGTCGCAGTTAGATAAAAACTATCCTAAACGGAAGCTAGAGTAATAATGTACTTATGAAAAAATCTACATGTTTTTCCGTTCATGGGAAGCCGAGATCATTCGGGACACGTAAATGCTTAGTTTGATACTGGCTGATTCCATTTTCAAATTAGAGATTTATTATAAGTGAGAGATTATTCGTATAACTCCGAAAAAAGACCGAACTGTTTCAAAAATCTAATATTTGCATGCCTGCAGTGACGACAGTAGGTATTTATTTTTTATGGTTCTGTACCTACGAAAAGGAACTGTAAAAGTGCAGTAGAAGTTGTTATGGATGTTTGTTGTTCTTTAATTCGGTCCGTACTGTAGCTACAGTTCGCAAAATATGAATTGTACCTGGCCGGCCCACAGCGCCCCATCACGCCGCGCTGCCGCGCAATCAAGCTCCGTCCAGTTGCCCTCCCTCTCGTGCAGGGCCCTGTGACAACCAAACAACTCGGTGTTATTGTATTACGCCTTAGCAACGATTAATGATTATAGATCGTTCTGTTACGAAGAATCGCCCACTCTCATCTACGCTACGCACAAAACACTAACTACACTCGAGAGGAATTAACTTTATATTAGATTTTTTGTATATGCGGGACATATTGTTAATTACCACTAGTTTATAAATATTTATGCATCGTGAATTCTAATGTCACATGTTAGATTTTAAATTATTATGCCTACCGGCGAAACACAGAGCCACAATGCGGACACACGCTACAGAGCTACAAACCTTTCACACCACCACACTACCCTATAACCGATGTTTACAAAAAAAGGACGTTCTATATTCTTTGTCATTATTCCTACCAGGTTCCTACTCATAAAGTAGGTAGTTACGCAATTAAGCGTGGACCACATCCTTCCCATTCAACTAGGTTAATTGTCTTGGCATATACATAAAATATGAGGCACATTGTGGTTACACGATGGAAACTAATTAAACCGTAGATTAGATTACTCTTCCTTAAATGAGAAGTTTTTGTTTATCTGACATGGTGTAACAAAATAACGTGACCCTTGGTTTGCTGAGTTGTCACACTACGCAAATCATGCGCGCACTTGTACGGATAGCAAATGGGTAGCAACCGTTTCTCGGTTAGGGCTCGCAATAATTCATCTAGTCTTGTGCTCTTGTAGTTAAATACGCGTAAGCGGGAGCAAAAAGCGCGATGACCAAAAATAATTAATATTATGAGTATTCCTTTATTAATTAAAATAGAGACATAAGACTAGAAGTTTGGACTTCTGAATTGGAAAGGGGCATAATATTTTCAAAAAAAAAAATCTAATCGTCGACGAGACGAGAATAACTACCTTCCTCCTCTTTCTAATTTATACAGTGCAAGTCATGTGCAAGTGAAACACGAGAGGCTGAGGCTCGCGCTATTCGACTTGATAGCAAGCTGTTATGTCCTCCAGCCAATTTTCCAGGTTTGATATCCTGATTACTAAGTGGATGCATATTGAAACAAAACTAGGAATTATTTTGTATTGTAATGTATTTGTATTTCGCTATTGGCAGGTGAGTAACACTAGATTAGCAATTATGTAAGTGCACAAACTGGTTAGAATATATGGTGGATGTCGTGATCATTTTCATAAACGGATAAAAGTGCTTCCGTTTTTTCCAATGCGTGTATTGTTAGTAAGTAAGTACAATGCTAAAGCATTATATTTCTAGGAGTGTTTTGCTGTTGATTTCGCCGGCTGGGGTGTGTCCTGGCGCCGCGCCGACTCCGGTCTCTGGCCACGTTGGAAAGCCTCGCACATTTCGTACAAGTAATTCGGAAGGAAATCCGTTGCGTCGGCTTCTCTACGTCGAAGCATCCTGTACGCTTCCCGGAGCGTCGGCTTCGGAGACAGCCTCAGCTCCAGCTCCACGGCTGACGGGAAATGAGCAGCTAGTGAATACACTATCTCTAGGTCAGAGGGCGGTGGATTTAAGTGTCTATAGCTGGAAACTTTCTGCAGAAAATATTCCGACATCGACATCTGCTGGTTAGCCTCGTCATACTTTCCCAACTTCATATCATACAGGGCCGCCTTTTGTCTATCGGGTCCCCAAAACTCTTCTTCAAATGCCTTAAAAAAGTTGTCGGTATCTTTAAATTCACTTTTGAAACAGCGAGCCCACATCAGGGGCACGCCTTCGAAGCATGAAACAATAAAAGCAAGTTGTTTTTCTACGGGCATGTTTAGCTCAGATATGTAGTATTTTACATATTCTACGAAGTCCATAGGATGCGTGTCACCAATGTCATCGAAATGTGGTCTCTTATATGCGGAAGCCATGATCCAATCGTTAATATTATCAGTTAAGGATTGAATGGTTGCTTTAGCGTAACTCTTGGTGTCTTTGTCATCTAATTCGACTATTTTAGGACCACCTTCATGTGTTATGTTAGATTTTTCGAAAACCCCAGCGGTTTTTCCCAAATTCGGAAGAGACATGTGACTACGGAGCCGCGATGATGGCATGTTTTTATACACGTCTTCTTGGCTTTGAGAAAACCGAACCCCATATCCCAAAGCAGTGGGCTTGCACAGTTCCGCGGCCTCGGGCCCGAGCCGCCCGTCGCAGTGCTTCTCCTGGCCGACTGACGTAGATATTTTATCAACCATGTCGGACAAATTTGTTACGGATGTTTTGATTTGACGTAAATCAACAAACAAACTCATTATCACTGGATATCAAAATAATTAATGTATAATTCTTATCATGTTTTCTGGATCTGAAACAAAATAAATAAGCAGTTAAGAAGGTGTCTAGAGTAGGCACAACCCATGAAATAGTAGGTACGGCACGCACAAGAATTCACCTTTGGCAATATTATCTGGAGCCAAAAATTGTGAGGTTACTTAATCTTTATTTTATTTGTGGCCATCTTTCTTGAAATAAACAATCCAATATAATATTTCATGATACCTGCTAATATTATAAATGTAAAAGTGTGTCTGTCTTTCTGTCTGTCTGTTACTTCTTCACGCTTAAACCGCTGAACCGATTTAGATGAAATTTGGTATAGAGATAGGGGCATCCCGGGGAAGGACATTGGATAGTTTTTAACCCAGAAAACATCCACCAAGAGGGTGAGATGTGGGGTGAGTTTGTATGGAGCTACGAGTCGCTGGCAGAAGCTATAATATCATAATATTAGCAGGTAAATACCTACCTAAAATACTCGTGTGAACTTGTTTAAGTGTTATTCCTCGTGCACCTACTCGATACAGAAAATAATAAAGAACAGAAAACAATAAAGAAAAAGTTTTACAGTCGGAAAAAAAATGTACCAATAATTGATTGATTGTTCTTGGTGAGGTAGGGCACAGTGAAATTTCATCCCGCTCGAATCCGTTGTGTTGAGAGCGAGGGCATTTTGTTCCCTCAGCACTCAACACGGCGAATCGTCAAACATATCGTCGGTCGGCAACGCCCATGTTACTCCTTTGGAGTTGCATGCGTCTATAGGCTGCAGTGTCCGCGTACCATCAGGCGGGCCGTACGCTTGTTTGCCACCGTCGTTGTACAAAAAAATGATTTTTTGACAGACTTTCTAAGTTACATTGAGTTAATAACTCAGGGCCACTTTCTGCCTCCATCATCAGATCAACTCGGTGGCGCCATTATATTGTATTTTCACTGACTTTACTAAAGATCAACTCAATCGGATACCAGCAAGAGGCTGGAAAATGGTTTGCAAAATTTGATTACTTACATAACGAACAAGGTAAGTTAAATAAAAGCTTGTAAAAGCCAAGGAGTGCAAGAGAGTGCGTGCGTAATAAGTTAGTGAGTAAATGGAGCTTACGTGCGACGAGGCCGACAGGGCACACCGTACTACCCGCCGCCGCCGGGGATCGGGGATGCCCACGCCGTACTTGCCGCTTTTTATACAGCTCAAGTTACGGTAACTGGGTTATCGTAGACGGAGTAATAAATTCCATTGATGTTTCGTCGTGCCTGCCTGCCTGCCAAGGACATGCGTTACCGATTGTTATTTCCAATATTCTAAGGGGAGCGCGTTGTCCCAGTTTCGCTCATCGCTTAAAAGTACCTACAGTTTTGCAATAGAGAGAAGTGCGTAAACAACAACAAACCAATTTTATTTCAGTCGTATACCGCTCACTTGGGACCTATTTTATACTTGGAACCTACCTGTGTGCATATATACAGTCAAGGAAATTGAAACTGAAAATGACAATAAGAAATATTAATACATCACAAACTATTTGTATTTTTCTTTCAGTTAAGAAAAATCCAGCCAAATGCGAGTCGGAGTCGGGTACGAAGGGTTCCGTTACAAACTAACGTTTCTTCAGAAACTCATGTTACTTAGGCGTACTATTATCTATTCTGTGCTTAGGCCCACGGCACAGCCCACGGTCTGAATGTCATCGGGGCGACGAGCACCAGCTCAAAAGTTCAATCCGCGAACGCCTGCTCTAGCCCATGCTCCAGCGTCTTTTTTATATAAGAAGTATGGTTTTAGGTTTTATTGTCACGTGCAAAAACTCATAATTTTTCTACAAAGTTTCAAGTGTCTAGCTATAAAAAAAGTTCCCTGTTAAAACCTTGCACCCCTTTTTAACCCACTTAGGGATACAATTTTCAAAAATCCATTCTTAACCCTTGCCTACTTTATAAAATGAAGTTCTGATGTAAAGACTAACATACATACAATTACAAAATTAAAAACTAATTATTAAAGTAATTAATATGCCTACTGACACAATTATTTTAGCCCTGAATTTAATTCTAGGTACACATCGTATAAAGTAGGTATGTGCTATGGGTGAACGCTACCTAGAGTCATTGACACGGGAATGGACGGCAGGTACCCTACTTCACGTCATGGAGGTAATTGGAACAGGATATTGCTGCAGCTCTATTAATGATTGCCGTGTTGCGCTCCGTAAACCGATATTCGTGTAATGCGAAGGGTGCCGGCGGGAGCTTGCACGCGACGTCATGACATGACGTAAATGAAGACCGAAAGAGCTTACAGTTCGCAGGCTAATTTTGTAATGCGAACTTTATAGGGTTGCGACGCTGGTCGTGCCACCGGTGCACCAAGGGCCCCAGGCATAACGAATACTTATTCAGCGGGCCCACCAACGCAACCCTTAAAAAATGGTTATTGTCGCGAAACGACGCAATAGCGGTTGGGTCGGGACACGGAGTCACGAGCACAAAGCTTCCGTAGCCGCGTCCATTATGGATAATTCATGCGGAATGTAATTGTTCCGTTGTCCGATTCGGCACCGGGAACATTATCGCGTTCGTCACGGCGCGCACGTGTACGAGCGATCTAATAAAATAATTCCCGTATCTAATTGTACGCGCCTATCTCGATCTAGGAGACAAAGAGCTCGGCGAGTTGCCGGCGAGGGGCGAAGCGATATGCTCTGTCATAGCTGCTCGTACAATGCACGCGCCACCGCTCTTTTCCTTTTTTTACTTTGTGTTTTGCTTTGTACCCTTGTGCCTGAGTAGGTATATTTGTGATTTAATTTCTCAAATGCCATTTTTATTAATCACCAGCTGTGGGTCATAGTAGGTATACTTTTGTTTAGACTATCAAGGACTATTAATTATACCTATATTAACCTAGGTAACCGTCAAAAATGTTCCACTCTAAAATCTCGTTTATTTCTAAATGAAAGTAAAAACCAAGTAAATGGTTTTAGAAAAGAAACATTAGAGCGGACGCGGCAGCAGCAGCGGCGGTGCTGATTCCTGTTTAATGATGATTAAATGGTGTATGATTGTGTCGGCGGCGTGCGTGCCCGCCCACGCCGCCTGCGCCAGCCGCCGCCGCCCAACACCGCTCATTTTTAACCGACTTCAAAAAAAGGAGGAGGTTCTCAATTCAGCTGTATATTTTTTTTACAATGTTTGTTACCTCTGAACTCCGTCATTGATGAGCCGATTCGATTTTTTTTGTTCGTATAAATATATTCCAGGTGGGTCCCATTTTTTTCAAAATTCAGTTATATGATGGGATCCATGAGGAATTGAGGTGACTCCTCAATTTTATTAGGCACACGTGTAGTGATTTTGGTATTTTCTGTTATAACTCGTGTATTTACATCCGGAATCATAAATTTGGTAGCGAGGAATTGATGATGGAGACCACAGATGACTTATCGAATTCCTCAATTATGTACTTAAAAGTGCAAAAGTAGGTCACAGGTTCTGGATTCCGTTGAAATAGGAACTAATGAAGTGCCATTGGTGATGATCTTGGGGAATCGATGGAAGTCCTCAAATATTATCGGCCCACATACAGCGATTCGGTTTTTTTCTATAGTAATCAACGCATTTGCTATCGGAAATCAGTTTATGTAGTAAATTGTAAAAAATAATAGGAAATGTTGTCGTGGCTTGGCGGAGTACTAAATTGAAGTCGGTTAAAACTTTTGTTTTTAAAGTTCCCCTCAACCCCTCAATTCCTCATAGAACCCATAATCTAACTTAATTTTGAAAAAAATGGGACCCACCTGGAATATATTTATACGAACAAAAAAATCGAATCGGCACATCAATGACGGAGTTCTGAGGTAACAAACATTGAAAAAAAAAAATACAGCCGAATTGAGAACCTCCTCTTTTTTTTGAAGTTGGTTAAAAATAAGATTATTTAAATTCCCATTCAGCGAGGCAATGCTGCCAGCCTTCTGGGCACACTACCGCCTGGCAGCGACCTGGGCACACTACCGCCTGGCAGCGACCTGGGCACACTACCGCCTGGCAGCGACCTGGGCACACTACCGCCTGGCAGCGACCTGGGCACACTACCGCCTGGCAGCGACCTGGGCACACTACCGCCTGGCAGCGACCTGGGCACACTACCGCCTGGCAGCGACCTGGGCACACTACCGCCTGGCAGCGACCTGGGCACACTACCGCCTGGCAGCGACCTGGGCACACTACCGCCTGGCAGCGACCTGGGGCAAATTTTTTACCTTCAGTTTTAGTTTAATTCGCTTTTTCTTTTTTTTTAGTATAGTATCATGCTAATTATTTTAGTAATTCTCATCAGTTTCAATTATATCAGAATTTCGGCTTACTTACGTGTTTAAACATATTTAGAAATAATTATTTGCACGGATTCTGTAAAGTTACTAAATTCACTCTGCTTAATACTGATAAGTATGTTGATGTTGGATTAAATAAATGCAAAGTCACGCCGAAGCCCACATCCTTTTCTGCCAGATCCTAAGAAGTTAACTAGGTATAATCACATAGAAGAAATATCAATTTGTTACAATCAGTAGCAAAAGGCAAGGGGCTGCGTCCCGTCAGTGTCGCATAAACTAACACGCGTCATTACGCACCGAAGAATGATACTGTAATTATGAACCATTCGACACACGCTCCAAGAGTAATGACTGTTAAAATCAGGATTCAAGCATCCTATTTATTAAATTACCGAGGGTTAGATATCCCATGGATATTTAATAGGTACCTAATACTTACTACATATGTAGATACAATATCCCAATAGTTAAAGACTGATCTAAATTCGACTTACAACTTGATTCTGCTAATACTAGCGTCGGTTTTTATATGACTGCCAAGATGGAACAGTACCTACTCGTAATGTTTTATACCAAGTTGGTCCTATCATACACTCGATGTGATAAGAAAGCCGAGAGTGTAATGATCAAAGCTCACGTATTTCATCATGCGCGCTGTATAAACTTTATTGATTTTAGGTTTTACTCAGACATGTTCTTTACTCCCAACACAGCGCATCCTCGAGGGTGACTCTACTAACCAGCAAGACGGCTACTTCCGCATTGTGTACACCGACAACATAATGCTGGAAATCTAGCTGACATCAAGCTCTCGGTAAGATAAAATACCGCATCATCATCATCATATCATATCAGCCGAAAGACGTCCACTGCACGAACAACGTCAAAATACCGCATAGGTACTAATACAGATTCAGCCCCGCCAAATACCGCCTGCAGAGCAAGTACCTATAATAGTTGTGTTATTATGGCTGGCTGCGGTCTTCTGTAAGTTAGAGGTATTAAGTACTTACCCAGTCCGACTGGTCCAAATATGAGCAATAACAATAAGTATAGATATAACTGCGGGTAGGTATCTACCGTGGGTCGGGCTCGTGAAATAGAAACCCTCCCAAATGAAACCAAGCGTGAGTACCTATTGCTCTAATTTGGCACAGCATCATATAAAATACCCGTTTGTATATTCTGAACACGCGTACACATTAATTTATATCACGGCACGGCAAATCCCGTTCCCAATTTAAATGTAAATAGCTTTAAAGTAGGAAGCCCGAATAATTGAAACAAATGCAGGGATTACTTAACAAACTGTCCAATAGAGAGGCGATTTGTCTATGTCTCTACATAGATAAATATTGTATCGCATAATACCTCAACTTCTTTAATTACCAACTAGTATCGTGTATGAGAGTAGCTCAGAGTTTTCCTGAACTGTAGATACTTATTTCCCGGTAGTGAGTCCTAGACCGATTTGTCGCCCCCGTACACTCCGGGGGGCTAGCACTACTGACGCCGCGCCGCGGCGCGAGTCGAGAAGGATCTACCGTCTTCGTTCTAATTTGCACGGTGCGAGTGTGACAGGGGAGTAGGGGACGCTCAGTCGCGCGACAAGCGGCTTGTCAGCAAGTTGTGTTAGACGTAGGTACTGCATTAACAATAAGTGGGTAAGTATGTATAGTTAATCACATTGAAACTAATCCCCTCACTTATAATAAATCTCTAAATTAAAAAAGAATCAGCCAGCATCAAACTAAGCATTTTTGTGTCCCGAATGATCTCGGCTTCTTACATATTGAAATTACAAATCAATTACAGGTCAAATGTTTCCGAAAATTAATTAATCGTCGCAGTCGTATAAAAACTTAACTATCCTAAACGGAAGCTAGAGTAATAATCTACTTATGAAAAAAGTTACATGTTTTTCCGTTCATGTTCATGGGAAGCTGAAATCATGGGGGGACACAAAAATGGTTAGTTTGATACTGTCTGATTCTTTTTTTAATTTAGAAATTTATGATAAGTGAGAGATAACACAGTTTTAAAAAATATGTAAAGAAGAAGATAAATAAACATTTAATGCTGCAGCCTGTGTCCTACCTGTTGGATCTATTGCCACAAACATCTACCTACTAAACTTTTATTTCATAAAACTTAAAATACCTCTGATAAATAACACGTGTTTCGTCCCTTTCTTACTAATTTAAATATCAGATTGACAGATTTTAACGGCGTTTTAACTAAACGATCCATATACATAGGTTTGTTCAAAGTTTTACATGATAAGTAAGTAGGTTAAATTAGAACTGCATGTGCCCTATTTCCAAGAGAAGAAATCCGTCGTCCTACATTAACATGCAAACGAAGTCGCAGGTACAGCTAGTACTACATATGTTGATTTATTAAAATTATGTAGGTACTTATAACCTGATAAGATACTATAGCTTATGCCCGCGTAGAATCATAGAATGGCGTATGTAATTGGCGTAGAATCATAGAATGTAGATTCCTTCAAATTTTACCACCTACGTGATTCGCGTATTCTGTAACGTCTTAACCGACATAGGTACGCTAGAAAAGCTAGCTAGCATTGAAATAAAAATTCTAAATGCTTATAAGGCTAAATATTGAAAAAAGAAGGTGCATACGACGGTACTGCATTACTTGTTTAGGTGTGTGTCTAGAACACGCACACATTTGAAATAGTGTACATTAGCGTGCCATACGCATAATATCTGAGGTAAGCAACATGAAATTGAAAATTGGAATGTACTTAATGTTGATGGGATAGATTGCTGACACTTCCGAAGTGTACTTGCTTGGATTAAAATCTGGATTCAATTGACTGGACGCATGATTTACTCGAGGAGCCACGTTGTTCCCGCGACGTTTTGTTTATGCCTACGCTCGTGCCGCTGTCTCCGCGCACTAATGCACCCCATAAATCACGGCTACTAATTCGCGTTACTAACGCTGACGTTTATTTTTGTTGAAGCGCTGATTTTAAGTACGTTTTGTGTGTCTTGAAGGGCTAGTAACGATCGAGGGCCGTGTGAGGGCTAAGGGCCGTGCCCTATCTTTAATACTGGCATACATATTTCTTAAGTAGCCGCAATGCAGGTAGAGATAGTACTAGAACCGCGCTATAAATATAGTTATGGGAGTTTTACGGGGCCATTTCCGCACGTCGATATCCATACGTATGTCAAAAATCTTTCTTAATGACATCGGACCAATTAAGCGACAAAAAAACAGTTAAAAGTCTGATTTTAGTGGCCTGGTGCTAATATGCAACAGAGGGGAGCGGTTCAATCGTCATAAAAACTTTTTGTATAATTTGATGCAACATACATTCGAAACACATAATCTCGTATATCATAACAACTTTTGATACAATGTTTATCTATATATACAGGGCGGAAAGATCATATGCCACATGGATGGCAACTACCTTAAAATATTGTAAATAGCACATTCTGTAGAAGATTTTCCTTTGTTTTTAAAAACAATAAACTCTGCATTTATGAATTTACTAGCGGCCGCCCGCGACTTCGTCCGCGTAGATTTTTGATGATGACAAAGATATTAAAATAGGTAAGAGAATTCTATTCTTAGTTAGTTTTCTTTCAATAATAATCAAATTTTTGTATGGGAGACCTGACCGCAGACCGCAGACGCGTCCATTGCAGTGTGGCAAATTCTTTAAGGAATAACTAAATTCATTTGCTACACTAACGCCACCTGCTGACGAATAGCGTAACGTATAATAATATAAGGGGTAGAATTTTCTAAGTAGGGGTAGTATTTTCTAAGTCACTGTTATTTTTTTTATTTAATAAGTAATCTTTCTACAAAGTTTAAGTCTTTAGCAAAAAAATTAAGTTTTTCAATACAAACCTTGCACCCCTTTTAACCCACCTAGGAGTTTTTTAAATAAGTAATCCTTCTACAAAGTTCCAAGTCTCTAGCTAAGAAAATGAAGTTTATCTCATACAAACTTTGCACCCCTATTTAACCCTCTTAGGGGTGTAATTTTCTAAAACGCTGATAGTCGTTTTTTGGTATTTTAATAAAGTAATCTTTCTACAAAGTTTCAAGGTTCTAGCTAAAAAAACCTTCAACCATTTTTAATCCCCGTAGAGATGGAATTTTCTTGAACGCTGAAATTACTTTTTTTGTATTTTAATAAGTTAACTTTCTACATTTTCAAGTTTCTAGCTCAAAAGGAAATGTTTTCCTCATACAAATTTTTGCACCCATATTTAACCCGCTGACAACTGGTGTTTTGTATTCTAATGAGTAATCTTTCTACAAAGTTTCAAGTTTCTAGTTCAAAAAATAAAGTTTCATCCATACAAACTTTGTACCCCTATTTAATTCTCATAGAGGTGGAATTTTCTTAAACGCAGAAATAACTTTTTTATATTCTATTAAGTAATCTTCCCACAAAGTTTCAAGTCTCTAGTTAAAAAAATAATGTTCCCCATATACAAACATTGCACCCCTATTTAACCCCCTTAGGGGTGGAGTTTTCTAAAAAGTCGAAAATACTTTTTTGTTTAATAATAAGTTATCTTTATATAAAGTTTCAAGTTTCAAATTTAAAAAAATATGTTTCCCCCATACAAAGCTTGCACACCTATTTAACCCCCTTAGGGGTGAAGTTTTGTTCAACGATGAATACACTTTTTTTGTATCTCAATAAGTAATCTTTCTACAAAGTTTCAAGTTTGTAGCTCAAAAAATAAAATTCCCTCTATACAAACTTTGTAGCCCTATTTAACCCCTTTAAGGGAAGAATTTTCTTTAACGCAGAAATAACTCTTTTTGTATTCTGATAAGTAATCTTACTACAAAGTTTCAAGTCTCTAGTTCATACAATAATGTTCCCCCCATACAAACTTTGCACCCCTACTCAACCCCCTAAGGGGTGGAGTTTTCTAAAACGCATAAATTACTTTTTTGTATCTTAATAAGTAATCGTTCTACAAAGTCTCTGGCTCAAAAAACAAGTTTCCCCCAAACTAACTTTTCATCCCTTTTTAACCACCTTTAGAGTGGCTTTTTCCAAAACGCAGAAATTACTTTTTTTGTATTTTAATCAGTAATCTTTCTACAGAGTTTCAAGTCTCTAGTTCAAAAAATAATGTTTTCCCCATACAAACATTGCACCCCTATTTAACCTCCTTTGGGGAGAAATTTTCTAAAACGCTGTAGTTACTTTTTTGTATCTTAATAAGTAAACTTTCTACAAAGTTTCAAGTCTCTATCTCAAAAAAAAAGTTTCCCCCATACAAACTTTGCACCCTCCCTCCCCCCGCCCTTAGGGGCGGTATTTCCAAAAATCCCTTCTTATCCCGAACCCACGTTATAAAAGTATCCTAAAGTTACAAAACTCTAGTTAAAATAAAAGGTTTCCCCTATACAAATATTGCACCCCTATTTAACCCCCTTAGGGGTGGAATTTTCTTAAACGCAGAAATTACTTTTACTGTATTTTAATGAGTAATCTTTCTACAAAGTTTCAAGTTCATAGTTCAAAAATTAATGTTTCCCCCATACAAACATTGCACCCCTATTTAACCCCCCTAGGGGTGGAATTTTCTTAAACGGTGAAATTCCTTTTTTTGTATCTTAATAAGTAATCTTTCTACAAAGTTTCAAGTGTCTAGCTCAAAAAATAAAGTTTCTCCCATACAAATATTGCACCCCTATTTAACCCCCTTAGGGGTGGAATTTACAAAAATCCCGTCTTATCCGTTGCCTTCGTCATAAAAGGAAGTCCTGGTGTAAATTTCAAGGTTCTAGTCTCAGTAGTTTCGGCTGTGCGTTGATAGTAGATCAGGACTTCTTCTTTTATATATTTCGATGAAAAATCGCTTGCCTCAGTCGGGACTCGAACCGGTAAAATGTGATAAAAAATAACGTGCATTTAACGTGCCATATTTTATAAAGGGTTACTGATAAGGATCATTTTTCTTTGAATAACAAATACAATTAAAATGAAAAACGGAAGGCCATGAAAACTAACAATTACTTACCGTTGAATTTTATTTTCACCCATCACGTGAAATGCAGCGCAACTAAGATCGGTGATCGAATTCAAGATCAAAAAGTAATCTCTAAAACTATTGCATGTCTTTAAGGAGAAATAATAGAACCTAATGTTTATAAACATTAAGACCTTTCTGTATGATTATATCAAGCAATAAATGGATTATTAATAAAAGTTATCTATACATAGGTTCATCTCTGGAATGCGAGGAAAATTAATTTCCTCAAAAGATTAAATTTAATGCATACGAGAAAACGGAGTTCATTTTGAACAACTGCTTAGTTAGCAAGGTTTTAGTAAGTTTGTTAAATGAGTATTTTTTGTGTGGATTTCTATTTTCATGGCCTGTATAAGAAGACTTCCTGACTGATTCATCACCGCACAGCCGAAACTACTGGGACTAGAAACTTGAAATTTTCACCAGATTTTCCTTTTATGACGTAGGCAAGGGCTAAGACGGGAATTTTGAAAATTCCACCCCTAAGGGGGTTAAGTATGGGTGCAATGTATGTATGGGGGAAACATTATTTTTTGACCTAGAGACTTGAAACTTTGTAGAAAGACTATATTAAGATACTAAAAAAGAGTTTTCAGTGTTTTAGGAAATTCCACCCCTAAGGGGTGCAATGTTGTATGGGGAAAACACATTTTTTTAAATCAGAGTTTTGTAACTTTGTAACTAGTAAAATTACTTATTATAAAACAAAAAAGTTCTTTCGGCGGTTCAGAAAATTCCACCCCTAAGGGGGTTAAATAGGGGTGCAAATTTTGTATGGTGAAGACATTATTTTTTAAATAGAGACTTGAAACTTTGTACAAAGATTACTTATTAAAAAACAAAAAAGTGCTTTCGTCGTTTTAGAAAATTCCACTCCTAGAGGGGTTAAATAGGGCTAGAAAGATAGTATGGTGAATCATTTTTTTTCTAACTTTGTAGAAAGATTACTTAATGAGATACAAAAAAGTCCTTTCAGCGTTTTATAAAATTCCACCCCTAAGGGTGTTAAATAGGGGTGCAGTGTTTGTATGGAGGAACCATATTTTTTTAAACTAGAGACTTGAAACTTTGTAGAAAGATTACTTATTATAAAACAAAAAGTGCTTTCGGCGTTTTAGAAAATTCTACCCCTAAGGGGGTTAATAAAGGGTGACATGTTTTAGCTAGAGACTTAAAACTTTGTAGAAAGATTACCTATTAAATGATAGAAAAGGTCGTTTCAGCGATTTAGAAAATTCCACCCCTGAGGGAGTGAAATTGCGGTGCAAAGTGAATATAGGGGAAACTTAGTTTTTTTTTTTTTTTTTTTATGTGATAGGAGGCAAACGAGCAGGCGGATCACCTGATGGTAAGCGATTACCACCGCCCATGGGCACCTGCAACACCAGAGGTGTTGTGAGTGCGTTGCCGGCCTTTAAGATAGGAGTACG
Organism: Epinotia demarniana; assembly: GCA_945867215.1. NCBI lineage: Eukaryota > Metazoa > Arthropoda > Insecta > Lepidoptera > Tortricidae > Epinotia > Epinotia demarniana. The sequence continues at coordinate 21,428,467 of OX244259.1, forward strand.
CTCTTTTCTTGAAGGTTTGAAGGTCGTATCGGTCCGGAAATACCGCAGGCGACAATCCATTCCACAGATTAGCTGTGCGAGGCAGGAAGCTTCTGGAGAAGCGCACAGTAGAGGACTGCCAACCATCTAAGTGGTGAGGATGGTAATGTTGTCGCGTTGGACGATGGCGAAAAGAAGCGGTAGGGATTAATCCGAACAATTCCTCGGAGCACTCCCCGTTATACATGCGATAGAAAATGCAGAGCGAAGCCACATCTCTACGCAGCGCCAAGGAGTCAAGCCGATCCGAAATATGCTGGCAGTCAACAATTCGAGTTGCTCGTCGTTGGATGCGGTCCAGAGGGAGAAGCTGGTATTGGGGTGCCCCTGCCCATAGATGAGAACAGTATTCCATGTGTGGGCGGACCTGCGATTTATAAAGCTGCAGGCGGTGGGCCGGTGTGAAATACTGTCTCGATCTGTTGAGCACACTGAGCTTTTTTGAGGCTAATTTGGCCTTACCCTCTAAATGCCCGCGGAACTGGACTTCACTCGAAATGTCGACGCCAAGGATTCCGATACTGGCTGCGGCAGTCAGGGGAGTGCTCTCAAAACGAGGTGACACGACAAACTTTAACTTTTTCGCGGTAAACGCGCAAACCTGTGTCTTGGTAGGGTTAAAACGGACTAAGTTAAGTCGACCCCATTCAGAGATTTCATTTAGGGAAGTCTCAATTTCAGACACAAGTTTGTTCCGGTTCTCGATGACAATTTCCCGAGAGATGTTGGTACGGCCGGTGTAAGAGGCATCACCTGTACTATCATCAGCATAACAATGAATACCGCTGATTTTCAGCATGTCATTAATATGCATAAGGAATAGCGTGGGTGATAGCACACAGCCTTGAGGGACACCAGCATTTACAGACATGGAGTCGGAACATTCACCGTCAACTACGACCTTAATGCTTCTGTCTGCTAGAAAACTACTGACCCATACACATAATCTCTCAGGAAGCCCATAGGATGGTAGCTTTGAAAGAAGTGCTTTGTGCCAAACCCGATCAAAGGCCTTCGCTATATCCAAACTAACAGCCAATGCTTCACCCTTAGTCTCGATCGCCTGTGCCCATCGATGTGTCAGGTAGACTAGAAGATCACCAGCCGAGGTTTTTGAGCTAAAGACTTAAAACTTTGTAGAAAGATTGCTTATTAGAATACAATAAAAGGATTTCCAGCGTTTTAGACACTTCCATCCCAAAAGGGGTTAAAAGGGGGTGCAAGGTTTGTATGAGAAACACTTTTTTTTGAGCTATAGATTTGAAACTTTGTAGAAAGATTACTTACTAGAATACAAAAAAGTTTTCTAAGCGTTTTAGAAAATTAATCCCTAAGGGGGCTAAAAGGGGGGTGCAAGGCTCAAATTTCAAAGGGGCAAACTTCTAATGTAACTTTCTTGAATACATCATGAAAAAAGAACAATTTAAGTAGAAACGTCTGTTGATGATTCTTAAGATATTTAATGTTTCTAAAAACGGAGTTTTCAATTTAAATTTAGTCATTTAAACTAATGAACGCATCGCACTGTTAGCTTTTACGCTTAATTCCTGAACAGATTTAGATGAAATGTTCCGTTTGGTGAATTTGACACCCTTGGAAGGATATAGGATAGTTTTTATCTCTGAAATCATCCCTTAAAATGGTAGAACGTTGTTTGGGTCGGCGATAATTAATATTCGGCCTACAATAAATTAATAGCAATCATTTTTCTAAGACACAAAGTTCTACGCGGATGAAGTCGCTGGCAACAGCTAGTAAAACGAATCTTTATCACTGTTTATGACACTGAAATTATTATATATTTTAAGTACAAAAGGGTAATCGAGTTCAAGTCAGAACTCCAGCTCCACCATCAGATTAATTTCACGGTACTAAATTATTGAAGGTGTCATCATGTGAAATGAAATGAGATGAATTTATTGTCAGCCAAAATAACACCACATTACAATTTCGTTCTTAATTAGGCAACACAATATATACCTAATAAAAAGAAACTTAAACTAACAATAACATGAGCGTAAAGAAGACTGGTGGTGCTGCTATAGTGGCCGCAAGTGGACACCACTCAGCATATGCTCCGACATTAAACAATGCCACAGAGCTGGTCTTCCGTGGCGCCCGCGGCTGTGGGTAGTTCCGAACAGCAAAAAGTGGCAAAACGTGGTACTACAATCTACATTATTCACGTAAATTAATTTTATTTACGAATGTAATATTTATAAAGTTAGTGACTTATGACTTATAGGAAGAGTTAGGAGTTGGTTTTTGTAGGTGGCAAGTTGCATGCATACTATGTACTGCGCATATAAGGGAAACTTACTATATAGGTTCTCATTTATAGAATGTTGGATAGTAATTATATGAGATAAATTATGACGATTTTTGAGACTAACGTGACACTATACGGCTAAAGGCTAGCAAAGATAAATGAAATAGTTAACGACACGGGCTAGGAAAGTTGTAGGGTAAATAGATATTTTTTGAAGTGGAGCTTAAAAGTATTTACAGTCATAGAATTACGAATAGGCGGAGGGATGTTGTTCCAGCATTTCGTGGCTGAGTAGCGAAAACTGCCACGAAATGCTGCCGATTTACCGTGTCTTGGGCAAACAAGACGGATCGCATCTCGGGTCGGCGGGCAGTGAATGTCAGTTTCTCGTATAGATACTGAGGCTGACGATCGTCCACTACACCAAAGAGCAGAGTGGCAAAATGAAGAGAACGACGGGCCTCCATCTTTAACATCCCGCCTTGGTTAAGATAGGGTGTGACGTGAGTGCGGATATGGAAACAAAAACGGTCACAGGCATTCTGGATCCGTTGAATAAGCGTTTTTGAGCGAGCTAGAAGGCATCCGTTAATTACGGTGTCGACGTATTTTAATTTGGATAGGATTAATGTATCGCATAACTTGATCCTAACGTCAACACTAAGGTACGCCCGAACCTGGTACAACACTTTTAGCCTATAGTAGCAGTTCCTAACGGTATCCAGTACATGTTGTTCGAAACGTAACTGCTCGTCCATGAGTAAGCCAAGATTGCGTGCCATCACAATTCCTAAAGCAGTTAGTTATGTCAGCCACGTACAGGATAAAAAACACGGGACCTAAAATTGAACCTTGCGGAACTCCACAGTTCAGAGGAGACTTTTGGGAGAAATCCATTAAACCGGAGGGATTATTCAGCCCAACTTGTTGAGAGCGAACAGACAGGTAGCTAGCAAACCAGTTTATCGTATTGTTACGAAAACCATAGTATGCAAGCTTGGATAGCAGCAGCGAGATGTTAATTGTGTCAAACGCGCGGGAAAAGTCTAATAGAACAAGTAGCGATGCTTCTCCTCTATCCTGTGCTGACAAGATGCCATCTATCACATCCAAGAGAGCCGTAGCCGTGCTGCGTGCCTTCCGGAATCCTGACTGCTTACTAGGTAGTATGTTGTTTGTTTCCAAATAATCAGTTAACTGCATGCAAACCAGCTTCTCTGAGATTTTGGACACACAACACAGAATACTAATTGGCCGGAGATCTTTTAAATCAGTAGGCTCCGGTATTTTGGGTATCAGTTTAACGATCGCGGACTTCCAGGCATCAGGAAATTTGCTGGAACTGATGGATTGATTAATAATGGCGGTGATAATATATAGCGTTCTAGGTAAAGTTAATTCGATCATGACCAGCGTGATGCCGTCAGTAGCAATAGCATTACTTGAGAAGGATTTAATGACCTTCAAAATATTTTTTTCATCCACGGGACATAGCTCGAATGTTGCGGAACCAAACCTGTGGTACTCATAATATGTCAAACTTGATATGGTAAAGTTTCGACCCGCTGTCAAGTTAAGAAAATGATTATTGATCTGGTCGGGGTTACTGAAATCAGCCGGTAGGTCGTTACGTTTTTTAAAATCGACTATTTTACGTTTAATATTTTTCCAGAGAATTTGGGGGTTATCATAATTTTGCATGATATGGATTTGGTAATAAGCCGACTTTTCGGTAAACAAGGCAGTATTGAGATATAGACTTTAGGTCCTTATAGTACCGTTTGTGTATCTCCAGGCCCGTAAGACAACTTCTTGCATGCGCATCATCACGGAGCCGCATCATCTCTTTTACAGTATGAGCAAGAATCCATGGGTATGTTTGTTTTTTAATGAGGACCTTTTTAAAAGGAGCGTGATGTTCAAAAAGTTGAAATATATACAGATTCATGTCGGTCCATTCTACATCATCATCATCATCATCATCATATCAGCAGAAAGATGTCCACTGCTGGACATATGCCTACATTCTGAATAAGTACTAACTTGAAAAGGTCAACTCGATACGATAAAGAAACCGACCTGCAGATCCTATAACAATGAATGCGATGTACAGTCGAGCTCTCCAATATAGATACAGAAAACCTTTCAAAACTATCTACACATGTGTCTTATTTCTGTAACAATAAAGTCTCTTTATAGATATTTTTTAAAGGTTGCCTGTTTAGATATTGGAGAACTCGACAATACAATACTCACATATATGATGTAAGTATATACAAGGTGTTTTTGGCAATTTCCGTTGATTGCAAGGGGGCATAGGTTAGATCAAATAAAGTTAATTTCTCCAAGACAGTATCTTAACTCTTACTGTTATCAAGATATTGAATATTTTAATTTAATCAGATATGCAGATTTAACCAGTGTAAAGGCTCTTAACTGTGGTGTCATCACAGTTTATTAAATGTTGTAAGGTTCCTATACACTACAAGAAGGTTTACCAAGTGAGTTCGTTCGATATTAGGCCATAACTGCGTCGGAAGTATATTTTTTTTACTTAATTTGTCTTCTTGGACCTTCTGGTCTTGAACCCTTGCACAATAAGACAATAACTGTTAACGCTACATTAAATTATTTTTTACAAAAAAAGAAAAAAAAAAAAAAAACACGAAATTCTTATGCTCATTGGTTTCTGTGAATGTATTCTGCAATATTCCGAAGTTAACGGAAATTCCCGGGAACACCGTGTATATGAAAGTTAACATAATGCATGTAAAATCAACAAAAAAAACAGAACTGCAGGCTGTAATTAAGTAGATAAGCTAAGGTAAGTTGAAGCGTTTGAGCGAAGGGTGGGCGGGTGGAAAATCCGGGCGTGAGTCAACGGACGCGCGGGCGGCGCTGCGGCCAGACTGCGCGCCGCAACCGCGTGCTTCAACCTCGAGTGTACCTGCACTCAACATCCTGAACCAATTTTATCTCTCGATATCCGCATTTTTATACGTAATAGCGAAACGTGTTTTTAGGGTTGCGTACCATAAATACCATAAATTATAGGATCTCTTCGTAGTTTGTCACTCTCTGCTTTGTAGGCATAGATGTCTGTAAGTAAATCATTTTCATTCCATCACTGATATTCCGAAACTAGGTCATTGTTTATCAAACAAGGAAAGGTAAAGAGAATAATAAGGAAAGATAAAGGAAACTCTAACATAACAGACACTTTCTCTCTAGTCTCTCTCTCACTTAGTCTCTAGCTAAGAAAATAAAGTTTCTCTCATAAACTTTGCACCCCTATTTAACCCTCTTAGGGGTGGTATTTTCTAAAACGCTGACGTACGTTTTTTGGTATTTTAATAATTAATCTGTTCTACAAAGTTTCAAGTTTCTAGCTAAAAAATCCAGTGTTCCCCCTTCCCCGTACCTTCAACTTTTTTTAATCCGCGTAGGGACAGAATTTTCTTTACGCCTAAATTACTTTTTTGTATTTTAATAAGTTCACTTTCTACAAAGTTTCAAGTTTCTAGCTCAAAAGGAAAAGTTTCCCTCGTACAAACTTTGCAACCATATTTAACCCCGTTAGAGATGAAGATGAAGAGTTGAGAATTTTCTAAAACGCTGACAACTCGTTTTTTGTTTTCTAATGAGTAATGTTTCAACAAAGTTTCGAGTTTCTAGCTCAAAAAATAAAGTTCTCTCCATACAAACTTTGCATCCCTATTAAAGCCTCTTAGAGGTGGAATTTTCTTAAACGCAGAAATTACTATTTTTTATTTTAATAAGTAATCTTTCCACAAAGTTTTAAGTCTCTAGCCCAAAAAATAATGTTTCCCCCATACAAACTTTGAAGCCCTATTTAACCCCCTTATGAGTAGAATTTTCTAATACGCCAAATTCTCTATTTTGCTTTATAATAAGTAATCTTTCTACCAAGTTTCAAGTCTTTGGTTTAAAAACTAATGTTTCGCCCATACAAACATTACACCTCTGTTTAACGCCTTATTTAACGTCTCTAGCTCAAAAAAAAAATTACCCCAAACAAACTTTCATCCCACCACGAAACTAACACGACAAACATTTTTCCGCTCTTTTATAAAAAAAATAACCACGAAGACGGTGGCGGGAGCCATCTGCTAACCTATCCGCCATCCGAGTCTAAGTCCCAGAACCGTTTAAATGACTAATGATTTAGGAGCCAATATCTGCGAGTTAGTTTCGTCAATTCACTGACGCGTTTCAGGGATTTATCAAATCACTAAACAAAAGTGAAATGAAAAAACGAGTTGCCTTTTTTGTCCGATTTCGTCATTTCACTAAACAGATTCAGAGAATTGATCAAATGACTGATTTGTATCAGGTAAATGATAAAATGGATTCTCCATTTTAACATCCTGCGTGATTTGATCATATCCCTTAGGGATTTGTTCAAATCTCTGTTTTGACCATTTCACTGCGACATATATAGAGATTATTTCGACGACCGCCGTAGCCTAGTTGGTAGTGACCCTGCCTACGAAGCCAGAGATCCCGGGTTTCAATCCCGGTAAGGGCATTTATTTGTGTGATGAGCACGAATATTTGTTCCTTAGTCATGGATGTGTTTAAGTACTTAGTTATCTACATTTATAACTATGTTTATTGTCTTCTAGTACCCATAGTACAAGCATTGCTTAGTTTGGGTCTAGGTCGATTTGTGTAAGATTGTCCCGAAATATTATTAAATATTAAAATATTATATTTTTTAAAGTTCAAAAGTTCAAAATACACGTGTTTTGTTATATCACCTCAAACTCATGTCTATATATATATAAAAGAAGTCCTGTCTGACTGACTCATCAACGCACAGCCGAAACTACTAATGTTAGAGTTGATTTTTGTACAGTAGGTTATACTTTTATAATGTGGGCTAGGGATAAGTCGGGATATTCGGAAATTTCACCCCTAAGGGGGTTAAATAGGGGTGCAATGGGGGAAATATTACTTTTTGAACTAGAGACTTGAAAGTTTGTAGAAAGATTACTTATTAAGACGCATGAAAGTGATTACTGCGTTTAAGAAAAGTCCACCCTTGAGAGGGTTAAATAGGAGTGCAAAGTTTGTACGGAGGGAACCTTATTTTTTGAGCTAGCAACTTGAAACGTTGTAGAAAGCTTACTTATTAGAATACAAATAAAGTACTTTCACCGTTTTTGTAAATTTCACCTCTAAGGGGGTTAAAAAGGCGTGCAAAATTTGTATGGGGGAAACTTTATTTTTTTAGCTAGAAACTTGAAACTTTATAGAAATATAACTTATCCAAATACAAAAAAGAACTGACAGTGATTTTAAAAATTCCACCCTTAAGCGTTTAAGAAAAATCTATCCCTACGGGGGTTAAAAAAGGTTGAAGGATTTTTGCGGGGAACACTGGATTTTTTAGCTAGAAATTTGAAACTTTCTAGGAAGATTGCGTATTAAAATACCAATAAAGAACTGTCAGCGTTTTTGAAAATACCACCCTTAAAATGGTTAATAATGTTGGGGTGCAATATTTGTATGAGGGAAACTTTATTTTCTTAGCTAGAGACATCTTTCAACATCAACTTTGTAGAAAGATTACTTATTTAAAAAACCCTTAAGGGGGTAAAAAGAGTGCAAGGTTTGTATAGAGGAAACTTATTTTTTTTTGCTAGAGACTTGGATCTTTGTAGAAAGACTACTTACTGAAATAAAATAAACAGCGATTTAGAAAATTCTACCCCTAACAGCATTAAATTGTCGTCCCTTAAGCAACCAAAATAAGGGTTTATTATACGTATCGCTATTTGCCAGCAGGTGGCGTTAGTGTAGCAAATTAATTTAATTATTCCTTAAGGGATTTGCCACACTGGACGCGTTCTGCGGTCTGCGGTCAGGTCTCCCATAAAAAATTGTAGATTATTATTGAAAGAGATACATTTAATTTTTTTTTGAATCTCACTCATAATAGTTAAGATCCCCATTTTCTAACTCCAAATCCATGCGTCGCTCTATATCTTGCAAATTCATTTTTGCCAAAGATTAAAAGCATCAGGTTACTGCTAATCAGAAAATCTTCACAAATTCTTTAACAATTGCATATACTGTCTGCCACTGTTTGAAATGTAATATGTCTAGCTTGACCATTTAACTATAAATAAAATTCACTTATCTATTTTAATATCTTTGTCAACATCAAAAATCTACGCGGACGAAGTCGCGGGCGGCCGCTGTTTTATATAAAAGGCAACAGGCGACCCTCGCGCGGGCAGCTTTCTCGCGCAAAGACTATTGCAATCTTAATTCAGCGCGGGAATGCCGCCTGCGTGATGGGTACCCTGCCGAAGGGTCCAAATTAAGAATAGTTATTTACGTCACACCTGGCCATAATGAGAGTTTTACGGAAAAACTAGCATTGTGGCCAGGTGAAGCCGTAAAATGTTGTACTTAACACGGGCGGTAATTCGTAAAGCCCCAGAGCGCATACTTATGGCCCTCACCTTCGGTTCGGGTCACAAACACCTGCGATCTGGGGCATTCACGAATTCACCGCCCTAGGTACGTAATGTACTGTTACGATACAAGTGCCGAAAATAGGTAATTCGATGGCCTAGGCCCTAGGGCGACGACATTCGTAGAGGGCATGCCTACTTGTCGGGTCTTCGTTCTATTGGTTCAAGATGTGTGAAGACGGGTGTGAGAACTTAAATTTGCGTATGTTTGTGCAACGAAATATTTCGTGCACGGCTGGCAAGGAACACTTAATCGATCCAACTCATAGCTTTGGAAACCGAGTTTTGACAGGTAGGTACCTATTTGTATGTATTTGAGGAGTCTGTCTGTAGGTATATATTAAATTTTCAAGCTTAAAACGCAGGCACAGAATAAGCAATAGTACTCCACAGGCAGGACTGATTTCAAGGTGAAGTAGGTGTACCTAACATATATGGCACATATACCTAATACTTAAATGGTTGTCATGCAGAATTTCTTATTCAATGTTTGACAAATACTTAAGTAGTGTGGTTTGACGAGTTGGCCGCCATTAAAAGGACCTATCGATACGGATGAGTAAGTCATCAGTAGCGGCAATAAAAGCTAAACAATCTTCAGTTCGCGGTGAGGATGTGGGTAATTTATTGAATTTGTCAGGACAAAGTGAATGCAGCCATAGAGTAAATAAAGAGCCAGCGGCGCGGATAAATTCGTGTCAGATCAAATGAATCGTGCGCCGCTTTTGTTGCACTTATTGTGGAAGATGCTCTTTCCCCGAATAAAACATTAAGCGAAGGCGACCGAGTCAGTATGGCATACCAAATCTTAACCCCAGTGCTATTTAAGTATGTTCTTATCGGCTGCTGTTTCAGGTATTAGGTATTATGTTCATCTCTCTCTCTGTTTGTAAACTGTGACCGTCGCCACACACAATTCACTGTCTCAATTATCATATAACGTCGGTGAGATTGCCAAATCCGTTATGTGCACGGTTTGAATTAAGAGATATTATACCATATGTGTAATTACTAGAGCATTATTTTCTTTCCTGAAATACATAGCTGTACTTAGTCGCGACAAAGAATAACGCGTACCTAAAACAAACATGTTTGAATAAATTACTGGGACATAAACACTTATATATCAATTATCTTGAGTTCTAAATAACGTAGAATCACAAACTTAGTGTCTAAATATACATATTTGGGGTCAAGGAATTCAACTACTTAGATATTTTTTAGAGTCGAGGTCCCGAAGGATATCAAACGGAACCCTGTTCTTGAGCTTCCGCTGTCCATCCGGCTGTCTGCGTATCAGCAATAGCTAGACTGTTCAAATTTTCACAGAAGTTGTTTTTCTATTGCTGCTTTAACAAACATACATAAAAAATAAAATAAATTAAAAATAAAACAGTGCTCTCAGACATGAAACATAATTTTATTGCTCGCCCATAATAATCGGTATATCTCTAGAACCGTAATATTTACACTTGAAATTTCCGCTGATTATGTATTACTATAGACGCCTCTATAATAACAAGTAATAAAATTATAAAAGCGCAACTCTGGCTTCTTGTATATCGGCAATTGGCAACACTAAATCCTACAGTCACGTACCTAACCTCCTACACCTATCGCGAGTTTAACAATTTTTCCCCATCCCAAAAAGTGCACAGAGCACAGCGCCGCTAAAGAAGTTTTCACTCCAATAAAATGAATAATTGATTTTTTTAACAAAACTTAAACCAACTCTAAGAACAAAGATGTTTACATGTATATGCAGTGTTAGTGTTATATAGGTAAAATACTATAATCTAGTTGAATTCCCTGACCCCAAATATGTATATTAAGACACCAAGTTTGTGATTCTGAGTGCGTTAGAACTCGGGATATTAATAATTAACTATAATTAAAAATGGCCGGTATAAAATAAACATGGCCGACGGAGAAGTTGGTTCCTATCAAAAACTTAAAGCTATATAACCTAACCTAAACTTTTTTTTTTGTTTTCCCAGGGGAAATCCCTTATGGACCCCACCCGACTCGGGAGAAGCCGAGTGGGTAATATGTCCAACTGGCACGGACTTTACCCCTGGGATGTTCCACGGCTCACTTTTAGACAAAGCCCCGGGAACGCTATTGCACACAACCGGAGCTCTGTCAGCGTTGCCCTTGCCCGGGCCCACGTTGGTGGCAGGGTATGTTGCCCTATCCACTCCGCTGTTGGCACCCCAGAACACCATGGGGGCCTTCCTGCTCGGGGCCTTTTCTAGGCGGGTGGTGGAACTCCCGACCCATCACCCGCAGGTTATGCACCCGTTATGGCGGCAGGTGGTCACTGCCGCCCACGCCTCCTCACTGCGAACCATTCGGCTGATCAAGGCCGGCAGTGAGAGGTCTGTACCTACAGCCATGGACTGGGCTGCGCGGGGCTCCGCCCATGCAGGGCACTCCTCGCGCGTGTGTTTCGCCGTGTCTGCAGCTCTACCGCTACAGTGGTGGCACGCCGATGTCGGCTCCCTGCCAACCACTTCACACAAATATTTACCGAAGCAGCCATGCCCCGTTAAGAGCTGCGTCAGGTGGAATGTGGGTGCGCCATACTTGCGTTCGACCCATTTTTTGAAGAATAGGCCGAACAGCATCCACCAGGTCCCGGCTAGCTCCCGGGATTTCGAGTCACTCTGACCATTTCTGGTAGAGGACATCACGAGCCTCTTCTCGCCACTGGCGTACCTCCCGCGGGGCGGGCCAGTTTTCCGCCCTCCTGGCCTCTAGCAACCGCCAGTAGACCCTTGCTTGTAGCCCAGCCTCCAGATCCCACGGTGGGCTACCAGCCAGCAAGTAAGCACCAGCGTACGACACCGTGCAGTAAGCTCTTGCAGGTCTGAGCGCTATAGCCCGCTGCGGACGTCGCAATAGGGCCTAGGGACATTTCGAACGCTCAGAGTGTCCGCCCATATAGGCGCCCCATAGAGTGCCATGGAACGCACCACGCCATTGAACCTAACCTAACCTAACAAGTGCCTTTAAAAAAACTGGTGCTGTTGTCCAGCGTGTCCACATGTGGTCCACATTTAAGACACTTTGTTCGATCACTCTGCCCCACTAAGAGGTATAGATCATCAGGTCTTCAGTCCCTAGAAGCTGTGAAAAAATCAAGCTTCTAAGTTAACATATAAAAAGATACCGCCGTTTATGCCGCAAAAACCTATATTTTGGACAGTCTTAAGGGAGCAAGTAATGCCGTTTTATACTACAAGTACTGGAAAATCAGGAATCTATATACATATAGACATATACATACATACCTGTATATATATATACATATATATGTACGGAACCCTCGGTGGGCGAGTCCGTCTCGCACTTGTCCGGTTTTTTGATGATAAATTTACTTTACTACGAAATATTGTACCTACCACCCATTTTAACGCATTTTAACGTTAGGAAAATCTGTGCCCAAACAATGCCATAAAATAAATCCAGTAAAGTGGCTCGTATTTTACCTTCGCTCGTAGCTCGCAAGCATACCGCGAGCACGTATCCCGGATGAAAGAATTCAATAAAAATCACAATCGTAAAACTAAGACGGCATCCATATAAAAATACCTAAGAAAGCATTAAGAGCAGTCCCCTAATAATAGGTCCCGCCAGATGCACGGGACGGCCGCCTGGAAAAGTCACGGCGGGAACTCGAGCGAGGGAAATCATTTTTTTCGGTCTACCACACACGGCCCTTGCTAACTCGGCGAAACTGAACCCGCCTCTCTCGCGGGAATCACTTATACAAAAGATATTATATTTTATGCTTACTACACGAAAAATATTACCCACGTAGACACGAATAACTCTGTGGAATTTATACCTAGAAATAAGTCTAACGAATGTGAGCAACTGTCTCACGATTGATCAAAGAGCCACGATAAGTAGAATACAATACAACACACAAACAGACAACCCAGAAGAACGATGATACCTACATTAAATGTGAACCTCTATTGATATTGCAATTTTAAATTGTAGTGCAGTGGTTGTGATACCTACGCTTTTAAATACAAAGGTAGGTTGATTGATTATCTGAACTAATCTGAGATGATCTGAACATCCTAACATCCAAACTTTCACATTTATAATATTAGGATACTCAGTCTACAGTCCCTTGAAGATGCGAAAAAATAAAACGTTCTTTCTAAAATAACGTACACAAAAAATATACCATTAATCCTTAATCAAGTAAAGTCACTCACAGCTGTGAAAAAACCCAACTTCTATTTTAGCGAAAAAAAACGTATATTTCGACACTCTCAAGGGAATCAAAAGTTATTGCGGTTATAAAGAAAGAAGGTATTAACTAAAATACGATGTTTTAAAACGTATTTATAAATATGTTAAAACGTAAAAAACCATAACTAAAACTGCTTGCTATTTTTAATTGTGTAATTTAAGACATTAAGTAGGTACCTAATTGTATTTTTCAGGTCAGCAGCTCGAAAAAGCATATATTTTGCAAAACAGTGTGCAAAATGCTTTTTAATTTTGGTGCCGAGCAGTCCGAGCACTGATATTTCATAGTGTGAGGACCAAGTTTTACAAATTCAGGATATTTAAGGCCTGCCACACACTGGCGCGGCCTGCGGTGGCGGACAATAGTAAATTTGACAGCGGCGGACAGGCCGCGCCAGTGTGTGGCAGGGGCAGGCCTTATAACTGTGTCCCTTTCATTTCATTAGGAAAAAAAAACTGAAAAGCAAAAAATAATAAACCTTTCTTATTTAGTTTAATAACTAAGTTCTTAAATGAATCTAAGTGTACCTAAATAATTTTGAGTCGGCGCCAAACAATCATATAAATATTAAACCTTTTTTATTAACATTAATAACTAAGTTCTTAAATTAATCTAAGTGTACCTAAGTAATTTTGATTTGGCGCCGACTCATAATTAATTAGGTACACTTAGATTCATTTAAGAACTTAGTTATTAAACTAAATGAGAAAGGTTTATTATTTTTTGCTTTTCAGTTTTTTTTCGGCGGTTTGATTTTTTTGTTAAAAGGTTTTTATTTTTCAATTTTCTGTGGCTTACTTTAGTTAATTACTAACTAAATTACTAGTTACTTACATGCAATATTTGTGATTACTCTCTGCATATGTGGTCATACATTTCAATCAATAAGTGAACTATCAATCATCCCCTGTTTTCCTACCCTTAGGGTTGGAATTTTTATTTGAAATTTATGTGGGACCAACTCCGAAGTATACCCCTTTCTAAAAAAAAAAGAATTATCAAAATCGGACTACTCTGTAAAAAGTTATGCGTGATCATAACTTACTTAAAAAAATATATATATACGCGTTGACTTGAGAACCTACTCCGTTTTTTTCGTCGGTTAAAAAGAAAATGACAGACGTAAGTCGAAACCATCGAATTTCAATGCAGACCCCCAAAAATGCACGAAACAAGTAACACGTTCGAAAACTATAAAATTACCAAACCAAATACCTAACCACCAAACCGCCCCTTTAAAAAATAGCGCGCTGTTAAATTGTTTCAAATTTTATTAGGTACCTATATTATTCTTAATTATTGGGTTATTGATATTAGTTTTAAATAAGCACCTATAAAAACAACTAGGATAAATATATCATCTATCTAACTAGGAAATACAGTGAAGTCAGTGACGAGGCAGTATTTTAGCAACAGTACCGATAGTTTTTCGCGTCCAAGCGAGACACACGTAATAATATACATATGCTAGTGTGTCCGTCAGTCTCTTTCTAGCGCAACATACTAGTGTTGAATATGTCAGAAATAGTTCGAAAAATGAATGAAATCAGTGTTAAGTAGAGTTTTTTTTACAATTATAATATTTTCTCCAATATGCTCGGAAATGTTCGCCTTACCGTAGCAAAAATAGTAGGTACGTGAAGTTCCTCGTTACTCTAGAATGCAAATATTTTTCGAAATTAGGCCTGCAACACACTGGCGTGGCCTGCGGTGGCGGCCAATAGAATATTTGACAGCAGCGGACAAGTTTACTAATGTCCGCCGCGGCCAGGCCGCGCCAGTGTGATGCAGGCTTAAAACTCACAACGAACTGAAATGCATTTAGATTGCAATCACGTTTAATTTTTAAAAATTACTTAATTGCATAAGATATTTTAAAAGCGGATAAGTGCGAGTCGGACCACGCACAACGAGGGTTCCATGCCTATTAAATAGGGCGTATCGTTACTGTAATCTTATGGCACTTACATCCTTTTCTTTAAAGAAGGCAGTGTTTTATAAATATCTCGAAATCCTTTAAAGCGATCTTGTTCAAAACCATTTTCGCTGAAAGAATGTAATAAGCCCTATGTCTATGATTTTTTTCATATTTTTCAAATACACGGTTCAAAAATTAGAGGGCAGGGGACACAATTTTAGTGACTTTCGGGGCGATTATCTCCGATTCTATTCATTTAATTAGAAAAATTACTGAGAAACCTTATATTTATTTTGAAAGGCCTATCGATTACTGTGCCACACTTGGACTTGCAATGATTTTTTTTTGACTTTCGGTTTATGTATGTATAGAGCACCACTAAAAAAAATTTTTTTTATTAATATAGTTACAAAACTATGTAGCGGTTAACAAAATACACCTATTCCCATTTTTTTTTTTCAAATACACCTTATAGTTTTCGAGTAAAATGCCTGTGACATACGAACGGACAGACAGACAGACAGACAGATAGACAGACAGACAGACAGACAGACAGATAGACAGACAGACAGACAGACAGACGGACAGATAGACAGACAGACAGACAGACAGACATCAAGAATCCATAAGGGTTCCGTTTTTTGCCATTTGGCTACGGAACCCTAAAAATGGGACCGATTCTAATGGTTAAAAATTTTTATGTATGCCAATTGAAACTGGCACTACGAGTCATGCCGTGTATATACTTTAAAAAAATAAGTTGGCGGGAACTTGATAGGTTATACTAAAATTATTGAAAATATTGTTTGATTTCCTCACATTTTTGAAGAAAATCACTATATATGCCTTGGCGGGAACGGCAATTCGTGGATTCGTCTGTATTGTCGGATTCAGCTTTGCTTCATCCGACAAAATAAACTCATCCACAAATTGCTACTTTCCGGCCGCTGCAATAATATACTATTAATATAGATAGTTTTTAAGTGATGTGTTATCACGCGAGACTCGGTCACATAGATGCTAAAATGTCCTTTGGTTGGTCGCACCTTGTCTCGCCTTTCTAGTACCTACTTACTAGCGGCGCTGAAGTGTTAAAATAAGCAATAACGAAAGCCTAATCAAATTGTCTTCCTGAATAATCACGAGACGAATTAGGTATAATACACGATATATTTTTTTAGTGTGAATATGTTCTCACTGCTGAGGTGAAATGTTGTACGTGTTACTCGAGAGTTTTTTTTATTTTTTTACTTGATAGCAAAGTATTTGCATCTCGTGCTTTAGAATCCATCGTTGCGCTCAAGCTTCCACAAACTTTGATCACTCGCCACGCTCGTGATTAAAGTTTATTCGGGCGGGACTCAATATCAGCACTCTTGTTGCACAAATAACTATTAAAAATAATTAAAAAAAGATCGGGTTGCACTCCGGGAGTGCCGGCAGAAGTGAAAACTTAAATAATTTTATTTTCCAAAAAAAATATCCCTTTCTCCCCCCTCCCTCCCCCTTGCGAGCCAATATAAAATATGTAATAACAACCTTATTAGTAGTACGCTATAGTTCAACTTAACTCAGCAAAATTGATGAAGGAGACGATGAAATAAAATACCAATTTGTTTTTGCCATTGCCAAATATTTTTCAAAGCTTTATCTCTTTAGGAATAACGTTCAAATTCGAACTATTCGAATTTACTTAACTCAGCAAAATTGATGAAGGAGACGATGAAATAAAATACCAATTTGTTTTTGCCATTGCCAAATATTTTTCAAAGCTTTATCTCTTTAGGAATAACGTCCAAATTCGAACTATTCGTAAATAGCAAAACAGTAAAGGACGCGTGGACAAAAATACAAATTTATTTTCAGAATATGCAATTGCAAAAAGTGTCTAACGGCTTTTTACGAATAGTGTTCAGTTTTGAATGAAGTCGAATGGGCTAACAGCAAAATATAAAAGTTTGATAAAACAAAATGGAATTTGCATTTACGGAAAATGTGTTACGACCTTATATCGTTAACAATAAAGTACAGAAGAACTAGAACTATGTGCCCCTAGTCAAAAATAATTTTCAATGAGGAAAATTGTATAGTTTTACAGATTGAGTTAGGTAGGTACCTACTTTAATTTTTTTTATGTTTTATGGATGTGAGAATTTCAAAATCTCTATTCTCTAATGTTACGAATTGAGTGTTATAAGCTTATAAGATATGTCGTGGAAGGGTATACCTACTTATCTAAGTCTTTTTTTTTGTTCACAAGACCATAATAATAATCATCATTCATCAATAATACTCATCATAGTTAAAGAAGAGAAACAAGATTAATAGATTGGAGATATTGGTGATTGTTTATAGACTTCACTTCAAATCCAAGCTCTCCGAGTGACGAATAAGTGATGAATTGCTGGGCTGTTATTCGCTACGCGCTAAAACGCTTAGTTACTAAGGAATCGCAGTGTCAAGATATATTTGTGGGTGATTGTTGAGGTGAGCTTAAAACAAGTTACAGAATAGGGGGCTGGACGCGGACGCAAGCTCACATTTCCCGCCGCGTTTCAGGGTGTAATCCCTGGGCGGATAATTGTGGGTTGCAAAGGAACAACGCCGCTCATTAGTGCAATGTACAATTAGGCCGAGCGAGCGGACACCAGCTCGCAGGCGGGCGGCCGCGGAAGGGGCGCTCGTGTTTCGGCTTATAGATACACCTCCTCGCCTCTCCGTTCCCTAACGACAATTGAACTTGTGAAATGTGACGATTACATTGTTACACATGGCAGTTTGTGGGAACGTACGTAAACACAATTGTAACATGGGATTCAACTGCGCATGTAATGTGATTAAAAAGACTGGAACTGTAAACATACTCAGTCTATTTATGCTCTAAAGAGGGAATGTTCAATTCTAACATTTTTGCAGCTAAGTACTTTGCGTAACAACTAAAGTGAACAATTTCCTCTTTATTATGTAATTAATTAATTACTTAATTTCGTATTTATAAACCGAACAAAATATAGAGTAGATTGTTGACAAGTTTAATTCGTAACTTGACAAATGATTTGGTAGTTCAAGGTGTATTCGATGGCAGTCTGTGTCTGCAACCGATTACCGATAATCACAAAGAATAGAGGTACCTATCTATGCAGTTACTATTGTGACCCAATTCTCGCTTCCACCGAGATGCTCGTCCACCTATCGTAATATGATTAGCCTATTGTATAAAGACTCAGTATGCTGTTAGTAAAATGTTACAAATTAAACGAAATATAAACAGGCATATAAGTATAATCGCGAGAGCATTTCGGATTCAAAATTGATGCACCTCACTGTCAAGTTTCATATTCCTTGAGCTTTCGCTTGGCAGGCAGGTAATCTAGTGAAGTTTATGACATACATAAAAGTAAAGTAACATCGATATACATCAAGCAACTAAAAGGCGGCTGTAAGATAAGACATAAAACTAACAAACTACTTAACTCGTAAAATAACTACAACTTAGAAAAGTTGAAAAACCCCGGACATTTTCATCTGAAAGTCCAATATCTCAAAAACGGCTGAACAGATTTTCATGAAACATGGCTAAGAACACTAGGGAAAAATTATCTAGGACACAAAAACAACCGCATTCAAATCGGTCCATCAGTTTGGGAGCTACGATACCACAGACAGATACACAGATACGTGAAACTTATAAAACCCCTCTCTTTGCGTGTCGGGGGTTAAAAATGTAATCAGTACTAACTTATTTCACGGACTATTCCGCACGTAGACCTAAGGTAAATAAATTTAAAAATCATGCGTGGATGCCTGAAATAGCAATGTAAAAACACTGTATTAGAAAATATTAAAAATTGTAGACGTTGGTTAATAAAACATTTTTAAAAAAGGAATTTAGTACCTATTAATTAATAATTAAGTAGGTAATTTAATTAACTACTTATTTACCGACAGAGCGGCGCTAGTTAAAACGAGGTTCTAACAATAGATAGGTATCATTCTGATAAATAGGTAGGTAATTAACTGTCGTGTCGTACTTAAGCCTTCTACTTTGTCACGCATTGTTAAACATACAGGTAGGTATCAATAAGTGTACCAGTCGATTATTTACCTCCATATAAGGAGCACGGAAAAATATAATACTGACTGCGAAAGAACTAAAAAATGTATCTACATTGAATTATAATAAATGTGAGCACTTACAGCCATCGAATTGCTTCCGTTGACTTCGGTAAGAACATAAACAAAAGAATCAGGAACACATTGAAACAACTCATTACAAAACAAAACCTTCACTTATGTCATAGAACGGAAAGGGATAAACGTATTAACACGTAGTAATTATTTGGCGGGAATACGTAAAGTAGCGATGAGAACGCGGCGCCGGCAGTGGTGGCCGAGTGTGCCCTAGCTGCGTCCGCGACAGAATGCACCGGGACCGTCCGCGAGACCGCGGGAGCACGGGGCGGCTGTCCGCCGGTCAGCCGCGCGCCGTCGCCTGCCACGGCCCGCTCTCGCCCGCGACTCGCGCCTCGCACTCGCCGTACTGCCCTGCCCCCCTATTCTTTAACTTGTTTTAAGCTCACCTCAACGCTAACCCACAAATATATCTTGACACCGCGATGCGTAGTAACTAAGCGTCGGTAGAGGTCTAGTTTCGTGACGGGTGACCGGCGGGGTGAGCCGTATTAGCGCTTAGCGAATAACCCCTGTGGCCAACCAAGCCGCTAGCGCGCTATACGCGACTTCCTCGCCGGCGACAACGCGACTCACACAAATAGCCGGATCACATGTTGTGTTGTAGGTACGCGCTTTGTAGCGATTTATTATTTATTACCGATTTGCGACTGCAGTCGCATGACTTACCAACACGAAACGGCGCATTGCTGCGATATAAGTTAAACGTTTGATAGGTATATCTTATGAATGGATGATCTGTGACCTCATAGTAAAAGTAGGTACTCTGCTGTATACTTTAATGTAAGAGGGAAGATGCAATATTTTCAAATTTGCTTTCATTTGAAAGAATCCCATGTAGAATAGACCACGAAAGTATTTACCACTTTAGACTTTTGCAAGACTTTTCGATGTCAAAAAAGTTAAATTGACAATGGGTACAGTCAAGTACTTAAAAAATAACAAACGCAACCTGCATTTATTGTTATATTATATGCTATATTGTTTTATAAGCACACGAGATTTTAGCCAAAAATAATAAATTGCTTGAATACTTATATACTCTATCATGTTCCGAAACCTATAAATAATTGGATTTAAGGCTGCTTTCACGTAGTGTAGAGCCACTGGTAAATAATTGTGATTATTTAAATTTAACGATTGATATTAAGAAAAGGCCATGAGAGGAGGCCTGTGCCCAGCAGTGGGACGTATATAGGCTGATGATGTCATTAAGAAAAGGAGGCTGCTTTGCACTGTATTTTGTATTTAAGTACCTTGTGAATACATCAAACTAGTTTTTATTTTCCTGGAATCGTTGATCTTTGAACTCAAAGGAAAAACGGCCGTTTTAACTTTGGACGCATAGATTGACGAATCCAGCAACATAAAAACTAGTTTGATGTATTCACAAGGTACTTAAATACAAAATACAGTGCAAAGCAGCCTCCTTTTCTTAATATCTATCGTTAAATTTAAATAATCACAATTATTTACCAGTGGCGCTAGTGTGCACGTGCACACTAGCGCCACTAGCAATAGCAATCTTAATGGCATTTCTCAGAGGTGGCATTTTTACGTGTACGGGCATAAACACGTGAATTTATTGCTAAAAATGGCCTACCACAGGGTTCAGTGCTCGCCCCAATTCTCTTCAATCTTTATATTCACGACTTGCCGCCTACTGAGTCTACCAAATTTATGTACGTCGATGATATAGCACTTGTTTACCAAAGTAGAGATTTCAAGTCTGGTGAGGAAGTGTTGTCATCCGATTTGGAGAGGCTCAATAAGTACTTCAACGCGTGGCGTCTAATACCAAGCGCAAGCAAGACGGAAGTGGCCTGCTTTCACCTTAACAACCAGCTCGCCAGTTATGAGCCACGCGTCTCTTTCAGAGAAGAATTGCTGAAGTACAACCCATTTCCAAAATACCTTGGGGTGACCCTGGACAGAACTCTGACATACAGGGAACACCTCCAGAAAGTGGCTCTAAAGGTTGCCTCTCGAAACAACATCCTCCACAAACTTTGCGGTACTACATGGGGTGCATCCGCTGATTGCCTGCGCACGTCAGCTATATCGCTAGTCTTCTCTGTTGCCGAATACTGCGCGCCAGCGTGGCTGGGTAGCGCACACGTAGGAAAAGTAGAGACTAAATTGAATGAGGCTATGCGATGTGCATCAATTAAATCCACCCCGCTTCATTGGCTCCCGGTTCTCAGCCATATTGCTCCACCACACCTACGCCGGCAGCAAGCGCTGAAGAGAGAATCAGAAATGATACATTCGCAACAGTCTCTACCTATTCACCAGTCTTTCTGCTACCCTCCTGCACAGCGGCTTAAGTCTCGACATCCTGCTTGCGTTGCAGCACAAAATTTGAAAAGTTTTGACCTAAGACAGAGTTGGAAGGACGAGTGGAATGCCCAAGCATCTGGGGCTGTCCTGCAAGCCATCGATCCTACGGCTAAGCCTGACGGCTTCAACCTGCCACGCAAACTCTGGTGCCGCTTTCACGTAGTGTAGAGCCACTGGTAAATAATTGTGATTATTTAAATTTAACGATTGATATTAAGAAAAGGCCATGAGAGGAGGCCTGTGCCCAGCAGTGGGACGTATATAGGCTGATGATGTCATTAAGAAAAGGAGGCTGCTTTGCACTGTATTTTGTATTTAAGTACCTTGTGAATACATCAAACTAGTTTTTATTTTCCTGGAATCGTTGATCTTTGAACTCAAAGGAAAAACGGCCGTTTTAACTTTGGACGCATAGATTGACGAATCCAGCAACATAAAAACTAGTTTGATGTATTCACAAGGTACTTAAATACAAAATACAGTGCAAAGCAGCCTCCTTTTCTTAATATCTATCGTTAAATTTAAATAATCACAATTATTTACCAGTGGCGCTAGTGTGCACGTGCACACTAGCGCCACTAGCAATAGCAATCTTAATGGCATTTCTCAGAGGTGGCATTTTTACGTGTACGGGCATAAACACGTGAATTTATTGCTAAAAAAATCTGAATGAAATCATACAAATCCATCAGCATCTGATACACCTGGACAACTAGTAAAACATTATATGGATACCGTAGTTCACAATCGTACTAATTACGGGGAAAAACATGGTGTAACTAGTATGATAGTGCTCAAATCATTCATCATCATCATCAAGTTACAATTTCAGTGACAAAAAAAATGTAATCAGTACGACTGTGAACTAGGGTATCGAATATATCGATGCGGTAGTTCGCAGTCGTATTACCTTATTACGAGGAAAAAAGTGGGGGACGATTGTTACTCGCGTCCGCAGGATTTACCTACCACAGCCCTGCACGTGTCCCCTGGGTGGTGCTAAAGAGTGACAAACCTATAGGCGAAATAAACGTTTTAGTAAAGAGAGTGATATCCACATGGCGGGAAATGCTGTCGCAAAAAGCCCTTCTCAGGGCTCCTTGACCAAAGATGTCGGACCATCAGTCCGCATCCTGCAAGTTAATATTTAAGGCATAAGTTTAGCCAAAAGTGACTATTACACGAAGTGGCTTTTGCACGAGATGAACATCGACGTGGTCAACATTCAGGAAACCCACACGAAAGATGACCCAGATCTCGAAAGAAGAGGCCGATTACCGGGGTATACCTTAGTAAAAGCTGCTCACCACCCTAAGTATGGGATTGCCACCTACACTAAGTCGAGCTTAAGCGGCGTCCAGCTAGTAGACACCACTGACCTTAACTTCACAATCACGATTCGAGTCAATGATCTTACGGTGACTAACGTGTACAAACCACCAAACGTGATATGGCCATCAAGCGTTCTACCAAGTTTTTACCACCCTTCCATAGACACCGGAGACTTCAACAGTCACCACACAAACTGGCGTTATCAAAATGTTAACGAAAATGGTGAAGCGCTTGCACTCTGGGCGGACCTATGTGACCTTCACCTGCTGTATGACGCCAAAGACAGGGGTACTTTTCACTCTGCAAGATGGAACTACAATCCTGATTTGACCTTTGTTTCGAAAGACCATCTTGACCAGCCGCTACCTACCACCCGCGTAGTTCTAGGAAACTTCCCAAATAGTCAGCACAGAGCCACTATCACAGAAATAGGCCTCAAGATTCCATTGACAAACTCCATACCTGTGCCTCGGTGGAATTTTAACCGTGCGAATTGGGATGCCTTCAAAGTGAACCTGGACACAGAACTCATAGCTGCTAACTTGGAACCTGTAATATCCCAAGGGGCTATAGACAAGAGTATGTACCAGGCTGGAACTCGGATAGCGAAAGAATATACCAAGAATACCAGAAAACGGAGGATCACAGTGCTGGTGCAGCATTACTTCAGTCGTTGGACCATCACAGGCAGGAGAAGTGGAAATCCACAGTTGGCAACATGAACTTCAAAAGATCTAGCAGAAAGGCCTGGAGACTCCTACACCGTCTGTCAGGGAAACAACACATACGAAAACCTGCTGTGAATATTAAGCCAGACACTATTGCAAATCGGCTGGTTGACGTGACGAGAGCAAAGCGAGAAAAACACTTCACGAGGCAAGTGAAAAAAACCTCGAAAGATGCTCGAAAGCGTGTCCCAACAGGCCAACATATCTCAAGACCCTTTAGTTTGGGCGAAGTTGTGGATGCCATAAAACTCCTAAAGTACGGCAAAGCAGCAGGACCAGACAACATGTTCAACGAATTTATTCGAGCAATGGGTCCTGCAAGCGTGAGCTGGCTTACCGCCTTCTTCGACCATATTATGCAAAATAACCGCCTTCCGAAGGAGTTCAAGCTGGCCAAAGTCATCGCAGTTTTGAAGCCCGGGAAAACTGACGACCAACCTGAAAATTTCCGGCCTATCTCCCTTCTCAGCTGTACCTATAAGCTTCTAGAGCGCCTTCTTCTATCTAGAATCACGCCGTACATAGAGGCCGTTATCCCGCCGGAGCAAGCAGGTTTCAGAAGAGGAAGAAGCTGCACAGACCAGGTCTTGGCCTTAACTACGCATATTGAAGCTGGGTTTCAAAGACAATTGAAGTCCACTGCAGTCTTTATAGACCTAACTGCAGCTTATGATACTGTCTGGAAACAAGGGCTGATCTACAAAGTTCTCAAGACAATCCCAAGCAGAGAAATTGCAGATCTCATTACCAATATGCTTAGCGATAGAGAATTTGAGGTTCACCTGGGAGACGCTAAAAGCCGTAAACGAAAACTGAAAAATGGCCTACCACAGGGTTCAGTGCTCGCCCCAATTCTCTTCAATCTTTATATTCACGACTTGCCGCCTACTGAGTCTACCAAATTTATGTACGTCGATGATATAGCACTTGTTTACCAAAGTAGAGATTTCAAGTCTGGTGAGGAAGTGTTGTCATCCGATTTGGAGAGGCTCAATAAGTACTTCAACGCGTGGCGTCTAATACCAAGCGCAAGCAAGACGGAAGTGGCCTGCTTTCACCTTAACAACCAGCTCGCCAGTTATGAGCCACGCGTCTCTTTCAGAGAAGAATTGCTGAAGTACAACCCATTTCCAAAATACCTTGGGGTGACCCTGGACAGAACTCTGACATACAGGGAACACCTCCAGAAAGTGGCTCTAAAGGTTGCCTCTCGAAACAACATCCTCCACAAACTTTGCGGTACTACATGGGGTGCATCCGCTGATTGCCTGCGCACGTCAGCTATATCGCTAGTCTTCTCTGTTGCCGAATACTGCGCGCCAGCGTGGCTGGGTAGCGCACACGTAGGAAAAGTAGAGACTAAATTGAATGAGGCTATGCGATGTGCATCAATTAAATCCACCCCGCTTCATTGGCTCCCGGTTCTCAGCCATATTGCTCCACCACACCTACGCCGGCAGCAAGCGCTGAAGAGAGAATCAGAAATGATACATTCGCAACAGTCTCTACCTATTCACCAGTCTTTCTGCTACCCTCCTGCACAGCGGCTTAAGTCTCGACATCCTGCTTGCGTTGCAGCACAAAATTTGAAAAGTTTTGACCTAAGACAGAGTTGGAAGGACGAGTGGAATGCCCAAGCATCTGGGGCTGTCCTGCAAGCCATCGATCCTACGGCTAAGCCTGACGGCTTCAACCTGCCACGCAAACTCTGGTGCCGCTTGAACCGATTGAGAACAGGACACGGACGGTGTAACTATTTCCGGCACAAGTGGGGCTGGCGGGACTCCGCGCTCTGCGACTGTGGCCAGGAGGATCAAAACATAGATCATATCATACAACGCTGCCCCGTGCACTCATACCCGGGGCGTCCAGAAGATCTGTACAAGTTAACACCTGACGCTATCACGTGGCTCGGGACCCTGAATGTAGACTTATAATTTTTATTGCATGAAACGTTTATGTGCACACGCCATACGATTAAATAAATAAACGAGGAAAAAAGTGATGTAATTAGTATGATAGTGCTCAAATCACAAAGTTACAATTTCAGTGACAAATAAAATGTAATTGGTACGACTGTGAACTAGGGTATCGATATATTATAAGAAAATAAATGTTCAGTGCCAAAATTGACGAACAGTGGGTATGTCCCACGCCCAGAATTGTTGAAACAAAAAATCATAACTTACGGTGGGAAATGTATTTTAATTTTTAATATTGGTTTACGTATCTTACATTAGTCTATTGTTTATATTATTAGATTCAAAATAATTCACGTATTAATATTATTAAATAAATCCAATTATTCGACTTGTCCCGCGCTAACACGTGATTTCACTGGAATTTATAAACCTTGTCGGCATTTCACAAAGGAATATGTCAGGAACGCCGCGCCGCGTGCGCAGGTAGCGTCAGTCGCGCCACGTTAACCGTCGGCTGTCGGTCTGCAATCGGATTTCGTAAAGGTGTTTTCGGCATTCGGTGGGTTTGGTTACGTGATTTTTTGAATTCGGTGAAGCCATTAATTGTTAAAGTGCTTGTAATTTTAATAGTCGGTTTAATAGTACGTAAGCCACCCTCAGAGGTATTTGATATGTATTATTTAGTAGAATACTACGATTATTACTTCTGTAATTATTTAATAGCGATTAAAATTGAATTCAGTGGTTGTGATTACCGCGGATTCGGTGGATTTTTTGACCATCGAAATCAAAAAATAGTCCACTGTCGTCAATCTTTACTATAAACTGTTCGTTATTTTTGTACTTTAGAGTACACAAAGATATTTTAATTAACTTATGTTAACATATGCTACTAGCATGTGCATATTATGCATGTCCGAATAAATATATAATTATGATTGTTAAGCTGGTGCCACATTCATTGCATTTATTTATTTACAGTACAATCTACAATCTAATATGAACATGCGTACAAAATGCAGCACTTTTTTATGAATATTGCTTTCGGAGAGTGTGTTTGATTTCAGTGTTTCGATAAACTGAAATATCTCGCGAACCCTTACGTCTATAAGGAGGCATTCATTCTTTATTTTAACATCATGTTTATCGTAAAAAAAATCAGCACCGAAGGTCACCTCTGAGAATCGCCCTTAAATGCCGCGTTTAACAGCGCGGCTATCACGCGTAGGCGCGCGAACTCTCTCGATTTTTCACGCACTATCCGTCTCTCACTATGTTTCGGCCGTCCGATATTTTTAGGGTTCCGTAGTCGACAAGGAACCCTTATAGTTTCGCCATGTCCGTCCGTCTGTCCGTCTTCGGCTTTGCGCAGAAACCCTTACAAATAGAAAACTGTAATTTGGCATGGGTATATAAAACAATCACGCCGACAAAACAATTTATTAAAATTATGAAAAAAATAATGCCTAGGAAGGCTAGCTTTCGTAGAAATTCGCCCGACGAAACCGCACAATTTAGTCAGCGCGCGCGTTTCGATGTGCAGATGTAGTCCATAGGTAATTGTTTTCCATCGTATGTATTTTCTCGGAAACGTTCGTATTTCGTCATGCTATTTAGTCAACGACATTACTTTTTGTACTGTGACCGACCGACAGATATAGCAAGACACGTTCGTACGTTTCCGTGAAAATACGATGGAAAATAATCATGCACTACATTCTGTAACTAAGACAGACAGGCAACTACGGATAACCCTATACTGCGAGCGGCCTGCAGCAGTTGAGACACGCAGTTGGCCGATTTTTTTTCTCAACATTTTACCTATAAATAAAACGAAATGTGAACCACTGTCGAAAGAAAGAAAAGTTCTTTCAGAATGTGCAACTCAAGGCCTTTCATATGCTAACCCACTTGACCTAATAACTAGACTTTGAATTTTCGCCCCCCTATGAACACCTCGACTTCGTCATTTTCCGTAGAAAAAAACAACACCATTTTGTAGGTAAAAAAGCTACGGTAGCCCAGTGGTTCAGGCATGCGGCTGTCAAACGGCGGTCGTGGGTTCAAATCCCGGCTCGTACCAATGAGTTTTTCGGAACGTATGTACGGAATATGATTTCATATTTACCGTTAGCTTTTCGGTGAAGGAAAAACATCGTGAGGAAACCTGCATACATCTGCGAAGAAATTCAAAGGTGTATGTGAAGTCCCCAATCCGCACTGGGCCAGCGTGGGGACTACTGCCCGTTCCCTCTCATACGTGAGAGGAGGCCTATGCCCAGCAGTGGGACGTATATAGGCTGATGATGATGATTATGTAGGTACACGTTTGAATTTACAATATTTTAAAACCGGTTATCCTTATTCACAACTAGTTCTTGGGATATTAAATGTTGTGAGAGACGGACTAGTGAGGATCTTAGCGACATAAAAATGGCCAAACCTTACTTTTTATACAAGTATGGAACTAGGCTGATTTTCGACACAAAGAACACCTTGTGCAAAATTGAAGGCAAATGCTCCAGAGATCGTAGTCCGATCAGATGGGCAGACAAAGTCCGCTCATCACTGAAAACCAAGCTTCACAACTCCACGATTCAAAGGACAGATTAAGGTGGCCAACAAGTGGCCAACTCGGATCCAAGAAAAGTGGCTTCCGTAACAGGGAAATTACTCAACCTCAATAATAAGGAATACGACACGAGTAGGGACGTCGCGTGGGAGGACGGAAGGTATGCAAACGATGGAACTCTAAAGCCAATGGGTAAATCATTGGACAACTCCTTCGTGTAGTACGCGGCGGCACGTTGCGTTAGATCCTCGTGAGGCGTGGGCTATGAATGGGTTGAATAGGGATCTCAATAACTTCAAATGAAAAACATGTTGCCGATTTTTAAATAGTGGTATATTATCGTTACTAACATCTATAAATAGGGATCAAGGTCGACTCAAACACAATTTCGTGCAGATTTGGTGGAATTAGGTTAATGGCTACTGTTTTCTTACTGTTTATATTTAAACACTATTGTAAAATAAATCGTCCGTGAAGAAATTACATATTCAACGGCGTTTCGAACCACATAGTTGGGGTTGATAAGAATGCAGTTTTAAACCTTATCCAAGCAGTCATTTAAAAAACGACAATCCATTACCACAGTCATACTCATTCTTAAAATTAAAGTTAAATTATACATGTTGGATAAAAATCCCCATATTGTTTTTTTTTTCTTTTTTTGTTGGAGAAGGCTTAGAGACAATTACAATCCTAAATGTGTACACAGATTTCTTTCTACATATATATATATATGTATATAGTTACGATACGAAAGTGACACGTTACGAATTAATGATCTAATATAAAAAAGAGGTAGATAGGTATGTTGTCTATACGAAATACAGTCTTTAAAAACGGTCAGGCTTGCGCAATGAAAGAGCTACGAATATTGCAATTACAGACTAATAATACATGTAAAATAAAAGCAGGACGGTATGATTATTTCCGGGAGCGAAAGCGAGACAAGTAAATGTGTCGTAACGTACGATGCAGAGGAACATATACTTGTCTCTGTTTCGCTCCCAGAAATTATCATACCGTCCCGCTGTCACTTGACTTGCTGTTAATGGACAAAGAGTAATATAATAAATCAGGGTTCCCCTCCGTTAGCCCTAATAATTTCATACCTAATTTTACTAGCACTAATTTCATTAACCCTAAAATCACAAACCCGAATTTTCATTGTTCCTAATTATTCATTAGCCCTAATTTCAGTATCCCGAATTTTCATAGTATGTAATTTCTCATGACCGAATTCTCACTAAGACTAATTTTATTTGACCGATTTCTTCCTAGGCCTAATATTGCAATGCCTAATAATGACTACACCTTATTATCAATGTCTCTAAAATCACTAACCCGAATCTTCATTTTGCCTAAGTATTTTAGCCCTAATGTCATTATCCCGAATTGTCAGTAGTACTAATTTTATTTCACTGTTTTTTTTTTTATAATGTCGGTTCTGGCGCTTCGCCGGCCGCTGCCGCGGCACGCTCGCTTCGCTCGCTCGCTGTAGGGTCGCAGTTCTACCTAACACTCCTCCTCGCTTTGCTCGTCGTCGTACTTACACTGACCTGCCTTAGGGTAGAATAGGTGGGTAATCCGATGTCTATCTAGCTCACTCGTATTAGACAGAGAAGTATCATGCGAGAAAAAATTAGAGAGCTCGTGCGCCTTGTGAAAGCCGTACAGCAAGTCGACGCCACCCCGCTGCGCGGGGTGTCTATTTCTGGTCTGAGGGACACAAGTGAACCCTAACCTAACCGACCTAAGACAGAGTTCGCTTATGACATGCCATTTTCGTCCGCCCTGATAATGCACGATCCAATAATCCACGTCCACGAAAACTGGACACGGATTATCGGGCCGTAGATTATTTGGCAGTCTATTATTGGCTTCCATTTTGACGAGATAAGGACGTCTATCATGGGACGGCCGCGACATACTCCGCGGTAAAAAGTAGCCTGTTCATCAGGGATGCATTAATTAGTACTAGTCAAACATTAGAGCAAAAGTTAATAGGTCAAGTGATAGTTAGGTGTGACGAAATTAGGTGTAGTGAATATTAAACATAGTGATCATTAGGCACATTAATCATTAGGCTTAGTAGTCATTAGGAAAAATGATTATTAGTTTCCAATATATTAGCACACTTGATGTTTAGTATTAGGAATAATTAGGAGGTTTGAAATTAGGCGCAGCAAATAATTATGCCATTATAATTATTGCCATATAATAATTATAAAATTAGTTATCCGATTATTAGGGCTAATGAAAATTATACCGAACGTTGTTAGGAGTAATGAAATTAGCACTAACGATATTAGTTTAAGTGGGGGTGACCCATAAATCAGACTAAACCTTGCCTTTTATTAATGTATTATGTACTCTTACACATTTATAGTGCAAACATACGTCTCAATTTAAGAGCCGAGTAATACATAATCTGCGGAAATTTCAAGTGCCTACATATTACGGTTATAGAGATATACCGATTGTTATGGGCGGGCAAAAAAACGCCATAAAATTACGTTTCATGTACGAGAGCACTGTTAAATTTTTATTTATTTTTATGAGTGTATGTTAAAGCAGCAATAGAAAAACAATTTCTGTGAAAATTTTAACAGTCTAGCTATTGCGGATAATCAGACAGCCGGATGAACAGCGGAATCCAACTACGAAGACACTAAGTTTGTGATTGTACGTTATATAGAACTCGATAAATTAATGATATACGTATAATTCAAAATGGCCGCTACTAAATTAACGATGGCCGAAGGAGGATTTGGTTACTATCAAAAACTTCAAGTACCTGAAAAAATGGTGCTTTTGTCCAGCGTAGCCACATTATCACTTGAAACTGCCCTACTATTATTCCCTTGTCTATCATGTTATTCCAGATAGCAGTTTTAAAATGACAGCCAAACTACGTTTGTATGAAGAGCCGAGCGTTCTGGCGATACTAATCAAGACACATATTTGCACTATAGGTACATGTTTATAATAATTTCATCCCTTAACCTTTGTCAAAAATCAGCCTACGAATCTCATCATGACCCCTCTGTCTATACTATTATTTATCGGCAAAGATATTGCTTTTCTATCGCACTCACTCTTCCGGTATATTTTTGTTGCACACAACGTGTCCTGGAAAATTCTTTTAAGCACGTAATCATTAAAAAATGTACATAGTTAAGGGCCTCTAATCTACGCGTTAACTTTTCACATGTGAATCACGAGAATTACCCATACATTAACCCATTAATCTACACTAATATTATAAAGAGGAAATATTTATTTGTTCATTTGTATTGAATAGGCTCCGAAACGACTGAATCGATCTGAAAAAATATTTTTACCATTAGAAGCCGACATTATCCCCCTGATGAACATAGGGGAAAATGCTTCATTCCTATGGGAAAACGGAAAACTAACCGGGCTGTTTAGTATTATACATAAAAATAGGTTACTTGCGTATGGTACGTTATTCCCTGGGTTTTTTACTTTAATTAGTGCAAAATCACTTCCACACGACGGCATGGTTTTACCTTCGCGCAACAAATCTGACAGCTGAGACACGTTTACACGTTGCCATTGACCACGCGAAACTGGGTTAAGGTCTTCCAATTGACTGACTTTTAGAGTGCCACTTTTGAAGCGCTTATAACATATCTACCTCTTTTTTTATTACATCATTATTGTTGCCAATCATTTTATATTGACGCCGCACAGTGACAAGTGTGACGGGTGTGATCTAGAACAAGGCTGGTACTATTGTTTAATTATGTGTAATAAAAGTAAAAAAAAAACATTCGTGCCTGATGTGATGAATAATAATAATAAAAATCATTTCTCAAACAAATTGACTCAATGCACTTTATTTCTGAAGCTCATAACAGTGCCTGTCTAAATTCAAGGATGTATCGTCAAGTTTGATGTGCACGATCGTATATTACAGATAAAATTTTATTTAATCATTTCATGATACGAATCAGTCAGTTGATGTGTAACTATTAAATTGATAATCACATCAGGCAAACAATTTATGTCAGACTTTATTAATAGTGCGGGACGTTGCGCGTCGCGTCGCGCGCTTTGTACCTCAATGAAACGACCACGCTCACATATCGCCACATACTTAGATTATAGCGAGATCCGCGTCGAACTACACGACGCGTGTCGCCAATCACGTCCATGAATGAAGTCTTATAGTAAAAGTATGTAGGCTACTGTATAAGCCAGTGCGGAATGACAGGAAATACCATTTTTAAAGGTATTTCCTGTCTTTCTGCTCGGGCATCGCCTAAATGAAGTCGCAAATCAGATGTCACAATATTTCCGGAGCAATGGTTGGTACTCAATCTAAAAAGGAACCAGTTTATCCATTTCCATCTGAGTGGTAAGGTTCCGAGGAGCCTCGGAATTCTTGTGGATGACACAAAATTAGAACATGTGCAAAATACTACATTTCCGGGATTCGAGTTGGACGGAGGGCTTAACCCTTCCCAACCCAGCGTTTATAGACTCGTTAAGTGTCAAAACCCACGCATAACGTTGTATTGCGGTCGGACGACATATATTATTAACTCTATTTCTTAAATACTACAAAAAAATATCGACTGCAGCATCGCGGACAACGTATGTCGTCGGTGGGTTTTAGAGATTTTGCTAGGACGACATATGTTGTCCGTGGGTTGTGAAGGGTTAAGTGGGAATTGCACATCACTAAACAGAGTGGGAAGCTGGGGATTGCCTGCTTTGGCCTGCGTTCATTAGCGAGTATAATGCCCAGAGATGTAGTGCGGTCGTAACGGTCGTAATCTGCGTAACGCTAACACACAGACTGGCGAAGTCTGGCAAACTCACTCATGTCATGGGACCACTCGTGTACAACCAACTACCGGCGCATACCTATTACAGATGCACCGTCACTGGCCGGCTTCGGATCACGACTCAAATCATGGCTTCTCGAGCACACTTTATAGATTTAGCAAATAAAGTACGAGGTAGGTTGTACTGATTTGTGTAGTGTGTACAGCTATGTACAATTTGTTGTACCTTTGCCATAATTGTATACTATTAATAAGTGACTAATTATATGATTATGATTAGTATGATTACATATACTATGAATATAAAAAAAACTAATTACATCAGTTTCTTCTTCTTGTCGCCAGGGCGAGTTTTAAATCCGATCTGTGTACGTGTGTCTCCGGGGGATTTCTTCTTGGTCTGCCTGTTGGGTTTAGAGGGGCGTCAGGCCAGGTGCGACAGGTCGTCCAGCTCGGGCGGCGGCTGCGGCGCCCCGCCCGCCCCTGCCCCCGCGCCCGCCCCCGCACCCGCGCCGCCCCGCGCGAACACCGGCTTCGCCACCACCGACACCGGCGCCTGCCCAACAACACACAACATTTTATTCACCACATTAGTTTCTATTTCGGGAACCCTTAAGTGTTGTACTCACTTCAAATTCAATCAAATCTTAGATAAATGGAGCATTGTCTATGATCCAATACACATCAGTCACGTCCAGAAGGGTGTATAACACTCTGCTATCTTCGCACCGAACATGGCCTTAACCTGCCTGCACGCAGATGTGATGCAGTTTATTATAAGTTTCTGCCACAATAGTATTTTATGCAATCGTTATATAATGTATTACGAAGCTTGCTGAGTGGCCTAATTAAGGTACGAGACTTAAAAAGCTAATTATATAACTATTTTATACAATACTTTTTCTACGAGTTAACTGAACTGATTAAACAAACTTGGTATCTATTGAAAACGAAGTGCAACCAACGGCTTTTTCTTTTTTGTGCGTTGATGTCTATTTACCTTTTGACTTTCTCGTGACGGCGTCCTATTGGTCAAATACATTATAGTTCAGTAAAGGCGCCACGTGATTGGTTAATTTCATTACAGTTGTCTCAACAGTTATGAAATGTTGAGTTGGGAGCTCCATAGTAAAAAGTATGTGATTTAAGTTTGGTGTACGAAGTCTTAATTCAAACATTAAGGTCGACGAGTATAAAAACATATTTTTTGGTACAGTCGATGTTCATATATGGGTAAATTGCAATAAAATTGCAAATAGTTAAGGGCCTTCACCTAATCTATGCTTTAACTTTTCCACATTGAGTAACGAAAGTTACCTAGATATAAAATGTATTGGTAATTGGGTGAGGACCAAATTCTTGGCCACTAGTTAGCGTCGTTAATTGGTAGTAGTTAAAAAGTTCCGTTGTGACACGAAAATGTATGGCTACAGTGTTAGAGATTCGGAACTGGAACTGCTCATCGAAATAATAAAAAAAGTTTCATTAGCTTCCGAGTTACAAAACAAAGTTCAATCTCCATGCACGCTCTTTTTAGCACTTATAAAATTGTTGTCATATTTTTTTACGGCTTATTTGTACAGAAATTAGCATTGAAAACTTGGTATGTAAACCATTACGTCCTACGACTTTTTATTTTTAAATTTAGTGATATACTGCTTTAATCGTTTGGAGTCTGTCAATTTAGAAATAAATCGATATGAATCAAATAATTGTGAATAGGAAAATAACAATGTATTATTTAATTACTGTTACGATAATACGAAATAAAATCACATCTATCGAAACCGATATATTTGATTGTGCAAAATGTTGCCTTTGAAAATATGGCATTGATTTATGCACGGCGCGCGACCTCTCAATTTTTCTCGCACTATCAGTCTCTCTCTCTTTACTTACAGGACACTTGTGTTAGCAGACGATAGTGTATAGGCTCTCTATTTGATTTCCTAAAAATAATTATTACACAGTAATCAATCGATTCCTTTTATTAGCCATCATCAATCGTAATCGGATATTATGACAATCGATTTACTCTAGCCACATCACTCTTTACATCACATTGGAACTGTCCAAAGACCAGTCCCAAATCTCTTACACTGTAATTTTCGTGTCACAACGGAACTTTTTAACTACTATCTATTAATTAGGCTAACTACTGGCCAAGAATTTGTTCCTCACCCAATTGTCGTTACACAATGGAAAAAAGTTAAAGCTAAAGCATGGGATTCTTATCCCGGAAATCATGTGTTTCCACTTGTGCACCTCATTCCATTGCAATACCGCGAATAATGTGTCGTTGAAGTGGACTGTACATACTATCTATTATTGCTGACTGTGTTTTTATGCACGTCAACTACTAATTTCCTGCTGTTTATGTAGTGTAGCAGCTGTAGCCACCTTCTCTCTGCATCGTCAAATCGTGATGCTACAAAATGGCGTTTTCACCGCACTTACAGAAGTATGCCAAGTTTTATCTCAATTGGGCACCGAAAAACAGCTGAAAAAACCACAATTTAGATGGAATAAATCACATATTTTTATACTTTGATCTTGTGTGCCAAGAAATGTATGTTATTGCATAGGTTTTGACCCGTCAATGTGTACAATAATGTGCTTACATACGTGCATACATTTAATTACACACAAACACTGCAAGTTAAATAAAACTTGTAAAACGCCAGTGCTTTAAGTTAATTGAAGTATACTTCCCTAAAGCACCGGCGGTTCCTCGCATCTAGCTGTGAAGCATGCAAGGATATTCACCCTAAGTGTATTTTCTAAACCGTGTCGGCATCAATGGCAGAGTTTACAGTGTAAAGTTTGAAAAAAAATATCGGACGCGGCTGGCGACTGACTGATAAATGTGCACAGTCGAACGGGATCCAGCGCGCCAGATTTCTGTCGGACGTCCGAACGCTCAAGGTTACGTCCACGGCTTACGTCCGATAGTTTGCACAATTCAGTGTATATTCATTATCTAGATACCGGCTGTGAGCCGCGTCCGTCGGCCGCGTCCGATAATTTGTCTCAGCCTAATACGGACCTGGCTGACCAGTCCCGAGGCGGCCGGCGCGGCGGGCGGGTGCGCGGGCGGCGCGGGCGGCGCGGGCGGCGCGGCCCCCGGCGGCAGCCCCACCATCACCAGCTTCTGCGGCAGAGGCGCGCCGCTCGCCGGCCCGCTCGTCACCACCACCGACTACGGAAACCACAACCACAGTACATGCACAACACACAAACTACTCAACACATTCATCACTACCTTGTCCCCTATCACATTGTAACCAAAATAAAGATAGTGTAGCGCTATAGAGATTAACGCGTGCTTGCCAAAAGGCTCTAGTCTAGTACTCTTCAATGGAATTTATATTTTCTCGGTTTTTTAGTATAGTTCTATTCTAACACAACAATAGGGTGTGTAGAACTGATGTTATCTTCAATAGAAAAAAACCTCCTTCAGGTGGTCGCTAACCGAAGGTGGTCGCGTCACCAGTGTAATGACCCTACATGGCGCCCTCTCTATACTTATAAGTCATATAATTGTCTGTTTAAGATATAATTTTGGTGAAGGTGGCTAACACGTTATTATAATATACATTCATGGTCAAAAAGTACATCATTCTAAGGGTCATTATATTTTTTTTTTGTCATCATACAAGTTATATTTAGCTTAACTTATTCCGAAAGTCGTAATATTTAGGTAGACATGGATCCTGCTCCACTGATAAATTGAGTCTTATCGCTACAAGGTGAAAATCTAGTGACGTCTGAAAGTAAACATCACATAGGATCAAATCACATCGGATGAATTAGTTAGAAACGGTAGTTTTTGATACGACGATCAAAATTAATAGTGAAGTTAACTCTTAACAAAACCGATCGGTTGTCACATCTTAATTATATGAGGCCTTGTTTAAAAATATTGAACTAACCTGTTGAAATAATAACTAGGACTGAACCGAATGTAGGTTATTATATGTATAATACAGGCGATATTGTAAGCCTTGAAGTCTCGAGGGCATTTGTGAATTTTGGTACAAATGGTTATTGAAAGCCAAAGCTCTCTCTTCCAACATTGCCCGCCTCAGAACTTTGAGGCTTCTCCCACATCTTGTTTTGCTCGAAACCAAAAATATATACAGGGTGTACTATTAAAACGGGCCAGTGTGGGGGAAATCTGAAATCTTGAATGACACAATCAGTATAGCTGGCGTTTCATAAAAACAGATATAGGGTTAAACAATATGGACTGCTTAGTAAAAATATGAATGAATGCCAGTTGGACAAGGCAGCAGATGCGAGTGGCGTATACCTGGACGTTCGGCGCCCGCGCCGGCGGCGCGCCGTGGGCTGCCGCGGGCGCTGCGCTACTCGGCGGCAGACTCTAGCGATCAAACAAAACGATACTTTGGTTGCACTCCGAGCAACTCATGCAGTACAAAATGCGGAACATGGTCGGGTAAATAAACTATTTTCTGTCCATAGTTGCCATGGTTACACTAGTCCCTGGATCATTTTTATTATATTTTAACCTCTTTTTATGGGCTATCTTTTATGCATGTTTGAAGATACTATGTCATGTTGTGTCCTGGCTAACGGACATTGGGACAGAATAAACAACAATAAATAGTTGATTTACCCATTTCTTCTTTACATTAGAGCACATACGATAGCATTAGAAACGTTTGAAATTTGAATATACACGCCTAACACACATATGTAACACTGACACTAAAGCATAAGCTGCAGAAAAGTGTGCCAATTGATATAAAATATTATGGACTCGTATTCGCGTTTCCGTTAGTCGCAATTTGTGCGAAATAATAATTGATAATCGAGTGCCGGGTACAGGCGTATCACTTTTCGGAGCCATGCATATATGCTCTAAATTTAATTTAATATGAAACAATTACTAAACTAGAGTGGCAGCCATTAATAACGCTAAAATATTATACATTTCTACACTAGATATATGATTCTGGTAGATTTATACGACACAACACTACAACGAAATAGTGCAACTAAAAACGTCGTCAATTCAAATTAGAAATCGATTTATTTCGGTCGTTTTTGGCTACCACTAATAATTATATAGTTAAATGTATGGTCAGGTCACTACATTATCGACATGCAGTCATGCACTAGGTAAATACTGCCTTACAATTTGAAGTTAACCCGGCTCCGCTGCACTATTTTTCATGTCTTTAACATTTAATAAGTTTTTCTAACGACATTTTCGTTTGCCAAGGCAAAAGGTTGCAAGAAACATGAAAACATTGGCGCATCACACCGGGCTTTCCATCTGCACGGTTAAAATACCAAAGAGTTACCTACGTGCCAACAATAACTTTGTAGAAGCTTACCATTATGATCCCCGTTCCCGGTACGGTGAGCTTGCTCGAGCCAAGGAGGGACAGGTGGTGGCACTTACCTGCGGGGGCTTGGGCTGGGACACGATGACGAACTTCTGCGGCGGCGGCGTGGCCGGCAGCGGCGACTGCGGCGCGGAGCTCACGCTCATCATCACGTTGCGGGCTCCGAGGCTATCTGAGAACATAGGTCCATTGCCGGTGATACGGGCCGGCCACGCCGTTGCGTGCGCGGCACGGCGAGCGTTTTATCTGTTGGCGGTGGAGACGCGCAACGCACTGCGCTGCTGCGTGGTTAGGTGGGGTCACACGCAAAAAACCGCTGCCGCAATGTCGTGGCCGGGCCGTTAGAGCCTGTACATAACAGATGACGCGATTCACGCGCGAGTTCAATCGCAATTTAGTCCAGAGGTCACGTTTTATGCCAGAGGGACTTAGCCAGTTATTGAGTACCGTATCGAAGTTATTACCCTCCATTTTTAACCAAATACGTCCACTCGCCGCGGACTCACGCGTACGTACTACTGGACGCGGCAATAAATAAATAAAACTCAAAGTAAACAAATTTTAGTTTTCATGGCTGAATCCCGTATTTCTGCTGCCGCAAATTGTGGAATGGAAATTAAAAAAGACCATCTTGCCGGGCTAGGCCTCTAATTATGTATTAAATACTATAACGCATCTTTCATCTCGCTGCGCCCGAAACGTGACACTTATTCCCATTATGCAGCACAAAACGTCAATATCTCATTGCATATTTGAGAAATAGTACATTACTGCAGATACCGTGAAGTAAGGGTTTGCTGGACGAGTTTGGGGTAGACGGCTGAGTCGTAGACGAGGCCGGATACAACGAGTCCAGCAATCCTTGTTCCGGCCGAGGTTGCATAGTGCTTTTCTTAAACGACGAGAGGAAATATTAAAATAAAAAGAAATACAAGGTAATTCATTAAATAATAGGTAATTTGCCGCCTTTTTATTTTTTAAACATGCCGATTTTTTGTTGCATGCGAGCACCATGTTTCATCATCATCATCATATCAGCCGAATCGCACCATGTTTAACCGCACATAAGTATTGTACCATAGATTTTGTTTTTTTTATGTCGGAAGGATGCTTACAGAGTCTATAGTGCGTTTTTTTAGCATTAGAAAGAAGGGTAAAGCACGAAGCACGAGGTATTTTATATAAGACACTTTATCCCACACAACTGTCAAAGTATCTCAAATAGCCATTAAAAAAGACTATACGATATTGTTGTCTACCCTAAAATTATAGTAGTGATTTCATTATTTATATCTAAATAATACTGTAATTTTGAATTTCGTTATTCAGTTCTGGAAAGGTTGCAAAATAAAAAACCTAAAGAAGAAGAGGTTTGAAACTAACGGTTCGTTTTTTTCGCTGTCGACATTGTCAAAATTGTCAATCGTATCTCACGTTATTTTTCTTGTTTTCTTGGTAATCAACAAATTGTTGAAGATTACGAGATTATTATACGATTATCTAGGTCGAAGTGGCTTGCGTAAAACACCGACTCGTTCTTCCCTGAACGTTTTGCTTTCATCACAAGCAAAGAGACAGAAACAGAGTCCATTAACAACAAATGAGAAACATATGGTGGCGAACATTTACAAGAACTTTGCAGCAAGGATGAATTTCCGGGTAACATCTAATATTTGACCCAAGCAGAAAAGGTTGACGTCGACTGCTTCTTTGTTTACCGTATTTCTAATCCTAAAAAAACGGACTATAGTGGTGGTTGGCAGTATGTAATTTTTCCTTTGTCAGTTTAATATTAGTAAGCAAATTTTAAAAGTTAGTAGGGGACGATAATGGTTTTACTAAGGGTTTTCATACATTCCTTCTTGGCGTAAGGCCAAGAAGAAATGTGGGGAGCCTTAACCCTTTGACAGCCGGCGTGCAAAACAAAACGCTGCCTACCTGACGCCAGTGATTAATTAGAAGCTATGAGCGAGTATGAAAATTATCGTCGTCCGTGGCCGTCGTGGTGTCAATGGCACGACTTTTAGCTGTCCGCCACAGCCGACTGCGGCAGTCAAAAGGTTAAACTTCATGTCCTCATTTCGTGATATTAACGCATACATTTCCGAGCATGAGAAGTGAAATAGTACATTACGTAACTAGGGCAGTGAATTCGTGAATGCCCCAGATCGCAGGTGTTTGTGGCCCGAACTGAAGGTGAGGGTCATAAACATGCGCTCTGGGGCTTTACGAATTACCGCCCGCGTTGCGTACAAAATTTTACGTCTTCACCTGGCCACAATGCGAGTTTTACCGTACGCGCAGCGTGCAGTAAAACTCGCATTATGGCCAGGTGTGACGTAAAGTAATGTATTGGGTGGTTTACCGACGGTCTTGGAGGCGAGCGCGGCGTGCGGCAGGTGCGGCAGCAGCGGCGGCGTGCACGTGACCACCGCCACCGCGCCGCCCGCCGCGCCGCTCGCCGGCGACGCGCGCAGCTTGCTCACCATCTGCTGCAGGCTCGGGCCCAGGTACCCGTAGTCGCGTCTGCAACCATAACTCAACCTAGTACAGGGGACCGATTTTTGACTTTCGAGAGCTAGATAATCACATAAAAGTAAATAATAATAATAATAAATAAATATAAGGGGACAATCTTACACAAATCGACCTAGTCCCATAGTAAGCTCAGTAAGGCTTGTGTTATGGGTACTAGACGACGATATATATAATAGATATAAATACTTAAATACATAGAAAATATCCATGACTCAGAAACAAATATTCATGCTCATCACATAAATGTTTGCCCTTACCGGGATTCGAACCCAGGACCTCTTGCTTCGTAGGCAGGGTCACTACCAACTAGGCTAAAGCGGTGGTCAGTAGTCAGTCGTCAGTATATGTTTGTAGTGTCTAAATGGCAGGCACTTACTTTCTACCAATATGATTGAATAAGAGTGGTCAATAGCACTCGTTTTTAAAATTTTCTATCGCTATTACAAAATAGCATTTCATAATTTTTGACGGTTTTCGAGTGAAAGTCGAGCGCTCGAAAGTCAAAAATCGGACCCCAGATCGATTCACGAAAGCTGGCATGAATAAATTGAACGAGTGAATGATAATGTCTATGTGTGCATCACATAATTATTGAATGCAGGTTGATGCAAAAAGTGATTATGAAAATTGTGTTTTAGAGAATAACATTATTTTTGATCTCTGCTCTTCTTTATTTTTTTTACATCAGGCGGGTCGTACGCTTGTTTGCCACCGTCATTGTATAAAAATAAAGACTGGGTTGCACTCCGAGAGTGCCGGCAAAAGTGAAAACTCAATGACATTGTAACAGTTCTCTGATCAGGTCACGTGTCCGTCTTACGAATTTACAATCTATCGCAGAGGTTCCCAAACTTTTTTTAGGCACGCCCACCTGCTGCCTAAAATGAAGTTCCCACGCCCCCCTTTGCTTTGATGCAAGGAAACGGAAGTAAATGGGTTAGCTAGCCAAATCATCATAATCTTCCTAGCGTTGCCGTTAGCGCCACGGCTCTTAGGAGTCTAGGGACAGCTGAGTACCTAATCCCAAGGATCGGCGAGGCACTAGTTTTTGCGAAAGGATTTCCCGAGGCCCCGCGCCCCCCTTAAAATGTGGTCGCGCCCCCCTAGGGGGGCGCGCCCCCCACTTTGAAAACCCCTGATCTATCGAATCTTACGGTCACGTGACATGTTACCGTCACGTAACCTGTTGCGAGTTTAACATTTTTTCCCCCATCACAAAAGTGCACAGCGCCGCTAAAGAAGTTTTCACTTAAAAAAAAAAGATTACTTGTAGTCGTCGGGCTGGTCGGGCGGCTGGCGCTGCAGCCGCAGCACGGGGGCCAGCACCTTGAGCAGCTGATGCTTGAGGTTGCCGGCGGCGAGCCGGTCCGCGCCGCCCGTGCCCGTCAGCGCGCCTTCCACGCGCTCGCCCAGCCAGCGCACGCGCGGCAGTATCAGCACCTGCACAACAACATGATTACATTACACAGTGACGATGCACATCTTGCGTCCGCAATGGGGGTATAGACGCTAAATAAAATAATCAATAATGTCATAGTTTTTCGAAAAAGGATTAAAAATGTAGTCAACTGGAGAAAAAAAACAATGCAAGAGGTTAAATAATCACGAAATTATAAGTGTCAAAGTTTCAAGAAGGGGTTCTGTCCCTTTTAGGCAAAACGCAACTTCATATGAAACGAGGACGCTTGCAGATTGTGACGTCACCATAGAACACCTCCACTAGAAGCCTAATGTTTCTCAGTTTGTTCGCGACTCGAGTCACCAAGCGTTGGTGTTGTTGCGCTTATTTAATCCGCGGTCGCCCGCCTTTCCGTTCAGTTGCGTCCATGTTAACGACCTGTGCGGAGTGTGCATGACTCTCACAAAAAAAAAACAAAATAATAGGATTTTCGCGGCTAATTATGGGCTTTTGTAGTGTGAGGTGGTGCGGAAAGTCGTCAGACTTCTAATTACAAAAAAGATGGAATTTCATTCCACAGTTGAGTCAAATTCAATATTTCATTGAAAATATTTATAGCCAGCGGAGGCCATTTTATACTGGCCGGTGCGAATACTGAGGTACAGACACACTATGTCTGTCACTTTTCATCACTTTGAAAATGCAATATGCTATTCCTTTCTTACGAAAACACGTCACGACTAGTGATGTC
This sequence comes from Epinotia demarniana, assembly GCA_945867215.1. Taxonomy (NCBI): domain Eukaryota; kingdom Metazoa; phylum Arthropoda; class Insecta; order Lepidoptera; family Tortricidae; genus Epinotia; species Epinotia demarniana. The sequence continues at coordinate 21,471,431 of OX244259.1, forward strand.
CCGATGATGCTATGATGGTCAACCGACAAACCATGTGCTTTCGTTCGTACCGATTTGAAGAAATGTAACAAAAAAACAGATTTCTCGTTTATTTTGGTTTGAGTAGTTATTCTGTAGATTAGAACTTAAATTTAGTTTTATTTATTGTTCGTTATTTAAAGTAAATAGTGTAATATAATATATAATAAGTATTAGTAGTACTAGTAGTAGTAGTTACTTTACTGTTTTAGTAACTTTTTAGAATGCTCTTGGTGAACCGTTGCGTCTAGGTTTCAGGATGGGCCTGATGATAAACTTTGGGAAAGTGCGAGGGTACTCGTAGTTGGTTTGAGATAGATATAGGTTGTGCGGGCTTTTTAGAATCCTCTCGGGGAGCAGTTGGGTCCAGTGCCACAAGATGGGCCTGATGATGAACTTCGAGAAAGTGCGAGGGAACTCGGAGTTGGTTTGAGATAGATATAGGTTGTGCGGGCTTTTTAGAATCGTCTCGGTGAGCAGTTGGGCCCAGTGCCACAAGATGAGCCTGATGATGAACTTCGAGAAAGTGCGAGGGAACTCGGAGTTGGTGTGAGATAGATATACGTTGTGCGGGCTTCTTAGAATCCTCTCAGTGAGCAGTTAGGTCCAATGTCACAAGATGGGCCAGATGATGAACTTCGAGAAAGTGCGAGGTAACTCGGAGTTGGTGTGAGATAGATATACGTTGTGCGGGCTTCTTAGAATCCTCTCAGTGAGCAGTTGTGTCCAGTGTCACAAGGTCGGCCTGATGATGAACTTCGAGAAAGTGCGAGGGAACTCGGAGTTGGTGTGAGTTAGATATACGTTGTGCGGGCTTCTAAGAATCCTCTCAGTGAGCAGTTGGGCCCAGTGTCACAAGATGGGCCTGATGATGAACTTCGTGAAAGTGCGAGGGAACTCGGAGTTGGTGTGAGATAGATATACGTTGTGCGGGCTTCTTAGAATCCTCTCAGTGAGCAGTTGTGTCCAGTGTCACAAGATGGGCCTGATGATGAACTTCGAGAAAGTGCGAGGGAACTCTGAGTTGGTGTGAGTTAGATATACGTAGTGCGGGCTTCTAAGAATCCTCTCAGTGAGCAGTTGGGCCCAGTGTCACAAGATGGGCCTGATGATGAACTTCGAGAAAGTGCGAGGGAACTCGGAGTTGGTGTGAGGTGTGAGATAGATATACGTTGTGCGGGCTTCTAAGAATCCTCTCAGTGAGCAGTTGGGCCCAGTGTCACAAAATGGGCCTGATGATGAATTTCGAGAAAGTGCGAAGGAACTCGGAGTTGGTGTGAGATAGATATACGTTGTGCGGGCTTCTTAGAATCCTCTCAGTGAGCAGTTGTGTCCAGTGTCACAAGATGGGCCTGATGATGAACTTCGAGAAAGTGCGAGGGAACTTCGAGTCGAGCTGGTGTGAGTTAGATATACGTTGTGCGGGCTTCTAAGAATCCTCTCAGTGAGCAGTTGGGCCCAGTGTCACAAAATGGGCTTGATGATGAATTTCGAGAAAGTGCGAGGGAACTCGGAGTTGGTGTGAGATAGATATACGTTCTGCGGGTTTCTTAGAATCCTCTCAGTGAGCAGTTGGGTCCAGTGCCACAAAATGGGCCTGATGTTGAACTTCGAGAAAGTGCGAGGGAACTCGGAGTTGGTGTGAGATACGTTACCATCCTAAATAGCCGAATGCCTTTTTCGTGTTTTGTTTGTTTTATTTTAAAATGAGAACAATAAATACAACTTTTAAAGGAATAATGAGACTTTACTTATTATTAAACTGCTCCGAAACTTTCCATAAAAAATACTGAAGTATTTGTAGTTTAATCTTTAGAACCAAAATACTAAATGATCAGTATTTTTTTAGCACACTTTTAAGTATAGACAGTTTAATTGCCATTTTAATATGTACAGTAAGTACCTACCATGATTTATCAGCAAAAAATTACGGTACCAGTTAGGATTCCTAACTTACTGTGTATTAAAATGGTAAAAAAACTATCTATACTTTACCTTAACTTAAAGATAAAAGTATAGTAAGTAGTTACTTACTTTGTTTTAAAATGTACCTAAAAAATTAGGATGCTTGTACGTGAACATGTCACATCACTACGCATTCCGCGCGCGAGCGCATCGCCCAATCGCAACGCTGTTAGCACCCGCCCTTCCCCTCACCTCTTCCTCATGCTTTGGTGACTCGCGTCGGGAACAAAATTACAAACATTAGGCTTCTAGTGGAGGTGTTCTGTGGACGTCACTAATACACGGCAACGTGCCGTGTCCCATTGTGTTCGGCGCCGCCATCGGCGCGCGACTCGTATTGTGACGTAACACACTGATTGCGTTTTCTCTCTCTAACAAGCGATATTAAAACGGTTGTAGCTTCGTAATTATATCTGAATGGGATTTGCGTCACTAGGCATATTTTTTGCAGTAGTAATAATTTTCGAGTCTACACCCCCATTAATTAAAGAAAGTGAAACTGAGCAGGTCACGTCTGGCGCATTAATCTGGATATATGGGTAAGGCAGTAAATGGATGAGGCAAGCGACGAACACGAGGCAGGCCTAGACTGAGGTGACAGGATGACTTAGACGCCTTTGACAGGGTTGCGAAAATAAAAGTCAACATATTTATTATGGAAGAGTTTATACCTACAGAACAAATAATGCCACATCAGTTTTTTGTAGACACGCAACGTTACTGTATAGATTTTTGTACGGAAAATACTCCCATTAATTCCCCTGTCTTATATGTATATACACGGTGCTAATAACCCATACCTTCACAACTTCAGGACCAAGCTCGGCCAGCCCCTGTATCGCGCCGTAGAGCGAGGCGAGCGGGGTCTTCTCAGACTCCTTCATATTGGCCATTGATGGTCCCACACCGGTGTCGTTGTTGGTTTGAGACGGACACTGCAGAGCTTTAGCGAATAACCTGAGAATAACCAACAAATATTCTACAGTTTGTGAAATCATAATTAACATACAACGTAGAGTAAGTATCACAAATATAAGTTACAACGACGTTTATGGTGACTACGTTAATATCGTCGACAATGAATCGCGAATAAATATCGGACACGACCCTATTTCTAGGGTATGTTGGCGGTGTCAGATATTTTTGCCCGCCTACTTATGGCTGATATTTATGCTGGTCACTGTCACTGTACCTCCGCAGTACGCATGTTATAGAAGCCGTGCAAACGTTTTGGCAAGTAATTTTTTATTTTTTATTAATGTATCTCAGGCAACGAGGCCCATATTTACAAATTTATTTATTTATTTATTTATTTATTTATTTATTGATACATGGAAAACCAACAGCGCAACATATTTCTAGATACCATAATAAAACCATATAGCCAATTACAGGTTTTCACTTATAGAAATAAACTAACAAAGAAATCTGAAGCCAAACTTAAACTTAGCATACATTACGCACAGTAACCAATCGCGCACTACCTAATACGCGGAATATACAAGAATAAGGTAGTTAATGAATTAGGCTACTACAAACTCTAATAACCCGAGCCTACACCTGAGTATCACACATGAAGAAACTTATCAGTTTAGATTTTATTGCCTGTATGCTATCACAGAATATGTCTATATCTAATTGATCTACAACTTTGTTTAAACTCCTGCCTGCTCTGCACAAGAAACTATTCATTCTATATTTAGTGGAAACATGGAATATGCTAATAGGACGAAAACGGCGGAAACTTCTTATGGGAGTATTAAAAGAAATCTTAGCAAGTAAATTAGGACAGTCAACATTGCTTCTTATTATATTTAACAAATATAATATATCAGCAATTTCACGACGCTTAGCAAGGGGTATCAAGTGATGCTTTTTACAAAGGGTTAAATAATTAGATGAACTATAATGTGTATGCATTTTGTAGCAAAGAAATTTCATGAATTTGGATTGTAATCGCTCAATTCTGTCAATGTAAATTTTATATTGGGGATTCCAAATCTGAGATGCGTATTCCAACTTGCTTCTCACATAAGCACAATACAAGATTTTAAGCGTCTTAATATGTGTAAAACAAACCGAGCTACGCATTATAAATCCAAGACTCTTAGAAGCTTTACTTATAATATTATCAACGTGATCATTAAAAATAAGCTTCGAGTCATGAAAAACCCCTAGGTCTCTTATGCTAGTTAGTTGCTGAATACCTTTACCTTTCAATGAATAAGAAGTAGGTATTTTATTTAATTTACGAGAAAAAGTTACGGTAAAACATTTTGAGGGAGCTTACAGACTAACATACATATGTGGGTGAATTCTGTCTAGTATTCTATGGGCCATAAGAGAACATAAGATAACTTATAAGAGTTTAAGCGAACAAAGTCGCGGTCAAAAGCTCTTTATTAATTATATCCTATTCTCATGTCAAAGCTACATTATGGAAAAATTTCGTCAAAATAAATATAGGCGGAGCGTGTTTAGGCTTCCACGAGGGACGCTACATAATTCCGGGCGTGGTCAGGCTTCCATCAGGGGTAGCTAGGCAGGGGTGGGTAGGAGGGTAACTACACTATGATTCGAAAGCATATTTTTTTGGGAATTTCATAATTTTACGCAAACCATGTTCCGCTGCAAATAAAAACATCTATCTATCTATCTTCAATGACTCACCGACCCAAAGTGGCTCTTGGCCTCCGACACGAGTTGTCGCCACTTGACGCGATCCTGCGCCATCTCCTTCCAGTTCATGACTTTAAGGCCGCGCAAGTCTAATTCGACGACGTCGTTCCAGCGACACCTGGGACGTCCGACGGGTCGCCTACTGGATGTCCCAAATATGCCCGTTTGGCACCTCAATCAAACCATGGTAGACGTAAAAGGCCCAGGCAAAGTTTCCAAAGTCAGATTTTCCCCACAAAAGGGGTGCCGCTTGCTACCTCCACCAACCGACTCTCAAGTTTATTAGGTACTTAACGAGTTTAGGATGTTGTGTACATGCAACGGTGAGTACATACTCACCGTGTAACCCTTGTCTGCAAATTATTCGTAGATGTGTTGAAAGTTTTACAGATTTGAGACATGAGGCGCGCAGCAAAATCTCTCAAAGCCCAATGATTGTCCATTTCAGGCCTCAGACAAAGTTGACGAGAAACTATGCACGTTGACACCGATGGGATCAGTTCATGCAGCTGTAACATACAATCATAGTATACAATTATGACGGCACTGAGCACCGAACCGAACTTCGTATTTATTAGTCACTTACATATTTCTCCAAGTAAAGGGATTGGTTGTCCAGCAATGCTTTGACCATGCGCATCAAGTAGATCAGCAAAGCCAAGTTGTTCTGCACAACATTGACTTTCACACCTTCGGAAATGAATGTGCACATCCTTGGCAGCATTTCGTGCAGCCCCGGGTCACACGCCAGGGATTGCAGGGCTTCCTGGTAATAACCGAATAATATTATGTTTTTACCACCAAACACGTACCGGAAGGCGCGGCGTGGGTAGGCCCCGCCACAAGGTGGACTGATGACCTGGTAAAGGTTGCGGGAGTCCGCTGGATGCTGATGGCGCAGGACCGGTCACTTTTGCACTCTTGAGGGAGGCCTATGTCCAGCAGTGGACATCTTTCGGCTGATATGATGATGATGCCATTGAAAAACTCTTCTCATGACTCTAAATTGTTACTATGGCGGTCTGAACCATACACATCGTTTACATTAATTTGATTGATTTTTTATAGTTATACAATAAAATATGGTATACAGTCAGCAGCAGAAGTAGTTATGCAAAATAACACACTCAATATGATCTAGACAGTTCTTATACACTTGGCATTAGAGTTGAGCCCTCTCAGCTACTTTTGTTACTGACTCTACTAATTGACCACGCAAGGAAAATCAAGTAAGACCTAACCAGATCTATTAGGACTTGTTACGAAGAAAAGCCATTTGAATTGTAAAAGTATGAAAACAAAAATGGTTTGGCTGTAGAAAGAGTATAGCATACTGCGCGTCGACCCTCGTCGCTGCCCACGCAGGCCTCCGTGATCTCCTTGTAGTAGAGCTGCTGCTCCACGCTCAGCTCGTGCGTGGCCAGCTGCTTCACGTGGACAGACTCCGACGCCTTCAGCCGAGCAGCCTTTCCACATATTGGTTTACCTGGACAACAATTAAAACAACAACATTAAGACCCTAAGCAGACTGCGTTTTTTTCACGCGCTGTCGACGCGCGTTCCCCTACTACCATCCGCTAGGTAGTAGAAAAACGCGCGTCATCTGCGCGTTTAAAATACGCCGTGTGATTGGCCTTATTTACCCAAACGAAAGTTATAAATGCGAAAACATCTAGACAGTTTTAGACGTCCGTCTGTTACCACTTCACGCTTAAACCGATTCAGATGAAATTTTGTACAGAGATAGTTTGAGTCCCGGGGAAGGACATAGGATAGTTACTATCCAGGAAATCACCCCCCAAATGGGGGGTGAAAGTTTGTATTGAGCTACGAAATAATCGAGTTTCATGCGGTCAGAGTCGCGGGCAGAGGCTGATTTCTATAGCGACAATAGCATTGCTTTGCTAAGTGACTTTGTTCATTAAATCCGGTCTCATTTTGCATTAACAAATTTGGTATTGACAAGTTTCTGCAAAACTGTGGCCATTTATTACTTGGTGTTTTGGTAAGTTCGTTGGGTTTACGTAATTATTCATCCAATATGAAAACTTCTTTCACGAGTAATAAAATTGAACCTTCAGGGTGGCCATAGACTATGTATTAAACGAGTACATATTGTTACCTGCAGGAAAAGCAGAATATCAATAAAGGGCTTGTGTACAAATCACGCGAGGTTCGATAGGGGGAGGGGGATCAGGAAAAAATCACGACAGATCACGTTGGGGGGTATAAGGAAGACCTCACGTGTATTTTTTCTACCACACGAGTAGATACTTTTTCTCGGTTTCGTTAAACATAAATCTTCACTTAAGATTTTTGACTGCTTAAATATTGTTGTGTTCCCCATCGTGCAATCCGCTAATGGCCTGCACGTTCCGAAGCTTCAGGATCATGATGGAAGGAGCTTTGCTCCATTTCTACACCGAGTCTTGAGGCATTTAAAAAGCTGCTATTTGACATGTGTTGTCCGAGCCTGAAGAATCAACTTGCTGGGAGAGTGTGCGCTCAATGTGACATATTTATTTACTTTCTTCCGTTGGTGCTACAACTCTTTGTGAGTCTTGGCCTCCTCCACAGTCTTCCTCCAGATGTCACGGTGCCTGGCGACCTTCTTCCAGTTGGTAAATTTCCCCATCTTCCTGAGATCTTCTTCCACACAATCCATCCAACGTTTGTTAGGCCTGCCCTTTGGTCTTTTCTGTTGCGGCGTCCACCGTGTCATTATTTTGGCTGCCCTATAATCTGGCATCCTTTCAAGGTGTCCCGCCCATCTGAGCCACTGCGACTTACAAAACCGGACGATGTTCTCGTGTTTGATGTGTGCATCTAACCCGTGGTTCATGCGTTGACAATAGGTACCATCACGCTCTTTTATGGTGCCATAGATCTTTCTGAGCACTTTTCTTTCGAACACTGCTAGTTTAAGTTTGGCTCTCTGGGTTAGGGTCCAGGTTTCGCAGGCGTACGTCACGACTGGTCCGATGATGGTGCGATAAATAATTAATTTTATTCTTAAGCTAAGCAGTTTAGATCCCAAAAGTTTGCCACACGCGTAAAAACCTTTGTGCCCAGTAGCTATTCGCGCCCTTATCTCCTCATCGGTTCTATTTTGAGTAGTCAAAAAGTAGCCGAAAAAACCTCTCGTTATTTGTGCAGAAGCCCAAAGTCACCTTTTATTCACGAGAACTATAACTGAGCCCTTAGCTTAAACATCCTGTGGACAGCTGCATAGCTACAATTATTAAGATTCATTTTCATCACACTTGCTCGTCAATGGCGTTATTACTTGCGAGCGTACAGAGCAGTTATAGCCGTTTTACCTCCCACGGGGTGTTAAGTTTAGTTTTAAAATATAGAACCCACTCATACTTCACTTCGGACTGAGGATGTTTCCAATCAGCCAAGGTGTATTTCATATCTTCAAAAGTTTGCTACAACTAACTTTTAATGTGTATAAAACATATCTTTATATTAAATTTGACTGCAATTCAATGTTTAGTATTTATTACAAATGTATTTTTCATCACACTTGCTCGTATAATGTTTTTAAGTATTTTCAAATCGTGGCTGTATACCGAAGGTTCTTTGCCATACGCGCCTCACGTCAAATTCAACAAAATGGACGACTGACATGTTGCAGTTTTTATTACGATTTGTATTAATTTCATCTAAGATTTATTTGTTTCCTCGCAAATGCGATGAAAAACATTGTGTATAACACGGGGGCGTAAGAATATTGCAAACTCGAGTCATCAAAAGCCCTCCGCCTTCGGCGTCGGGCTTCTGATAGACTCTTGTTAGCAATATTCCACTTACGCCCCTCGTTAAACAATGTACTATTGAAATTATAATTACATGCTGATTATACTTTAAATCTCATACCTCATAATCTACTAACAGTAATTTTACAGAATATTACACGAAAGCTAATAAACAACTTAATAAAGAGGCTAAGGGCCTACGCAGACTGCGAATTTTAACCTAGCTCATTTTACCTAGTCTGCACAGGCCCTAATATTTATGTTTTTATACTAGGCTTGCATATTAGTCTATAAACTATATGTAAATCCCGGTCCTGTTGCCTGATGCATATAAATTTGCTAACTATAGTCCAACAGGCGTCACTCAGTCCACTATAATTGTGTAGCATGCCTTTTTCAATTTCTTACAGATTCATAAATGAAGAGGCCAACAGAAATATTAACCATCATTTACTTTACCTGCTGAATCCTTGTTAGCAGGTTTGCTGAGCTTGCTGATGGGGTCAACAGATTCCAGTTTTTGCGATTCCTTGGAGAGTGGGGGTGGGTTCTCAGGGACAGTTGGCTGCACTCCGTCCACACTCAGCCAATGAGCTCGCATAGACACATCTAACGGAATCTTTGGTGGGGGTGCCGACAGGATTTCATTCAAATCTATTTCTTTCTCTTCTATAAAATGCAATTCTCTTCCACCACCGGATGCAAATCTAAAGGGCAATGAGTCTGGCTGGACAAATCCATATTGAGGCTGAAAAATATAAGAGCAGTAATTTAATTGCGTGCACATATATGTTTAAAGTACTTGGATAATATAATATATCTAGAGACATCAGGCTTCCTAAATTAGTTATAATGATGCCCAAAATCCTCAGTCTTTCCTCAGCCCTTCAATATCAGGATCAAAAATCAGTCAAAAACTAATCCATACTCCTTCGCATCATCATTAAAAGCCTTCGGCTTTACAATTACAATTTTAAGTACATAATTGAGGAATTCCACAAGTCATCTGTGGTGTTAATCATCAATTCCACTTCACGATATTTATGTAAATAATGGGTGTAAACATAAGAGTTTTGATAGAAAATGCTGAATTCACTACACCTATGCCTAATATAATTGAGGAATTCCTCATGAAAACCATCATCCAATGGGATTTTTGGAAAAATGGGACCAACCTGGAAGCATGTACTTACAAACAAAAAAAAATTATGAATTGGCTCATAAATGGTGGAGTTCTGAGGTATTATTATTATTATTAAGCCTTTATTTTTCCATATTACATTTATATTTATATTGAATTTTTTATAGTTTTAATTTTTTGTTGACAATGGATCCCTCTTTGGGTGAAGGCCTCCTCCAATCTCTTCCAGTCTTCTCTCTGTCTTCTCATCTCTGTCTAATGTTTGCCGGCTGTCTGGATGATGTCATCAACCCATCGCTTGTAAGGTCTGCCAACATTTCGTTTACCGTCTGGCCCTTGCCACATGGTAGTTTCTTGAGTCCATCTTCCATCTGACATTCGGGTGATGTGGCCGGCCCACTGCCATTTTTGTTTGTGGGCGTAAGTGAGAGCGTCAGTAATTTGCGTTTTTTCTCTGATTTTTGTATGCCTTATTTTGTTTATTTTCCGCAGTCTCATCATGCTTCTCTCCATAGCTCTTTGTGTGCACTTTATTTTCTCTTTGACTTTGTTTGTGTAGACCCATGTTTGTGAGCCGTATGTTAAGCATGGTAGAAGACAGGTGTCGCACACCACTTTTTTTAATGAAATGTTGTAGTCACCTTTAACAATATCTTTCATGGACCAGTACTTTTTCCAAGTTATATTTGATCGCCTTGTGACCTCTTCTTCATTGTTAGTTTTTGAGAATGACACCTGTTTCCCTAAATATATATAGTTATCCACATAGTCTAATGTTGTGCCATTAATGGTTATAGGGTTTTTGTAGCTGTTAGTCATCACTTTGGTCTTGCTAATGTTCATCTCGAGTCCTATTTTTGAGCTATGTTCGTTCAGTGCGCGTATCATGCCTTCTAGGTTGCTTTGGTTCTCCGCAAAGAGCACGATGTCATCAGCGAATCGTAAGTGGCTCAAGTAGCGATTATTTACTTTTATTCCTGTTTTTGCCCAGTTTAGATTCTGGAATACTTCTTCCAGCACTGCTATAAAGAGTTTGGGAGAGAGGGGATCCCCCTGTCTCACGCCTCTTTCTATTTTGATCTCTTCTCCTCTTTGCTCAAGTCTCACTCTGCTGGTGCTGTTTTTGTAGATAGTTTTGAGGACCTTGGTGTATTTATAGCTAACTTTAAAGGATTCTAGTGCTTTCCAGATCGAGTTGTGGCTGATGGTGTCAAAAGCCTTTCTGTAGTCAATGAACGCTAGGTATAGTGTCTTGTTGAACTCTTTATATTTTTCTAGTACTTGTTCTAGCGTGTGTATGTGGTCTATAGTGCTGAAGCTAGATCGGAAGCCTGCTTGTTCTGTTGGTTGGTTGTTGTCGATAATCTGTGTTATTTTCTTAAGTATGGTTGATGTGAAGAGTTTGTAGGTACTTGCTAAGAGGCTAATTGGCCTATAATTGCTTATGTCCATAGGGTCCCCTTTTTTGTATATGAGTGTAATGTCAGAGTTTCCCCACTGGGTTGGTATGTCACCAGTAGTATGGTATTAAACAGTTTTGTGAGGGGGTAAGAAGTGCAGGAGTTCCTAGTTTAAGAGCTTCATTAGCAATTCCATCAGGGCCTGGGCTTTTGTCGTTTTTTAGTTGTTTTATTGGTTATATATGTCTCTTTCTTCTATATAGACTTCACCTGCAGTAGTAGTAGTGTTGCTATAGTTAGTTGGTTCCTCTTCCTCGTCTCTCTGTTTTTTATACAGGTTTTTGTAGTAATTCGTGGCTGTATCTATGACGTCTTTTCTTGATTTGGTTTCAGCTGAGTTGTTGTTTAGTTTTTGTATCCATGTTTTATGTGTTGCTAAAGCTTTTAGTCCTCTTTTGGTGCTTCTGTACTTTTTCAGGTTATAGCTTATCATACTTTTCCTGTGGTTGTTGTAGTCTTTCTTTATTGACTTGCTAACTTCTTTAAATAATATGCCTATTTCAATTTTCATTTGTCTATTCTTAGGTTTTGTGAGAATCAGTTCTTTTCGTTTTCTTATCCTTTCGGAAATACCTGCAAAGTTTACTATGTTGGCTTTTAGTTCCTTTTTTATTACGAAGCCTACTCCATGCAGACCTCTTGTTTGTCCTATGTAGCAGAATATGTGGTCCTGGTACTCCTTCATTTCACATCCTAGCCTTCTTGTTTCTGCTAATCCCAATATGTCAAATTAAATGTTTTTTAAAAGAAAGAGACCAGATTCTGAAACACCAAGTCCAAATAAACCAAGCACAAGCTTGACATCCAGAAACGACCACAAGATTACCAAAATGGATGCATTTCAAGTCATGCGGGAATGACAATACTCACTATCAGAAAAGAACACATGGAGAAACTAAACAGCAAACAAAACCTGAAGCCGGAACAAAACAACTAAAACTGAAACAACAAAAACAACACAAGAGTAATACAAAAAAACAAAACAACAAACAGCCCTCCCTACTACGACTGGTCACCGCGGGAGAGGCGGATCAAGACTGCACAGCAACTAAATAATAACAAATATTAAAAGATCCCAACCCGGCTGGTCCCCATGGGATGTCCGACCAAAACCCTCCAAACCCTCCAATGCCAAGACAGCACCATCATAACACAACTACACACACAACACAAACGAGAAACCAAACATTTGGACTTGACATCTGCACCTACAATGTGAGAACCTTAGCATCGGAAGAAAAACTGCTCGAACTATATGAAGCTTTAAAAAACATTAAATTTGAGTTCTGAGGTAAAGTACATTTAATTTCAAAAGGTTTTAGACATTTTATACAAACAAGAAGAAGAAGATGCTATGGTAACCTAGTGGTTCAGGCTTGCGGCTTGTAACAACGTGTTTTTCGCAATTAATGTGTAGAATATAATTTAATATCCACTGTAAACTTTTCAGTGAAGGAAAAACACTGTGAGGAAACCTGCATACATCTGTGAAGAAATGCAAGTGTGTATGTGAAGTCCCCAATCCGCACTGGGCCAGAATGGAGACAACTGCCTGTTCCCTCTCATCCTTGAGAGGAGGCCAGTGCCCAGCCGTGGGACATAAGCTGATTGATTTTAGTTTTTCTCTTGACCTGGTAATATAATATGGTGTAATTAACTTTATTTAGTCAGTATGAAGCACAGAAACTTTTCCGTCTGTGTCTGCCAACAATTGATCTTAATTTGCATTAAAGACTTTTTAGGGTTCCATTTTGCCATGTCCGTCCATCTGTCCTCAGTTCAGGCTTAGCTCAGTAACCCTTACTTACTACTAGTTCAATTTAGTTACAGTCTCAGACTGTCTGAACTGGTGAGAAAACCATAATATAAGATATATGTGAACATAGAATATATCTTGAAAAACAAATTTGGTCCTAGATCAGTTTTCTAACTGTTGTTCCATCATAAAAGCCTGGCATCAACAGAAAAAAAAACATCGAAGAACTGATAAACGGCTTATAAAACTATGACAGGAATTAGTATTTGGTTCATTTAGTCCAAGAGACTTATCATGGAAATAAGATACAACAAAATAATTACCCAAAAATTGAGCTAACCACTACCAATACAAACAGAAGTGAAGTAATGATAATTACAAAAAAGGCCATGATTGGCATGTACATACCTCAAAGTTCTTTGCCTTTAGAGCATGGTCAATATCAGCGATTGATAGCTTTTGCCTTTTAGAGTGGTGCATGAATTTCATAGCGTCCTGTACGATGACTTTGAGTCGATATGATACATCATCACTGAGATCCTTAGCGGCATCGTCGGTCAGTGTCGCAATGCCTACGCTTTCGGCAATCACTTTCATGGACTCCGCTGACATAGTCGACCCATAATTAACGTCTGAGTCTGCCATCTTAAATATATAAATTTTCAAGCTTTCGGGTAACTATAACGGGCAAATATACAGCTACTTTTTCATAACATCACAGTGATAGTTTTCCATGAACTCATTAATATTTCTGATCATGAAGCAAAATGTATTCCTCTAAATAACTCGCAGACTTGACTTAACTCGACAGATAGCCACTATGTATTTGAACATAATTTCCTCTATGATTTGAACAGAGTTGTTACTTAGGAAATATATTCATAGTACTCTATGCTTAGGAATTTAAATTAGTAACATGGTTTATTCGTTTCTTCATATAACTATGCATTGTATATTGTATGTACATTCTGTGTGTACATTATGTGTCAATTCCACTTTTTTTCCTTTCCGAGAGGCTGTAGCCACGGGCCTAACTGCCTCGTCTTTTGTATTGGGCCATCCACATTAATGGGCCATCCACATTAAGTGATTTTACCCCAATTTGTCAGTACAACATGTCGACGCCAGAATTGGGTGTAGCTTACAGACGTAACAACTGCAACTACAATTTCATTCAGTGTGGCCAGTTAACATTAGGAAAGCGAAAATTGCCGCATTCAAACGTCCTGCGAAGCGGACTGCAAGATTGTTACTAACCGATGAGATAGGGCAAGACAGCACTTCTCAAATGGGACGGCCGCGACATACTCTCATTTTCTCGCACTATACCTCTTGTTCTAAGTGTTCTAATAAGAGAGAGTTGAGAAAAATTGAGAGAACTCGCGGGCCGTCGCGTAATAGCCGTGCAGCACACAAAAATCGAGAGTATGTCACGGCCACCTCATGATCGACGTGCTGTCTCGCCCTATCTCATCGGTTAGTAACAATCTTGCAGTCCGCTTAGCAGGACCGTTTGAATGCGGCAATGTTCGCTTTCTTACTGTTAACTTGCCACAATGAATGAAATTGTAGTTGCAAAACAGCGTTTAAAAAAAAGACAAAATTACAGTGTAAAATATTAATACAATATTCTTTAGTATATATTTTTTATTTTTCGTTTCAATTTATTTGAAAGAAATTTGTGAGAGAAAAAAACTTGGCAGATCATGCAAATTCCATGGTCCAAATTGTGATTTTCATGCAATTAGTCCGTACAACTCGTTTGACGGTTGGAACCTTAGGTTGGAACATGCATCCACACTATAGCAATTAATCAGATTCTGATGAATTGGGGCTGACAAATCACTTAATGTGGATTGCCCATAAGTGATTTTACCCCAATTTGTCAGTACAACATGTCGAAGTCAGAATTGGGTGTAGCGTACAGACGTAACAACTGCAACTACAATTTCATTCAGTGTGGCCAGTTAACAGTAGGAAAGCGAAAATTGCCGCATTCAAACGGTCCTGCGAAGCGGACTGCAAGATTGTTCCTAACCGATGATATATGGCAAGACAGCACGTCTAAAATGGAACGGCCGCAAAAACCGGTGTTTTGCAACTACAATTTCATTCAGTGTGGCCAGTTAACAGTAAGAAAGCGAAAATTGCCGCACTCCGGTCCAGACAACTCGTTTGACGGTTGGAACATGCATCCAGACTATAGCAAGTCAGATTCTGATGAATTGGGGCTGACAAATCACGTAATGTGGATTGCCCATGACAAACTCTCGATTTTTGTGTGCTGCACGGCTATTACGCGACGGCTCGCGAGCTCTCTCAATTTTTCTCGTACGACGGATCGCCGTCTCTCTCTTATTAGAACACTTAGAACAAGAGGTACATTGCGAGAAAATCGAGAGTATGTCGCGGCCATCCTATGTTAGACGTGCTGTCTTGAGGTAGGGATCTCATCGGTTAGTAACAATCTTGCAGTCCGCTTCGCAGGACCGTTTGAATGCGGCAATTTTCGCTTTCCTACTGTTAACTGGCCATACCTTAGAGCATACATAACTGGAGTACCCTTTCAGTAACTTACCCCTCTGTCGAAAACCTTGCACAATGTGCAAAAAATCATACAAAGACAGTTTCACAATCGATTAGTGGTCATTCACACAATCGCCTCGCAAGAGAAAACACGAATTAGAAAATGCCTACATGTGCCGTAAGCACGTGTAATAAACGCTCAACCACTTCGAGCTTAGAAAAAGATGGTATAACATTCCATTTGTAAGTAATTTTAGTGTTTTTGTATTGCTTTAATATTATTTTAATGAAAATATTTTCATGACATTTCAAATTAAACGATTATGTAATCGATTTACAATTCTTTCTTGTATACGTCATGGCACTCCCCACGAGATTCGCGTTTTCATGCTTAGGAAGAAATAACTTAATGGCATTTGAAAAAGAGTCTAAAATAATATTAGCATTGATTAATCAAAATTTGTAAAATTAGTGCACTCCCCACGAGACTCGGTTTTCATGCTTTGTAAACATAAACCTAATAGCAGTTACAATATAGTCAATAATAATATTTGCAAGGATTATTTAAAATGATAGGTCAGTGTCACGAGACTCGTAATTAGAGATGAGGGTAGTGTCGACAATCCATAATTATCGATAATAAGTATGATACACTAAGAACTTGCGTAATGCCAAGTGAACAAATTTTATTTGAAATGTATACTTTGCAGTTTTCCGAAAGACCCAGAATTAAAAAATATATGGACCGCCTCATGCAGCAGACAAGCAAATTGGGTGCCTGCACGTACCAGTTCCATATGTTCGAAACATTTCGAGGCATCTCAATATCGAATTCTGCCAAGTAAACGGCGAAAATTAATTGTTTTTGCCGTACCTACTTTATTTTTATATAAAAAAGTTAGTAAGTTTAGTATTTAAATATGTATTCCAACTTTGCATTCTAAAATCAGTATGTAATGAAGATAAAGACCGTACTATCCTAACTCTATCTCATAGGATCTTATATGCAAACTTCCAAGAAAGTTTGGGCTATAGTCAAAATGCAAGCTCAAGCGGGTTGGTAACTTGAAATAATATATCGTTTTGAGTTTCTTTCCGGATGTATGTACGATGTTCCTCTTTTGCCATAATGATATGATAGTGGTGAATATCACATTCAGTTTCGTATATAAGCTTCGAACCCCAATTACCAAACTTGATTGTGTTTCGATGTAATGATAATGCAGTTGACAGACAAAGTTTAGGTAGTGTTGGTTACGCATTTTTAATCTATTTATTTATTTCGTATTTGAATAGGGTTAAGAGATCATCTGCCAGCAGAGATCGGGTAACTTTTATATCAGTTAGTTGAATTTCACGTAGGCATAATAAAAGTAGAAATGCTGTAATTACAGTATTGAATTTTACCCTCTTAGTCAACATAACTTTTTGTTGTTACTAATAATTAACGGTTACGGTTACTTTTAGCACAACATTCCGAAGAGCAGCGACGAACCACTGACTCAAATGAATAAAGTAGAAATTAACTGTGACGTAATGTTGCCCAACACCGAGCCACATCCAAGTACCAGCAAGGAGAATCAACAACCAACTATTCCGAATTCAACATTAGAACTGACTTTCAGGAAAAGAAAATTAACCGAAAAAGTAGAGGCACAAGCAAAAAAAATTAAACGTCTGCAAGCCAAAACGCGATATCTAAAAACAAAAGTAGCTTCATTAGAAGACCTCTTGAAAAAATTAGATGAAAAATCTTTGATTGATAAAGAACGAAAACATATTTTACAAAAAATTGGAGTTAAAAGTGCAGAATTATTAAAAAGACAGTTGAAGAACAGCGAAACGGGAAAGTTAAGTCGAGAGAAATTTTCCCCTGAATTACGGTGTTTTGCATTGACACTCAATTATTATTCACCAAAAGCATACCGATATGTGAGGAAAACTTTCGGAACGTCTTTACCTCACCCACGTACAATAACAAAGTGGTATGCTAACATTGATGGACGTCCTGGTTTTACCCAGGAGGCTCTAAATGCTTTAAAATTGTTGAAAGAAGACAATCCAAAAAAAATGTTCTGTTCTCTCATAATTGATGAAATGAAAATCAAGGAATTTCCGTATTTTGACCACAAAACACAGCGGCATTATGGTCATGTAAATTATGGGTTCGACGATGGAGGCGATGGGTCGACAAGTGCAACCGATGCTCTTATGTTTTTATTAGTTGGCATTAACGCCTCTTGGAAACTACCCATCGGATATTTTCTAATTAAAGGAACGTCCGCAAAATTGAGATTTCAACTGGTCAGCACAGCATTACAGCTCGTTCATAACACTGGAGTGGAATTAAAAGCCTTAACCTGCGATGGAACAAAAACGAATATTAGCATGGCCTAGGAGTTAGGTTGCAGTTTGAATCCTGATAACATACAATCCAATTTTTTGGATCCCTTGACTGGGCAGAAAGTACATTTTTTTTTGGATCCTTGCCATATGCTGAAGTTGGTTCGGAACAGTTTTGAATTTTACAAATTCTTTTACGACTCTTCAGGTAATAGCATAAATTGGAATTGTATCATGAACCTACACAACTTACAAGAAAACGAACTTTTTTATTTGGCCAATAAATTAAGGGCTAATCACGTTTATTTTAAAACAAAGATCATGAACGTTCGTCTAGCAGCCCAACTTTTTAGCGAAGGTGTTGCAGACGCCTTAACTTTTTGTGAAACGAAGCTACAAATGCAAGATTTTGACAAGGCCAGTGTGACGGCTGATTTTTTAAAACTTATTAATGACGTTTTCGATATTTTGGATTCCAAGACATGTGGCTTTGAGTTTAAGAAAGCTATGAACTCGAAAAACTACGAAAAATGTATTGAGCGGTTAGATGAAGCTACAGTAGTGATTCGTAATCTGTTAGTTGATGTTATAAATCGTCGAAAGCAAATGGAGCGGATTGGTGTTCTAAAGAGTCCTCGATATACTGGATTCCTAGGCTTTCTCATCTGCATATCTAGTGCTAAAGCAATGTATAGTGATTTAGTTACTACTCCGGACACGGGAATGAGCTACCTACCGTTTCATAAAATAAGGCAGGATCATATAGAAATATTATTTTCCAATATCAGAAGTCACGGTGGTTTTTCAGACAATCCAACGGCATTCCAATTGGAATCAATCTACAAAAAACTTCTTGTACACAAAGAACTGATAGCCAATGAAAGAGGAGCCAACTGTGTGCCTTTAGAAAATATAAATATCCTTAATTGCTCCTCAGCCATTGAAAGAATTAATGTCACTTCCGTAAATGCACGAGAAAATAGCTTAGTCCCAAAAGATGATGACTCAGAAGAAGATTCATTTGACTTCGAATGCCAAATTTACCTGTCCCCTTTTGGAGAAAAAGTTGTCGAATACATAGCCGGATTCGTGGCTTTTGCACTGGCTAAAAAAATTAAGTGTGATTATTGTGTCAAAGGTCTGTTTGGACCTTGTGATGACCAAAGTTTTATTTATCATAAGACGAAAGGTTATTTATCGTATGCGTCCGAGTGTGTGAATTTACTTTGCCAACAATGTGAGAAAATCATCAGACAAGGCCTAGACGAGAAAAAACGAATCAATTCGAAGTATACAGCTTCTTACGTAACCTTAAAAAGCTTACCGTATTTTGTAGGTAAAGATTTGTTTTCAAATATTGAAAACCATGACTCTGACATTTTTGTCAATCATAAAGTAGAATTGGCTAAATCAGTAATGCGGAAATACACAAATGTAAGACTTTCATGTCTTTCCAAAAAAAGCGATCCAAAAAAATTTATAATAAGTTAAGACATATATAATAAGTTAATTCATTTTAAGAATCAATAACTTTCTCGGAATTAGTTGAATGACAAAAATTTATGCCGGGTCCTCCTAATTTCGTATAACCGGGGCAAGCTGGTTTTAACGGTCAAAGCAAAAAAACGAGTCTTAAACGGGAAAGCGTCTTGTAGTATACTCGTTATACTATTCGCTACTTTATATGCATGTAGTTAATTGAAATGTAAAATTGCTATTTTAGATAAATATTTTTCCTGTTATTGTATTTTATAGCTTAACAGTTATTTCAGTAAACAATTGAGTCTCAATAATTTGTATATAATAAAATTATACTTACCTATACGTATGTGTAAATATCGATAGAATTATCGACATTAGTTATCGAATCAAACCTCGCCCTATAGGTTTAGCTGATCGCATTGGCATTTACGTATTCTTCAACCGTGTGTTCACAAAGTCTTTCCATGTGTGATATGTTTGTGTGCATCAAAATGAGAATGTGTTTTCCTTTTTCATAATGTGTGCGTGTGTAAATAAACAGATCGTTTTTGCATTAGTGAGTAATCTTTTGCATGTGTTATTTCTTCACCCCCCCGCAAAAATTGGCAGACTTTTTTGTACTGAAATACGAACATAAGACTACTCCAGTTATGTATGCTCTAAGGGCCATACTGAATGAAATTGTAGTTGCAGTTGCTACGCCCGCTACACCCAATTATGACTTCGACATGTTGTACTGACAAATTGGGGTAAAATCACATAATGTGGATTCCCCATTAGTCAGCTTCTGATAAATTGGGGCTGACAAATTATTACATGTATAGAACCCCTCACACGGCAAATGCCGCAAAGGATACGCTACACGGACCAGTATCGGCAGGACGCATGCCGGCTGACTCGTGATTCGGCCCGTGTGGAAACGTGTTGGAAGCACGGTTTCCAACCAAATCGAGGTCACTCCATTCTAGATTTTTCTGCAGTACGGCCGCTATCGGCCCGTCGTGTAGCGTCTCCAGCGTTTCCTTGTATGCGCTATGGCTACAGAGGCTCGCAGGCATTCGTCGAGGTGGTTATATTCTCTTTGGGCATTCGTTGCAAAACTCGTAGACCTTCGATGCATCGTATGTACGCAGCTTAATATAACGTATTTTTTTTAAATGCAGGGAGAATGATTGCAAACATTCCAGAAAATGTTTAACATTGCCAGGTTTAAAATCTAAACTTAGAATGGGGAAAATAACGTTAATTTAACGTACATAATTCAAGTGATATGGGTACTTGATAAGTAATATAATTATCGAAACAATTCACAAAATTTTAGAGACACATGAGAGGTTAAATATGACAGCAACAGCATTATTTGCTCAAGCTGAAACAGAAACCTTCGTTCGTTTTGCTCCCTCATTCGATAAAAAATCGTGATCATCCTGCAATGAAGCCTACTTCTACAATGCGCTGTAGACACAAAAATAACAAGCTTGAATAAATGCTAATAATAATTGTTTAAAATATATATAGCCATGCTTGCGGGCAGCACGGCTATCACGCGACGGCGCACGAGCTCTCGATTTTTCTCGCACTATCCGTCTCACTCTTATTAGAACAAGAGGTATAGTGCGAGGAAAATCGAGAGAGCTCGCGCGCCGTCGCGTGTTAACCGTGCTGGCTTTTAAAAGTTTTAATTTTTATGCGAATAATTTTGGTTCAGTATGTAAAGTCCTTATTACACTTTCCTAAATTTAGTCATCCTAATTAGAATGCTTAGGATGCTTAGTTCTAAATTTAGTCACTGATTCAGTCAGCTTTCAATCGTTTCGGTGACGAACGTCTCGGCTGCAATGCCGCCAGTACTGTTTAATAATCAAAGGATGCCGTAGCATCATTTGTAGTTAAAAAAATGAAAACTTGGGTCAAGGAATATTTATTTCGAGGAACAAATTGTCGACAGTAAATATAACGAATATTTTAGAACCTGAAGATTTCAGAGGTTTTTTACGAGTGAATATGAAAGCGTTTGACGATTTACTAAACAAGTACCAAACGAGACACGTCCGCGGCGACTGACTGCACTAAATGTTATTACACCTATCCTAACTAGGATGCTAAATCATTCAGCTTGTCAGAAACCATCCTTGCTCCTAATTAGGACATCCTAACTTGCTAAACGCGGTTACAGTTTAAGCCCTTATTACACTTTCCTAAATTAAGACATCCTAATTAGAATGCTTAGGATAGGAAGGAGGCTCCTGATTACACTGTTCTAAATTTATTCACTGATTCAGTCAGCATTTCAATCGTGTTGGTGACGAACGTCTCGGATGCAATGCCGCCAGTTTTGTCTAAAAATCAAAGGATTGGTCTTGCAGTAGCCTTGGCCGTAGCATCATTTGAAGTAAAAAAAAAGGAAAACTTGGGTCAAGGAATATCTATTGCTGAGGAACTAATTGTCGACAGTAAATATAACGAATATGTTAGAACCTGAAGATTTCAGATGTTTTTTACGAGTGAATATGAAAACGTGTGACGATTTACTAAACAAGTACAAAACGAGACACGTCCGCCCGCCGTCTGACTGCACTAAATGTTATACACCTATCCTAACTAGGATGCTAAATCATTCAGCTTGACAGAAACCATCCTTGCTCCTAATTAGGACATCCTAACTTGCTAAACGCGATTACGCTTTACTAATTTAGGATTCTAAATCATTTAGAATCCTAAATTTAGGAAAGTGTATTAAGGGCTTTAAGGTAAATTACATTAAGACCTGGCAACTCTACACGGTTACCCTTTTAACTTGGGACACCGGAATGACGAAGACGTTTGCCGCATCTTTGCTCCATGCGCTTTTTTCCGTCTATGTCTAATGCGTGGTTTCAGAATATAAATAACTTGGTGTTTGATCGTGGAAATGTATAGAACCAAAAAAGATATTGATGCTCACGTGGAGAGCTTAATATCAAAATTACCGTTGAAAGAGGTAAGCGGGTTCTATCACAGGATTATGATGTTACAGGTGAAATGACGTGTATTTCACAAGGATTTTCATATTTCAGTTCACATCTCGGGGTTATTCAATCGGACGCCTGTATTATGAAGTAGGGGATTACGCTAACTGCTGCAAATATGTCGAGCAATACTTGGCTGTGCACAGTTCGAACGCAGCAGCACATGCACTCCTGGGACAAGCATTGCAGAAGCTAGGAAAGCGGAAAAAGGCATTGGAGGAGTTCAAAACATCGTATGAACTATGCCCGACGCAGAACAGTTTAGTCTTGAACAGTAAGTACACTTAGTGGTAGCAATGGCCAAACCTGATGTTTTACTATTATTTATAAAAAATTATTGGAGAATTCTTATTATTCTAATGAACTTTTCTTTAGTTATGCTGATGATCATTTTGTTATTTATTTCATCAGATCATCACACAAAGCAAAATGCACAGAATACACCTGCTTTACATGTTTTACCATTATTTGATAAATAAAGTAAGAATAGAATTAGGCATATTTAATATTTAACACAACACCGTCTACCCATACCATCACCACTGTAGCTCCCGTCGTCCCCGCTGCAGTCATACTCTTCCTCATTTATTACTTCTCCCAAACAAAAAGATAATAATTTAATTGATTCTTCAGCAAGCAATCGTCATTTCTAAGGAGCCACTTTCCGTGAATCAGAATGTTTTTATTTTATTTCTGTGGGTAAGTCATTTCTTATAAAAATGTTGAGGGTAAGTGAGATGTCTTACATTGGTGCAGTGTGAGTAAATAGATAAACTTACTAGCTAAAAAACAACTAAATAAAGGTTAGTAAATAACATAACTAAAATATAAACATAGAGTTCAATCGAGTTCAAACATTCAGTAACTTATAATCTAAATGTATTTTGTACTAGATGATGTTTTCGTAATAGATTTTATCTTGTTTTTGTAAAGGCCATATTTGGCTTCCTATGTATTTGAGTCAAAAACTGTAACAATCATATTTGGCTTCCCATGCATTGAGGTTTTTTGTTATTGATTGCAGAAAATAATCCTTCACGGTTTTATGGAGCATGGAATGTTATAAATAAAATGCTAATAGAAAATACCAAAATCACTACATGCATTCCTAATAAAATTTAGAAGTTCCCTCAATTCCTCATGGATCCCATCCAACTCTATTAATGGAAAAAAATGGGACCCACCTGGAATCATACTTACAAACAAAAAATACAACCGGATTGAGAACCTCTTTTTATTTGAAGTCGGTTAAAATATGAGATAGTGGAATCATACCACAAATTATAAAAGAATTAGAAATACCAGTAGATATTTTCAAGTTTCTTTTAAGGGACGATCGAATTAGGCTAAAGCGGTTTGTTGCTATAATGTTGATCATTTTCCCATTTGGACGAAAAATATTCGTCATCATTGCAATAAATGTGAAAATAACGTTATTGTACAAAGTGTGAGAAATGCTTATGATATTTATGTTTTAGTGACAAACGTAACTGTTCTACAGATTTTCACAGAATGTAACTAAAGTTCAATCATAATGATAACCATCATACGCGACAAAGCTTGGTTGCATATGAAGCCAAATATGACTAAAATTTTTTCACTGCAACACATATAAAGCCA
Organism: Epinotia demarniana; assembly: GCA_945867215.1. Lineage (NCBI taxonomy): Eukaryota > Metazoa > Arthropoda > Insecta > Lepidoptera > Tortricidae > Epinotia > Epinotia demarniana. Next base: position 21,495,190 of record OX244259.1, read on the forward strand.
TATATGGCATTATTTTGTAATTTCTATATAATTAAAGCAAAAAAAAATTAAAATCATTAAAAACTATTACAAATAGTCAATAGGTTAAATAAAACATTTTACAAACTCTAAAATCCCTGACTTTCTTAGTTAAATTGTCCTTACTCCCTCCTTATTAAATACGTCTTCATTCTTTTATCCTTATATTGAAAGAGGATGGAGCATATCAATAATAATAATAATAATAAGCCTTTTTGTCATGGACTACTATGGTATGTCCAGATATTTTTTGTTTATGTGGAGTTTATGATGTCCCACAGTTCAATGTGCCTCTTGGCATATGCCTCCTCCAACAGCTTCCATTGCTTCTGTGAGGTGCTACTCTTCTCCACTTATGAGTTTTAGGTTGTCTCTTTATCTTGGTCCCTGGTGTGTTAGCTTCGCTAGCCATCCTGGGGGTACCAGTCAGAAACTATTTTTCTCCATTTGTCACCAGGGTCTCTGACCATCCAGAACCAGAGCCTTATTCGGACATGTGTTCTTGTAGAACAATGCATTAACATGTTTTTTTTCTTTGTATTCATATTCAGTTTTGAGTTAGTAATAAGCTTTTTTTGGCAAATTTGACTGGCTGTTGAGTTTGTTTCGGTGTTTCTTCTTAACAGTGGTCTTCTTTTTCAGAAACACTGGTAGAATTTTGACATGTAAAAGTGCCCTTATGGCCTACTTGCAGAATAAAATTCATTTATGTCAATCTCCACCTTTCTTGTTGTCTAGAAGTTATATCTGCAACTTTGGTTATTTAGTACTAGTATTTCCATCCATTTACTATTCTTGTGCTAATTTCCTTTGTACTTGTGGGCCTCTGGCCTAGGCAGATGTATTCTGTCCATCTGTCCATTTGTCAATTTGTTGTAGCAATTTCTTTGGATTTAGTAAGCAGTTATGTTTTCTCTTTGTTAATAGACTACCCTACTTTCATCTTTCAAATTTCTGTATGTCTTCAGAAACAAAAGTTCTCCCATTAATCTTCACAATAATGACCAGCAAAACTTGTTCGACATACATTTCATTTAATCTACTAATGACCATGCCTGAAATTTTATGAATCATTCATTTCATTCCAACATTGTTTTATCTGCATTTGACATGCAAGATAAATATTATTGGGAAGAGTTTTGATGGGACTATATTTATTACTATATTCCATATTTATCTGCACGGCTATCACAAGCCGGCCTGCGAGCTCTCTCGATTTTTCTCACACTATACCTCTCTTATTAAGTTTGCTAATAAGAGAGGGATGGATAGTGCGATAAAAATCAAGAGAACTTGCGTGCCGTCTTGTGGCAGTTGTGCAGCAAGATTATCTGATACCAGTGATAACTCTTACTTCTGTATTGGACTATTTCGAAAATAGCAACACTGCTTTTAAAATGAATTCATATCGTCATTATTTGGTCATAGCTTCCTATGCAGTCGGGTGGACATATTACTAAGAATGCAAGCAAAGCAGCAGGCCTATTCTAAATACTGGAGCTTTTTTAATTAGATGGGTAGTTCTGAAGATTACCTCTGACACACAAACATTCGCACTCACCAACCTACAAAGTTTACCTCTGTATTATATTAGTGAAAAAGATGATTGTCTAGTTTTCAAAGGCACTAAGCTATGGGCACTTATAGAAATATTCGTCTTGTTTTCACAGGCATATATTATAACCACAATCTTTTACATGCAGCAACCTTTTTCTTGTCATACAGCCACATTCAACCTGAAGCTGCCAGTCAGATTTGGATAAAGTTCTGTAAAGTTGTTTATATATTTTACAGTATCTAAAGTCATGGGTCTTAAAACTTGCATTCTATCTGGTCCAAATTATGTGGCGTCTTTGTTGTAAGAAAATTGTGTATTTTTTTACGTTTAAGACAAAAGAGACAGGTTCTATCTTTGAAATAAGAAATGATTCTAAATTATTGCTCACTAAACGAGTAGACATTTAGTATTTATTGGCTACGCGAATTCAATCATTTATAATGTTTGCCTGTTCTATGTGTTTATAAGGAATGTCATGAACAGTTTTGGTAGGTACAGTTAGCAGTGGAGTGCCATATGCACCCTTGCATATAACGTAATTTTTATTTTTGATATAATTTAGTCATCCTCCCAGCGTTATTCCCGGTTGTGCCTTAATGGAGCCCAGGGTCGGCTTTGGCATCTAATACCAAGATAGGGCATAGGCACTAGATTTACGATAGCAACTGCCCTCTGAACTTCCAACCCAGAGGGAAAACTAGATCTTATTGGGATTAAACTGGTTTCCTTGCAATGTTTCCTTCACCGAAAAGCCACCGTTAAATGGGCCAAACAACAATTATTTACAAAGACAATTAAAATATTTATTTACAACTACTATATATATATATTTATATTTAAAAATCAAAACACATATTACAAGCCAGTGGTATTGTACGAGCCGGGGTTCGTACCCACCACAGCACACGACCAGGTTGAGTGTCGCGCGCCTCTTCGCCCGGCTACAAGTGGCTCCTGTTTCGGGCTCTTCTCCTTTCTCGGAGGATGATGATCTTAAATGATGACTACATTCAACTAATATTCATAACAGAAAAATAATTTTCTAATTGGATTTTGGATTACGAATAATTGATATTATTTAAGCAACACGTGTATAACTATGAGAGCACTGCGCTTCTGGCATAATTGCGATTTTACTTGTAGATAGAATATTTTCTAGCGTAATTTATCAAGTATTTGTATACATGCTTGCATGTTGAATACAAGGACATTTTATACTGTAAAACCTTTTATAACTGTATTCTGACAAATAAAAATTTCTGATTTAACATAACAGTGATGACCTGATGACGTTTTGTATACCGCCATGGACGTTACCCGATTTATTGTGCGATTCTAACATTAATTAATGATATAAAAAATCAGCTCATCAAGTCATGGTTACAAGGTCAGCTATTAATATTGTATGCCTGTTAGTTAGTGAAGTATGAATCCGGGCATACATCGGACATGTCGGTCACTTATTGAAAATATCGGACACTTTGCAACCAAGTGCAAGTCAATTGATTTTTGATATATTTCCCAATTAATTTGAAATTTTGTACACATATTGAAGTCAGGTGACATTGCGTCATTGTGGTACCATAGAGCTGTTCTGCTGACGGAGACGGTATGCAGCCAGAGAAGTCCGAAAATAAAGATGCAAATCCCGCTTGTTAGGGTTTGTTAGAATGGATAACCTCCTCCTCCTGATCCTTTACTTGCGGCCCACAAGTCTGCGGCTGTGTTGTTTGTACTTATACCTTTTATGTTTCTATTGTCGTTTGTGTGTATTTTATCGTAGTCTAGTACCTATCCATAACATATAGCGGGATCTACCTATTTAAGTAAAGAAGCAAACGTAACAACGAAAATCAAAACAACATAACATACGAGTACATAGAATGTAAAAAAGTAATTACAATATGGTTAAGGCAAAAATTACAAAGAAACCGAATTAATCCTGCGTTGACCCCTTGTGATCTTTTATATACTTATTCACGTTCTTCCTTCTACCCTCATGTAAACACACACGCCAACAAACACAAGCGCACACTCAAACTTTCCTCTATGAGAGAATTATTTGTAATTTGTGATAAGTAGTGTAAAAGTAGTGTAGCTGGTTAACTTACTTTTTTACTTCATAAAATCTTTGTATAAAACAGCAAGTGCCTCCTCACACAAGTGCCATACTCAAAAAGGGGATTCGACCCCATATTTTTGTACCCATTGAAAATTTATTATTTCTAATTCTGATAACACAAGCTTAGTATGGGACTAGTTTTTGTCAGATTGTCCCCTAATATACATTTTGATTTATTTAGTTATTGCGTTTTTCAGTTTGCGAAATCTTGGCCGACTTAGAAGAAAATATTGATTCCGGTCGGGCCAAATACTGGTGTGAAAGAGCAGAAAAAATATTCCCAAAGCATCCAGTAACTTTTCAACTACGTGAAAGGTTACTCTCTATGGCTAATCCAGATCCACAAGCTCTTGTCAACTTGTTGAAAGAAGAATTGACTGTACGACCCAAGGATGTTTTGCTTCACATTCGTCTCATGAAATTCTACTTAAAAAATAATAATGTTGAAGAAGCTTTCACTCACAGTTACAATATAGAATTTCGTGAAAATAATTTCAACAACAATTTTGAGTGGTATGAGACGATTGCACAAATTCTTAAATGCAACCCTCGAAGCAACAATGATTGGCTTTTTCAATTGCTTTTGTTGACTGCCACAGAACGGATGTGCGTTTTGAGTCTAATCCAAGCGCCAGGTAACGAAGGTAAAAGCATTTTTGAGGCGACAGAACTTCTTCATGTTTACGACCAAGCTATAGACAGGGTTGCTAAAGCCGGAGTCAATCCTGGCCACGGTGAATTTCATACAGCCCTACTAAAACATCACCGTAGCCAATTTGCCTTCATCGCTGCAACTTTATTGCTCAAACGCGGAGTGACTCACAGTTGGCGAGATGCAGCTAGGGATGCTGAGCCGTTGATGTTAATGGCATGGCATTCTTCGGTCGCCGATCCTTCTGCCAGCTGGGTCAGGTCCGCTGCGGAAACACAACAGAAAGCGGTGCGGCGCTGGTATTCGGACGGCTCGTATAGGTGTTCACAATCAGGACATTACCTGCTTTCTAATCTCAATGATAAAAGTCAATCTTTTCTGGACCGCATTTCACAAAATTGTTCAGGGACACATTGGAGAGACAAATTATACGGAAAGATATTCTCGAGCCGTTACCACCTTGAAAAAATTAACAGTTCCCACTTGGTTTCGAATTCATTTGACGCACCTGCTTTGATGTTACCTAAGAGAAGTGAAGTCGAAACTTATGACGAAGAAGCCCAAAGAGTCTATGGTAATTCCCTTCAACATTTTGTGTGGCTCTTGTTACAATATAAAACATTTTCACTGTTTAAATGTACTACTTTTGAAATGCTACCGCTGGGAGTTCAAAATGATGCAAATTATGGCCCAGAAAGTTTATGTCAATTGGATGTCTATGCATTCCTTTACTGCGCCACCTTGACATGTCGCCAACTTCGATTGTCTCAAGACAAGGTCACTCCATCAGATAAGCCAAAAACCCTTCCGGCTAATATTACGGATTTCCTGTGCTCTTTGTCCCACATGAAGTGGTGGGATTGTGCTTACAAATATAGTCAAAATGAGCTGGGATCTGAAATGACAGATATTCGCGCAACTCTCAGCCGTGGGATAGAAGTTGTGCGATGTATTGACAACCATGGTATAGATATAGAACTCCTGTGTGATCTCGGTCGCATATTCAGTAGCCGAGCTAAGATTATTGCAGACATTGAAGACAAACAAATTTGGGAAATGCGAGCAGTTCTGTATTATACTTCAGCAATAAACATAATGGAAAAAAAGAAAAACGATACAATTACAAGATCCGACCGTATGTTTGAAAAGCCTCTGAGTTTGTCGCCAAAAGAAACAAACTCGTTACTTGAAGAATGCAAATTATATGTGGCTCTCTATGAGTTAAATAATGACGAGTACGAGAAGGTAATTGAATTGTTGTCACCACTAAGGAGTGCACAGGCATTGTATCATCTGAGTGTCACTTATAAAAAAATGGCATTGAACGAAAACAAATACTCTCAAAACCGCACTAATGATGAATCTAATTCAAAATATTTGACATTGCTATCAACAGCCCAAAAGTATGCTTACGAAGCCCATTACAAACTGAAAGACCCAGAGAATAAATCAAATCATATGCTGCTCATGGAAACGGAAGAGCTAATCAACGAATTAGATGTCAATCTAAATGAATTGTCATCACCAACTGATAAACAAGTCAAGAATTCTTCTGATGAATACTTTTCCATACATGATAATGAAGATATCCCTCTTAAAAAGCAATCACTGTTTTTGCGTAGCTTTAGTTCTACTCCAAAACGATTGTCACACTTGAGTATGGGCCCTGCATCGATTCCTAATATGAATGAACAACAATTCGTAGAACAGATTGAAAAATCAATGTTAATAAGAGATACTGCAATGAATGACTTCTTTGATCACGCCAAAAGTCTGTTTGAAGAAAATCGCATACTAGGAAGTCAAATCATGAACACGATCAAATCTAACACGCAGAACACTACTGAGCAATTTGCATTGCTGAAAATTTCTGTAGACCAAGTAAAATATCAAATTGATGAATGCAGGAAGGAATGTAAAGATGTTGGTGAGTTGAAAAAACAAATAGCTGAATTAAAGAAGGACATAAGCAAAATAAAGAAAGCTTCTGAACAGACAATCAATGATAACGAACTGTTTAACCTTGATGAAGGATACACAGCCAATAATACTACATCTACATTTGCACCACAACTGCCATTCACTGCTCAACAAGTAATGCCCCCATTTAATCAACGGCTGATACCGCCAATACCGCCTTTCACCGTACCTCCAAATCCATTCCAACTATATGGTCAAAACCTGTTCAATTTATATTCACAATTTTCTCAGCCATCATCAGTGCCCGGAGCACCATCAATATTTGATGCTGCTAGACCACAAGTTAATTACCCAGGTGTATTCTCAACCCCCGATCAAATGTATTTGGATGTGGCACACCTAGTTCAGCAGAATATACCAACTGCTCCTTCAGTACCAGGGCTACCTGTGCCGGCACCAGTTCCAACTTCGGTTGTGACCCCGACTTTGCCAGTACCACATTCAACAGCTCCAATCACAACAACGAATATGACGCAAAATGCTAAAACCAAGGAGATTCCACGTTCGTTACCAGCTAACGTAGTAATAACGTCGTCAGATCCATTGTCAACCTGCACCACTGCTCCTGCACCAGGACTTAGTGTAATAATGCCACCCAAACACATTAAAGGCATTCCTCACAATTATCAAATACAAATGCCTGCAACTGAACCTACTCCCATATTCGGGTTTCCATCATTTGAGAGTACAATAAGTTCCAGCGCGGTGTCTTCAAATTGGACCCAGAATGCAGTATTCAAAGAGGTGACACCTTCCACCATGCCGAATCCAGCTGCAATGACTATATCATTTTCGCCCAGACTCGCCAACACTAGCGTAAATGAAGAAGTTTCTACTGGCATAGCCAATGACAGTCACAACAAATCTAGGACATTTTCTGAAAAAAGTAACACGTCTATCGATAATTATGATCCATGTCCGGATTTCAAGCCTATTATACCGCTGCCAGCAGAAGTTAAAGTTACAACTGGTGAAGAAAATGAGATTGCAACATTTACGGCTAGAGCGAAACTTTACCGGTACGTCGACAATCAGTGGAAAGAAAGAGGAATCGGTGAAATGAAATTACTAAAGCATAAAATCACTGGAAAAGTTCGAGTTCTAATGAGGCGAGAGCAAATACATAAAATTTGCGCCAATCATGCTATCACGCCGTGCATGGAAATAACACCGATGAAAAATGAAACCAAAGCTTACTTTTGGGCAGCAAATGATTTTGCGGATGAAACCCTTGTGTTTGAAAAGTTTTGTGTCAGATTCAAGACAGCTGATATAGCGCGCCAATTTTACGAAACATTTGAAAAAGCTAGATCAGAAGCTACAATAACCAGCGCAGATTCAGAAGGCCCAATAAATTTAAGTTCAAGTAAATCTGATAAAACTGGTGAAAAATCGGAGATACCTAAAACAATAGATGTCAAATCTACTTCATCCATTAATTTACAACCTGCTAAAACAGTATTTGGCGGCTTTACGTTCAGTAGTACACCAGCATTTAAGACTGTTGATGAAACAAAGCTTCCTGGAAACAACGTAGTAGAAAACATTCCGACATCAAAGGTTAATGTATTTAGCGGTTTGAATTTTAAGACTGGCCTGGCTAGGCCGTTTAACAATTTGTTTAATACTTCGAATTCCCAAACAAACAGTTCTAAAGTGCCCGAGCAAAACACCAATTCATCGGATAGGTTGAATGCTTCGGATACCGTAGAAGAATACGAGCCGACAGGCGAGTTTACACCTGTTGTGCCATTGCCGGCATTAGTAGACACGAAAACTGGTGAAGAAGGTGAAATAGTTTTATTCGAACATCGAGCAAAATTGTTGCGCTTTGTTGCTAAAGAATGGAAAGAACGCGGTCTTGGAAATATAAAGCTTCTCATAAATAAAGAAAACAAGCAAAAATTGCGCCTTCTGATGAGAAGAGAGCAAGTGATGAAAGTATGCTGCAACCACGCTGTTACAAAAACGATGACATTCCAGAAAATGCCCAATGTGGAGAAGGCTGTCACATGGTGTGCTCAAGACTTTTCCGAAGGGGAGCTTACAGCGGAAACCTTTTGTTTGCGGTTTAAAACAGTACAAGCTTGCAATGAATTTATAGATGCCGTGAAACTTGCGCAGTCTAAATTAAAAGATGATCCAAGGGTGGCTAAAGAAGAATGGAATGCTTCCAAACAGATCACTCAAAGTGGAGCTACAACTGCAAGCACACCTGCTAATTCAAATTGGGGCGACAAATTCAAACCCAAGCAAGGTTCTTGGGAATGTAAAGAATGTTTGGTCAGGAATGAAGCCAACGTTGAAATTTGCCCTGCATGTAACAGCCCAAAAAATACCGGTAGTGCTGCTTCAAAAGTAAATATGGCTGATGCCAAACTCACGCCAGGGAACGAAATTAAATTTAAATTTGGAATTTCTCAACAGTCTAATCCTGTTAACACAGCAGAACGAAAAGCAACAACGCTAAACAAACCCGCTAGTTCTAATTGGGGTGACAAATTCAAACCCAAGCAGGGTTCTTGGGAATGTAAAGAATGTTTGGTCAGGAATGAAGCCAACATTGATATTTGTCCTGCTTGTAACAGCCCGAAAAATCCCGGTAGTGCGGCATCAAATGTAAAGACGACTGAAGCCAAACTCACGCCAAACAACAAGATTAACTTTAAATTTGGTATTTCTCAACAGTCTAATCCTGTTCAGATCACAGAACCAGAAGGAACGAATGTCCCAGTTAAATCCGCATGGGGAGACATGTTTAAGCCTTCTGAAGGATCATGGGAATGCAAAGAATGTTATGTTAGAAATGAAAGCGGTGTTGATACCTGCCGCCCTTGCAATAGCCCAAAAGATCCTAGTGCAGTAAATAAAACTGGTACAGCTAACACCGTTTGCTCAACACCTAAATTTAAATTTGGTATTCCAGCTGCTCCTAATACTAATGAACAGAAAACTGAAACTACTTCTATTTTCGACGGTACTGGTGCTCATAAATTTAATTTTGGCATCGCCCCCAGCCTTCAGGTAAAATCCAGTGACGTTTTATCCAAGAATGATAAGATGTCTCCTGCTACCGCATCTACACTAGCAACCGGAAAGCCCAGTGATGTCAGCACAGGAACAATACCTGCAAAAGTAGAAAATAAAGCAGCTTTATTGCCAACCCCCCAAAAACAGCAAGAAACAGCATCTTTCGACTTTGTATTTAGACCAAAAAGTCAACAGAAGGCTAAAAGCCCCGTTAAATCACCTAAAAACGACAATGGAGACGAAAGTGAAGAAAACGAATACGCATCTGAAGACGAGGGGCACCACATACACATAACTCCAATCGTACCTTTGCCAGATAAGGTAAGAAATCCTATCTTAGTATCTTACATTAATAACGCATTGATTATTGATCAGATCAACATTAGTTTAACCTACATATATGTCGGTTCTTTTATATTTTCTGTAGCCTGTTAATCATTGATATTGAAGTGTTGAATGTTGTCAGTTACAATTACAATAGAAGAAAACTTATTCCTCTATAAAACAGTTTCAGTTTGCAACGATATAACTTCATCAATGACTATTTTTAACCGACTTCAAAAAAAGGAGGAGGTTCTCAATTCGGCTGTATTTTTTTTATGAAGGAGCAATTTTACTTTTATACATTATTTGCCACTCCTCGCATAAGATACTCAAGCATCCATTTGGACATTGTAGACAACTAATGCTCGTAAACGGTATGATACAGAGAGAAATAATATAATGGAAAAATAAACCATCTTTGTCTGTAGCCCGCGACAGGACTCGAACCTGCGGGCTCTCTAAATATTATTAACGCTAGAGTGCTTTGACCACTAAGCTAAAGGACAGTGACTGAAGTCGCGTATCTTTCAACTATATTCCCGCTACGAATAGCGACCTCTCTGCATTCTCTTCTTGTTCTTGTATTATATTCATTCTCTCTGTATCATATCGTAAAATATGATCAGGGTAGTTAACTTCCTCGTTAAAAAAGTTCTCGTAATCGAACTCATAAAACTACGTACAATAGTTACTCTGGAGTTGGATTAACCTTTGGGAAAATACCATTGCATATGTAATCGCTCAATAAATTTAACTCTGTATTCATGTACAGGTAAAAGTAGTAACAGGCGAAGAAGATGAAGACGAGCTTTTTGGACACAGAGCAAAATTGTTGATATTCGTTTCTGGTGAATGGAAAGAAAGAGGACTTGGCATTGTAAAAATCTTGAAACACAAACAAACGTCCAAATTGAGGTAATTATTAATTGCTATGTAAAATCAGGATATAAATACGGTAGTTAAACGAATACGCCACTTACTTCACAGTTGACTGGTTTTCATTCCTTGAATTATTTTAAACTAGCCATAGATCGCCCGTCTAAAACACCGGTATCGAATACTGTATCGCGTTTGTAGCTCTGCTAAAAGTGGCCCTGTATATCCGCTCTAATAATAAATAGACTACATCATCACATCATCATCATATCAGCCGAAAGACGTCCACTGCTGGACATAGGCCTACCCCAAAGAGTGCCACAATGACCGGTCCTGCGCCACCGAACTTCATACTATCTACCTATTTGAAACTAGATCATTTCGCAAAAAAAATGCCACTACATTTTTTGGACATTTTATGCCACTTTTATGTTATTTCTACTCAAAATCACGATGTCTTTCTATCCCAATAGGAGAAAAAAGTGTCCCAAAATGTCCATACATTTTTGAACTTTCCTATTATGTTACCGCCAGTATAGGGTAAATGGTAACACAATAGGAAAAATATCTTTGGGACTTTTTGTTTTACCAGGGTCGAAAGAGCTCCTGATTCTTAGTGGAAATAGGTAACATAAAATTCCTAGAAGTACAATTAATAATAGAACATTTTTTTGAGAAATGTTCACTAAGCCTTCGATTGCGAAATGGCAGTTATGAATCTTTTCCCCAATTGTTTTTTTTTTCAGAGTTATCATGCGGCGTGAGCAAGTTTTCAAGATATGTTTAAATCACGCACTAACGCCAGATATAACTTACAACCTAAAAGACGAAAAGAATTGGATATTTGCTGCTAATGATTTCAGTGAAGGAGAACTATCCCTACAAAGTTTTTGTCTGAAGTTCAAAACCAAAGAAATAGCGATGCAATTTAAATGTGCCGTGGACAAAGCTAGGGACGGGAATAGTAATCAAACGCAACAAAACCAAACTGTTGCTGTTAAAGTGGAAAGCGATAATGACGATGTAGAATTTATTACCGAAACGCAAGCAACCGTTGAGGAAAAGAAAATGGCGTTGGAATTAATGTTACCTGAAAATTTCTATTTGTACAAGAAGAATGAGGCATGCCCAGGCTGCAGAGGCTGCGAAGACAGCAAGGATTTAAAACCCCCAGCGCTGAAGAGCAACATTGGACTAAGTGCCTTTACAGCCCCAACAAGCTTTTCTAGCCCGCAACAGATACCTGTGAACAATGATTCAGTTAATCTAACGCCTGACAAAATTATCGTTGGAACGAAATCAACCAATGAAATTATTCAAAAACCGAAGCTTGTTTCCGCGAATAACACCAGTTCATTATTCAGAGCACCAATGCTGAGCTCTTTTACTATCCCCGGGTCGCAGGCAACCACCACTAGTGACAGTGTCCAATCTGACCCAAAATCTATATTTGCTAGTGCTAACTCAAAGCTGTCATCAAATAGTTCTATATTTGGCCCCAATCCAAATAATAACGGAAATTCTGAAGTGAAGTCTATATTTGGGACAGTTGTGAATAGTAAATTGAATGATAAACAAAAACCAGATGCCACAACAATTTTTGGATTTTCGGGTGGTGTTTTGAATCAAAAACCTTTTAATCTCTTTGACCAAAATGAAGGAAGCATATTTGGCACCACAAATAAATCAATGAATTCCAGTCAAACATCGACTTTCACCCCTAGCAATGTCCCTCATGAATTTGGAAATGGCAAGTCTATTTGGACTTTTGATCCTAAAACTGATACTAAACCACCAGGAGATAATAAGAGTGAGCTTGTTAAACTATTGAACCCAAATAAAGAAGACAAACTAACGATCGACATGGCTTCGAAAGTACTTGGCGCTGATAGTTTCTCCAGTTTTAGTACTATTAAAAGTCAACCAGAATTAAAATTCCAAAGTAAGTATTTACTTTCCTTGTAAACTCAGAAATACCTTCCATTTACTGCGGCCTAAATGATAACGCTTATAAATCATACTGTTCTCAGACAATCCTGATTTTAAATGGGAAGGTGCTGGACAACAGTTGTTTGCACAGACGTCGAAACCAAAGAATATCAGCGACGGTGATAATGAAATAGACGCGGGCAATGGAGGAGAGGAAGAGTACGACCCGCATTACGAGCCCATAGTACCGCTCCCCGATAAAATAACAGTTCTTACTGGCGAGGAAGACGAGGTAATGAAAAATCCATTAATGATTACGTTTTCCTCAGACATTGTCTGGTTGCCTTTGGCATTGCATGAAAAATCCATGACTGCCTGTCTGTCGATTACATTTTCGCGCTTTAACCGGTAAACCGATTAAGATGAAATTTGGTATCGAGATAATTGGAACCCCGAGGAACGACAAAATAGTTTTTATCCCAAAAATCATTCCCTAAGGGGGTGAAATCAGGGGCGAACTTTTATATGTTTTATCGCTCTGTTTAACCTTTTCACCGCCAAACACGTGAAATCACGTCATAGACGATTCGTGACACCGACGCCAAAGACGGCATTTGCCGACATTTTATTATTTTTTATTTATTTATGAAAACCTACTCTGAAATAGCCCAATTTCATGTTGGCATTATTTCTTTATCCATTATTTTTTACCCTTGTGGCGTGAGGTGTCACGGCAAGTTGCTTTACCATCTAGCGGTGAAAAGGTTAAATAATTTACTCTACCCATGTTGTGGTGTCTTAGTGCTGCTCAGTTGATGGATGCCAAATGTGGCTTTAGAAACCAAAAAGTACAGTTAGGCAATAAAACTCCTGTGTTATACGACGATTCAACCTTGTAAGAAAACCATAATTTATTATAGGCATCTAAAGCAATACATTATTTTATTACAGGAGAAGTTATTTGGAAGGCGATGTAAGCTATTCAGGTACAGCGAAACCTCCCGCGAATGGAAGGAACGAGGTGTTGGAGAATTAAAAATATTGTATCATCCTGAGAGAAATACTTACCGACTGCTGTTCAGACGGGAGCAGGTGCGCGCAAATAATTTCTTACCTTTTTTCAATACATCAATGTCCTCTAAAGTGTTTTTTTCTGCCATGATTCAAGCAAGTGACGTTATGTAAATTGTTTTTGGTGGGCAGGTGCACAAAGCTGTATTGAATATGCTTCTGTTCACGGAACTGGAATTGCTGCCTATGAGCAAGAGCGACCGCGCATGGACGTGGGCTGGGCGCAATTACGCGGAAAACGCCGCCGGGGACCAGGAGACGTTGGCAGTACGATTTAAAACTCTGGAAACTGCGACAGAATTCTTTGAGAAAGTCAAGGAATGCGTACGGGTAAGCGTATTATTTATGTTCTATTCAGATAAAATATATCCTAATCCGACTTATTGTGTACATAAGAATCATTGAGCATACCTCCCAATAATACTTGTTTACGTGTATATGTTATCCTAGCATTTGTGGTTTTCAGAAATTACAAGCTGCAGCAGCACAGATAATTAGGGAAGAAAAAGAGGCCGACGAGAAACCAAAAAGCTTGGCTTTATTGAGATTGCCTAAACATTTACAAGACAGCGCACGTGCCGACAATATATCGGTAATCAAAACTGACGGATACAGCTTCGAGGCTCACACAGTTGAGTCCAAACGACCAATGGCCTCAGCCGAACGAGAACAGCCCAGGCGGGTTCTCTTCCAAGAAGCAGATCAACAACAAGATGCGACCGATGAGGTCGTGGAAAACTATGAACACGAGCAGGTTTATTATCAGGGCGACGCCGACGATTACGACACGTATTATAACGAGGTGAATATCGTAACTTAAGTGGCACAGTTATTGGCGAAAGCTGCTTTGGGGATAGATTGAAGGAGTTTTGTGTATGTTACAGGAGGACGAATCTGGTACGTACTTCTCGTGCGACTGCGAGGCGGAGGTGGTGCAGGGCGGCTCGGAGACCGTGTGCGCGCAGGCGCACGTGCAGGTGCTGTTCGACCACGCTATTTACACGTCCAAGATCCAGCTCACCAACGTGGCCACCGGCGAGGTGCTGGCCGACATGCTTGTACACGACGAGACTGTATTCCAGGTAACACAAACAATACTTCAACAACTTATTATTCAATTCTCGAATAAGCTCAATTGTCTTTTAAGACAATTGCAGCAAGTACTAGTGTATAAAGATTAGTTGGTCGGCGCGTGCCATATTTAGCAATAATAAAATAAAAATTAAATTTAATGTTGTATTACCCATTTCTATTTACATTTTGCCGAGACGTTATCAACGATTCTGAAAAACTTCTATACATTTTTGAGCACATAATAAGCACGAATAACAACACGGCACAACGACAAATAGTCGATTATTTTACTCACATTCAAATTCGAGTTCGATCGACTTTCTTTGTCTTGACTCGAATTCGGACGTTCTCCATAAAACTCTATCTTCAATAATAGGGTTTCATATGAAGGTGCGTTATGCGGAAAAGAGACGGAACATAGCCCTCTTAAAACTTTGGACACTTATAACTTTGTGATTATTTGACCTCTTGCGTTGCTATTTTCTCCGTTACCTACATTCTTAATCCTTTTTCAAGAAAATGTACAAATATTGAGTATTTTATTTAGTGTAAGTGTGTAATTGATAGTTACATTATTTAAAAGCTTTTCAATACAATAGATACGATTGTGATAAATTGTGTGTATGGTGGCAGTTGTCGGATGCCACGTGCAGCTGGACTGGCACGGACTACACGAGCAACGACCCCCTGGAGACCACGGTCACCGTCACCTTCCCCGACAGCGAAACTGCCACGCAGTTCTACGAAAACTGCGAAGTGAGTTCACTCGTTACACTGCTTATACTATTCAACATAAAAAGTGACATTTCGTTGCTATTCAACACAAAAATAAAGAGTAGACTACCCAAAAAGCTATTTACATTTTTACCTAATTTGCTTTGAGAGGTAAATGACAGCAACCTTCATGTGGGTAACGGCAACATATTTGCCGTCATAGGTGAAATAAAAACGATTGTATTCTAACTGATTTACGGTTAAAATTTCAATTTATTGACTGAGTTGTCAAATAGTCAGGGATATATTCTAATTGAAACAATATTCTTCTTGTTTTTAGGGTTCCGTACCCAAAGGGTAAAACGGGATCCTATTACTAAGACTTCGCTGTCTGTCCGTCTGTCTGGCACCAAGCTGTATCTCAAGAACCGTAATAGCTAGACAGTTGAAATTTTCACAAATTATGTATTTCTGTTGCCGCTATAACAACAAATACTAAAAACAAAATAAAATAAATAATTAAGTGGTGCTCCCATACAACAAACGTGATTTTTTTGACTTAATAGATTACTGAACCCTTCGTGCGCGAGTCCGACTCGCACTTTGCCGGTTTTTTAAGTACTTAAAGCGGTTTGATTTCCTTCTATTGAGATTGCAAACATCTATAAAGTAAAATGTTTTAATTCAATTTCAACTAGGTACACATGATAAACAATTACGAGGGGCGGCTGAGAAGTTCAAAGCCTATGGTATTTCGAGGTCGTATATGCGTTTATGGTACTGGCCACTAGAAAGGCTATTTAAAAACGAATGATTAAAAACTAAGTCATGCCATATTTCTTCGAATTTTTCTTGAAATATTCAACGGCAAAGTTCATGTCTGAAATATCAACAAATATTACGGAAATTGAGCACCATGCTCTAATTAAGTTCCTTACAAAAAGTGCTAAATCACCGTAATGTATTTTTGGAGAAATGGCTAGTATTTATGGTGCCTCTGGACCTTCTTATGCTATGGTCAAAAAGTGGAGTCGCTTATTTTAACTGTGTAGAGAGTCGATTGAAGACGATCTCCGTTCAGGGAGGCCAATATCGGTGGTTACTGATGAAAATGTAAGAAAAGTCATAAAATTGGTATTAGAAGACCGGAGAGTTAAGGTTTGGCAAATAGCTGATACTGTACGCATTAGTAAAGAACGGGTTGGGGAGATTTTACATGAACATTTGAACATGACTAAGGCCAGTGCTCGCTGGGTACCGAAAATGCTGACGGCGTTCGATAAAGAACGTCGCGTTGAAACTTCCCAGGCGTTTTTAGATCTGTGCGGAGATGGTATAGATGAAGTTTGCTCCCGAATACGTATGATCCGGAGTGTAAGTCTGAATCCATGCAGTGGATTGAAAAGGGTGAAAGACCACCAAAGAAGTTTAAAGTGCAAAAATCGGCTTCTAAGTTAATGGCCACTGTGTTTTGGGACTGTGATGGCCTGATGGCATTATTTAATAGTTATTTGGCCAAAGGTTCTACAATAAATGCACTTTATTATGCCAATCTATTGAGACAGGTGCGAAAAGCGATAGTTGAGAAAAGAAGGGGCATATTAAGTTCACACCGCCCGGGTTGCGAGGCAGGCTCTGAAGGAAATGGGCTTCGATTTAATCGACCACCCATCCTACAGTCCAGACCTAGCCCCTAGCCATTATTTTCTGTTCAGTAATTTATAGAGAGAGTTACGGGGAAAGCGATTTGGCAGTGATGAAGAGATGAAGGTGGCTGTAGAGGAGCATTTTGAAGGCCAATCAAAAGAATATTTTTTTAACGGCCTAAAAGCATTGTATAAAAAATTTAATAAATGCATTGAATTAGAGGGAGATTATATTGAAAAATAAACATATGTTATTTTTTATATATTGTTATTTTCTACCCTAGGCTTAGGACTTATCAGCCCCCCTCGTACGTCTTCTGTTAAAATAATCTATGAACAGTCATTTTAATTGATGCGATAGGTTGGCCGGGTTGGCACTTTTTTCATGAGAAATTATGTAATCGTTGTAGAGCAAATAATTCCCAGCTTTTCTCATTTAGTTAGTTCAGTCAATTTGGTTTTGCAGAATGACAACCAAGACGAAATTATAAATTAGTTTTCCAGTATTCAATTACTGTTATATATATATGTTTTTGTTTTCCAGTCATGTAAAGAACACAACTCCGCTGCGGACGCCGACACAGAAGCGTAAAATAGTTTGTGGATTACTCTTATTTAAACAAATAGTATTATCGCCAATAGTTGTGAAATGTGAGTTCCTAATTGGAGCCGTGTTTCTTAGTTTTATTATTTAGACAATAAGAATCCCCGACTTATTTTAAGTCAATGTAGACTAAATTGCATAGCGTTAATTAATAGTTAAAATCATGATATGTTTGTTATTGAACAAATAATGATGTCATCGCTACATCGTCCTTCCTCTGATAGTCGAGCTAATAATGTCAACGCTACATTGTACTTCCTCTGATAGTCGGAACTAATGATGTCAATGCTACATGGTCCTTCTTCTGATAGTCGAGCTAATGACGTCAACGCTACATGGTTCTTCCTCTGATAGTCGAGCTTATGAGTGTGCGATATGGTATCTTGGAACTACGAAACTAGGTATCTCTTTCACAATTTGGAAGTCCAGCATGAATACACAAATACTTTGTTGTACAGTTCTTTTATTATAAAACATAGGATTACTTTAAATTTTTATTTGTTTTTATTAGTTACGTGTTTTCATGCTTGGTTATTCTTAATCACAACGCGTTTTCATTTTGTATATTTTTTTGTTAAACACCTTTCAACGCCCCTTTGGTATTGATTATGCATCGAATGCTAAGTATTTTGCTTTCTTTCAGATGTAAACGTAATGCCATATGGATAGATAATATTATGTTTATTTATTTATTTATTTAACCCTTTGCCCGCTTTTACTTTCGTGTCAGAATGTGACGTCCACACCAGCATCTTAACAGCTAAAGAGCGAATATGAAACTTATCTGACAGTAAGAAAATTGTTTTGACAGTGTCCACCATAACCACTTTAAAGGTTGTTGGCGTGGTGGGCACTACAACACTCGACCTGAAAATTTGAGAGTAATGCAAAATTGGTAGTCTAAACTACAATATTAATAGTGTACTTATACGAATTTATCATTGACGTATTCCGCGACTCTATAGTAGCATTTAGAGACCAGCAGTTTTTTTAAACGTTTTATGAAAGCTACATCCAACTTTTCATTTCTTATTTCATCCGGCAATTTGTTGAAGATTTTTATGCACATGACGTACGTGCTCTTTGAGTGCATTTTTAGTTTTGACGAAGGCAGCATTAGCATGTTTTTATGCCTGACAGAGTGGGATCTAGATGTGACATCTTCACGTTTTTTAAACGTGTCCATGTATTTTTTTGTAAACTTTCATATTTCTAAGATATAAATTCCTGGTAAAGTAAGTAAATTGTGTTCTCGGAAATGTGGCTTATCCGTGTTTTTGATATTTACTAGGATTCGAACAAGTTTTTTTTGTAGTATGAACAGATCTGGGGCGTCCGTACTGTTTTCCCACAATATTATACCATACTTTAACCATTCGTTTGCATACGCATAGTAAGTAGTTAGCACAGTTTGCTGGTCAGTAGTTTTCTTTATTTCACGAAATGGTTATACGTTATTTCATAGTCTACATTTTTATAGAATTTCGTTTCACATAAATTGATTCTCATATTATTGTTTCATAGAACAGTCATTTCGCTTACTACTTGCTCCGTAGAATTTTTAACCATAGATTTTTGTTGCAAAGAAATTTCATTTCTTCGATATTTCTGTTCACAGAATTTCAAATCACATATTTTTAATACTTATATTATTCAGTTTCTGCAAAACTTATTGCCAAGAAAATAGTTTTATAGTTTTTTTTTCGCATCAACTGAGTTCCCAGATTATCGTTTCATCGAATCATCAATTCGCAGAATAGTAACTATGTAGAAATTTAATTACAGTTCTTTCTTGTAAAGAAAATTTTATATTGCGATATTCATATTATATTATATATCCGTTTAGTATTCATATTAACGCATTTAATAAGTAAAACATTTTATTGAGTGGTACGTTTTTAACGCTACCTACTATGAATTCTGTTTAACTCAGAACTCATGAAAGAATTATTGAAAACTGTCGGTTCTGGCGCTTCGCCGGCCGCTGCCGCGGCACGTTCGCTTCGCTCGCTCGGCTCGCGCGCTGTAAGGTCGCGGTTCAACCTAACACTTCTCCTCGCTTCGCTCGTCGTCGTACCTACACGGACCTGCCTTAGAGTAGAATAGGTAGAAATCGTTATCAATGTAATGAAAAAATTAAGGCCTAAACTGATTGAAAACTGGAAATGATTGTATCAATGGCAATTTTAATTAGAACATAATTCTACTTCTTAATTGATAAAGTTTATAAATGAACAAGTTAGTTTTTAAAATTAATTGAATCGTGTGTCTGAAAAATAGGTTTCTTTCAAGTAAAGAGGCGGTGAAACAACAATATCCAAAATAAAAATACAAGAACCAAATATTATATTAAAGTACTTTATGTGAAACGAATTTATATGAAATTTCTGTCTGCGAAACAAAAATATACCTAACATAATTCTACTGTTTGATAAGTCTGGCATTTTAAAAAAAAGGTAAAAAAAAACATTGTATGGTACTTATGAGAAATATGTTTCGTTCAAGTAAATGGAAGTTGAAAGAATAATATTCGAACTTAAAATACAAGAACTAAATATTGTATGAAACATTTTCTGCGAAACAATTCTATGAAATTTCTTTCTGTAAAACAAGGGATCACCATGCAAACCATTTGTGAGCTTCTCCGCGTATCCCTATTTGGTATAATTTGTCAAGTAGTATTTTGTAGTTTACTTTATCATACGCCTTGATCATATCTATTAAAATACCGATAGCGTAGTTTTTGGAATTAATTGTGTTTAAAGCTACCTGTATAAATTTGTAAATGGCTAAAGTTGTGGATTTGTTTTTTCGAAAACTATTTTGGAATTCGTCGAATATTTTATACTTCTCGCAGAAGTTGTACACCCGGTTGCACATTGCTCTCTCAAATAATTTGGATGCCGTTGGAAGGAAAGCTATGACCGTCGGTAGTTACTTGGATCTGTTTTGGAGCCTTTCTTGTGTATTGGTTTTATTATGGCTTGTTTTAATAAAGCGGGGAAGGATCCTTCATTGAACTATTGATTTATTAGTGTGCTAAAGGGAAGTGTCAGTTCGTTTGCGCATTTTCTAATTAATGCAGGAGGGAGCTCGTCAATCCCACAGCTAAGTTTATTTTTAAAATTCCTTGTTTCTGAAAACTTCTCGATATTCTGTGGGCTCTAGGAACATTGTATTTTCTGTAGGAGATTTCACCTGGCGGCCGCATTGTTTGCTACGATTAGTTAAATTTGATTCGCCTATTGATGCAAAAAAGCTGTTGAATGTATTAGCTATTATTTTGGGGTCCGTAATGAGTGTATTGTTAAATTTTAGTTTTATATTTTGCTTTACGTGTGTGTTTTTATTTGTGCGTTCATTAATAATACTTCAATTTGAGGAGTTTAAATTAATCATTATTTGAGGAGTTTTTTATTTTATTTTTATATTGAAGATTTTTAGCCGTAGTCACGACTATTTTTAAAGTAGTTTATGCGACTGATCCATAATGAGAGGCCTTAAAATAGGAGTGTGGTTTCACACGAGTGTTTTAAGGCCTAATTACGTACGAGTGTTTTAAGGCCTAATTACGTACGAGTGTTTTAAGGCCTAATTACGTACAGTTGCATACACTACTTTATCTACACACATATCATAAGTAGGTAAGTAACAGCAAAAAACCAACAATAAAATGACAACGGCAATGGCGGCAATTCGTCATGACGAGTGGTTTTTTTTAATCATAGACAAACGAATTAAGTCCCTATACTCATATCACTCGAGATCAAATGTCGTGCGGTATATATAAAAAATCATACTGAATTGACGTTCCGTATCGACAAATGTTTTAATATCTATGGATACTAGAATAGAGACCCGCTTGAGTTTTGACAACTGTTCCAAATTTAAACTCAACGATACAAATTTATCAAAAATCTGTACTGTAATGACATTGCAGTACAGATTTAACCTACTACCACAGACAAGAAAGTTCTCATAGTAAAATCGGTTGTAGTAATGCTGGTCATTTCCTACGGTTTCTGAACGCATTTTAGAGCACTAATATGTGCGTAGATATTAAAACAGTTATCGATACAAATCGTCAATTCTCGCACTCAACACTCGTGTGATCCTATTATGAAACTCGCTGACGCTCGTTTCATAAAACCACGCTCATATTTTAAGGCCTCTCATTATGGATCATTCGCATAAACTACTTCGTTCATAATGCTTTGTTGTGTTTATAGTTTCATTAATCAATGAATGCTAGTTATTGTTACAGTACGCTATCTATTGCGGTCTGATTTTCCTTTTTGTTAATATGCGGTAGGACTGTCTGCAGGAGTTGAAAACATTTATGCATGTTATAAAGTACTGTCAAAAAATACAGTCATTATGATGAGTGATATTCAGCATTCAGATGAGTAAAACTATATTATTTAACGTGTTTAGAAGTTTGAATTGACAGGTTAACTATTAGGTATGTTTCAAGGAACTTTTCCGACATAAATTGTTAAAATAATTTATTCCCCTTATTACCTACTTACTTGAATCTTCAGAACTGGATTCACATAATTGTTACAAATGATTGCAAAAATCGTTTAGTGTTTAATGTTAAAAAGTGTATCGATGTCTTCTTTACCAATATTGGTGTAATATAATGGTGTCAAACATATTTGTGAAAACAGTAATGTAAGTAAAATTTAAATTTTCCTTTTAAATTAATCGGAAAATAAATAAACGATTTAAATTTGCGAGCTGTTTTGACTTTAATACTAATATTAGGGTCGAATATAAAACCGATCATTCTTATATTTTCGTTTTGTTTCTTGTCTATCGTGTTTATCACTTTAACGGGCACGAATTCCCTCGTGAATTGAACCCTGTCACATTATTTCCCTATGCCTTATAAGCAGGGTTCGGCTATTCGGTGAGATATTTGCCGAAAGTTCGGCGGCGGCGTTTATGTTGAACGGTATGGAGACGGACTCAATCTAATTTTCCTTATAAACTTTTCGGGATTTCTAAATTTAGTAACAAGACCTCCAAAACGCATGCTTAGTATATAAATAAACTTGTTATGACTATAGATAACTCCGTCGCCAATGTGCAAACGTTGCGGGTTAGGGCGCATAATGTCCCACTCGCAAAACGTCTTCTCTGCAAATGTCCCTTATGTAATATACCCCATTCGCAAAACGTCCCTTCTGAGAAAGCCCATTTCGCTGAAAGTCCCTACTGCATAACGCCCCTTTCGCAAAACGTCCCGTCTGCGAAACGTCCCGTCTGGAAAAAGCTTGGCTCTGATATTGTCGATATTTATTGTGATTGGTGGTTTTAATATTGAGAGCTATTCTTTTTATTGGTCAGATTAAGATATTTTGTTAAATGCATTTTTTTTCTTTAGACGCTAAATGTACTACTTTAGCTGATAACCCGAGTATGACATACTTTTCGAGCACGAAAAATATATTTTTCTTTACATGAAAGGATCATTTTCCGAAAGGGACGTTTTACGAACGGGACATTTTGCGAAAGGGACGTTTTGCGAACGGGAATTTATTTATGTGAAGGGACTTTTTGAGAATGGGACCTTTTGCAGAAGGTTCGTTTTGCGTGAAGGGTTGTTTTTGGGACATTTCGAGAAAGGGACAAAGGGACATTCTGCGAGTGGGACGTTTAGCACCCTAACCGTTACGATATGCATCCCGACAAGCAGGTAGTAAAAGGGGTGGAGTCGGCCTTATGAATGATTTATGGCCACAGAAATCACGATAAGGCGAATATTTGCAATGCTGTCGTTATTGTTTTATGTAATCCCTCGTGTCGTTTTATGTAATCCCGGAACTTACATTATTAAAAAAAATAATTAAGAAGCCGACTCCACATTTGCCCACCTTTTGCCGGGTTTTTGGCAACTTTAATATAAATATCTCACCGCATTCGGAATCCTGCTTATAGGACCGTGCAACGGTTATAGTTGTGTTTTCAGGTATATTATTGTTCTAGCTTTTGCTTACAGTGTACGAGATTTGGGACTGGTCTTTGGACAGTTCCAATGTGATGTAAAGAGTGATGTGGCTAGAGTAAATCGATTGTCATAATATCCGATTACGATTGATGATGGCTAATAAAAGGAATCGATTGATTACTGTGTAATAATTATTTTTAGGAAATCAAATAGAGAGCCTATACATTGTCGTCTGCTAACACAAGTGTCCTGTAAGTAAAAAGAGAGACTGATAGTGCGAGAAAAATTGAGAGAGCTCGCGCGCCGTGCAGAAATCAATGCCATATTTTCAAAGGCAACATTTTGCACAATCAAATATGTCGAGTTAAACACTCTACTTTTCATATCGAATACGACGAAAGTGAAAAAAACACAGACGGAAAATTAAACAATATGTATATTCAAAGTATACAATTCAAAAAAGGCAGCCGCCATTATCGTGAAGTCATCCGAGCCGAAAGAATAGTCCCATCTCATCTGTCCTAAAGAAAGAGGCAAATATCTGTCTCGCGCTTATGGTCATACGGTGTCAATTCGGTCACGTGACATACAGATAATACAACTACGATTTTAATTATGAAAATAAAAATATTGCTCACGTTTTTATAACAGTATTATATTCGTATTTCCTAATTCAAAATTGTATGAATAACATACTTTCATATTTTAATTGTGATAGACGAAAATAGCCTACTCAAATATTTTCATACTGTTTGTATTTATTATTAGAATTAGTTGAAGTGAAGAGTTGCTGTATACGTTTCTGCCTTAGCTCACATGCACAACTTTGAGTTTAAAAAAGCATTGTGGGTGTATTCCATTTGTCACCACCTCATAGACCCTATTCTTAGAGCATTAAACCAACCGGAGTGGCAATTGACAGGCGTTCCCCTCTGCCAAATACGTATGACCAGTGGTCATACGTATTGTATGGACTGACGTTTATCTGACGTAGCTATTTTCACGTTCCGCATACATTTGACGTTCCCCTCCCCCGCAAAAATCGGCAGACTTTTTATGTATAGAAAATGACACATGTGACCACTCCTGTTGGTTTAATGCTCTAAGACCCTATTGGATACTTTAGCTAAAATAAAAGTAATGAATTTACAACATAAACTTATTTTAAAAGAAATTAAAAAAAACTATGAACTAGTAGGTACCTAAGTATAATAGTACATTATGATACAAGTGTGGTATGTTGGTCATTACACTCGAGTCGGTTTTTAAGCCTGAGCCGAAGGCGAAGGCTTAATGCAGACGAGAAGTGTAATGACCAATGCTAACGTGTTTCATACGACGTTTTTCAACACACTTGCGAGGAAAAGTAAATAAAAGTTCACATTTATTTAAAAACTTTAATTATTGAAACAGTTATTAAAAGTACAATTATTGAAATGATATGCTACCTCCTTATGAGGCATTTGTACTGTATGTTTAATTGTATTATTAATTATTTCATTGCTTTGTTCTTGGGTAACTGTAAATGTCGGTGATAATGCAACATTCTGAAAGGAGGTAGAAGAACATTGCGTTTCATCATTAGCAAACGTATGAAATCCCAAATGAGGTGGAAGGACGCGGTTCAGGGCAGAACTTCTTGGATTGTGGCTCCAAATGGATTGCTTGTGTTATTTTGGCACTTACGTCGGCTTTATTTTGGATGGAGTCCTCAATATATGACTCGGCGACATTATTAAATCGCCATCCCCCATGGCGTTTTAAAGTCAATATATCGGCTCCTGAATTAGCCAGCAATGTAGCTGAAGTCCGCCTAAAACTGTGTCCGGTGTAAGCGTCAGCCTGTGGTAAGCCTAAAAACTTGGCAATTTCTCTAGGCATCGATCCAAATTTGTTCACTCCGATAGGCTGACTCGTGCATTTGCCGTTTTGAAAATTTTGGAAGAACCGGTCAGATTTTCCTTTTGTTGAACGTAAAGTTTCATATTTTTTCACTATTTCATAAAATGGTCCGTGAATAGTAAATGACCGAGGAATTTTATTTTTAGTGTTCGGAATTTTGACAAGTAGCATGTCTCCGTGATTCTCTATATCTTTTGTCGTAATGTTGTTTAATTCCTGACGCCTACAGGCACCAGTAATTCCGAATATTAATGCGACCTGAAAATAAATAAAATCATAATTAAGTTATAATATTATATATATATTATAATAATCGTACTTAGTTCCTATTATATCAACTCTTAATAATAACTTATAACAACTCACAATACCGCCTACAAATATTATAATAATGAATACAAAACTAAATAGTGGAACTGACCTTTGTCGCTAGATATTGATTATCCGGTGCTTCTTTAATGAACTTCTCCACTTCATTAGGTGTTTTCAAGTCTGAACGTCTTTTCAAGAATGCAGTTAGATTGGTGTACGCTTTGATGTCAATTGCATTTTTATTCTGCACGGTACTCTTCAACATAGAATATATACACCAAAGCGAACTAGGTTTATACCTCTTCGCCAGTTCACTAAAGTAAGCCATGAACACGTTCTCTGAGAAAGAGCTTGCATTTTTGCTATTTATCTTTTGATTTTGAGGGCAAAAGACTATCACTCGCATTTTGCGCTTCAACTATGATATCTGGCGGCGTACTCGTACACTCGATAAGTAATTCTTCGTTATCTAAATTCGACATTTTACAAAACAACACTAACGAAATGCAATACTGTGAATAAACTTAACAAACAGAAACCCATTTAAAAGATGGCGGCCGTAATTTTATTTTTTCGCGCGGGGTCAGCGCTGCATGCGCGCGCAAGTCTGAGATAAGGGCACCGGCAAAGTAGCTAATCAGCCACATATTTATAAATTTTGAAATTGGGTATTTATAGGTAAAAATACACCGTCAAAATATATATACCAACAAGCTAACAAGCAGTTTCATGAAATTCTTTAATTATTTATCACATTTTGAATTGAATTTTATATTTACGCAAATAACTACTTAGCTGTTTTCGAAACATTAATACTTCTTGCTAATATTTAAAAAGATATGTAATGAAAAGGCACTAGTGCGATAATGTAATGTAAAAGGCACGGCATGGGTAACATTCTGCATTATCAGTGTAAATACGCTGTAATAAGACCTACTTTACGAGCAGGTGTGTTGAAAAAGTATTTCCCTTTGTCAGTGGCGGGATAAGTATTGATGTTTATTTGAATTAGTTTCCGGATAATGTTTATAAGGCGAGGACTAACTGGAATACACTACTTTTCTGCACTAGAGCAGAAACGTATCACTTTCAGCACACTTTTTAGAACAACAACGACCCACTTTCAGAGATATGAAAAAAATATGACAATAATTTTATAAGTGCTAAAAAGAGCGTGCATGGAGATTGAACTTTGTTTTGTAACTCGGAAGCGATTGAAACTTTTTTTATTATTTCGATGAGCAGTGCCAATTTACGTTATACGGGTGTCGCGATGTGTCAAAAGACCAGTTCCAAATCTCGAACACTGTAGGATAGTTTTCATCCTTCAAAACATTTAATGGCATTGCGCTCTTGTGCATTTTGCCAAAGTACGTGGAAGAACGGGATTAAAAGAAAATACAGATATAAGGTAAACCGGGGCAAATGCGTCTAGTCATGATATCTACTGGCCACGTCTGCCGCATGCATCCATAGAGGTGGGCGAATATAGCCATGGAGTGGGTGCATTATGGGCGGCAGCAACGTGGCAGGCCGAGACGGAGGTGGCGAGTCGACCTGGACGCATTTTGTAGCGATTGGCCAGATATTGCTCAAATCCGGGACGAGTGGAAGGCGAGAGGGGAGGCCTTTGCCCAGCAGTGGGTCACTATAGGGTTCGAAAAATTTTTTTTACAAGGACTACTAATATTTCCTTTTCTGTCACACTTCACACTTATCGAGACTTGTAAGCTACCAGCTCGCTCGCACGTGGTATTATTATTTTATTACCATAGCTTGTACTGAGTATCGTAGGGTACAGATACCGTAATAATGATGTCCATCGTCACTATCGATAATCACGAGCCCCACAGCACAATTCTACCCCGTTGCAGTAATCGAATACTACGACACCCAAGGGAAGAAACTTAATTGTGAGTGGCTATTTAAATCCGACACCATACACCACTTGTAATAATTTTAAAAAACTGATGAATGTATATAATTGGGTAGGTACTTATAGTATACCTACCGACATACTATCTTTTACGCTAATTATTATTAAACACTAAGTAAGTACTGTGAATAAATGTATTCTACTACTATTTTATTGTGTCATTATTTTGCCTATTCTTACTTAGTTTGTCAAAACCTGAACAGGTTACACGGGTTCAACACGTCTAAAAATAAAAATATGCAGAGTTTGCATGCAGCTAGTCTTGTGCGCCAACGTTTAGCGTACTCTGCAAATGTTCATAAATTATGCGTGCGTGAGAATGGGTTGTCCGCTCCCGTAGGTTAGTAGAGGTACGTACACGGAATACTCGTACCTCGTGTAGATCTGCTTTGCTTACCTTGCGGGTTACGTTACTATGCGGGTCGGGCCCGGCGCGGGTCGTGCGCGGCGCGGGTCGGTATATCGCTCTCACTATCTCTATCACACAGGGGCGCGGGTCCGCGTTGCTACCGCGGCCACAGTATACAAGACAGTAGATAAACTTGGAACAAAGGTACATTGCACGGCTGCACACATGCACGCGTGTTCGGTACGCACTCCCACATAGCCTCCGGGGATGATGGAGAATGCTTCAGTCGGGCCCGCGCGGTTGCCGTGTTCGCTCGCTCTCACTCGCTACGTCAAAGAAAGCCGCCTCGTAGGTATGAAGACGGCGAGCTGCCAGTGCCATGATATCAAAAGTAGCCTAATGGGCTTGTAACTAATTACCTACCAACCTAGTGCAGTTTAGCAACTATTATACTTACTAGGAAATATTTTAGGTATAATATAGTGTTATTATTTATTAAAATATTCGATGAAGTGGGACACTAAAAACACATAACTGAAATGAAATGAAATGAAAAATGGTTTATTCAGTTAAGAGCTTAAAGCGTTTTTTTTTATACAATACTGCTGCCAAACCACATAGTGGTTTGTTGGCAGACGATGCTCCAATTTGTACAATTTGTTTAGTAAGCCTTTTGAATCAAAAATAGTTATTGCGAATGACAATGGTATACCAAAACTTTATTAATAAAATGAAATCAGTGATTTCATTTTATTAATAAAGTTTTAAATCACTGACCGGCCATTGGCAGACTTCATTTCAATGTAATGAAGTCTACATATGGTCGATCAGGTACTTTTACTTATCTAGGTATGGTTCATCGTTATCTCTTACTTCAATACTGGACAATAAACATACTTAGGTTGGAATATTAAGCTGTCCGATACTCTCGTGAATTTGTACTTGAAATTTGAGTCTTCAGGATAAATAAATAAGGTATATAATATGTTGAAAGAAATAGGACAGCTTTAAATTTCATGTTTTACATTTATATTTATAGTGGTTGTATTACATTTTTTAATTTATCTAATAATATGTTGCTTACTTTCTTTCTAAACGTTTGTTTTGTTGTACATGTGTTTTTTTAATTCTGACGGTAAATCGTTATATATTAAGGGAATTAGGTATTTTCTACTTCTTTGTCCGTAATAATTTGTAAAACTAGGCTGAGCTAACCTGTCGCTGTTTCTATTTCTTACTAGCGTTTGATTGGCAATAGGTTTTTTTAAATTCATCGTTACAAAATTGATCTAAGGCTAGTAGTAACACTACTTTTTCGTGAACTGGTAATAGTTTACATTCTAAGAAGAGATTTTCATAGGTACTATTTTTACATCTTTGTTTAGTCTTATTATCGACCATTAATTTCATGAATCTTATTTGTAGGGTCTTTAACTTATCCAAATATGTTTTAAATGTGCGACCGTAGCTTACCAGTCCATACGACAAAAGTGAGTCCACGAGCGCATAGTATACCGTGCATAATGTAGCCCTATTTACGACGAATTTCAAGTGGTGGATCTTTACAAGTACGGATCTTAATCTATTGCATAAGCTGGTTACATGCGGCTGCCATGAGAACTTATGGTCTATGAGCAGGCCTAGGTACTTGTACTGCTTCACCACCTGGAGCTCGGCACAGGCGCACGCGGCTACTGCCGCCCGCGGACTGTGTAAGCAATCAAAGCTATGCCCCACTATACACGGTCGCCTATACCTATCCCTAGAGTGCGGAGACCTTATACACATACACTTTGTTTTTTCAATATTGATTATAATGCCATTATCGTGTGCCCATTTTATTACATTAGTTAAATCTTCTTGTATTCTGTATTCTATCAAGCTTAGGTCTTTATCCGCGTAAACTAGACAGGTGTCGTCTGCGTACATATATATATACTACAGTGTTTGATAACATTACACAAGCTATTAACATGAACTATGTACCCGACGGGCCCGATCACGGAACCGGTCGGCACGCCGCTGGAGACGCACGCGGGCGCGCCGCACTCGCCTGCCACCGCCGTGCGCAAGGTTCGATCCTCGAGGTAGGCGCGGAGCCAACCGAGAAGTGGTCCCGCGATTCCACACTCTTCCACTGCCTGAAGCAGCTGGTTGTGGCCCAGTGTATCAAAAGCTTTTTTAAAGTCTATGAAGACCACAACCACCTGCTTCCGCTGGTCCAGAGCCTCGTTGATCTCATCAGTAACCTGCGCCAAGGCGGTCATCGTGCCGCGGCCCCGACGGAACCCGTGTTGTGATTGAGTTAGAATGTTATTCCGTTCCAAGAAACCGCTTATTTGAGCTGTTAAGTATTTTTCCACTATCTTATTGACTGCTGATAGAATGGCAATCGGTCGATAATTTGTGTATTCATTATAAGGACCTTTTTTGTGTATTGGCCTTATTGTAGATGACTTCAATAATTTTGGGTACATAGCTTTTGTTACACACAAATTAATAAATTTTGCTATAATAGGACTTATTTTATCATTTAACAGCTTTAAATCACGTACTCGTATCTGTTCCAATCCAGGGGACTTTTTTTGCGCTTTAACAAACCTTAGTGATACTGGGCTTTTGTGTACGTATTTTGATCTGTCTAGGAACTTAATATTACAAGTAATGTCTTATTTCTAAAATTTCCTGAGTAAATGTTTGAGAAAATTTATTACAAATATTTATTATGCTATCGTTTTTACTAAAATGTTTTTGTATTATACTATCTATGCTTAGTTTCTCTGTCCCAGTCCACAAATTATTTTTTTCCCATATTTTTCTACTATTATTTTTTCAACACAATTGCTCGTAACGTACCTCTTATTGTGTCGCTTTTAGGCTCATAATCCTGGATATTAAAAACGCGTGTTTTATAACATTACAACACTTGTGTGTTATGGTTATATCCCGATTAAGTCACGTTGGCACCTTGCAGCAAGATATATGCATGAACACGGAGCATTCTTAAATTAACTGGGTTGTACAGAATGTACAGCTATTTTTTTAATTTTCGGCAAATGGATTCTTACTCGACTAAACAAATTAAATAATTTTTGTTAATTAATTGACTTTTTCCTTTTTTATATGATATGGAAACGTTTAATTTAGTAAAACTATTCACTTTTCATAACATTTTACATGAATTAAATACAGATAACACTTTAAAACGAAAATATAATTTTATTTTGTATTGGCTGTTTAGAGATTTCTGTGCCCACACTGCGCAAACTTCACGAAAAAAAAAACTGTTGGGCGCCCTTATAGGTTATTTATTTCAGAAATATTTGTAAAATTTGTTTATGTGTGTTTGGTTATTATCAAAAATGTTGACTCGTGGTGACTAGAAAAGTGATAAATAGAATGGACGCCACTGGAAATTCTTGGCGATGTGCAATTGTGAGTAAAAACCTGTTGTCATCTTAATGATTTGCTTAATGTAAAGTAAATAATTTGGCAGGCCTATAACATTTTCATCTTATGAAAATGATTTTTTCCTCGCAAAATGTGTTGAAAAACGTCGTATGATACGCGTGAGCTTTGATAATTACATCCTCGGCTTCCTTATCACGCTCACCTGCGGTTCGCGTGAACAATTTCGCCTCTGATGTAATTATCAACCTACCTCACTTGTATCACAATGTACTATTACACTGTTTCAATTCTTCCTGCCTGGATTTATTTTTAGCTTTATTTATACATTTATTCACCCTATTTCTATATTTATTATATCGCAGTCTCAAATTCATATCGTTAGGGCTACTTTTCCATTTTTTAAATAATTTATCTCTTATTAGTAACATTTTTTTTATTCTCTTATTGGTCCACGTTTTGTTCTTACGCTTGACACGCGGCGTTATTTGAATTTTAGAGTCACTATAAACACTAGAAAATACTGAGAATAAACTGTCATACAACTGTAACGGGTACTCGAGTTGCCTTAAGGCGCCGTAGGTTCATGGTCTTCTCTCCCTCTCACTGAGCATAAGCGTGAGCGAGATGGAAGTGCGTGCTCGGAAGCGTGGAAATCATGTTTTTTAATTTTAATTTTTTGGCCGTTTAAATAAATAAAAAAAACAAACACTGATTTCCCTCAAACATGATATTGCCGATTTTTCGACGCCATTTTAATACTTTTAGCTTTTGTTCGTAATTTGTAACAAATATTTTAAGTGTATTTTGTGTTTTTTTTCTATCGAGCGAAAATTGCTTAGTCATGTTTCTAAACACTGATCTCCCTGCAGAAAAGCCTCAAGATTACTATTCGTATTTTTTTAAACCATATTATTATAAACAGACGCAGAATATATTGTTACAAAAACTCTTGTTCGCTTAACTTCGCTGAACCTACGGCGCCTTAAGTCATTTAAATCTAAGTATATCAGCACTTGCCCCGGTGGCGCACTTTACCTGGTTGGCAAATAGTACAGTCAGCAGCAGAAGTAGCTCCAGGCGCAATACAACACGCTCAAAATTATCTAGACAGTCCGTATTTTGAGCACCATGAATATATTACTCTTAGTTGAGTGAATATACGACTTTGACGGCTGCTAAAGGAAGTAAAAGAACATAAGCAAAATGTACTTAATACTCTTTGCATAAGTATAATTAAAAAAATTGGTATGAAATGCATATTTTAGCTACACATAGTGCAAAGAGTATAATAAGTTGACATCAGTTGACATAGTCGTTATATTCTCGTACACATCAATAGTTATTACATTTCGCTAGGATATGTCATTTAATTGTTTAAAGTATGGTAAGATGCATTTTTGGTTTTAAAATACCGCTTCTTCTTGGTGTTGCCTTGCCTTCAGTGTGTGACAACTCACCCTGAGTCGGACGACACTCGAAAAGCATTATTTTTCTTGGCTATATTGCAGGTTTAACGTTACTTCTGTGTTGCATAGTTACATGTAAAGACTTGAAGAATTTAATGGAAAAAATGCGACCAGAGAACTCGCCTGTGGAAGTAACGGCAGTTTTCATTAATTGTGAAACTGACGTGAGTCTGTTTTTTTACTTTTTCCATTGCGTATGAATCACGGCGAGAATTAAGGCTCGGTCACACAATGCGCGACGCTAGCAGCAGGGCGTCCGCGCGACGCGACCGCTGCGCACCGAAATGTACCTACCTACGGTAACCGTTCACCCTCAAATCTATCTTGAGACCACGATGCCTAGTTACTTAAGCCTTCTCAAAGGTCTTAGTATTTTCGTAGCGATTGCGTTGAGGTGCATTAGCGCGTTCCATATACCTGACAGCTGCACGGCCGTGTGCAGTGTGTGCACAATATAATATGGGCTATCATGCGACAGCGCGCGAGCTCTCTCGATTTTTCTCGCACTATTCGTCTCTCTCTTATTAGAACACTTAGAACAAGAGGTACAGTGCGAGAAAAATCGATAGTAAAGGTTGAACACGCCAAAATGTGGGCATATTAAATTATCAATAAAAACATAATAAAATACAATTTTAATTTTCTTTTTATTACATTGACTTACACTACTATCGTACATTTATAAACATACAAATGTGTTTTAATTATGCTTTGAATAGGTACGCCATTGCCCTCACTTTGCGTCGGATACGGCTCATCATGGTTTGCAAGGCATTGTCAGGGTACTTTTTACCAGCCCAAGTCCATGCTTTTTGCAAATCAGCCACGGAATTGATTTGCCCGCCCTTCTTTTTAGGGTTCCGTACCAAAAATGGTTACAAAGGAACCCTTATGGTGCGACTTCGTCCGTCTGTCTGTCTGTCACAAAGTGAAATATCTCACGAACTACTCAAGCTATCCACTTGAAACTTGGAATGGTTATAAATGAGAGTTATCCGCGTGCATGGAAAATGAAAAATTTAAATATACTTTTAATTTTTCTATAAAAACCTACGAATATGAGGAGGGGGCAAAAAAAAAAATTCAACTATGTCAAGTGGGGTATCATTCGAAAGGGCTTGGGTTGCACTTTTTAAAGCAGATTTTCTTTTTTTTTCTACACTCGGAAAATTTTGATCTATGAAGGAAAATTTAAAAAAAAATACCATTCCCCCCCCCCTTATCTCCGAAGTTATTCAAGCGAAAAATTTGAAATAATTACTTGCGATTAAGATAAATATATATATTACGGGAAAAGTTTTTTTTTCCTGTATCTAGCATATTTTTTGTTTTATTTTCAAAAATCATTTCCTAGTTAGATTTGCAATTTAATCCACTTTATAAGGATTTTTTGTTTTGAAATTCCTATAAAACTATAAATAGAAGTACTCTCTATCAAATAAAACAATGATAATCGAGATCAGTTCACGTGATACACAATAATCGCTTAAAGACCAACATACATAGTAAGCCGATTGCCCTTGCACGTTTGTACCAAATGGGGCCGATAGATGGCGCTGACCCCATTCGCGCTGTTAAAATTTTTCTAGAATTAATGGGGTTGGGATTGGGACGCGTATATTTATTTTCAATAGCAGGTCAAAAAAAGATCGCGATTCAATTGTGTTGGTGTAAAAGTTACTCGTTGTTTGAAATTGAATTCTATTGTGTTGGATTAAAATAAGTAATTTAACAAATATATTGGGACTTTTACTTTACCTTGAGTTAATTAAGTTTGCACGGAACCCTCGGTGCGCGAGTCAGACTCGCACTTGACCGGTTTTTTTTAATATCCCTTTCATTATGGACCAATATTCCTCGATAGGCCTGAGTTCAGGGCAATTAGGAGGAATTGCAGTCTCTAGGTACCACAGCAACATCATTCTGTTTGTACCAGTCTGACACAGCTTTGGCATAGTGGCAGCTTGCAGGATCAGGCCAAAACAATGGTTGCGAAATATGATTTCTTAGAAAGGGTAAAAGTCGCTTCTCCAAACATTCTTTTTTATAAATTTCGCTGTTTACAGTGCCTGTAGTGATAAATGATCGACTTTTTTTACCGCAGCTGCAAAGAGCTTGCCAAAGCAAGTAGGTACTTTTTCGGAAAGTTGGACCTCTTCTTTAACTTACAGTCCTCAGGAGCATTTTTGCGACTCGTACTAGTATAAAACTCCTGGCCTGGTATCTGTTTAAAGTCAGCTTTTATGTACGTTTCGTCGTCCAACACGATGCATTTAAATTTTGTTAAGATATTGTCGTATAACTTTCTTGCCCTTCGTTTGGCCGTCAAATTCTGCTGAGCATTGCGGTCAGGTGCAGCTCGAGCCTTGTACGACCTTAACCCAGCTCTTTTCTTTACTTTTAGTACATAAGATTGTGACATTTGTACCTTTTTAGCGACATCCCGTGACGAGATCTTCGGATTTGTGTTAAAAAGCTGTATAGTACGGTGGAAAATGGCCAATATTGATAAAAGTCGTGGACACAGAGGTGTCCACGACATACCAATTTTAGGTATAAAGAAGACTCTTTATACCTAAAACTGGTATGGATGTGTTCCTTGTTGTCTCCAGAGTATCAATCTACCGGTTTTAGTTAAGGGAGAGGGGGATGGACATAGCTGTGACGTCATAAAGATGGCGGCCGACGGTCATCGATTTTTGTTCAAATCTCGGGTTCTATTTTTCTGATCGGTTCATTTGAGATGTCATTTGAATGCATATTAAATGATCTATAATTCATTATTTCAGATCTGTAACGTACATTCAACCGTTAGTAAAATAAATAAATAAATAGAATTTTTAGACGTTCTGCTTTCTTACCATCATAATTCGAGAAAGAGATACTTTAACGTGATAAATGTCATTATAAAAAATATCAACCATTTTATTAGCTTTCCAATAATATGCAATTTGTTGTCGTTAAAAAACAAACCTGTCATTTATGGCCAATTCCGTAACGCAAGTCCGCGGGAACCGTAGCCGGCACGATGCGTATGATTGAAATACTATGAGAGTTCAATTTCGGTGTTCCCAAATGAAAGGTACTGTCGTTTCTATTGGTGTTGCTGTTGTTGTTGTTGCCCTAGGGCATCCCCGTGGTGCTTAAGGCGGTGCATTAGAAATTATCGCGTGCTTTGAAACGCCGTTCTGACTAGATTAAGAAACAATAAGAGGCTTTCAGATATATGATTCTTGACTATATGATTGTTCATCTGAATTTATCGATGCATGATTGCTTAAAATTTTCTAGAAAAAAAACAAAGTTTGGTCTGTATTTTCCTTTTTTTACTCAGCCTACTCAAACGATGCATTGTTTACGACACAATCAAGTTAATACTATAGTATTTTATCTCATCTAAAACCTCACTTTATGAAATTTTAATAAAACTTCACCAACTTAGATATTTATCGAGTCCACAACAGCGATTCCCGAAAAGTGTTACAACTCTTTTTCTCGTGGGCGGAAGGCGTCAGCGTGTCTCTGTCTAGAGGGCGTGTACGACTCAAATCAAGGCATCCCCTTAAGGCCTTCATAAACTCTCGCCACGCCTTCCTGTGTGTTCCTGTAGTCGAATTAATAAATACTGTGTTTCAGGGGACGCCTTGATTTGATTCGTACACGCACCCTAGACAGATAAATATGTTTCAATAAAGAGGCATTTTAAATTCATAACTTCTTTGACTGTAGGCCGCAAGCTTTCGCCAAAATCCAGCCCGAGGACCATGAGCCAAACTCAAAAAACCAAACAAGGCCACTCTTGCCGTACCCCACGCCCGCGCATACTTCATTTCATTTGTGTGCAAGTTGTGGTTGAATTTGAAGACCTTTGCACGTGGTGATTCGTTACACATTACCTTTCTAGCAACAGCTACATGTAAACATATTTTTCGCTGGAGATGCGTATAAATATTTTTATATATAGCTTGTCGACTGATATGTGTTGCGAACTATGGAGCACCATTGTTCAGCAGCTGCAAGTAGTAGCAGTTTTGCAGGCAACAAGTTCGAACAGACCAACACGGCCCGAAGGCGAGCGGCGAGGCTCGCGGGGCCAAAGGCCCGGAGCATCCCTCAAGAGCATGCTCTTCACGCGAGTACTAAGGCCAAAGATCCCGAAGGGCGAGCTCACGCAGACATTATACTACTCCTAAGTGCATTACAAACAAACCACAGGGCCAATAGACCGAAGGGTGCCTACAAAGCGGGCTGTCCACGCAAGCTAGAGGGCCAAAGGCCCAAAGGGCGGGCCCACGTGGACACTTTACCACTCCTAAGTGAGCTACAAAGAAACCTGAGGGCCGAAGGCCCGAAGGAGAGCAGCATGGCACGCGAGGCGGCAGGCCAGTCTCTGCGTAGGACCGAAAGCCCGGATCGTTCCTTCAGAGTGGGCTCTCGACGCAAGCCAGATGGGCTTGAAAGGCGGGCCCACGCGGACACTTTGTTACTCCTAAGTGTCTTACCAGCGAATCTAAGAGCAAGGCCCGAACCGTCCCTTCAGAGCGCGTTCTCTACGTGAGTCGGAGGGCCAAAGGCCGGAAGCGACCCTCCAGAGTGCGTGCGCTCTCGGATACTTTACTCCTGGGCTGGGCTTCGTAGGACCGCAGGTCTGAAGCGTCCCTTCAGAGCGCGCTCTCCACGCGAGCCTGCGCGGACAACTTGAAGGCCGAAGACCCGAAAGAGAGCGGCATGGTAAGCGAGGCGGCAGACCGAACTCTCCGTATAGGGACGAAGGTCTGTAGCGTCCCTTCAGGGCGCGCTCTTGGACACCATACCCGCCGAGTGTTTTACAAGTGAACCTGAGGGCCAAAGGCCCGTACGGCAAGCTAACGCGGCCACACACTCTCCTTACTCTATCACATACTAGACTCAAACACTCACCAAGCGGACACACACTCGGTGCGTGCAACGTTACAGTTACAAATCTCTCTGCCGCTTTTCCTATAGCTGTATTTCACTTCTCTTTTGCGAGGAAATACATAAGTAACCAAAACAAGTCAGATTTGGAAAGTACAAGTCAAAGTACAACACAGGTAGGTATAACCTCGTGCAAAAACTAGTCCTACTAATATTATAAATGCGATAGTTTGGATGTTTGATGTTTAGATGTTTGTTACTCAACCACGCTTAAACGGCTCAACTGATTTGGATGTAATTTTGTACGAAGATAGTTTATAGCCTGGATTAAAATATAGGTCAGTTAGGTGATCAGTTTATCAAGACCAAGTCGCAGGCGGATGCTAGTTGTCTAATAAAGCTGCTTGCGTTCATTGATTTATTAATTATTTTCCACTTAATTGGCGTAAATTGGTAATAACAATCCCACTTGTCAGCCAAAAGAAGACGTAAAATTGTGTGTGGGGGGTGAAAAAGTACGCTTCAGTGCTCTCGCCTCGCCTTCGGCTCGGGCTACAAAGTTCCTGAGGTGGCCTTTATTTTACTGCTTTAGGTGCGTATCATGACCGTCTGCGTCGATTAATTACTCAGAAAACAAAAGAAGAGTTTCTAAAGGCGCGATGTGACGCCAGCGATCGCTAGCAGAGACGAGCGTGGTGACAGTTAATTGGTGCGTAATTCACAAAATTTATTAGTACTTGGTTATTTGTTAGTGAACACCAACAAAATCTATATTTTTTGGAAAGCTTATAAAATCACCTATCTTTTTTATAATAACTTTTATTACGCTAAAGTTATTATTTATTGAGTTACAAGGATGTTTTATCAGTACTCGTTAAAACGCGCGGGGTAAAACAATCATATTTTACCTAATAATTAAAAAACTGTTGATTTTACGCCATAGCGTTCTGGAAATCAATTATAGTACGTTTAATAAGCTCTCAAATCACACCATACACGAAGCAATCGGTAAAATAGAACCCGAGATTTGAACAAAATTCGATGACCGTAGGCGGCATCTTTGTGAAGTCACAGCTATGTCCGTCCCCCTCTCCCTTAACTAAAACCGGCAGATTCGTACCCTGGGGACAACAAGGAACACATCCATACCAGTTTTAGGTATATAGAAGAGATGTCCACGAAAATCGTGAAGGAGACGACTTTTTGCGATTTTGCCACTGTACTAGTAAAACTCTGGCTTCTTTTTTTTGGCTTCCGTTCTACAGTCAACCGTTCCCGGAACTTTTCTAGAACAGAACAAACAGTGGATTGTGGATATTTCAATAACTTTGCTAGTGCTCTGTAGCTTAGAAGGGGATTTTCTGTGTGCTTGAGCAAAATCATTTCACGTTGCTTAAGTTCAGGGCTCTCCATCGTGAAAACGAATGTAGGAAGTGACATGCTGGCATAATATTTTTTGTTCAATATACTAAGGAGTTTATAAATATATTACTAAATAGTTTCGTAAATAAAAAATATATAAGAACATATGTATGCCCACGTTTTGGCGTGTTCAACCTTTATATGCCGCGGCCGTGCAATGATAAGACGTGCTGCCCCCTATAATGTAACTCGTTTTAAGCTCACTTCAACGCTCATCCACAAATATTTCTTGACACCGCATTGCGTAGTAAATAATCGCAGGTAGAGGTCTAGTTTCGTGACGGGTGACCTACGGGGTGAGCCGCTTATAAGTAACAGCTCAGCACGCGTAGCACGGTTGCCATAACTCTTTC
Source organism: Epinotia demarniana (assembly GCA_945867215.1). NCBI lineage: Eukaryota > Metazoa > Arthropoda > Insecta > Lepidoptera > Tortricidae > Epinotia > Epinotia demarniana. Next base: position 21,534,788 of record OX244259.1, read on the forward strand.
TCCCCGGGACGAACGCGCGTAACGCGCGAAAGATACGGTCGCGTTATATATGAAAAGACAACAATATATAGATATCTGCATATTTTTCACATCTAAAGTTTGGTATGGTAATTGGTGCTCCAACTCGGACAAGTTTTAGTGCGAAATACCCTTAACCAACATATACATTTTTAGGATATACCAAAATATCCTGATAATGACGATACTAGATTTGAACGTGAAGAATTATTTAAACACAACGCTTTGCGGAACTGTGATAAGAAATTGGCGCTCACTATCAAGCTCACTAGCGCGTCTGCCGTGAGTATTCATGTTTGTCATACTCGTAGGTACACCTCCTTTCTTTGGGCACTCCTTATCTGAATGCCCTGCGTCACTGCAATCTCCACACGTGAGGTCAGATTGCTTACACCACTCCTATTCTGTAACTTGTTTTAAGACGACGAATTGGGCGTTTTGGTGGCACGGATCTGGATTTTTCTCAGCAATTATAAAACATATCAAAGCGACATAAGAAAACCTGATTCTTAATTTTTCGGTAAATCACACGATTCGGTAAAATTTATAGCACAGAAAAAAATATCAAATATGCCTCTTGTAAAACAGGGATTTGCATTGTACAGGCAACCCGGATCAATTTAAGATTCCAGATTTTCATATTAAATTAGTTTTAACCCATACTTTAATATGCCAGTTGGATTTTTTTAAATTAACTGTAATTTGTAATTGAAACGAAAAAAACCGTTTTGTCGCATACGACCTTTTAATATAAGCTAGCGCGCGCTCGTATTTTGTATGCAATCAGTCTCCCCTCAGCGCAGGCCTCCCTCAGTCCGCTGCCGGCGTTGTCAGCGACGGACCTGTGCTAGTCGAGCTGCCGCGCGCCATCGATCGCGTACAAAATAATACACAGCAAAAATGGGAAAAAAAGTGTCGGATTTTCCAAAAGGAAATGAAAGCTTGTTTAATTGAGCACTGTAAGATTATGACTAAGAAAAGATGAATAATCATTATATTCCTACATTGATTTAGTATATAGAACTATATGTACAATGTCAAATAAATATGACGACCTCTTTAGCCTAGTTGGTAGTGACTCTGCCTACGAAGCAAGAGGTCCTGGGTTCGAATCCCGGTAAGGGCAAAAATTTGTGTGATGAGCATGAATATTTGTTTCTGAGTCATGGATATTTTCTATATATTTAAGTATTATATATCGTCGTCTAGTACCCATAACACAAGCCTTACTGAGCTTACGATGGGACTAGGTCGATTTGTGTAAGATTGTCTTTAAAAAAAAAAATGCCAAGAAATGTGCTCCAGAATGACAACTCTAGCTACATTTCAGTAGTTGCTAATAGCGTTAACTTATAACCTGCGACTCAAGATACTCGTATATGTTTCATGAAAAAAGAACTCAGTGTTTTAGACTTTAAGCACCATATTAGCAAACCAACATCAAAAGATTAAATACTTTTTTTAGTTTATTGAGACATATCATAATGTGACTTGAAAACTTTAGTTAGCGTTAAGCGAATGAATGGAGTCACGTTATAAAATTATTTTAATGTTATTTATTTATTTAAACAGAAAGACCAAAAGCACAAATAAATTAGGTTTTTTTTATTTTACAAGTGGGGAATAAGTAGTTTCAAATGTATGTACAAATATTATATACAAAACAATTGTTGGGTGACATTTCCGTAAGTACATACAGCGCAGCTGACAGAGTCCTTAAAAAGAAGTTAAGTAGTTTAGTTTCCATGAAATAGATTCAGTTTGTTAAATAATTGTCTTTTGGACCTGCCTTTACTTTTGATAGGTACTTTCTTTTTTTTGCCATGTAATGTAAGTGTACAGTCAAGTAGTGATCAGCTATCGATTTTATTAAAACAATCCTATGATGTTGGTGTGGATTTTTTCTGAGCTTGAATTAAAAATGTTCACGCCCAAGAATGTCTTTATTTTACTACTAGTTTGATCCGTCGGTATAGTCGTAAGTTGGTGCAACCCGCGCTTAGTTGTAGGACACTATCATTAACTGCAGGTATAGGAGAAAAAGGTGTCCTAGAAAAAAAATTGGAACGTACATGGATTTATACCAGGCCTGTCCCTCTTGCCTCTCTCGAAGCTACGGTAGCCTAGTGGTTCAGGCATGCGGCTGTCAAGCGGTGGTCGTGGGTTCAAATCCCGGCTCGTACCAATGAGTTTTTCGGAACTTATGTACGGATTTACCGTTAGCTTTTCGGTGAAGGAAAACATCGTGAGGAAACCGGTCTAATCCCAATAAGGTCTAGTTCTCCCTCTGGGTTGGAAGGTCAGATGGCAGTCGCTTTCGTAAAACTAGTGCCTATGCCAAATCTTGGGATTAGGTGTCAAAGCGGACCCTGGGCTCCTTTAGGGGCACAACCGGGAATAACGCTAGGAGAATGAATGTCCCTCTTGCCTCTTGGGCTTAACTTGGTTGTCGCGCAGCTCCGAGGCGCAATCTACCCGAACGCGGTATACAGTGACACTCATCGTCACGTGCTCAGCGATGTATAACGATGATGACGCGCCTACATGAAGACCTGAACTAGACGAAAGAATATTTGAGTTTTCTAGCCGTCAAGATGTCAACGACGACGCGACAGTCGAGACGTTTTAAAACATCTCGACTGCTATCGCGTGCTATAACTGCAGCCCATTTGGCACGTAGCAGATGATTTTTTTTTTTATTTTTTTTTTATTTAGGTAAACAAACAGCCACTACAAGGAAATCTTAATATTAATAGCCTTATAAATAGATACAATATGTGTGACCAACACCGTTCACCACGTATTACTTATTTGCCTAAATCGTTCGGAGTAAGAGTTAGGGGTGCAGCCCCTGAAGTGTTGTGAGTCCGGGAGTCAAAAGAAAAAAGATAAATAACAGTTTTAAAAAAGAAAAAAAAAATTCATTCCCGGCCACAGTTAAAGAGAGAATTGATTATGTGAGTTATTATTATTTATATACTAAGCAAGAACATGCTGAGTTAAACTAAATGAACAATATCAGTGTTTCAGTTATATTATACTGTTTTTGAGTACATCTATTATTTGTTTTTTGTATGAACTAATACTAAAGTTAAATATATCTATGTGATTAAAGTGTACATTGTTATTGTAAACGAGCCTGCGCAGAGGAGCGCGCTCACCAGCGTGGGTGCGGCAGCGACCTGTCACAAACAGCTGGTGAGGGCGCGCCTCTCGCTGAATACAATGATTCGGTACCTTATATGAGAGCTTGTTATTAAGGGCAATGCAGTCAAATTGATTGTTACAGAGGCCGTACAGTATGATTGTTTCTAGCAACATGCGCCTGGAACGTAAATCTAATAATTTATACTTATGTAATAAATGCTGGTATGGTAACCTGTTACGATAACATCTAAAGTTCATAGTATTTAAAAACTTTTTTTGTACAGTTTCAAGGTTGTCAGAGTATTTCTTGTAATAGGGATTCCAAACAGCAACTGCGTGTTCTAGTTGGGGACGAATTAAAGATTTGTATAATTGTAAGTAAGTACTTGGTCGTCGAAATTCCGTACTGGATTTCTTAGATATTAATTAATATTTTTTTAACTGTAAATAAGTGAAATCTAAAATATAGATATGTAAATTTGTAAATAACTGTGTAAACTAGATATGAGCGCCGTGCCGCCGCGCCTCCGCCGCCGACAAAAATCCCACGCTGCCGCCGCCGACGCAGCACCATCGGCGCGCCGATTTCTGTTTCGCGCGTTTCAGCTATTGTATCTTATTATTTTTTACACACTCTGTAGCGACATTCACGTGTTTAAGGGTCTGCATCTATTTTAAATAAATAATCCTTTCATTGTTATATGCGAAGTTCCTAGTTGCGCAAATCGATATGACCATGGAAATTATTCAAGCTATGAAAAAGCTCAGCGCGGAGCGCGCTGACGCTTGTTTGTGTCATGCATTAGCTTTGCTGACTATCGGCGTTCTACGTTCAATGTGCCCCACCCACTGTCACTTAAGTTTTGCGATTTGGAGGGCTATATCGGTTACCTATTGCTTCTGCTGCAGAGATACTCTCAGCATAGCCCTCTTTATTGCCCTTTGGGTGACCCTGTGAAAATAGGCCGAAAAGATATGCTGTGGCTCCCGAACGCTGCCCAGTCGAGTCGGATTCGACGATTGACCTCTTTCTCGAAGTTGAAGAGGAGTCTGGGAGTTCGTACTACATGGGTATTTGGCATGATCTTCGTCTTATCCATGTTCATCCTTAGACGAACTCGCTCGGTGGATTTACTGAGGCCATCGAGCATCGTACTTAAGTAATCCATAAGCAAAGACTACTTTACCTTCTGCATGCACTCGCCTAGCCTTCTCCAATCCAAGGTCTTGAAAACATCTTCCAGTGCATGGTGCCTGACTCCCGCTGCAATGGAATAGGTTTCGAGTTCCAGTCGGACTGAAATTGTGGCGTTCTCGTCTGTTCAGTACTTCGTTATAGCGGTGGTCTACTTGACACCGCTTGAGAGACTAGTACAGCCCAGATTTCGATCGAGTCGAAGTAACACTAAGCAGAGGGGCAGTTTATAGTCCTCAGTCTTCTGTATAACCTGACGGAGCGTATGGATGTGCTTTACGGTACTAAAGCCTCTTCGAAAACCCGCTAAAAGGCTGAAAGTCACCTAGCTTGCGTACGAGACGATTTGTAATGACTTTCGAAAACAGCTTATAGACACGGCTTAGAGGTGAGATGGGCTGGTAGTTCTTCAACAGGGTGTGGTCACCCTTTCTGAAGAACAGCACCACCATCCCTCCGTTCCATGCCTTTGGCGGTTTTCCTTCTAGTAAGATGGAATGGAACAACTTCTGAAGGGCAGTAAGCCCTGGTTTTCCACCCGCCTTCAGGAGTCAGCTGTTATTCCGTCTTCACCGGGTGCCGTGGTGTACTTGAGCTGTTTAAGAGCCTTTTCATTCTCGTACATGCTGATGTCGGGATGTCATCGGTATAGTGTCGGGTTAGTCTAGCTCTAGGGTCCTACGTCAGACCAACCTCGGGTCCGCGAGTTGATGAAGATAGCTACGTAACTCAAAAATACTTAAATGAGACTCAAACACATAGCTTTAAGCTATTAAACGCCAACGGTCAATTAAAGCGTCTTGTATTTATGTAAAAATAAGTAAATAAAATTACTTCTTTAAATTATAGAATTAAAATTACCAATAAATAAATTATGTCAGCGTATGTTTGCTCAGCTATTGTACAATCATTTTATTGCAGTGGCAACATTGTCGTAGTTTTTTTGGTCTTGAATTCCAGTTTCGATTATAGATAGAGGTCTAGTTTCTTGACGGGCGACCGGCGGGGTGAGCCGCATTAGCGCGTAGCGAATAACAGCTCAGGGTGTATGGAAGATAGACTAGGGCGGGTATGTAGGGTCACTTGCAACTAGTGATGGGCAGCTTGTAAGTTACGAAAGTGAAACTTACATTCAAATTTCATGTAAATGACAAATGAAAAATTTCTGTTAGGATTCTGTAGTTTTCATGTGTAAATAAATGGCCAGCTTGTAAGTTACGAATGTGAAACTTTCCTGTAAGTTACAAACGATTAAAATCTGTTAAGATTCTGTAGTTTTCAGGCGTAAATTGTACGAGTACGTTTGAGTGTAATTTTATACTTCCCGATAAAGAACAACATTCTTATTAGTTATCACAGCAACCACTTTACCATAATTCCTTTAACTACTCTATAATATATCATGTTTTACTAACATAATACATTTACCTACTTTTAACGTACAACACAATTACTGGCCAGACAAGAGGCTAAAGGGTGGAACACACAGCACCGCCGCGGGCGCGCCGCGCGATATTTCCCCACAAACCGCTAGCGCGTTCAAACAGGCTGCGCCCCGTCGGCAACGCGCCACGCTTCTGTCGCGCCCCTCCAGCAACCCGCGCGCCCGAGACGGTCGCGAGTGTTGTTCCTGATACGGCAATAGCCGTAATATACGGTAATTCAGGCATCGCCAGACCTAAAACACGGCATACGGCAGCAAATTCATTACCGTATCATAATACACGGCGATTTCACGACGCTGCAGCTAGCGATAGATATCGCCATCAAGCGCCACGGACCGTCTGCCAAATTGCTTCGTATGTAACGCGCCTAACACGTGACACGTCCATCGGTCATAAGATAGAGCGAGAAAACCAAGGTTCATCAACCTATCTCGCTCTATTAGCGTAGTTCCCGCGCGCCCGAGACGGTCGCGAGTGTTGTTCCTGATACGGCAATAGCCGTAATATACGGTAATTCAGGCATCGCCAGACCTAAAACACGGCATACGGCAGCAAATTCATTACCGTATCATAATACACGGCGATTTCACGACGCTGCAGCTAGCGATAGATATCGCCATCAAGCGCCACGGACCGTCTGCCAAATTGCTTCGTATGTAACGCGCCTAACACGTGACACGTCCATCGGTCATAAGATAGAGCGAGAAAACCAAGGTTCATCAACCTATCTCGCTCTATTAGCGTAGTTCCCGCGGGCCGAGGCGGACTGCCATGCTGGGTCGTCTGGTCGCTGCTTGACGCGGCGCAGTGTTGCCGCGTTTCAATTGCCAAATTAGAAGGAATTTTGCATTTTTCATTAAGTTTTCCGGGCAGGGGGGGTCAAATATACAGAACACGGCAATTATTTGAGATTTTCTCTTAAAACACGGCAATTTTAGACTGTATACGGCAACCCAGAATTCGACAGGAACATCACGGCGCGTTAGTGTGACGCCAGACAGCGCAGCGCGCGGGCGTACGTAATGCTGACGGGTTGATGGCGCGATGCGCGCGTGCTCTGTGTGACCACCCGTTCCGCGCGCGTCAAGCGCCGCTACCGCCCCGCCCCGCTGGCAGTCTGTTCGACCCTTTAATGTCATATTTGACTCATGATTGTCATAGAAACTTTGTAATATCTAAGGTAAAAATAAAACCGATAGACAGGTGTTATTTACAATTGCTTTCGAGTTCCACAAGAGGAAAATAAAAGAGTACGAGTACTTATATACTATACCTACGAGTAATATTACTGCAAATATTGTGAAAAAAAAAATCTGCTATCTAAATGCCACTGGAGAAAAGACGCATTATTATAAAATCAAAAAAAAAAAACAACTCTGTTTTGAACATCCGTCCTTCGTATAACAGCTGGGAAATCCAGTCCGGACATTCCTGCGCAGTGACGAGAATTCTGACAGGACATTGCAAATTGAACAAGCACCTGTTTCAAATGGAACCTGTATGAAACAGGAGGCAACTTGCGGGTTCTGCCAGGAGACAGAGGAAACAGCAATGCATATTCTCTGCTCCCGCGGAACACTCATGCACAAAAGAAGTATCTAGGTACCTAGGGCGGCATATCCGTCGTGCATCCAGAAGAGGTACCTACTATATATCACCGCCCAAAGAATCTGGAATAAATAAATAAACGTTTATTCAAAGATCTTTCTTACAACTAAATAGTTTTAGTTTAATTTAGTTTATTAAATCTCGTTACATAAATTTCACATAAGTACAGTTATCTTATATTAGTTTTCATATAGCGATCGTTAACAAAGTCACGAAAATTACTATTTGGTTATACACAATGAAAAAACATGTCAATTTTAAGAGTAAATAAATAATAATGAAAAAAACAATATGGTCATACCTAGATACAGGTACTTACTATTCATTGCAATAACCTAAATAAATAATAATATAAAATAAATCATGTCGTAATAAATAATAAGAAACAATACAATTTAGTAATTGCAGTACCAGTGGTACCTATCAATAACCTTAAACGATTTAATAATGTCAACTCTTAATAGCTAGTGATATACGAAATAAATTAATAATCAAAACTAATAATTATGTCAGATAATAAAAAAGCAAATTTACAATTTAATAACACTCTATTTCTTAATTTCTATGAATTCTTTTACGGAGTAGAATGACTTCTTCAACAAGTGGTTTTTAAGTTTGCGTTTAAATGTTTCGTCGCAGCACTCAGTCTTTATATCATCGGGCAGGTGCTCATAATACGTTGGTCCAATGATACGCGGATTTTTTTCGTGCAGAACTGTGCGACGCGGCACCGTCCGAAGCTTTCCCGTGCTGCGGAGGCACTTGCCCATAACTTCCACTCGCTTAAACTCATCTAGATGTCTCCGCGTGAACATAATGATCTCGTAGAGGTAGTGGGAGTAGTGTGTCATAATCCTGTGTTCCACAAACAATTCTTTGCACGACTGTCGCTGATTCAAGCCAAGCATAGCACGCACTGCTCGTTTTTGCATACGCATGACTCTGCCAGCGTCAGTCGAGTTTCCCCACAGGATTACGCCGTATGTCATGAGCGAATGGAAGTTGGCAAAGTATGCTTGCCTCAGCGCATTACAAAAAAAAAAACAACGGTTTCAGTTTGCGTAAGGCAAACACCGCACCGCCCAGTCTATCACACAGAGAATCCACGTGTGGTTTCCAACTCAAAGTTGGGTCCAAGGTGAAGCCTAAGAATTTGCATTTGTCACTCATTCGGATGTTGCACTGCATGTTGGTATTTGATGGGCACCTACCCGAGAAAAGCATAATGTTTGATTTAGTCACGTTTAGTACGAGTCCGTTTGCCGAGAACCATCCCTTCAGTTGATCACATGCCGTATTGATCTTTTCATTCAATTGAGCGTACGTACGAGCACTCACTACTACTGTGGTGTCATCGGCAAACAGAACGACTTCACCTTCCGTTACGGCGGATGGTAAGTCATTTATAAACGCTAAAAATAGGGTATTTCCCAGTGCTGATCCCTGAGGAATCTCTATCCTCACGCTACCGCTGCTTGATCTCATTCTTTTTTCCATTTGAAACCACCTCCACTGTCTGAGTTCGGTTTGACAAAAATGATTTTAAAAGGTCACTAATACGTCCTTGCAGTCCATAGCACTTAAGCTTCTTTATTAGTAGCGCGTGATTTATAACGTCAAAAGCCTTTGATAAGTCGTAAAAAATTCCAGCTGTTTTTTGCTTCTCGTCGATGCTGGTAGTGAGGCTATTTATTAGTTTATATGCTGCCGTTGTCGTGGACATCTGCTTCCTATAGGCAAACTGTCGGTCAGTCAGTAAGTCAGTCTCGAGGTGTTTCATTAGATGTTGTGAACAAATGGACTCAATAATTTTTGATATGTTGGGTACTATAGAAATTGGCCTATAGTTATCAACGCATGTTTTGTCTCCCTTATTCTTATACACAGGGCACACCCGCGTGCACTTGAGTACGTCAGGGTAGATACCTTGTGAGAACATCACGATACGAGGGCTGTTTGATATGTAGCCTTTTTCAAAATGTACTAATATCACTGGCCGAAAATATGTATACCACCTTTTTAAGCCATTCTTCAGAGGCGGGAAAAAAAATCGCAGTCTTTTCTTTTTTTTTTCTCATTTGACAGCGATTCAGTGGAAGAGTGAATGTAAAATTGTTAAAATGGAGAAAGAACAGTATCGGTCTGTAATTAGGTTTTTGTTTTTGGAAGGGAAAACATGTGATGAGATAAAAGTAAGAATGCAGGCGGTTTACCATGAATATGCTCCTTCTATGACAACCGTTAGATACTGGTACGAGTTTAAGCGAGGGAGAACAACCGTCTTTGACGAGGATCGCCCAGGCTGCCCAATTGAGGTGACTACAGACGATATGGTAAAAAAAATTGAAAATATCGTTCTAGCCGACCGCCGAATTAAACTTCGAGAATTCGTTGATGCTGTAAACGTTTCAATTGAGCGAGTACAATTTAAAAAACATATTAGAAGAAAATTTGGGTATGATGAAAGTATCGGCGAGGTGGGTGCCGCGTTTACTCACGGAGGAGCAAAAACGGAACAGACTGACTACTTCGGAGCAGTGTTTAGCAGTGTTCAAACGTAACCCGAAGGAGTTTCTGCGTCGTTTCGTGACCGTAGACGAAACGTGGGTTCACCACTATACCCCTACCCCTATATAGTGGATTTTACCGGGTGAACCTGCTCCAAAGAAAGCAAAAACTAGAGATGCAACGGATAGTTGTTTGGCCGGATACCGGATACCGGATATTCGGCCTGATCATTGGCCGAATATCCGGTATCCGGCCGCCGAATATTCGGCCGGCCAAACGATGCCTACATTCTAGTTTGGCGGCGGGCGCGTCGTGCAGGTTTTAACCTGTTACGTATTGTAGGTTCGCGCGAACCGTTTTCTAGGCAAGAAACGAGTTTTATTAGGTCCAGTGTTGCCGGTGCGGATCTTTTGGTCCGATTTCGGATAATTCAGACCTCTGGCGGATCTTGTGCGGATCCTGACTCAAATCGGACTATTTCGGATCCTATCCTACGGGACTGTTATTTTGTAGATTCTTTTATTTTTATTAAATCTTAATGCATCAATACTATTTACACCTGCAATCCGGCACGGCTATCGAAAGACGGCGTGCGATCTCTCTCGATTTTTCTCACACTATAGGTCTCTTTCTAAGTGTTCTAATAAGAGAGAGATGTAAAGTGTGAGAAAAATCGAAAGAGCTCGCGCGCCGTCTAGTGATAGCCGTGCTGGATTGCACGTGTAGAATTGATGAAAAAAGCGACCTAGGTGTAAATGAATGACCTCGGTTTTTCGCTCTAGCGTTCGTGGGGATGCGCTGCTCCTATAGGTCTTGAACAAATCATAACTTAATGTTTTTTTAAGATTTAGGTACACCATTCACGATTATTAGAAATCGGTTGGGGTATAGGAAAGGGGGACCTTTTTAAAGTTTTTCTCTTAGATCGATATTTACCGAGATATTTGGGTTCAATGGCCAGTCATTTAAACGGATCTGGAACTTTTAACATTTTAGGTATCGTGAACCCACTCGGACGGTGGATAGGTTAGAAGATGGTGGCGGGAGCGCTCCCGCCACTATTTTCGTGGTTATTTTTTTAACTGACGAAAAAAACGGAGGTGGTTCTCAAGTCAACCCGTATATATATTATTTTTCAATAAAAGAGCGGAAATAACTTCTTTCGAGAAAAGTTTTTCTAGTAAAAGATGCTTATTTGACGTGTTCTATACGTAACAATAATTTAAAATAGGTGTTATAATGACACCACTTTGGCAAAAAATTAAAAGTGCTGAAATGTCAATGTCCCAGATTGCTCCACCCGATAATGAACTTTGAAGCTATTACGAGACAGCGCGGCGCGCGAGATCTCTCGATTTTTCTAGCACTATCTATCTCTCTCTTTTTAGAACACTTAGAAAGAGAAGTGAATATAGTGCGAGAAAAATCGAGAGTATTTCGCGGCCGTCTCATGATAGACGTGCTGGGTGAGTGAATAAAGAGCTAAATTGTTTATCTTTTAAAACGTTTCATGAGAGCTTTAAGCTAGTAAGGATATACTTCTAATACAAATACCTCTAATACAGATATCTTTTAAACACAAATATATCGAGAAATTATGAAAATGTACTTTGCGGATCCTCGCGACTATTTTCGGATCTTTTCAAGGCTCGGATCGCATCGAATCGAATTCCAGTGCTGGCAACACTGATTAGGTCAGTGTACGGAACAATTTCGTATGCAGTACACGTGCGCCCGCCTATTTTGCTGAAGAATCACTATTCGGTATCCGTCCGGATAGTGCGCAACTATCCGGTATTCGGCCGGATAGTAAAATAATGGCCGGATAGGCCGGATACCGGATAGCAACCGGATATCCGTTGCATCTCTAGCAAAAACCGTCCCATCGGCTGGAAAGGTCATGGCCACCGTTTTCTGGGATTCGCAGGGTATTATGCATATTGACCACTTAGAAAAGGGAAGAACGATAACAGGGCAGTACTATGCCAATTTATTGGATGAATTTGAAGCTGTGTTGAAGAAGTTTTAAGAAGAAAAAAGTACTGTTTCATCACGATAACGCCCCAGCTCATTCGTCCAGAGTCGTGATGGCCAAAATTAAATAATTACGATACGAACTATTGCCTCACCCCCCGTATTCTCCAGATTTGGCCCCAAGCGATTTCTTTTTGTTTCCCAACCTGAAAAAATGGCTCGGTGGTAAGCGATTTAGATCAAATGACGAAGTCATTGCCGCCACAGAGGCCTATTTTAATGACTTTCCGAAATCATTCTTTTAAGATGGTTTATTGAAGCTTGAGTAAAGATGGAATAAATGTAAACAGTTAAAAGGAGACTACGTAGAAAATAAATGCATATTTAAGAAAACGACTGATTGTTTTTTTCATAAACAGGTAGTTATCAAGCAACCCTCGTACATATGTTCTTCTGCCAAACCACAGAGTAGTTTGTTGGCAGACGAGGCTCCTTAAGAGTCCGCACCGCAGTAAGCTCGATTCTCCATACAAACGTAGTTACGCTTTCATTTTAAAACTACGTGTTGGATTGTAACGAAACTTTGCATGTTCAATGAAATGAGGTATATATCTATGTCTGAAATTAGCTTACGTAGCTTCAGATACCATGATGGTGAAATTCGGCCGAGCTTACTGCGGCCTCTTAACATTTGTGTAAATAAGCTAGGTAGGTAGTTGTTATATTAACAAGTAGTTTTTTTTATTTATGACGATGACGTGGAGTTAAGAAGTAAGTAAAAGGTTATGAGCTGACAAAGTGTGAAGGACAGAAAATAAAAATCATCAAGCTCGAATTCTCCGACACAATAAAAAATGATTATAAATGAGAGTTATCCGCGGGCATGGAAAATGAAAAATTTCAATAAACATTTAAATTTATTATGAAAAATTACGAATTTGAGGAGGTATCATTTGAAAAGGCTTGAGTTCCACTTTTCGAAGCAGTTTTTCTTTTTTTTCTACATTGGTAAAATTTCAATTTATGAAGGAAAATGTAAAAAAAATTCCATCCCCCCCCCCTTATCTCCGAAGTTATCAAAGCGAAAAATTTGAAATAATTACTTGTGATTAAGATAAACATAAATATTAATAGAAAAGTACAACTTTTTCTGTATCTAGCGTATTTTTTGTTTTTTTTTTATTTTAAGGAGGGGGCTAAAAAAAATTATTCAAGAATAAGGTCAAGTGGGGTATCATACATATATATGAAAGGGCTTGAGTTGCACTTTTTGAAACACTTAATGTAAAAAAAATACCATTCCCCCTCCCTTATCTCCGAAGTTATCAAAGCGAGAAATTTGAAATAATTACTTGTGATTAAGATAAATATAAATATTACTGGAAAAGTATTTTTTTTCTGTATCTAGCATATTTTTTGTTTTATTTACAAAAATCATTTCCTAGTGAAGTTTGCAATTTAATCAACTTTATAAGTATTTTTTCGTTTTGAAATTCCTATAAGACTATAACAGAAATACTCTCTTTCAAATAAAACAAAAATAATGGAGATCGGTTCACGTGATAAACAATAATCGCTAAGAGACCAACATACATAGTAAGCCGATTGCCCTTGAACGTTAGTACCAAATGGGGCCGATAGATGGCGCTGACCCCATTCGCGCTGTTAAGATTTTTCTAGAATTAATGGGGTTGGGATTGGGACGCGTATATTTATTTTCAATAGCAGGTCAAAAAAGATCGCGATTCAATTGTCTTGGTGTAAAGGTTACTCGTTGTTTGAAATTGAATTCTATTATGTTGGGTAAAATAAGTAATTTAACAAATATTGGGACATTTACTTTACCTTGAGTTAATTGTTAGTTTGTACGGAACCTTCGGTGCGCGAGTCAGACTCGCACTTGACCGGTTTTTTGAAACTAAGTAACTTAAAAATAAACAAAAAGCTGGATGCGTTTAACGCAAGACCGGTTATTGCGCCACTCTTTGGGGGAGGCCATTGTCTAGCAGTGGACGTGTTTCGGCTGATATGATAATGATAACTTAAAAATAAGATTTGTAAAATAGATAAATTATGACTTAATGCACTAAAATTAAATTTATTCGACTAACGATAAAGAAAGCATAAAAAGTCATCTAAAATATACATTCACATAAAATCGAATTTAAAAATATATCTATAGGTACCTACAAAAGAAAGAAGAAAAAGAAGTAGTCCTGACTGACTTGACTCATCAACGCACAGCCGAAACTACTAATGTTAAAAGTTTATTTTTTCACCTTTATAACGTGAGCTATTTAACTTGCTGAGAAGATTGTAAAAAAATGATATCATACATATGGGCACAAATTGTCCTGCCTGGACTTGCCTTTACGTATTATTATGGTGCGTTCACATGCACGGCGTGCAGCCTGGCAAGCTGCTTGGCATGCTGACCGGCAAGCAGCCCGTGCACTTCTGCGGGCCAAGCAAGCTGTTCACACGCTCGCGGGCAACCGGGCGTGCTTGTCAAGTGCTTGTCAGTGTCACTGTCAGTGCAACTACAAAAATGGGAAATTTCGCCGATATAGATCTCGTGGGGGCTCTCACTTCGTTCGAGCGCCAAAATATCTCGTCAGAACTGTATGACCACATATGCAGAGAGTAATCACAAATGCATGTAAGTAACTAGTAATTTAGTTAGTAATTAACTAAAGTAAGCCACAGAAAAATGAAAAATAAAAACTTTTAACAAAAAAATTAAACACCCGAAAAAAAATGAAAAGCAAAAAATAATAAACCTTTCCAATTTACTTCCAACTTAATTATTAAACTAAATAAGAAAGGTTTATTATTTTTTGCTTTTCAGTTTTTTTCGGTGGTTAAATTTTTTTGTTATTTAATGTACACTCCCAGTGACCCCCCGAGGGACCTATGAAAAAAAAATCCAAGAACTAATTATTCACTGGTCAAAATCTTTAATGACTGGCCTACCAATGGAATTGAATACGAGTGGTCAATACCATGCTATTTCAAAATAGCATTTCATATTTTTTTACAGTTTTCGAGTGAAAGAGTCGAGCACTCGAAAGTCAAAAATCGGTCCCAGATCGAAAAACTGTTACAATGTCATTGAGTTTTCACTTCTGCCGGCACTTCCGGAGTGCAACCCGTTTATTTGGTGCCTATAAGTTTGAATTTATTGCAAAAATTACCTTATCTTCTTAAACGGTGCGTTCCAAATTTACGGGAAGCGAAAATCTTAGGATCATAATAACTACTAGGTACCTTTAAAAATTGGTTATGTGTATTGTATCCTTATTTATCAGAATAATAAATGAATTATTGGCATAAAACCATAATACGTTTCTGAACGCATGACCTCTCATTCTGTCAGGCGCGGGACAGTCAGTCCGCGATTTACGTTCATCGCTACAACTACATGCCGGGGCCCCAACGTTGGGGAACTGGCATGTACGTACTTACTAGCGATGAACGTCGACGTCGTCGTCGACGACGTCAGAGGGCTTATCTTATGTTTTGGCTGAGGAAAAAGCGCCTTTTGTAAAGGTCAAAGGAGTGTCCCTTCTGTACTTGTACTATTATCTATTCTGTGATTCTGTACAAAAAAAAGTTGGATATCGCGATTGACCGTCACGTTCTAAACTAATAGTAGATTGTCAACCAAGGGCTGAAAGGCACCCATTTCTGACGAGATATTTTGGCGCTCGAACGAAGTCAGAGCGCCAATGGTTCGAGTCAGAAATGGATGACTTTCAGTTTCACCCGAGTTAAACACTCTACTTTTCATATCGAATACGAGGAAAGTAAAAAACACAGACGGAAATTTAAACAATATGTTTCTTCAAAGAATACAATTCAAAAACGGTAGCCGCCATTATAGTGACGTCATCCGAGCCGAAAGAATAGTCCCATTTCATCTGTACTAAAGAAAGAGGTAAATATCTGTCTCGCTCGCACTTCTGGTTATATGGTTTAATTCGGTCACGTGACATACAGCAACTATTACGATTTTAATTTGAAAATTAAAAATATTGCTCACGTTTTTACAACCAAATAGTATAATATTCGTATATCCTTAAGTCAAAACTATATATATAAGTTATATAACATACCTTCATAATTTAATTGTCATAGATGAAAATAGCTTATTCAAATATTTTCATACTATTTGTATTTATTATTAGTTGAAGAGTGGCTGTATGCGTTTCTGCCTTAGCTCACATGCACAACTATAAGTTTAAAAAAAGGTTTGTGGTGTATACCATTTGTCACCACCTCATAGAGCCTAGTGAATATTTTAGCTAAAGTAAAATTAATGAATTTGCAAGATAAACATATTTTATATTGAATAAAATAAATTCCATGAACTAGTAAGAATAAAACTATTTCCCTTTGTCAGTGGCGGGGTTAGTATTAATATTTTTTAGAATCAGTTCCCGCATAATGCCGCTAAGGCCAGTAGGTACTAATTGGAGTACACTACTTTTCTGCACTAGAGCAGAAACTTATCACTTTCAGCACACTTTTTAGAACAGCAACGACCCACTTTCAGAGCATGAGATATGAAAAAACTCTTTCCTCGCTAGCGGATGGATTTTTGGGCGCAGATTTTGAGCGAGTGGTGAGGTGAAAAAGGGTTTTCCGAGGTAGTGGGGTGAAAATGTATTATTTATTATCCTGCTTATAAACTTAGGTAGGTTTAGTAATTAATTGCTTATTGTTTTGATTACTATTAAATTTTAAACGATTCGTATTAATTTACGCAGAAGTCAGCAGATGAGTATGTGCCTATCGAGCACGTGTTGGATGGCAGCAGTAAGCGGCGTGTGCGCCTGCTGAACCCCTACGTGCTGCGTCTGCGGCGCGATGCACCGCTCGAGGCGTACAAGTTGAGGTTTATCGAAGTAATTGTGTCGTTCCCAGACAAAAGTAATGCTTTGTCGATTGACAATAAACGCTATGCCACAAGTGGGAGACGCTAGCGGGTCGTCTGGTCGGCGGGACCGCTGCGAACCAAAATGTACGGTAACAGCTCGTATATCGTGGGTCGGCCGCGACATATGTATATTCGATTTTTCTCGTACTATACCTCTTGTTTTAAGCGTTCTAATAAGAGAGAGGCGGATAGTGCGAGAAAAATCGAGAGGGCTCGCGCGCCGTCGCGTGATAGCCGTTTGTAGCTACAGACTGCGCGATGCACTCCCATTCCCATTCCCTTGCTGATGAGCCTGATGTTGACTGTAGATATAGCAGTAGGTACCTGTTACCCTGCCTATACTGCGAACCAAGCTGAATCAAAACGTTTATTTACGTACGTACGGGCTTATTGGCGTCTACACCCTAACCACATTGAGTGTTGTCAACATTTTTGGCGAAATAGCAGGCCTATAAAAAAACACATGGATATTCGCCTATTCTACAGCTCGCCATACGAAAATAATAACCATATAGAATTTACCCTATACTTATGGTCTCCTGCAGTGAATGAACACTCGAGGAATTTTATAACATCAAATAAATGTTTTATGTTATGTAAGATAGCTGTACTTACTCAATCAGCTATGACTGTTTTTATAGCTCAAAGAACTATTCTAGTTCTCTAATAGTTTGCTGAAATTACTTTGCATTCGCAATAGTTTTCCGTTTTGTTCATTCACTAGGTAACATTAGAAAAATCGTGCAAATCCAATAGTTAAAGATAACTGGTTAAGAATCATATTCTTGGCCAGCTTAACTCACTACATTATAAATTTTCTATGAAAGTTTTCCGTTGAGACACGAAAATTAACCATACGATTCTAAGGTAATTTAGGGAACTTTTTTCACTTCTTCAGTTTGTAAGGCTAACTACCTACCTACCGACTAACCAGGCTAACTACTGGTCAAAAATTTGGTCCTTACCAAACTGTGACCCAATTATTTCAAGGTTTAGGAAAAATGTGTCGGAACCAAATTTGCCACCTTGGTGATTTTGACCCATTCCTTATACTGGTTGTCATCGTCGCAAATTGACAACAAAGATGGCGCTGTTACGTGTACCTACGCTATTTATCCAATCGGTAATTCTCTAGTTTTCTCTGCGGCACCTAAACTCCATCAAACTTTTTTAAATACGAGGAAGGAGTGACCTTCATCGTACTCTGAAACACAGTTAGTTACACTTTTCTATTTATCACAACCTGCGGTGGGTGCTGCTTTATCTAAAGGTGTCAGTACAGATTATGCACGGCAAATGTTCGATGGAATTTAGGACGACCGCGGCGGCTTCGCGAGGCAAGCGATCCAGCTCGTGAACAACACAACCAGGGGCATTTCACTCAGTACTTGACAGCTCCCATACATTAAAACTTGCATGTTTCAGTGTGAGACTCACTCAACAGATGGAGCTAATTCTATAATTTTAATTATTATTATATTAAGATGAGATCTGATTTTAAATTCTTATTTTATTTATAAATAAATACATTCTAAAAACACGAAAAGAAGTTATTTGGAAATATCATGAATTATGATTGTAATTTTGCATAACTGGCAACTTTACTGCATAAAGCACAGATTAGATTTGTTTTCCGTTCCATGCCACTAACTTGTTTAAAGTTCCTAAATTGCAATTATTATATGAAAACAACCGTAAATGTTCCAGAGGACTGTAAATTTACCAAGAAATATAATTAAATATTTTTATTTAAAAACAACAGCCCTAGTAACAAGTACAAATATTGTGTGCATTAACCACATAATACAATTCGGTGTAGAGGAACGCAGTCTTGTTTTTTTTTTTAATTTCATTCCAATGGCGGAGTCAGTCAGTCAGTCACAAATATTAAAGATACGCTTATCGTAATAGGAAATATTATGATCTCGCACTTTTTATTATTTTGAATATAATCAGGAATGTAAATCCGAATCCCGTCGTACCCATTGGATATTAAGGCCCTGTATCCGCCAGAGGTGTGCGAAGCTGTATTTTTCCATTATGTTAAAGACGGAAAGGTGACGGAAGAAGGTGTTCTTATTGTGTTTAGCTATTAAGCTAAGTATCAAGCCTAATATGGAAACACAGCTTCGAATATCTCGGTGGAAAAGTGGCCTACAAGCAGTGAACGTACAATGCTATGCATGCATAGCATTGTACGAATAACTCGATACAGATAACTCGAGAGTCGGCCAATAGATGGCACAGGGACGAAGCTGATGACTCTATCTCAGTATATAATAATTTGAAATTTCCTCTATGAACACAACCATCCAAACTGCGCCGACTGCGCGCCCGCCAGTGACGGCAGCGACTGAAGCTTCTTTGATGCGGGTTCAAAAACCGACAGCGCTCGGATCGCCGCGCGGCACGTTCGAGCGCGGCAATGTTCGAGCTGCCGCGCGCGGAAACCCCGTCTCCATGCTAGGGTGACCAGATGTCAGGAATTTTCCTGACATGTCAGGAATTTTAGACATATGTCAGGAATGCGGCCGGAAAAAGGAAATGTCAGGAATTTTCGGCAAATAAATGACACAATAAAATTTTATACACTGTAAACTTTTATTTTTAATCACAAAAACAAAACAGGTAAAGCCACAAGTACTTTGGAGTTTCATAAATGACTTATAAATAATCGTAATTATCTTTTTACGATATAGACATAAATAAATCAAGCGAGCGCGAGCGCGACAAGCTCGTGTCAGGAATTTTGGCCGAAAATCAGGAATTTTGTCAGGACTTTTGAAATTTGTATCTGGTAACCCTACGCGCGGCCGCCGTGCGATCCAATGTTCGTGTGATAGACTGTAGGCGCCTTAAGGATCGATTTTGAGCTGTTGAATGTAATTTACAGACCGTAAGCGGATTGCTGGTGACTTCGAACGAACAGAATCACAAATATAACATCGAACTGCCGAAAGAGGTAACTAATTTAATTCAGAACAAATTGGTAATAAAGGGAGTCAAACAAATAACCATGTTCTAGGGGTAACATTTGCTGGTGGCCGTTTCATAGGGGAGGTTGTTTGAAACTTTTGGCCACATAAATACATTATGCAATAGTGAACCATTTTCAAGATGATTCACTTTTATTTTTTAACCGACTTCAAAAAAATGGAGGAGGTTCTCAATTCGGCTGTATTCTTTATTTTATTATTTTCAATGTTTGTTATCTCAGAACTCCGTTATTGATGAGCCGATTCGATTTTTATTTTTATTCGTATGTATATATTTCCAGCTGGGTCCCATTTTTTTCAAAATTCAGTTAGATGAGGGATTGATGGGATCCATGAGGAATTGAGGGGACTCCTCAATTTTATAAGGCACGCGTGTAGTGATTTTGGTATTTTCTGTTATAACTCGTGTATTTACATCCGGAATCGTAAATATGGTGGCGAGGAATTGACGATGGAGACCACAGATGACTTATCGAATTCCTCAATTATGTACTTAAAAGTGTAAAAGTACGTCACAGGTTCTGATAAGATTCCGTTGAAATAGGAACTAATGAAGTGCCATTGGTGATGATCTTGGGGAATCGATGGAAGTCCTCAAATATTATCGGCCCACATACAGCGATTCGGTTTTTTTCTATAGTAATCAACGCATTTGCTATCGGAAATCAGTTCATCATCTTCTAACTGAATTTTGAAAAAAATGGGACCCACCTGGAATTATATACATACGAACAAAAAAAACTTTCGAATCGGCCCATCAATGACGGAGTTCTGAGGTAACTAACATTGAATTTAATAATAAAAAAAATACAGCCGAATTGAGAACCTCCTCCTTTTTTTTGAAGTCGGTTAAAAAAAACGAATCGTTGGATTCTTATTTCTTGTGACCCACTAACAAGACATATACCATTTAATTAACAATTTTAAATCAAGATCTACTCGTACCTGAGGTAAGAAATAACGGGGTAAAATTAGTTGTCTTATTACTTTTTTCATCAACTAATTTTACAAAGAGGTCAAGGGTCCTATAATAAAGGTACTTATAGAAATAGTTAAGACACTTGGCAGCCAGCAGATTATTAAATTAAATTCTACAGTTCTTTAGCTTTGCTAGAAGGTACAAAAATCTCCAATTAACTGATTATTTTACCCAAAACGAGACGAAGACTTAGGTAAAACGTTGAAATGTAGGTACAAGTTGAAGGCAAGTACGTTTAATTAAATCGAAATAGGTACTAAAAAAGTTACCAAACCAAGGTGTGTGTTCAAGGCGTGGTAAAGGTAAAAAGTACGTTTCACCGGACACTTACGACCGGAGTGCGATTTTTGAATCTCACTGGTGATATCAAAGTCACCGGTGACTATAGTCTATTTTTTTATTCCGTAGACTAAAATGACAACCACAAATGTCAAACGTAGAAATAATGTGACCAGCTATATACAAACAGTGCTGATCTTTGATATCGGTTTGTGCATAACCGATAAAATGTCGAATTAATTTTAGATTCATAATAAACAATAAATAAAATCTACTCACAAAATGATACGAAATAAACAATACATAAAATTTACTCACTACCAATGAACTCAAACATTTAAAATGACATTGACGTATCGCCGACCTGACGCGACGCCATTTTGGTTTACGTATTTGGCATTCGTTATTTTAGTAGTATATACCTAGTATCGGATGTTTTCAGTGCGTGTTCTCTCGTTTTTAGTACGTCACGGATTATCCATTCATTGTGTTACAGACGCTTCATCAACAAATATAAGTACCTCCCAATCGTTTATTTTCGGTTAGTACCGGTTGTAGCACATCACTATAATATAAGACGTAAAAAACTAGCAATACATGAAATGTCATTTCAGTCTACGGAATCAAAAAATAGACTATAAAATTATCACCGATGACTTTTATGTCACCATTTTCCTAAAGCCGTATTTTTGAAAGTCACACGCTGTTTACCAACATGTAGAAATTTTACAATGTCAGTCAGAGACAATCTTCCCGTTACGTTCCTTTTTACGCAGATTTTGTCCTTGATACCGGTTTTTATTTTCTCATACTATAACTTAAAACAGATTAAAACGTAAAACGTAGCGTAGGTATGTGTCATTGTCATGTAACCGAAAATTAAAGTTTTGAAAAATTCTTGGCAGATGTCACATACGTCAACTGTCAAAAACAATCACATGGTGATTTCAATTACGAGTGGGCATCGAGTGGGTAGTGGCACTCGTAAATCGATATCATAGGTATGACAAATGTAAGTCACCGATGAGTTTCAAAAATACGAACTTTCGGAAATCACTCACATCGGTGAGAATTAGTCACTTGGTGAGATTCAAAAATCGATCCCCTGGATGTACGTTTATTTTTTTAATAAGGTGTGCGCGTTTTATAGGGGTATGGGCAAAAGTTCAATTGCAAGTTAGTTATAAATTTGTCATCATTCAAATGTACCTAGAAATGAATTACAAAATAATATATGCTAAGAATATTTTTAACCCCCGACGCAAAGAGAGGGGGTGTTATAAAGTTCAACGAGTCTGTCTGTGTATCTTTCTGTGGTATCGTAGCTCCCAAACGGATGGACCGGTATTTTTGTGTCATAGATAATTTTATCCCGAGTGTTGCGAGCCACGTTTCATAAAAATATGTCGTAAATGTATTCCGTAAATCCGCATTTTCAATAAAAATCTCCGTTTTGAAACAAACCTCGCGCTTTTTGTATTCCGGAAAATGGCAACACCAAATCTTACGGTCACGTCACCTCCTACGATCCTACACCTGTGGCGAGTTTAACAATTTTTCCCCATCCCAGAAAGTGCACAGCTCTGGTAATGAAGATTTCACTTCAAAAATTAGCTGTAGGTAACGAACTATTCGACTTATGGCTTAAAATAGGAGAAATTCGGCGATACGGGAGATCCGGTGAAGCGAACTTTTACCTTATCTTGGATAGGATGAGCGAGTCATCGCGTCGCTCTGAACCAATCTCCGGACAGTCCACGGTTTAATGGCTCGGCGCAGAGCGATCTTGCTAAAATATGCAATAGTTTTGGCCATTAGTACTACAGTAATTCGTAATTTATCTGTTCAGGATTACAGGCCTTCGCATAAAAAGAGTAATTTGTGAAAATATCGCACTTACCCTTCATACAGACGGTAGATACTGAAGATTCGAATAGCATGGAAGATTGGCGTACAGAGTTGGTCAGCGTGGTCGAGCCTGTGCGAGCGAACTACGCACTGCGGGTCGCCGGCGCGGCGCTCTCCGCCGAGCCCATGCCCGGGGCTCCCCGCGTCAGTCAACACCGCGGTAAACAAGCTTAACCAACATTAATAAGTATGCAAACAGATTTGTTCTATAATTTATTATAACTGTTTCATTAAAAATTCAGAAAAGAGGCAATTCAATAGGATCGCTGAAAAATCAGCGACCGTTACACGTTTCCCCGCGAACTCCCACTTTTCGCCGCGCACGTCGCGACGCCCCCCGCTCGGCGTCTCGATTCAACCTCAAAACACCAACTGCAGTACCAGGAATGCGACAAAAACCAGCTCAGGTATTTCCACTAAGCTCTAACTGATTCCTTCAATAATCATCAGTAATAACCTCACATTTAATCTTATTTTCTGTTTGAAGTTCTTCGCAACTTTGGTCTGGCGAATCATTTTCTCGAGTCGATAACCGTTCCTCTGCATCTATTATTACTGCAAATATATTCTTCTTGACTTGGGTTTGCATCCAAGGCGGCATTTCTCTTGTGCTTTTGAGAACACAGTTGAAGAAGGATTCTAGGGCATCGGGGTCTTTGCGAGCTGTGGTCGCGGCGTCGGAGTCGGGGGCCCGCCGCTTGGCGGGCGGGCCTGGCGGGCCAGGAGCGGCTGCCGGCGCGAGCACGCTCGCCTCTCGCTGTCGCTTCGAACCACTGTCACTTATAGGCTCCATCTCAATATGCTCTGTAATTCGATACTTCATGTGTGGCTCAAGAAATTGCATATGTTTAGCATACTTCCACGTCGTTATTTGTGCGGGGAGTAATTTGTTTTTTCCGAGCTTAGCCCTTTTTAAAGCGTCACGATGGTTATCACGCAGTTTCTTCCATTCTGCTTTTGCAAGTTGTACTGAAACAAAGGACAGTTTTGATTGTTTGTTTGTTTGTGTATTTGTTGTGAATAGGCTCCGAAACTACTGACCCGATTTGAAAAATTATTTTACCATTAGAAGCCGACATTATCCCTGATGAACATAGGCTACTTTTTACCGCGGGAAAATGCTTCGTACCTATACGGGAGAATGGGTAATCCGTGCGAAGCCGGGCCGGGCAGCTAAATACATATAAAAAATTAAATACATGTATAATATAATAATAAATAATAATAATAAATCAGCCTATATACCTACGTCCCACTGCTGGGCACAGGCCTCCTCTCATGGATGAGAGGGAACGGGCAGATACATGTAGGAATCTTTTTTGCCATCAGGTAGTGACTAATATGATGTAACAATTACATACTGATGGTAAAGATAAAATCAATGTTGGGTAAATATTACCCAGTCGCTAGGTACTCGAGGAAATTCATTTACCTATACCTACTGGCCTTCAATGTATGGTGGCTTCCGGTGTATTTAATAATTATAGCCTGAGAGCGGTACGGTTTCACTCTATGGAAAAACAACAATATATAGATAACAGCTCGATTTTTACACCAAAAAATAGATCAGGTAATTTGACTAAATATGAATAATTAATCCACCTACATTTAATACGGCGTCGGTACTAAATAATAAAAACTTATCTATATAAATTACGTAAAAATCAGGCGAAAATGCTATAAGAATGATTTGCTTTATGATATACTACTTCTATTTATGTTCTTTTCACCTCACCGGCTCGAAAAGGCTTACTTTATCGCTCAAAATCTGCGCCCAAAAATCCATTTTATCCGCTAGCGTGGAAAGAGTTTTTGAATTTGGAACGTGACGGTCGATTGCGAGACCCAACTTTTTTCTATACAGAATTAGAGGTGCGTTCAGAAACTGATGGTGTTATGCCAATAATAAATTGTTATTATTTTGATAAAATAAAATTAATAATACTTATTCTCTCTTAATTAAGTAGGTACATACGAAATATTAACATTTAGACTGACTTATAAGGGTAAAATACGAATAAATATTTTCAAACTGTCGTTTTATTTTTCTAAAAAATTCGCTTTTTCCAAATTTGGAACGCACCGTTTGAAAAGTTATTTTAAGAAAAAACTCATATACATTTAATTTTGTTTTGTTCTAAAGCCACAGATAGTAAAACCAAAATAATGGTGGTTATTTATAGATTTTAGTGCAGTACATATATGAATTTTGATGCCTGCTAAGTTAGCGGAAAAAGTGAAATAAGCGTATTTGAGTCTTAGTTTAAACCGTGAGTAGATACCCGGTAACAATACTTTGACTTTTTAATGTAGGTAAGCGTGAGGTTATTTAAAGATGCAGAAATATTTATGTTACATTTGATAATAATAAAATGCTAGATCTTGATGAGATGTAAACAAACCTTTATTGAAAATGAGCATAAAGTCCAAATTACTTCTATTACATTTACTTACCTACAATTTTCCTCGCAGTGGTGAGGTGAGGAAAAATTGTGTGTTTCGCTCGGCAGCAAAATTGTTTGGCGTCTCGTGCCTTGAAAGCCTCGCTATGCTCAGGATTGTACTTTTGAACCATTCGCTTCACTCATGGTTCAATTTTACAATCCTTCGCTAGCTCGGCTTTCAATACTAAGCACTTGCGCCAAACAACAACTTTGCAGCCTTGCATAACAAATAACTATTGTGATGCATATAAAATCCACTAATTTTTCTAAAGGGAACTCCATAATACATAGTATTATTACTAAAGTAGACAATAAAAATTTATATCGTTAATGGCATAATAGGTAACATTATAGTTTTCGTTTAAATATGTCTCTTTTACGTGTCTGGACAATTTTTTTACTGAATCAATCGAAAATACCTAAAGGTATATTAACTTTGAAAAAGTCTGGTGAAATAAATATATCAGTCAAACGCACTACGAAGACTTTTCCTAAAGGTCAAATTGAAATCGGTGAAATGATAATCCACCTTAAAATTACCTATTTAGTGGTTTTTAATACATCAACACTTGCAATAGGCGCGAGAGGGGAATGTGCGGTGAGCGGAGGGGTACGGCGCGGCGGCACGAGGCACGCGGGCGGAAGACAATGACAAGGTCGCCTAGTTATAGCTTAGCAATTTCGTTCGTGACACTCCCTTGGTCCGCGTGGGGGGCAGGGAACGTTGACGTGTTACTCGTCGCTCTCGCTACACATGATATGATTTACGTAACGAATATGTCTGCGGATATCCCTAACAATATTATAATTTGTTTATAAGAATATTGTGTAGTTGTGATACCGAGTAACCATAAGGAATAAATGATTAGTTGATTTATGTAAGTAATTTCTATCTATATTTATATTTCTATTTCTATCTATATAGTTATATTTATATTTATTTTATTTTTAATTTATATTTTTGACGGCCGTTTAGCCTAGCGGGTAGAGCACTACACTGCCTACGAAACTGGACGTCCCGGGTTCGAATTTTGGTTCAGGTTATTTGTGTGTTGAGCACGAATATTTGATCATTTGACATGGATGTTTTCTACGTATTTATGTATCTATGTACGTATTTATCTGTATAAGTATATTTATCGTCGCCATTGGAGTTGCATCTTCCTTAAGTTTTTTAAAATAGCTATATACCTACATCATATGGAATTTGTTTGGCTTGACGGTCCAATAACTTTGCCTATCGGCGCATTCATCGTTGCGCAGCAATCTCGTGTGCGTTTTGTTAAGGCGCCGTAGGATCATGGTCTTTTCTCCCTCTCACTGAGCATAAGCGTGAGCGAGATGGAAGTGCGTGCTCGGAAGCGCGGAAATCATGATTTTTAATTATTTTTTTTTTGCCGTTTAAATAAATAAAAAAGTGAACACTGATTTCTCTCAAACATGATATTGTCGATTTTAAGACGCAATTTTAATATTTTTAGCTTTTGTGCATAATTTGTAAGAAATATTTTAAGTGTATTTTAGACCCTTTTAGACATATGTTCGTGATTTTTTTCTATTGAGCGAAAATTGCCTAATCATGTTTCTAAACACTGATTTCCCTGCAGAAAAGCCTCAAGATTACTATTCGAATTTTATAAAACCATATTATTATAAACAGACGCATTATATTGTTTCAAAAACTCTGTTCGCTTAACTTCGCGGAACCTACGGCGCCTTAAGAGCGGCCGTGCTCATGTACACATGTTGCCGCCAACCGCGACGGCGCAGGCGCGTGACTGACGCTACAGACTGACAGCACCGCCGCCCGCACACGTCATACCACCCCGGCTGTCCTTCGTTTCTTGTCCCCCGCGAACCATGGGTGTATACCCGTGTACACGGGTAATGGGCACCTGTGTCCTATTTACTCGCGGCGCGGTTACTACCCGTCCTTGAGGTGTGAAGCTAGGAACTATCCCGTTGTTCTAAGAATGTACATCCAAGTTAGCTTGGCAATTATAACATCGTTTTTTTTAAATATAAATAGCAGATTGATGAATGTTATAAATTGTCACCAATCACATTAAGTTCGCGTTCTCAAATTCAGATTTAAAATAAAAGAAAGTAAGAATCCATACTAATATTATCAATGTGAAAGTGGGTCTGTGCCTGTCTGTTACACCATCACGCTTACACTGCTGAAACGATTTAGATGAAATTCGGTATAAAGATTTGAGTCCGATTGAGGGATCAAGAATAAAAACAAGTTCCACGCGGATGACGTCGCGGGCAGAAGCTAGTAAGTAATATTGTTCGTTGAGCTTAAAATGTGGGAAATAATGTAGTAGCATGAATCTAGTTTTAGTTTGTTGGAATTAAAATGTTTTCATAAACCGCAGTACACGCACTGAATGGACACACAGATTAAAAAAATACACTGTAGTAAGTTAACGTAAAGTGACCGCAAATCAGGCAAAGGCGGTATTATTTTATGGATTACAAACAGAAGAACACCGTATTAAATGATTAAGTCAGCATACCAAACCATTTTTACAGTCGTGTGAAAGTATCAAAACAAATGAAAGAAGAACCTATCATTGCAACGCACTAACTTAATAAAATAAAAATATTATTTAAATCTCAATTAAACCCAAAGTAGTGGTGAAATTGCAATACCAGCGTCAAATGATTTTACTAGTTTAAAGATGATTATAATATTGCAAGTTATCATATTCGGTAAGATTTTGCACCTCATATGATTTTTAGTGGTGAGGACCACTAAAAATCATATGAGATATCTTGATCTATATGAGTTACCAAGTTATCTTGTGAGCTTTTGTGAATTAGACTTCTTTTTCTGATTGTGTTTAATTAGAATTACAAGGCATGATGACTCATGTTCAAATTGATAACGTAGTGAATAGTGATGCTAAATATATAGTAAACCATCAAGTTATCGTAATAAAGTATACATTATAATATTATAAAATATAATTAAAATCGTAAAAAGGTATGAACCTTGAAAGTTAAGAAATAATATGCATTTTTTTTTATTGTCCCAATAACAAAACACGCGACACTTGTATTATACTTAGCCCGCGGTTTCACCCGCGTAGTAAAAGTAATTTTCCAATAATTGTTGAATTGCTACGCCGCCTACTAACCTACTAGGTACTACTAACTTCCCCTACGAATAACCCTTCGTCATAACCCATTATGGTAAATTAATTTTTATTTACTATTATTTTTATGCCCGTGTTAGAATTTCACCACCCTCTTTCTTCCCGTGTGTGTCGTAAAAGTCGATTAAGAGACCAGGGTTGAAGTGTGTTGTGGGTGATGGGCTAACAACCTAAGCAATATCACTTTTTGTCGATCTTTTATAACCACATTTATGCTAAAAGTGGCGCTGGAACATAAAGTTCATGTGCTCTGCCTGCCCCTTTTGGGAATAAAGGCGTGAATGTATGTATGTATGTACGTATTTCTGTTATTAAATTTACAGTCATGATTAATGAGAATCTGTCCTCTGGAACAAAAGCTACTTTATGTTCATGATAATGTTGAAATACCAAAATATCTCCACGAATGTCAAGTCAAATTTGTGGCCTGGACATTGCTATAGGCAAAAAAGCGTAATAACAACGCCCATATTGATAATTAGACGCCACGTTGGAATTTAAAATCGTTGTTGTTTTCCTAATCAGCGACCCGATAAACCATAGAAACAATAGATGCCGATGTTGATTTTCAGATGTTGTCACCACATGTCTCCTTTTAGGGGTTGAATTCTCAAAAAACCGGAAACACTTGTTTACTCAGTTATCGTTAGGAATTATCCTGTGAATTCTCGAATAAAATTGTCTAACTAATCTTTTTTCTCCATACAAACTTTGGACCTCCTTTTTAACCCCTTTAGGTGTAATTATTTCCAAAACGCTGAAAGCACTTTATTTGTAAATGAATAAGTAATCTGTCCACAAAGTTTTAAGTACGTAGTAGCTAAAAATAAGTTTCCCTTATACAAAATTTGGACCCTCATTTAACTTAGGGGTGGAATTTTATAAAACGCTGAAATTACTTTTTTTGTATCCTAATAAGTTATCTTCCTACAAAGTCTCAAGTCTCTAGTTCAATTAATAATGTTTCCCCCCACAAACATTGCATACCTATTTAACCCCCTTAGGGGAAGAATTTTATAAAACGCTGAAAGTACTTTTTTGTATCTTAATAATAATATTCCTACAAAGTTTCCAGTCTCTAGTACAATAAAATATGTTTCTCCCATACAAACTTTGCACCTCTACTTAACCCCCTTAGGGATAGAATTTCAAAAAATCCCGTCTTATCCCTTGCCTATGTCATAAAATAAAGTTCTGGTGTAAATTTCAAGTTTCTAGTCCCAGTAGCTTTGAATACGAACTTTGCACCTCTATTTTACCCCCTTAGGGGTGTAATTTTATATAACGCTGAAAACACTTTTTTTGTATCCTAATAAGTAAAATTCCTACAAAGTTTCAAGTCTCTAGTTGAATAAATAATGGTTCCCTTATACAAACATTGCACTCCTAATAAACCCCCTTAGGGGTAGAATTTTCTAAGACGCTGAAAGAACTTTTTTTGTATCTTTATAAGTAATATCCCTACAAAGTTTCAAGTCTCCAGTACACAGAATCATATTTCTCCCATACAAACTTTGCACCCCTTTTTAACCCCCTTTGGGATAGGATTTCCAAAAGTCCGGTCTTATCCCTTGCCTACGTCATAAAAGAACGTTCTGGTGTAAATTTCAAGTTTGTAGTCCCAGTAGTTTTGAATACAAACTTTGCACACCTATTTAATCTCCTTAGGGGTGGAATTTTAAAAACGCTAAGGATATTTTTATTTGTATCCTAATAAGTAATCTTCCTACAAAGTTTCAAGTCTCTAGTTCAATAAATAATGTTTACCTCATACAAACATTGCACCCCCTTAGGGGTAGAATTGTCCAAAACGCTGAAAGCACTTTTTTTGTATCTTAATAAGTAATATCCGTACAAAGTTTTAAGTCTCTAGTACAAAAAATAATGTTTCTCCCATACAAACTTTGCACCCCTATTTAACACCCTTAGGGATAGAATTTCCAAAAATCCCGTCTTATCCCTTGCCTACGTCATAAAAGGAAATTCTGGTGTAAATTTCAAGTTTGTAGTCCCAGTAGTTTTTAATTCAAACTTTGCACCCCTATTTAACCCCCTTAGGGGTAGAATTTTATAAAACGCCGAAAGTACTTTTTTGGTATCAATAAGTAATCTTCCTACAAAGTTTTAAGTCTCCAGTTCAATAAATAATGTTCCCCCATACCAACTTTGGACCCCCATTTCACCCCCTTAGGGATAGCATTTCCAAAAATCCTGTTCTATTCCCTGCCTACGTCATAAAAAGAAGTTCTGGTATAATTTTCAAGTTCCTAGTCCCAGTAGTTTTTAATACAAAATCTGCACCCCTATTAAATCCCCTTAGGGGTGGAATTTTATAAAACGCTGAAGATATTTTTTTTGTATCCTAATAAGTAATCTTCCTACAAAGTTTCAATTCTCTAGTTCAATAAATAATGTTTACCCCATACAAACATTGCACCCCTATTTGACCTCCTTTAGGGGTGGAATTAACTAAAACGCTGAAAGAACTTTTTTTGTATTTTAATAAGTAATATCCCTATAAAGTTTCAAGTCTTTAGTACAAAAAATAATGTTTCACCCATACAAACATTGCACCCCTATTTAACACCCTTAGGGACAGAATTTCCAAAAATCCCGTCTTAGCCCTTGCCTACGTCATAAAAGGAAGGTCTGGTGTAAATTTCAAGTTTGTAGTCCCAGTAGTTTTTAATTCCAACTTTGCACCCCTATTTAACCCCCTTAGGGGTGGAATTTTGTAAAACGCTGAGAGTGCTTTTTTGTATCTTAATAAGTAATCTTCCTACAAAGTTTTAAGTCTCTAGTTCAAAAAATAATGCTTCTCCCATACAAACTTCGGACCCCCGTTATACCCCCTTAGGGGGTGAGTTTTCAAAAATCCTTTCTTAGCGGATGCCTACATCATAGTGGCTATCAGCATGCCTAATTTCAGCCCGATCAGTCCAGTAGTTTGGGCTGTGCGTTGATAGATCAGTCAGTCAATCAGTCAGTCACCTTTGCGTTTTATATATATATATAGATATAGATACTGAAATATCCTTTGGTTTCTCGCGCCTTGTCTCGCCTTTCTAGTATTGAATAACGGCGCGGCCGGCGCTGAGGAGTTGAAACAAGCAGTAACTAACGCCTAATTAAGTTTTCTTCCTGAATAATCTTGAGACGAATAGGTACGTGATACTATGATATATTTTTTGATGTGAATATGTTCTCACTGCTGAGGTGAAAAGTTGTATGTGTCACTCGAGAGCAAAGTATTTGCATCTCGTGCTTTTGAGTCCTTCGCTGCGCTCAAGATTCAAACTTTGAATCACTCGCCACGCTCGTGATTCAATTTTAGAATCTTTCGCTCCCTCAGGACTCAAAATTAGCACTCGCAGCAAAAACAAACTTTGCTCTCTTGTTGCACAATAGTTATTTGTTATGCAAGGCTGCAAAGTTGTTGTTTGGCGCAAGTGCTTAGTATTGAAAGCCGAGCTAGCGAGGGATTTTAAAATTGAACCATGAGCGAAGCGAATGGTTCAAAAGTACAATCCTGAGCATAGCGAGGCTTTCAAGGCACGAGACGCCAAACAATTAATTATTTAGAAAAAACCCATATACATTTAATTTTGTTTTGTTCTAAAGCCCCAGACAGTAAAACCAAAATAATGGTGGTTATTTATAGATTTTAGTGCAGAATATATACATATATGAATTTTAATGCCTGCTAAGTTAGCGGAAAAAGTGAAATAAGCGTATTTGAGTCTTAGTTTAAACCGTGAGTACCCAACAATACTTTGACTTTTTAGGGTTCCGTACCAAAAATGGTAACTAAGGAACCTTATGGTGCGACTCCGTCCGTCTGTCTGTCTGTCACAAAGTGAAATATCTCACGAACTACTCAAGCTATCAACTTGAAACTTGGAATGGTTATAAATGAGAGTTATCCGCGTGCATGGAAAATGAAAAATTTAAATATACATTTAATTTTTCTATAAAAACTTACGAATATGAAGAGGGGGCAAAAAAAAAATTCAACTATAGGGTCAAGTGGGGTATCATTCGAAAGGGCTTGAGTTGCACTTTTTGAATCAGTTTTTCTTTTTTTTCTACACGGAAAATTTTGATCTATGAAGGAAATTGTAAAAAAAAAATACTATTCCCCCCCCCCCCTTAACTCCGAAGTTATTCAAGCGAAAAATTTGAAATAATTACCTACGTGTGATGAAGATAAACATATGGAAAAGGCGAAATTTTTAGAAAAATAAAACGACATTTTAAAATTATTTATTCGTATTTTATCCTTATAAGTCAGTCTAAATGTTAATATTTCGTATGTACCTACTTAATTAAGAGAGAATAAGTATTATTTATTATATTTTATCAAAATAATAACAATTTATTATTGGCATATAACACCATCAGTTTCTGAACGCACCTCTCATTCTGTATAGAAAAAAGTAGGGTCTCGCGATCGACCGTCACGTTCCAAATTCAAAAACTCTCCACGCTAGCGGATAAAATGGACTTTTGGGCGCAGATTTTGAGCGATAAAGCAAGCCTTTTCGAGCCGGTGAGGTGAAAATAACTATTTCTTTTCAATTTTGAAATGATGTGCGTATACACGTTATTTAAATGTGAAATAATTTCGTTTTCAAATATTTTGTATGCTTAATTTTCGTTACAAAACTGACTTGGAGTTTTTTATTTAACAACTCACGCTAATTGGGTAGGTACACGTTTTATTGAACATGCCCATATACACGACCGAACTTCGTTTTCGTTTCGCCGTAGGTCTCAACTTCATACTTTCATCTAAAAACATCTTGGGCAAAAGTTAGCCCCCGATAAAACTAGCAAAAAGTGGATTCAATGTGATTAGAATCATTAGAAAAAAAAAACCTAATAATAAAGTGTATCCCAATTACGGCGAAAAATAAAAAGTAGATACATTCTATTTTAGACTTACTATTAGGTATACACACGTCGTTGTTTTGGTCCACAACGCACTGCCAGGCGTCGTCCTTCACATGCATTTCGCGGTAGTCGGGGTGCAGCGGGTTCCAAAGGCAAGGCTGGGCGCGAACGCTTTCTATGAAAGCTTCCATGTCAGGTGATGCACAGCGTGCGATGTGGGGACGTCGTCGGCGAGGCGCTCGTGCGGCCGGACTGGCTCGGCGGCGCCGCCGGCGGCGAACGGCCTCGCGCCGCCCCGCGCGGGTCCATTCCCCGCCCCGCCGACACCGTGCCGACCAGTTCTCACCTCTCGGGTTCTCTACATTGTGTTATGTTGCGTTTAAACCGGTTTTCACACACTCCAGTCCATGCGGGTCTCAACTACTTACTTGTACAATGCTTTGAATCTTGTCAATAAAATGTAGGTACGTTGGATAACTACGTTGCCTTGGATTTGACTGAAATGCATTCCTATATTCACTCACACGTAGAATTTACTATAATATTTCCGTTACATAATGTTTTTTTGGAAGAGATCGCACCTTAGCCATAAAGCCGCCTGTTGCTTACCTACCTCTCATTTTGAGTTTAAACCAGGTTCAATCAACTATTTTTTGTTGTTATACTGTCCGGTTACCCATGAGACAATTTGGCACAGTGTCTTAGAAAAAATCTACTTACCTAACAATTCTAACATTGAAGATGGTCCATGCAAAAAAAGGTTTAACATGACAAGAAAACCTCATATAAAATCGCAGTTTAAAAGTGACCCAGTAGACGCGTAGACCATGGCAACTAGTGACGAAAAAAGTTGATTTACTTGCTATGGTGATTGACCCACTTATTGTTATATTTGTATGGTGAACAATTTACATTTATTTATGTAGATAAGTTACAGTCAGGTAATATATGTAGGTACCTAATACAGTGAAGTGTAAAATAAGGGCTGCTTACAACTTCCGACATAAGAGCTATGGGTCATATTTATGAGTAAGTTGTATGCACCCGTATTTTCAACTTGACTGTACCTAACTATTGTAGGATAGTCCGCCGCCTTCCGCCGTCAACTGAACTGGCTTCCCATTCGCGAGCGCAGGTATTTCAGGATTCTGTGCACACTTTATACCAATCTCTATACCATCTTATTAGGCCCAGCTGCACCGGAATATCTTAAATCTAAATTTCAATTTGTTAAACCTCGTCCTGGTTGCGAGCTACGTACATCCAGAACTCTTTAACTCTCTGTCCTATTTCACCTTACTGGATTCCTCTCAAATTCCTTCGCTGTTCAGGCTGCTCGTCTGTGGAATGATCTCCCTCTTACCGTCAGGCAAGCTCAGTGCAAATTCTCCTTTAATCGCAAGTTGCGTAAGCATCTCTTATTAGGTAACTACTTATTAAAGATTGATGATCCTCATGATATCTTTGTTCGGGTACATATAATTGTATGTATTTATGTAGGAATAAGTAAGTTTATAGTATATATTATATGTATGCATATTAATGTAATTAATTGATTTGTGTTTCCATTCGAGTCTCAGTATTTAGGATCCTGCAACACTAAAGTTTCTGTTTAGCCCAATGGTTGACAGGTAGAGAATACCTTAAGGCGTTAAGTCCGCCAATTGTACCTTTATTTTTATATTTGTGCAATAAACTTTAAATAAATAAATAAATACTTAAATACATGCCAGCATTGGAAGTTGTAGGGTAGACCGGGGTCAATAGTACCACGGGTCAATAGTACCACGGGTCAATAGTACCACGGGTCAATAGTACCATCGCCTATAACTCTGCAACCACATCAAAATATGAATGTGTGTGTATACACCAGTGTGCCTTGAGCGTGTTTCTACACTTTCTACCTGCTCACTAGTCGGCGACTCGCTGCCGTGCGAAAAGTATGTGCTATACGAAGATTTGCATTTTTGACTGACCAAAGTAAGCATTTACGATTTACGTTTTGTACTAGTGTTTATAATTTGATAATCGTAGTGTGAAAGTTGTACTGAATTGCGATTCTCCAGTTATTAAAGTTTTTAATGTGTCACAGTGTGGGGGTCAGTTAGATAAAGAAATCGAGATTTGTGAAGGTTGGTGAGTGCGAGTAAAAAAGGACAATTTTACCACAACACTCGGGGTTAAATGTAACGTTACAATTGACCCCGTGCTACAATTGACCCAAAGTTTTACACGACTGCTAAAATAAGACAATTGAAACTAATTATTTTTGTAACAAGTTACATCTCAGGTAGGTATTTTATGTTATACCTATGATTCATCCCGATGATTCATACGATAAGATTCGGGATGTATATACATTATAATACACTACGTTTAATAATAATATATTACGTTTCGTTCAACTGCAATGCTACCTTTGTCTAGTGTATTACGAGTCTCTATAATTAATAACGTAATAGACTGATTCGTCTTAAGAAATTAATAACAAGTACTGATTGATTAAAACATTATTTTGGGTTTTATTTACCTCTGATTATCTGGTACAATTGACCCTTACTAGGGGTCAATTGTAACACAAGGACTTCATGAACAAAAACTCAATTTACACCATTATAGTGCAATTAAATGTAAATATTTTTCTAGATTCTGATAGCCAATGAGACGATAATGTTATATCCTAAGCGATTTTTACATCGTACCTTTAGATTCTGAGTTCATTATTTCTAAAGTGGTACCATTGCCCCTGGTCTCCCCTACCCAACTAGGTAATAAATAATCATAAACATTTATTTGCAACCTTATGTACCTATTTATTTCTAAGATACAAGGACTCGGGTGGGGCGAATCGGAACAATTGTTAGTAGTCGAATAGCCAGTGTTTTAGGGGTTATTCCCAGTTAACGCCACGCCACCCCTAATGAGAATTTTAATAAGTTTTATATTCAGTCGCTCAAGTGTTTTCATGTCGGTTTGATTATTTAATTTTTAGCCAGAAACAATAAGATAAGCGTCGAGTTTCCTACAAAACGCACTAAACGGCATGAAAAGAACGTAGTAATCGAGGAAGATGACACCTTGGACACCCATCTAGGAGAGAGCAGCGCGCTAGCTCACGAGGCCCGTTTTCATATGGTAATTGTACACTAATCTAAAACAAGTTACAATCGGGGTGTAGACGACAAATAAAATAACCAATAATCCCCAAAAAGTCAAGAGCGCGGGATTAAATAATCACAAAGTTATAGTGTCCAAAGTTTTGTAAGGGGGTATTTTGTGTCCCTTTTCCACAATACACACCTTCATATGAATTCATATGAAAATATTGTCATTTACTATGACGTCACGATCTGCGAGCGTTTTCGCTCTCTGTATAACAAGCAATATTAAAACGGTTACAGCTTTTTAATTCTTTGAGATATTATCTGAATAAAATCCCATTCAGATATCTCAAAGAACTAAGTACCTTATCCCATAACTACTTAGGCATATTTTTTTGCTTTATTTCTTTTGGAGTAATAAAGGAGTTTAATACATTTTGAGTCTACACCCGTGTTACTCTTTGAGAAGGTTTCAACGAGCCAAAACACGACGCGTTTATCTTGCGTAGGTAGCTTAGCTATAGCCACCTTCTGCTTTCATCATGACCAGCTCATTGATGCAATAATATTGCGTTGCCACAATTTACATAATCATGCCAAAATTCAGCTCAACTACTACTAACTACCTACTAGCACCTAGCTGAAAAAAAAGGAAAAAAAATAATTGTCATGGCACGTGAACCTATGTCGATTTTTTTTATTTATAAGAGAGTACTAGTTTCTATTATAGGAATTTCAAAACTAAAAAAAGACCGGGTTGTACTCCGGCAGTGCCGACAGAAGCGAAATAATTCTAATTTTGCAAAAAAAACTAGGGTATCGTATCGTATCGATATACGTACTATCGACAACACAGCTAACTGACCATCCGTGCACTTTATTTGCATAGTAATAAGGTTCTACATAAATACAGGATGGTGAGTTAACAGTGTTGGCGTTCGTACAGTCAGCGTCATATAGTTAGTAGCAGCCAAGGTATTACTGTAAGATTAGCTTATTACTGTAAGAATAAGGGTGGTGCTACGTTGACGCTGACTGTACCTACAGTCAACGTCAAAGATATATATGTTTACATTTTTGCATCTTAGTGTATTGTAATAAGGCGAAAAATTTATATGTCGGTACACCTATCTCTCATGTTAACTCTTTTTTAATCTGTATAATGAATAAAGGCCACCGATGGTAATGGAGATACAAGCCACAACGAATTAATCACCGAAGTTAACAACGAAATGGACAGTACTATTTTAAATGACATTAAAACAAAGGGAAACTGCAGACCTCGACTAAAACCCAGATCTGAAGAAAATGATAATATCGACGGTTTGGGGAAAGATTTCGCTTTATATGAAGTGGAAGCTCCCAATTTGTGGTTCGACGTGCACGTACATTTGTTTGAAAAGTTGAGCACTTCCGAGGGTAACACGCTGTGGAACGACATCACAAAAGGCATATCCGTCAGGTAATTATACAATCCTTGCGAAAAATATACGTTATTAAAAATGTAAATAATTAAGTTTCTCTCAAAACAATATTTTTTGTTTTTGGTAATACTAAACGTCATACACATACATTTTGGTCAACAGTGTTGCCGCGTAATTGAGTTTAGTGGGTTCTACTTTCGTTTGCCAGACTCTAGCATTCATTGCCGACTATTGGTCGCCTTAGTGGGGCTAGCACCAGCTGACGCTGCGAGGGCGACGCGAGACGAGAAAATCTTCCGTCGGCCGCCTACGAAACCAACGCTACGTAACGAGTTATGTGTGAAGAATTATTTTCCTTGCTGCGAAGCTAGTTAGGTATAAAGATTTTTTTTTATTTGGCCTCGCCCCGCACGAGTTCCTATTTCTAGTCTGTGTGCCTTCGGGCATCTGCAGCTACCTAACGAACCTAACCTACCTAGTGTTTTGCGATCGTAACAGGTTTCCAACGAGGAATAAGAATTCTTTGTAAGTAACTAGTTTCGTACAAAGAATAAAAAATATTCGATAGTAACTGGTTACGGACTTGCAGTTTCGTACGCGGCCGTACTAGACGTACAGGCAACCGCAGGCATTGCGGTAATCTGTGATCTAGTGCCTAAGCATATGCCAAAATTTAGGGATTCGGCGCCTAAACAGAAGGGCTCCAGACGTTACGTAAAAGAAAAAAAACCATGTCAAGTGGTAATGGTATTTATTCTACAGGTTCCTTCATAGATCGAAGTTTTACCAATGTAGAAAAAACAGGAAAACTGTTTCAAAAAGTACAACTCAAGCCCTTTCATATGATACCCCACTTGACCTAATAGTTGAATTTTTTTTGCTTCCTCCTCAAATATAAAACAAAAAATAGTTACGCTAGATACCTACAGAAAAATAACTTAAACTTCTCCAGTAATATTTATGTTTATCTGAATCACAAATACCAATTTGTTGTTTCAAAAGTGCAACTCAAGCCCTTTCATATGATACCCCACTTGACCTAATAGTTGTTTTTTTTTGCCCCATCCTCAAAAACAAAATAATACAGTAATTATTTACGTTTATCTCAATCGCAAGTAATAATTTCCACTAACTTACAAGATAACTTCGGATGGTATTTTTTTAACATTTTCCTTCAAAAATCGAAATTTTACCAATGTAGAAAATAAAGAAAAACTGTTTTAAAAAGTGCAACTCAAGCCCTTCCAAATGATACCCCACTTGACCTAATAGTTGTTTTTTTTTGCCCCTCCCCATATTCGAAATTTTTCATAGAAAATTAAAATGTAAGTATATTTAAATTTCTCATTTTCCATGCACGTCGATAACTCTCATTAAAAACCATTCCAAATTTCAAATTGATAGCTTAAGTAGTTCGTGTGATATTTCACTTTGTGACAGACAGACAGACAGACGGACGGAATGGCACCATAAGGGTTCCTTTTTTACCTTTTTTGGTACGGAACCCTAAAGGGTAAGGCCGCGGAGCGTTTCAACCGTCGCACTTTTATGTAACGATTTGTAGAGGGCCTAGCGTGTCAAAATCAACAAGTTTGAATGAAAACAAATATTTAAGCTTGCTTTCCTATTAAAACTAAATGCCACTGTGAGGTTTTATTTGCTAATAAATCGTTAAATAAAAGTGTGGCGGTTAAAACGCTTCGCGGCCTTACCCTAAAAAGTAGTACGTAAAAGAGTAGTACAATCGCCTATAGGGTCCCCCACACCTATCGACGCGGCATCGGCGTTAGCTGATCAAAAAACTCTTTATGTCCACGCAATAAAAGCGAAAAAGACGTTGATTGGCTCGGCCGACGCGAAGCGACGTCCATCGACGGGATTACGAACAGAACACGAGGAATGTGGTTCAATTATGAGGAATGCAATTACCGGGCAAATTACATTACCGGTATATTACCGACTTGAGTGAGGCAAAACCGGTAAACCGGTAAACTACCGGTAAATTGAATATGTTTAATAAGTAGCGTTATTTGACGATTATTTATCGTAAAAATAAGCTACGATTTAGTTTAAAGAGTTATGTGCTGTAAATGCCGTAATAATCAGCTTCATTGATATTTAAAACTTGCTCAGAGGTAGTACCTAAGGCCAGAAACTCAACTGAAAACGTTCCGTGGGAATTAGCGGGTAGGTACTTATTGTTCTTAGTCCTACATATTTCCATTACAATATCAGTAAGTACAATACAAAACATTACCAGTAGTGAATATGGAGTTACGACGGTATACGTGAATATTAGAATCAATTTAAAATAAAACATTTACTGAATAAAAGAACATAATCAAAATAATACAACACAAACGTATATTAATCTCTGAATTAAAATTATAAAATGTTACAAATCTTAAATTAAATACCCACTAACAAAGTCAAAAAGTACTGAACTAAGTATCGAACAACCCGCCCCGCGTCACTCCAGGTGCAAAGGTGCCCATAACACTAGCCGCATTGCCGCGCTGAATTGCTATGGCCAACCTTTGCATGAGAAATGACCCAGAGCGAGGATCGAGACCTCTCTCTTGTAAGCGGCGCCCCACTGTATCGTATCGAAAGATTTCTCTTAGTCCAAGAACGCTAAGCAGAGGGGCAAATTATACTCCTCAGTCTTCTGTATAACCTGACGGAGCGTATGGATGTGGTCTACGGTGCTAAAGAATCTTCGGAAACCGGCTTGTTCGAAGTCATCTAGCCTGCCGTACGAGACGGTTCGTAATGACTCTCGAAAACAGCTTATAGACGTGGATCAGAAGTGGCATGGATCGGTGGTTCTTCAGCAGGGTGTTGTCACTGTTTTTTAATAAAAGGACCACCATACCTCTGTTCCTTGCCTTTGGCGTTTCC
Organism: Epinotia demarniana; assembly: GCA_945867215.1. Taxonomy (NCBI): domain Eukaryota; kingdom Metazoa; phylum Arthropoda; class Insecta; order Lepidoptera; family Tortricidae; genus Epinotia; species Epinotia demarniana. The sequence goes on from OX244259.1 coordinate 21,575,711, forward strand.
CTCCCAGTAAGACGAAGAGAGGTATTTCTTAGGATTGTGATGATGAGTATACCTCTGAAGTTTGTTAAGTTAAAGTTTGTACTCATTCAAACAGATCAGTATTCATATTTCATAGAACGGAACCGAAAACGTGTTTGCATTTTAGGAAGCTTCTACAAACGATTGTATTAATTAGGTACTATAGGCACATAAGGTAAGATAACGCTAACAAGTTTATCCAGTTGTCATTTTTAAATGATAAAAGGGTTATTGATATATAATCATGACGACAAAGTATTAATAATCGATAAAATGTATTAATTTATCGATAATTAGTGTTTCGGTAATTATTTTAATTTACCGGTAATTTACCGCCCTCATACTCTGCCAATTTACCGGTTAACCGGTTTACCGGTATGCATTCCCTAGGTACAAACCACTCGGCGAAAGCCGATTCCGCGTCGATAGGTGTGGGGAGACCCTTACTTGATTAAATTCAAATTAATTAGGTAGCTATTTAATTTTCATCTGTCCTCTGGTGTTAAAAATGTCCTCTGGTGTTAAAAATGCTTATAGCATCCTTGAATTTTCGCTCATAGAGCAGTTTTCTTAAATATCCAACTTCATGACATTGTAAATTAACAATAGTAGGTACTTATAGAAAAGTGCTATGTGACCGGAGATCTCGTCAAGGGCTGTCATCGCCTGAACGGTATAAAAAATACCAACGACTTCAAACAATCACGATTACAGTATACGATACAAGTTCAGGGGTTTGATATCAAAAGGGACGCTAACGAAGCTGTTAGGTACTTTTGGGGACGATTATTTATTTATCGTATGGCTGATTATATATCTCTACTTCAAAGATGTACAGTTTTCAGGTACGCTACCGCGTCTTCAGTTAAAGTTTCAAAACGCGAGGACGATTGAAACGTTTCAATCGTCAATAAGCAAGTTGTTTCTACCGTCCCCACACCAAGTTTTTAACTTCCACGTCAAATATTCCATATAAAAAGACTCAAACGCTGATCAACGGCCATTGTAAACATTCGTTAATTCCTAACTACAGTACCAAAATAATTTGATCTGTCAAAATACAAAGTTATAATAACAAAATATACGACAACACAAATACTTAGTTATTACCGCGAAAAACTGTTTTGGCTCGTTTACACTCCCATCAGTCCCATCTCGCACCGTGTCGCTCGAACGCTACTGGCTGATGGATTCAAACAAGGCAGACCGCGTGTTCTGTGTTGCGTCAGTCGCGTAGGTACCTAATACCTATTATAGTTTTCGAGAAATTTGACTTGTTTTAATCATGACGTGTTTCAATTGTTCCCGGTCTACCCTAATATTTTGTATGCCATTTGAAGAAGAATATTATATTATTAAAATCATTTCAGTCTCAGTTCACTGTCCCCGGAGTGGAGTGGCCCGGATATGAACCTGCACTACAAGCCAGTTGACGTCTCGAGAGACGATTTTTTCTTGCCTAAGAGTAGTTTATGCCTATTAATTCCACTACTAGAAGAAAGCATGGACACGATATCAAGGAACATGAATTATGCATTTGGTATGTGGCTTTAGATTTTTAGGGATTCGTACCTCAAAATGAAAATAAGATAATTAGGGTGACTAATTTGCAAAAGACCGCTTTTGTCAACAACGCGTGGGAGGTATCGAGTAGAAAATATTAAATAGGTAGGTACTCAAGTCTACAGTCCCTTGCTGTGAGAAAATCAAACTTCTGTCAAGTTAACGCAAACAAAAGATGCGTCGTTCAAGTCCATATTTTGGCAGTTATGTAAAAGAACTTTCAGAATTATTCCTTTCGCTACTACCTATAACGAATTTTTGCAGACATTGCATCTTTCTGAATTTCGCGACTACTGTAAGTGAACTAGGGATTTAAGACGCCATTTTAACTAGGTACCCACTAATCGCATTCATTATTGGACTGATTAGTGAATAAACAAATGCAGCTTAAACTTATAAGTGTATTTTTCAGTATAGACGACTCCAACTACGTACTCGTACCATCCGAGGATGTCTTGGATATTAATAAGATTGACAATTCAAAAAGAACTTCTTCTAACTTCTCTGCTGAGGATACAAACGAGGTAGGTTTACTTAGGTATCATAGCAATTTGGATTTTAGGCACTCCTAACGATGTTCGATGCCATTGGATGCGTAAAAGCGCGGGAGCCTCCCTCGGATATACGATTGCGTCAGTATTTTTAGGGTTCCGTACGCAAAGGTTAAAAACGGAACCCTATTATTAAGACTTCGCTGTCTGTCCGTCTGTCTGTCACGAGGCTGTATCTCAAGAACCGCGATAGCTAGACAGTTGATTTTTTTAATTCGGGAAATAGCGAATGTATGAATGCTTCCTCTCTGTACGAATGGTGCCAAAGTAAACTTGCCCTATGGCCTCGTTTTCGTTTATGAACAAACTTAATTGGCGCGCAACACAACACGCTGCGCGAGCTGTTATAAAGCGGCGGAGGAGCCTGTATCACACAGGCGCGGCCTGCGGTGGCGGTCAAAGCTTGGAATAAGGATAAATGTTTATCCTTATTCCGAGGTCAATAGTAAACTTGACAGTTATTGTCATATTTACTATTGCCCTCCACCGCAGGCCCCGCCATTTTTGAGATGCTTCAAAGAGCGCGCGAAGTGTTGCGCGAAATTACGCCTAGCACCTACTGGAACGTAGGTACCTATTTGTAGGCATTTCTTTTTTGTTTATGTATGAAAGTTTGCTGCAAACATGTCTACGGTCGGCCGGACCAGGTCGCTCGGTCGGAGGGAATCGTTGGCGACCGTCTCACAGACGTTATATAACTTAATTTACAGGGTCGCCGGAAAGTAGTAGTGAGAGTCACAAGAGCGTTAAGTAATGTTATGGGCGGCAAGTTCAATATTGTAAATCAGGCATCTGACAAGTTTCTAACTATGCGGCACCTGGGGATAAGCCGTGCCCAAGTCGACTTGGAGGCACGGGCGGACGACAACCAGCTCGTTCACCTCAGGTAAAATAATAGGTATTCCCTTGTAACCAATAGACGATTTGTATGAAAAAAAATATGGCTGATTTTTTTTTTTATTCAATATACCACAAATGATACGTGATATCCTCATATCTAATCTCAAAAAAGCAATTTTGCAAATAATTGTATTAATGTTTTTTTTTCAATATTACCAAAAGTGACACAGTTTTACTTCAATACCTATTTTACGTGACTTATGGAACTGTACTGCAGATATGGTACATATTAATCACATATCCAACGGGAAATACCTCTTTAACCCTTTAACTGTTGCCTTTTCATCAGTTGGTATACTTTGTTTAGTTTTTGTCACAAAATATCAAGGTTGGACTCTTTCAGAAACGATATACCCAACTAATTAGGTTAGATATCAAGATATAACGTATTACAAATGATCCGTTATATCTTGATATCTAACCCCAAGAAAGCAATTTTGAAAATAATTTCATTTAGTATTTTTTTGAATTTTTTCATGTATATAATTTTCAATATCTACTTTCTCCTCGAATTGTATTGAACTGTGCTGTTTTGTTTATTATTAGATTTATTAGTGTTACCTAACTGATAACAACGATCAAAAACGATAAAAAAAATTCTCAAGTCCCTCAAGGTAATAAATAATAAAATAAATTAATAATAAATATTAGGGGACAATCTTACACAAATCGATCTAGTCCCAAACTAAGCAAGGCTTGTACTATGGGTACTACAAAAAGATAAAAACATACTTATATAGATAAATAAATACTTAAATACATAGAAAACATCCATGACTCAGGATTCTCACACATTATTTATACTAACTGAGGTCCCCCGACGTTTCGGATGTGTTGCAACATCCATGGTCACGGGACAACTGGCTTGTGCGGGTATCAACATCTTCTTGCTGCGCGGGTTATCCGAACTACCCGCATTTGGTCTTTTTGAACCACTTGTACACTAGGGTTGTCACCCAGCCGACACACAACACTAACAATGTCCGGTGATATAACGGACGATGTTTTCTGACGCTGGCATTTACTTATGATAGGATTCCACGAAGATGAAATCTTTAAAACCGTCATCCCGATTGAAATTACGATGTTTTCTGATTTCAACGGCTTCACGTATTTTTCTACTATAGAAATAACGTTCCGTAGACAGGACTTTCGGTTTATGGAGCTCAATCCAGTGGTTTGGTCCTGACTCCAACAAATGCTCGGCTATCGCAGACTTATTCACCTGCCGTTTTTACCCGCGTTCACGTTTCTTCCATAACTAGTTAACAACTTTTCAAACTTCCTGTAGTGTTGAGGAGGCGATAACGCGGAATGAGGTGCCGTCTAGTGATGTGGAGGTGGTGTGGATGGTGGAGACGCATGGTTTAAGCCGTACGCTTAAAATAACCGCAAATCGATGTACAGTCAAAATCAGTCGGGTTTTTTGAAAATTCTTTTGAATTCACTTATTATTTGTTTCCGGCAGTTCCATTTTTCCATTTGTCCATCGTGTACATCGTTGTCCAATGTCTTGTATTGCAGTGCACACGAAAATATCAGAACCAGATTGATCCTTATTTGTATTAAATAATGAATAATAAACTTTAATAACAATTGCAGTACACCCGGTCGCATTGCGATGATTGTTGCCGATAATACTAGAGGCACACGTTCCATGTTGACGGTGCAAGCTACAAACACGGGTCTTTTCGCTTCACAATATAGGTAAGTAGGTACCTATTCCCTAAAACCAACACCAAAACAAAATAGGGGTAACAAGATAGGGGCTGCCCTATCAGAATTGCTGTCATAAGCATATCCGGGGTTTTCGGTGCGTGAATGAATGACATTAGCCAAAGAATAGGTATTGACTTAGAACACAGAATGTACTAACCTACTGTATAATTAATTGAATAAAAAGATACTTATTAAAAAAACATACATTTATATCTAGACCTCGTTATCTTCTCGCACTGACAATGCTTTTCCGTAGAGCGTGAATGTTTTTTTTATCGACCGTCTCGATATTGATGTTTGTATAATGCAACAATGCGATTGAATTTTCGCCTTTTAAATCTTTGCTCAGAAAACTTCTTGATGAAAATAAGTAGATAACCTCATTGGTGAAGCGATAAATGAGTATTGTTTTTTATTTTTATTATTATCTCGTATGAGGCTTCGTAGAAATGCTAAAAAGTACCTACTTACTTAAAATAAAATTGTATAGTTTTTTTACAATTCGCAGGAAGGTGTTTATTAATTAGGTACAATATGATATTTTGTCAGAATAACCATCTGTATATTTCTACTCTTTCTCACGTTATTCTCGCACCGAAAACCACGGGGTATGGTCATAAGTCATTATCAGATTGAGCCAATTTGACCAGAATGAAAATTTCTTAGTTTTCGAATTATTGTCATTTTTATAAAACTCGTGTTAAATTTTATACCCTGCGTCTGTGTGTCGATTGCCACCACTGAAAATTGAAGTATGGTCAGTTCGGGTAAGTGCGCCACCGGGTAAAATGATGAATAAAAGAAAATCCTTCTTTCTTAAGCTAAAAAAACGCACTATAGTAATGTCTACGTGATGATTTTCTATTTAAATTCATTTTAATGTTACGAATATGTTGACAAACCCAGTAGCAGCCATTTACCCGGCAGGGAGTGGGAACACAGGACTATAACCAAAATTTTGGGCTTTAAAGGCCAATATGACACAAATGGATCACTAAGTTGAAAAATGGGTTTGAGTGAGTTTAACGAGAAAAAAAAATTACATCCCCACTTTACGTGTAAGGCAGTACCTCAAAAAAAAGAGTTTAATTCCACCATTTTGTCGGCGTAATTGTTTTATATACCCATGCCAAATTGCAGCTTTCTAAGTACTTAGTAGATAAGGGTCACTGAGCCCAGCTGCAGACGGACAGACGGACAGACGGACATATTGGCTCCGGAACCCTAAAAACGAAACTTGTTTTATTTAACTAAATAAAATGTTCAAATTGTCCGCCGTTTACTTAAGGCGCCGTAGGTTCAGCGAAGTTAAGCGAACATAGTTTTTGTAACAATATAATGCGTCTGTTTATAATAATCAATAAATAAATAAATGAATAAATAAATAAATAATATAGTTTCAAGAAAATACGAATAGTAATCTTGAGGTTTTTCTGCAGCGAGATCATCAGTGATTCGAAACATGACTAAGCAATTTTCGCTCTATAGAAAAAAATCACGAACATAGGTCTAAAATGGTCCAAAATACACTTAAAATATTCGTAACAAATTATGCATAAAAGCCTAAAATATTAAAATAATTCCAAAAATCGGCATTATGACATTTTGGTAGAAATCAGTGATTACTTTTTTATTTATTTAAACAGCCAAAAAATTAAAATTGAATAACATGATATCCGTGCTTCCGAGCACGCACTTCCATCTCGCTCACGCTTATGCTCAGTGAGAGGGAGAGAAGACCTTAAATATTTGATAACAATACATTTATTGTTTTACGTTGTGTGCCATGTTAGTTTAATAAATACTTCGTTCAAATTAAACTCGATCAATACCACAGCTTAAAGTTAAAAAAATCTTTCGTAACTACAGTTTTGTTTATTTTTTACCGTCACAGCATCATAAACTCGATCAATACCACAGCTTAAAGTTTAAAAAATCTTTCGCAACTACAGTTTTGTTTATTTTTTACCGTCACAGAATCATGGTATGTAATAATATCTCATTACATTCGACAGCACAGTTTTACGTAATGCAAAAAAAATATTTACAATATTCTGAACCAGTGTTTTTAAAAAGATTATAATTTATAATATACCTACCAATACTCAATAAAATTAATGTCAATAAATCATAAGTCTAGGAAACACAAAACCCATTTCGAATGAAACCCTTAATTAATCAATGCTTATAATTGGAAATCAGTTTGTCAAAAAATCATTTTTGGTACAAACTTTTATTGCCGTCTTTGGACACAGTCATCAACTAGTTACTCTCTCATTTTATAATTTAACTAGCTTCTGCCCGCGACTCGTTTATATCGTAGCTCGATACAAAACGTCCACCCCATTTCACCCCCTAGGCGGATGATTTTCGGGATAAAAACTCTATAAGCGGTAACAGACAGACAGACACACTTTCGCATTTATGATTGGATTTTGTTCAGAATACAAATACGAGAATGTGATTCGGACCTGCTGAAGATGGCAGAGGAGGACGGGGGCGCGACGACGGAGGCGGAGGAGTTGCCCCCGCGCCACACGCGGCGCCTGCGCCTGCGCCTGCCCGTGCCGCCCGCCGAGCGGCAGCACTGCTCGGGTACCTACTAAACCCGGACCTATATAAAAAGCCTCGGAAGCTATCTACTTGTAGCTAATTAAAAAAAAAACATTAAATTATGAGGCTAATGTCATAATATTTTGGTCAAGCTTAAGCAATATAGTAGAAAACCATGGTCTTGATATTTAACAAAATGCACAAGAAAAAAAACCGGCCAAGTGCGAGTCGGACTCGCGCACAAAAAGTTCCGTACCATTATTCGTTGAATGAGAGGTAAATTGCGGTTTACGATTTACATATTTTAAAAAACTAATTACTAGATCTCGTTCAAACCAATTTCCGGTGGAAGTTTGTTTGTTAGTAGTACAACATATATTTTTTTTAATTTTATCATTCACTTATTTTAGAAGTTACATTTTACCACTTTGGAAGTGTCTCTCGCGCGAACTATTCAGTTTAGAAAAAATAGATATTAGATATTAGACACTTCAATATCATTTTGAGTTTCAGTTCTAAGTATGGGGAACCCTCAAAATTTATTTGGCTACGGAACCCTAAAAAAGACCGGGTTGCAAATTGTAGAAAAAAATAATAATTAAAATTTTGCTCTTGTTGATGCAGTTTACCTACTGAATGGGCACGGCGAGTCGGTCGCAGTTCGGGATGCGGTCATAAAGAAAGGCGATCACTGCTACTGCGTGTGGCATTGTGACTGCGTTTGTTACGGTATGATGCTTGTATGGTAGCTACTTACCAATTTACAAAAAAAACGGAAAAATTGGGGTTGCCTACTCTCAGCCTGGACTGCTATGAGGTTGCCTGGTTTGAGGGGTCACTGAGCGGAGTAAATATAACCTCATCTGTCGTTATTGCCCAAGCTGAGAGTAGACAGCCCCCATTTTAACATTGAAATAGTTATTTGTTATGCAAGGCTGCAAAGTTGTTGTTTGGCGCAAGTGCTTAGTATTGAAAGCCGAGCTAGCGAAGGATTGTAAAATTGAACCATGAGTGAAGCGAATGGTTCAAAAGTACAATCCTGAGCATAGCGAGGCTTTCAAGGCACGAGACGCCAAACAATTTTGCTGCCGAGCGAAACACACAATTTTTCCTCACCTCACCACTGCGAGGAAAATTGTAGGTACCTAAGTGAATGTAATGGAAGTAATTTGGACCTTATACTCATTTTCAATAAAGGTTTGTTTACATGTCATCAAGATCTAGCATTTTATAATTATCAAATGTAACATAAATATTTTTGCATCTTTAAATAACCTCACGCTTACCTACATTAAAAAAGTCAAATTATTGTTGGGTACTCACGGTTTAAACTAAGACTCAAATACGCTTATTTCACTTTTTCCGCTAACTAAGCAGGCATCAAAATTCATATAGGTATGTATATATTCTGCACTAAAATCTATAAATAACCACCATTATTTTGGTTTTACTGTCTGTGGCTTTAGAACAAAACAAAATTAAATGTATATGAGTTTTTTTTTAAATTAACTTTTCAAACGGTGCGTTCCAAATTTGGAAAAAGAGAAATTTTTAGAAAAATAAAACGACATTTAAAAATTGTTTATTCGTATTTTATCCTTATGTCAGTCAAAATGTTAATATTTCGTGTGTACCTACTTAATTAAGAGAGAATAAGTATTATAAATTTTATTTTATCAAAATAATAACAATTTATTATTGGCATAACACCATCAGTTTCCGAACGCACCTCTCATTCTGTATAGAAAAAAGTTGGGTCTAGCGATCGACGGTCACGTTCCAAATTCAAAAACTCTTTCCACGCTAGCGGATAAAATGGACTTTTGGGCGCAGATTTCGAGCGATAAAGCAAGCCTTTTCGAGCCGGTGAGGTGAAAATGTTATTTTAAATCGCCTTAGTATAGCCCCTAATTTCAGCGAAAGTGAGACATCGCTCTGGTCTCCTGAGTTTTAGGGCGACGTGGATGATTGAGATCTCAAAAGATGCCCCTGGGCAAGGATTACAAAATGTAATAATATATATATATACATGGCTTTTAGTAAAATCGCAAAAATTACGTAAAATTACGCATTTTTTTGGGGTCTTTTCGTACAAACTCGGCAATATGTTGAAAACGAAAAGCGATATCGAAAAATGGAAAAAAAACCCCTTGGGGTATTGAGTTGGCCTACACTATGAACAAAAAAATCACTATCTCTTACGTTCTAGGCAGGAAGGTTCTTCATGTGGCGCAATTTCAGGGCGCGCGCTCGTTTTGTACTGTAATAAGAGTGTCGGTCGTGTCATTCAGTTGTTAAGTTGTTATTGGAGTGTAAACTTGGGGTTTCTGTGTTTTTTTGTGATTATAATATGTATATATTTATTTAATAATGTATAAATAGTAATATTAATTTGAGTATCGTTGAAACTGATTCTTATAGTAGTGTTTATTTGAGGTATCTGTGTATGAATTACACGGCTACAATACGAGGTCAGTATGGCTATTACGATCGAAATAAGTACCTATAGTTTTTTGAATTTATTGCTAAAAAAATCTGAAGTAAATCATACAAATCCATCAGCATCTGATACACCTGGACAACTAGTAAAACATTCCATGTAGTAGGTATATATATATATTACAAGAAAATAAATGTTCAGTGCTAAAATTGACGAACAGTGGCTATGTCCCACGCTCAGATTTGTTGAAACAAAAAAACATAACTTAAGGCAGGAATTTTATTTGTGGTTTTATGAAACGAGCGTGAGCGAGTTTCATAATAGAATCACACGAGTGTTTTAAGGCCTAATTATGTACAGTTGCATACACTACCGTATCTAAGCACTAAGTAGTAACAGTAAAAAACCAACAATAAAATGACAACAGCAATGGCGGTAATTCGATCATCCGTCATGACGAATGTTTTTTTTAAATCATAGAGAAACTAATGAAGTCCCTATACTCATATCACTCGAGATCAAATGTCGTACGGTCTGTATTAAAAAACGTACTGAATTGACGTTTCGTATCGATAACTGTTTTAACATCAATGGATACTAGAATAGAGACCCACTTGAGTTTTGACAGCTGTTCCAAATTTAAACTCATAACGATACAAATTTATCAAAAATCTGTACTGTAATGACATTACAGTATAGATTTTACCTACTACCACAGACAAGAAAGTTCTCATAGTAAAATCGGTTGTAGTAATGCTGGTCATTTCCTACGGTTTCTGAACGCATTTTAGAGCACTAATGATATGTGCGTAGATAAAGGTGTTTTCGGTTTAATAGTGCGTAAGCCACCTTCAGAGGTATGTGATTCGGATATAAGAAACTGTTTTTCATACTATGATTATTATTTCTGTAATTATTTAAAAGCGATTAAGAGTGCTATTGAAAAAAGCCCTCGCTCAGGATTCGGTATTTTGAGACGCGTAGTGCGTAGTGTGTGTGTAAATACTACTAGCACGCACACAAGCTTACTGTAGCTGTATAGCGCACCGTTGGAGCGAATGCGCGACCGATATTAATACTTGCACTAAAATATGGTAAGTATTACTTCGCTAACGTGGTGCCCTAACTTGAACAATGCAAGTATTTGCTTTTTGTGCACATATTTTCTATACATATTAAAATACTCTGACAAAGTATAATATTTAAGTAGTTACGTCTTTTTTTGATATAAAATGCTTTTTTTAAGTGGTCCGGCTGTCCTCTCTATATGTAGGTCGCATCTCTCAACAGATTCTCGTGAAATTTTGTGAGCGAGTTCGATATGTAACTATAGGGCAAAAGTGCTTTCGTATGTCCAGCTGTCCGGCTATCCGGTTGTCCCCTCTACAGGTTGCATCTCTGAACCAAGTCTCGTGAAATTTTATGAACGAATTCGATATTTAACTAAAGGGCAAAAATGCTTTCGTATGTCCGGCTGTCCGGCTATCCGGCTGTCCCCTCTATAGGTTGCATCTCTAAACAGATTCACGTGAAATTTTGTGAGCGAGTTCGATATTCAACTATAAGGCAATAATGCTTTCGTTTGTCCGGCTATCCGGCTGTCCCCTCTATAGGTTGCTCTAGGGAATGCAAAAAGGTTAACCGGAACTTTTTGAGTTCGGTAAATAACCGGGTTTGGACACTATAAACCGGTTACTAACCGAAATGAGTTACATTTATAAAATACTTGAAATTGTGAGCCGAGACCGTTATTTAGCAAAAAAACTAGTAAATTGTAACTTATTAATTTTTAGTAAGTTGAATTAAAGTTAGTATGATAGCAATAAAATACGTATCGACCTTACGAGTCATGTACAGCACTACCATGACATAGACTTTGAATTAATCATCTTATCGTAGATGATATTAACGTCAATAATTTCGGACCAGCCTCCGAACTTTCACGTTATCAATCGTCGTTGTCAACACTTTCGCTTGCTGAAGCGAATATAAACCTTAAGATATGTCCATCTCTCAAGCAATAATTCAGCGAAACGGTAAGCGAATCATTTTCCTTGACTGTAAAAGGACAATTCTGATGATGTATAAAAAGTTAAAAAAAAGTTAGTTACTTATTGAACTACACATCGCCTACTAATAAACCAGAACTAACATTCTTACGGTAAAATTATCCTCCAATACAATTCTTTTAGCTTTTAGTAAAAACCGATTAATAACCCGTTTTGAAATTTGACCGGTTTTTGCACTCTCTAGTTAGATCACTCAACTGATTTTCATGAAATTCGTATTTTACATCCTTAAGGACTGCTCCAGGAGGAGGAGAATGGATCTCTCCATTAGCCTGGTCTCTTCATCACCAGTTCAACTTCACCAAAATTACGATTTCCAAGGATAATTACACGAGTCATAATAGAAAATACCGATGTCAACTACACGCGTGCCTATAAAATTTGAGGGTTACCCTCAATTTCCCTGGGATTCCATCGTCAGATCCTGACGTGTGCTCACCTGAATAACTTGAAAGAATATGATGAACGGTGTATAAGATTTAAAAAAAATCCTCCAATTCCTAAACGTTGAGGAGTTGTACCTTCCATCATGGCTATGACTACCAGACGCAAATTCATACCTGAAAAGCTTTAGAGGGTTGCCCTCGATTTCCCTGGGATCCCATCATCAGATCCTGACTTGGTGACGATGGGACCATCTCAGAAGTACACATTTTTTAAATATATTTTTTTAATCGGGCCACAAGTGACGGAGAAATCGGCGAACGTACGTACATAAAAAAAATAGTGAAACATATAACCTCCTCCTTTTTTGAAGTCGGTTACAAAGTTTTTTATTCATATTTTTATTTTCAACAACCCTGCATATTATGTCGGTGGTTTGTAGTTTCATGTACAGAGAAATGAAATACTTTAAAGCCGTTGGGGCGGAAAGGTTCTCGAGCGGAGACCACGTACCAGATGGCTCAGCGGACCCCCCACAAAGTGAACTGATGAAATGGGGTTGCGTCTTTTAATTACGGAGTTCCTATGGCTACCTTCCAGCTCCATCATCAGACCCTGTATACCATATAGTACCAAAGTACTCGTCAAGACGAATTAAACGAGCCCAAACTCGATGGGGTTGCGTCGTTTAATTACAGAATTCTTATGACCACCTTTCAGATCCATCATCAGACCCTGGTTACCAAGTACTCGTCAAGAGGAATTAAACGAGCCCAAACTCGATGGGGTTGCGTCGTTTAATTACGGAATTCCTATGACCACCTTCCAGCTCCATCATCAGACCCTGGTTACCAAGTACTCGTCAAGACGAATTAAACGAGCCCAAACTCGATGGGGTTGCGTCGTTTACTTACGGAATTCCTATGACCACCTTCCAGCTCCATCATCAGACCCTGGTTACCAAGTACTCGTCAAGACGAATTAATGGAGCCCAAACTCGATGGGGTTGCGTCGTTTAATTACGTAGTTCCTATGGCCACCTTCCAGCTCCATCATCAGATCAGCTTTATCTCATAATAATATTGCATTGTCATCCAATTTATACATGCATGCAAAATTTCAGCTCAATCGGAAACCAGGAAGTGGATCAAATTTAACTTGAAAGATTGAATTACAGGCAACGGATAGGTGAACTAAATAAAAGCTTATAAAAAATCACCAAGTATCACGATCACTCGTAAAATAATTGACATGGCAGTTATGCAATTCGTAAGTTGTCTCGATTAGCCTCACGAATGACTCACTAGTGTAGTTTGACCCCGACGTTGATAACAACTATGCCTAGTCGGAGATCAAAATAATATTTTAGTTGACGGTTAGCCTTCGTGAATAGCCACAATTACACGACGTACAGGTCCAACCCGGACAACGGCTAAGCCGGTACTGGCAGTGGCAAGAGATCGCGCGCGACGGTAAATTTATACTATGTTTGAAAGATTATTTAAAAATATAAATGTGTGAAAAAGTTGTATTTTTTTTACTGTATTGTGTTGGTAAAACTATGAACTTTAATGTTATTTAAGATTCAATTTACTAATAATTCAACAATAATGAGAAAATCCTTGTGTTTTCAGTACGATATTGTTGCAAAATATGGTGTAATTGATATCCATTTACATATACATACGTGAAAAAAAAGGAAAATTCGAGGCCGCTACGCACAATACGGACATATTACAATAGTGAAAAGAAAAAAAAACAACTAGGTTCTCATGTAACATCATGGAGAATTAGGCGGTCAAACTTATGGCTCGGCGCTCTTTTCCGAAAACTATTGTCGGTAATTGGGTATATTCGGTCAACATATTCAGTTTTTCTTAAATCAGAGGCCGCTACGCACAATAGAAGGAGTTGAGCTATGCAAATAAGTAATCGGAATCTATAAAAATCTTTCCGTTTCTTAGATTTAGACCGTCAAAAATCGGTAATTGTCGCTTATTCCTGACGAATTTTTAAACGCCCTCTTAAAATTGAATTCAGTGGGTGTGATTACCGCGAATTCGGTGGGGTTTTCGACAACCGAAATCAAAAAATAGTCCACCGTTACTATAAAATGTTCGATTTTTGTACTTTACAGCATACAAAAGTAATTTAATTTGTTTATGTTAACATATGCTACTATCATGTGCATATTATGCATGTCCAAATAAATATATAATTTTGATTGTTAAGCTGGTGCCACATTCATTGTATTTATTTATTTACAGTACAATCTGCAATTTAATTTGAACATGCGTACAAAAAGCTACGTACTTTAATAAAGTGTGGACTTTAATGTTAATATAGTTCTTACAATATTAGTTAATTTTGAATTGTAACACCCTTTTTATGCAAATTGATTTCGGTGAGTGTGTTTGATTTCAGTGTTTTGAAAAACTTAAATATCTCGCGAACCCTTACGTCTATAAGGAGGCCTTTGCCACCATTATTTTTATATTTAAACCTAATTCTTAATTTTAACATCATATATCTATAAAGTAAAAATAAAAAATTGGCACTGAAGTCAGGCACCGAAGGTCACCTCTGAGAATCGCCCTTTACTCAAAAATTAAACAAGAAAATAAGTTAAAAATATATTTAAGAAATATTAACGGTACCATTCATATTAGTGCATTTGTTAAAGGATATTTTTGTTGATTTCTTGGGGATATTTGTTGTTTGTTGAATGTCTGAATTTGACTCTTAGGCGGAAGTGAATGCACAGAAATTCTTTATAGTCTAATTCTTAAATAAAGTTATGTTACAGCATTTATTTACATTCATCGCTGCTGAATATTTGTGATTTACTTATTTCCTTTGTAGCCATCCGATTGGCTCTTTAATAATCATGTCAAAATTTGTATAGTTCTTTATTACGTTCTCTTTGTTGAGTATATCGACTGCTTTATTATTTGGCGCGGATGGTTGGAACAATCCTGAAATCACATTCTCAATTATTAGCTTAATTTTCTTCCTTCCACTTAATGAATAACTCGTAATTTTTTTAATACTTATCTGAAAATGTAAATGAAAATATATTTATTCATAAATATCACAAACAAATTATAGCCTTTCCCCCCTTAATATCATTGCGTTTTTTTGTTATAAATACTGCGTTTAACTATTTGCACTGACGTTTTTGCACGGCTGACTGTTTTGGTAAGACACCAATCAAATTGAACAATGGTAAAATTTATTTATTGATATCTGTTTTGTAACTAATGTTCATACTTTTAATTTGGACTCTGACGTTTTTTTTTAACAACACATTAAAACACCACAATATCAACAATACTTATACGTAGGTAATCAGATACTTACTACTGGACAAATATTGATTCCAAGTTTAAAATCTCGCGTTTTACTGGACACTGGACTAATAAGTCTTCGGTATGTTCGACTTAGTTACTGGTATTTGACGTTACTGTTTTTATTTGTGATTATAATATTTAATACAGGGTGACATTTTCATCAGTGTCCAAATTCAAGTATAAGAATCTTCAACAAAATTATAAAATACGTTTTTTTGTTTCATATCATTCAGTACAATTTTTTTTGGTAATTGCTGCTTAAACTTATCCCATAAAAACCTTACCGCGCGGGCACCTCAGCGGGTAGTAAGGTTTGCGCACGGCACGCCTCCCCTCTCTCGGCCCCGCCCCGCTCCGCGCGGTACTGAATGCCCAGTAACCACGCTGTACGGATAAATCTTTTGGGATAGACAATTTATAATTTAAAAAATAGCTACCAATTTTATTTCAAAAACGGAGTCTATTAGTGATACCAAATGGCTAAAAAAAATTTGGACACTGATTAAAATGTCACCCTGTATAAGTATGTCGACGCGCGAACAATATTTAAAACAAATACTGAAATACATAATATACTGTAATATGTGTTATCTATAGGTATTATACTACATTGGTATTATACTTTGGCAAAGACTTTAGAGAGCATCAAAGTGTGATGTTTTGGACAAATAGTTTGTGTCAAGTGGTTGTTTATGGCGACGGACACACTTGATACGATAGTGAAGCGAGCGGTGGAGGTCTCAAAAGGATATTAGTCGTGAATCAATAGTACCTTGAGACCATGAAAAAGATGGGACTTTATTGTTCATAGGGTCGCTTACGAACAATATTACAAAATAATGATCTATGAGAAGGGTGGCACAGGGGCTAATATTTTCTTCATAACTCAATCAACAGTGAGTAAATTTTGTTTTGTTGAATTCATTAAATTCATTTTCAATGTATCAGAAGGTCGTTAAAGGCACGAGATCTGTGAATTGTTCCGATTCCTTGTGTCATATATGCCACCAGGTAATGCTCGATTTTTATGAATGACTTAAGGATTGACCCAAAAAAGTGACTCAATCGATATTTATTTTATTAACCCCCGACGCAAAGAGAGGGGTGTTAATGGTGCTATAAGTTTAACGTGTCTGTCTGTGTATCTGACTGTGGTATCGTAGCTCCCAAACGGAGAGACCGATTTGAATGCGGTTTGTTTTGTGTCATAGATAATTTTATCTCGAGTGTTCTTAGCCATGTTTCGTGAAACTCTGTTTCGCCGTTTTTGAGATATTGGACTTTGAAATGAAAATGTCGGGGGTTTTTCAACTTTTATAAGTTTGTAGTTATTTAGCAGCTTCGGTCCAGGATTTCGCTAGGCAACCTATGTGCGATTTATCAATCTAAATATGATCTAACAATCTAATGATTATCAAATAACAGATGAGGGTACGTCTTCAACGTACCCTCATCTGTTATTTGATATTGAGCCTATCCGCTCACTTGCTTGTGGCGACCACAGTTTCCCATTTCGCGCACCCCTAAACTGATGGTGGCAACTGTGCTTGCCAAGCGAAGTATGGGCTTCTTTGATACAGAAAAATTTAGAGCAATTTAGGCTAAGTACCTTTTTAAAATCCGAAATCAAGCGAATGGCTATGTAATATGATGATTGGCAGGTGACAACCCCAGGCTGCCGTGCCAGGAGATGTCGGCGGCGCGGCAGGACGCCGCGGGTTTGCTGCTGCCGCAGCGGCGCGGCGCCCGCTTGGCGCGCGCCTGCGTCTACAGTGACGTGACATCCGTTAACATTGTCGTCGTGGTGATTGGTGTCATTGGGATGTTATTATCTTTTGGTATGAACATAATAACTGTACTTAGGGTTTAGTGAACTTTCACCCACATACGAGTGCATATTGTTGTTGTTTTCAGTTCAGCGATAGGCCTCATATTAAATTGCTTCTCGCCTAAAAATATTACGCGGGTTTGCAAGATTTCTCCATACGAGATGATATGATTTCGATTGATTTCGACTCGAAATTTTCCAAGTTATGTAGAGGGATATTTTTATGTTACAATTATTTATTTATCGTATGGCAAATCAGTATTTAGAACCGTGAGATCTTGGAAAAGACGATTAAAGAAATTATATCCATATTAATAATAATAAACATATACCCGATTTATAAGAAGCAGCTTATTGTTGAGAGAGCGTAGTAAATGCACACGACCGCTTTAGCCTAGTTGGTAGTGACCCTGCCTACGAAGCAAGAGGTCCTGGGTTCGAATCCCGGTAAGGGCAAACATTTATGTGATGAGCATGAATATTTGTTTCTGAGTCATGGATATTTTCTATGTATTTAAGTATTTATATCTATTATATATATCGTCGTCTAGTACCCATAACACAAGCCTTACTGAGCTTACTATGGGACTAGGTCGATTTGTGTAAGATTGTCCCCTTATATTTATTTATTTTATTTATTTATTTTACAATGTTGTCTCCCTTTTCTCGCAGGTATGTTAAAAGGTTTGCTGGGGCTGGTATGGACGCGGGCGGGCGTGTGGGGCCTGGACTGGATCCTCGAGCGGCCGCGCCTGCTCGCCCACTACCACGAGCGCGCGCTGCGGGCCCGCGCGGTGGCGTACGACGACGCCTGCTGGCCGGTGCACCCGGACACCGGCGAGAGGACCGTACGCGTGGTCAGCTTGTACGATTGCATTACAATAATTATAATATACATCTCTATTTTTTCAGATTGTTAAATAGTAGGTACCATGTGTTACCTACTACTAGTGGGGCAGAGTGCTCGAACAAATTGTCGAAAATGTGGACAGGCTGGACAAAAGCACCAAATTTTTTTCAGGTACTTGTTAGGTCCATAGCTTTAAGTTTTTGATAGGAACCAACTCCTCCGTCGGCCATCTTTAATTTTATCGCGGCCATTTTGAATTTTAGTTAATTTATCAATATCCTGAGTTCTATTTAACGTAGAATGACAAACTTAGTGTCTAAATATAAATATTTGGGGTCAAGGAATTCAACTACCGACGACGCTTTTTTACGCGACGACTTTTGACGACCACTTTAGCCTAGTTGGTAGTGACCCTGCCTACGAAGCAAGAGGTCCTGGGTTCGAATCCCGGTAAGGACAAAAATTTGTGTGATGAGCACGAATATTTGTTTCTGAGTCATGGATATTTTCTATGTATTCAAGTATTTATATCTATTATATTTATCGTCGTCTAGTACCCATAACACAAGCCATACTGAGCTTACTATGGGACTAGGTCGATATGTGTAAGATTGTCCCCCTTATATTTATTTATTTATTTTTAACTAGATAGTTTTAAGAGTCGAGTTCCCAAAGGATATCAAACGGAACCCTGTTCTTGAGCTTTTGCTGTCCATCCGGCTGTCTGCGTATCAGCAATAGCTAGACTGTTCAAATTTTCACAGAAGTAGTGTTTCTATTGCTGCTTTAACATGCATTCACAAAAAAAAAGAAAACAGTGCTCTCATACATGAAACGTAATTTTAATCGCTATATCTGTAGAACCGTTAATATGTAGACACTTGAAATTTCCGGAGATTATGTGTTACTATAGCCTCTATAGTAACAAGTAATAAAAATGTAATAATGTAAATTTATAAGTGGGGCAGAGTGCTCGAACAAATTGTCGTAAATGTGGACACGCTGGACAATAGCACCATTTTTGTTACAGGCACTTATTAGGTCCATAGCTTTAAGTTTCCTATTAAAATAGGAACCAACTCCTCCGTCGGTCATATTTAGTTTTAGTGGCCATTTTGAATAATTGTTAATTTATTAATACGTCGAGTTCTAAGTCACTTAGAATCACAAACTTGGTGTCTAAATATACATATTTGGGGTCAGGGAATTCAAAAAGATAAGTATTTTACCGATATCTCAGTTACTAAATTACTTGAAAATACAAAATTGGTTTTTTTATTATATACAGGGTGGAAAGTTAAAACGGGGCAGTAAGGACAGCTACCAGATCCCTTGTCGCCACGCAAAAATGGCATCAGGATTTCATTCCTAACTTTTTAAGTGATGGCAATCTACATTCACAGACTTGTGAAAAAAGTACAGTCAACGAGAAAATCATCAATTTAGACGTTTTTTTTAAATGCCATTCGATCCCATTCCTATTAAGGATCAAAATACTATTTGGGACCGACTAAGGTTAAGGTTAACTACTAGAACGCCCAGAAATCGAAGAAAACTTTTTCCATACAGTTAGTATGCGAATCCGAAAGCTAATTTTGCAGAATATTCTTTAAATTCTTCTAATTTGGAATTATATTTGGTATTTAAGCACTGATAGGAATAAAATACAACATGAGCAAAATTAGCTTTGGGATTCCCATACTAACTGTATGGAAAAAGTTTCCTTTGATTTCTGGGCGTTCTAGCAGTCAAACCTTAGTCGGTCCCTAAGAATATTTTGATCCTTAATAGAAATGGGACCGAACGGCATTTAAAAAATGACTACTTTTTTTCACAAATCTGTTAATGTAGATTGTCATCACTTAAAAAGTTAGGAATTAAGGGCACGTTACCCGAAATCGAGCTATTTTACATTCAATAATAAACAATGAAATCTTGAGTTTAATTATGGGATATTGAGATATGTTATAGTTTAATAATCGCCCTTGTTACTTTTATGGACCAAAATACGAAATTTTAAACTTCGCTAGATCATTTCATGCCAAGAAAAAAGGGAATATTCTGATCTTATTTCGAGTCATACATAAAGTGGGCGCAAAATTGACTCAAGTGAATAATGACAAAAAATAGGCAATGATGTAAAGAAGACCTTTTTACGGACACTTTCTTTAAAAATGGCTTTAAATTTTTCTACACACAATTTATCTGGGAAAGTAACCTGCGCGTCTCGTTTAAGTAGGCAGATGGCCGCGCGGCTTCGGGCTGGACGGACGTCTGTAGCGATTTTTTCATTTTGACAACCGTGATTTTCGCAAATTTAATATCAGCCACCAGATAATAATATGATTTTAGGGAAAAAATATAAGATGTGATGTGGTTGGATAAGCACTCAAACTAGATGATTTGGTATTTTTACAAACGCAATAATATAAAAGTTCAAAAAACATGCCATTAAAACGCAATTTTACACATTTTTCTTCTTCGAGCCCTTTCTTAATGTAAAAAGTTTCAATTAGTTTCTTTAGTATGAGGAGTATTTTTTTATTACACAGGCCACATTGTCTTTTACGCCGTATAGGCGTATGTGTGTGTATTTGTGATAGATTTATCGTGACATATTTTAGTACGTCTGACATTTGACATATATGTCATGTTGTCTTACGCAATTATTGATTTTGCAAAGCTAATATTCTAAATAAATATTATGAAGTACAAGGAGCACCGTATCTTGTATCTACGAGAAATGCAGATTTTGCCATTTATGATGCTGTAATTGTCATCCTGCCATTATGTTTACGCCACCCTGTGAAGTGCAGTGCTGCAATGCCAACGACTTGGATCCTATTATTAGATCAACTCGTAATCCTCTACAGTTGGACGTTCCACTGGTCTCCCGCTAATACTTCTGCTGCTGCAAAAACTATCGATGAAATAGTATAGCAGGCCCCGCCAGGATGCTATTGAACAAATTGTGAACAACGCGACTACTATTGTATACCAATTTTCAAAATTCTAATCTAGCTTCAGCACACTTCAACCTCTGGATGTTTAAACTGAAAGTGAAATGAAGACCCCAACAATCACTTAAAACTGTATGGCGTATACATCTGTTTAATATTTTGTTACCTATGATAACATTGATAACTCATAAACCAAAAAAAAAAGGTATTTTATTCTCGAATTTAAATGTGCCATTATAAGGTGTAATTTACTTGAAGGCCGTTACGTAGGTAGCTATGTACTATGTATACTTTTCGTATAAGTATAATATGATAAGGCAAGTAATTGTTTCATTTTATTTACTCTGAGGCTAGGGACTTCTCTAAATTCTAGAACATTATAACATATGCTGGTTATATACTGGTTATATACTGTGGATGGACTATTTTATGTATGTGTCAAAAGCACGGCGTGGTACAAAATTCTATGCCTATCTCGCTCTATCTTATAACTTCGTATCACTGTTTGAATTTACACAGCTTCAAGGGATTGCAGACTTGTATTTGATTTTTAATTCAACTTGATACGTGTACGCATTCCTGACGAAAAGGATAAGTATTCGCAGATTGACAGAGAGACAACAAATATATACTATACGGGTACCATAGTTAACAAAGAATCCTAGTGTCACCATGTTCGTCTGTCCGTCTGCGGCTCCGTGTCCCGTACTGTATCTGTTTATTAGTGCATTGAGCTCTCGCACGTTATGTTATTGCATGAGCGAGTGCACCAACACGATTTCAATACCTACAGATACAAAACGTCAAATTAATTGCTCCGGTATAATATCCGATACGATGTCATATATACAGGATGTTTGTTTATTTTAATCCATCAGTTCGGCGCGAGAAGCCGAGGACAGCGGTTGTGTCCTCGGTCGACAGTGATCTAAACCAGTGTAACAAGATCTCTCCGTTATAGGCAATAACCCGGGCGTTCGGTGTCTAGTGTGACTGGCTAATCCAGAGTTTTAACAAGCTACGAGCTAAACTCGGTTCCTCCTTGTCACTCCTCCGGTAGAGGGCCGCATGGTGCCCCCCAGCGGGGATAGAGTGAGATGCTATACTAACCGCTACGCTTCACCTACGCTTGCTACGCCACGCGTAGCGCATGTCCTGAACCGCTACACTTTCTACACACTTTCCTGCTTTGAGTTTCGACCTTAGTGCATTAGTATTAAGAGATGGATTGCCAAAAGTGCAAAAAAGTCCTGGCAAAAAAGGGCTCACACTTTATGTGTCAAGGACCATGCCAAGGCACGTTTCACAGATCGTGTGTGAAAGGGTTGGCTGCAGATTTGAAAAATGGAAGAAATCGCATGTACTGCAATAACTGTGAGGACGACGAGAGTTCAGATGAGGCGCCAGAAGGAGAGATGCAAGATTTTGCTAAAATTCTTAAGGATATACAAAAAAAGGTAGGGGCCATCCCCGGACTGAAAAAAGACCTCGAGTCCATTACGCAAAGCCTTAGTCTGTTATCTGATAAGTATGATACTCTGATCGTTGAGCATAAAGAATCCAAGCAGAAAATACAAAAACTTGAAAATATTGTAACTAACCTAAATAACAAGTATGTACACCTAGAAAAATGCAACGCTTCGCTCGAACAAAAAATAAGCGAACTGGAACAGGCGTCGCGGAAGAACAACCTTGAGATTGTAGGTGTAGAGCAGCTGCCGGGCGAGAACGTCAAAGATCTTGTGACCAGAATAGGAAGCATAATAAACGTGAGCTGCGACGACATTGAGTGGGCACGGCGCACGCGCCCGCTTAAGGCAGGCGGCAAGCCTGCGCCCATCATCGTCGGGTTCAAGTCCTCCGGCACGCACGCCCGCGACGGCTGGCTAGCTCACCGCCGCAGGGTGTCAGATACGAGGAGCAATGTGGTCACCGGTGGGACCGACGCCAGTAAGATATATATTAACGAGGACCTTACAAAAACAGCAAGAACCCTGTTATGGACCACCAAAAGTTTATTACGTGGAATCTACAAGTATATATGGGTGAATAACGGTAGGATCCTGATTAAGAAGTCCGATGGCGATAAGGCTATTTGTGTACGATCTGAGAGCGAACTATCCGATCTTGTTGATAAGAATTGATGTTATTATTCTACATGTTTATTTTGATATACTATATTATTAACATTCGCGGATTTCTGTCAGCTAGATTTGATTTCCGATACATCTGTTAATTATGTCTGCGCTGAAAGCATAAATAGTTGGATTGACCAGTCCATATTCGCTAAAGACCTATGTGTAATGCACGTTAACATTCGATCCATAAAGAAAAACTTCAGTGAGCTTCTCGTTTCCCTCCATAGTCATTTAAATATAATAGACGTTCTAGTGATAACTGAACCAAATGTTAATTGTTCTCTTCTTAGTTTGTATAATATAGAAGGTTATAATATGAATGCTTATACCCGTAAGGGCCGCAGTGGCGGAGGGGTACTCGTGTACCTACTCGCGGCGGGAGCTGTCGATGCGTGTGCGTTCCGCAGAATGTGTAACCATTGAAGTAAATTATAAAGCCAATGAACATATTTTCATAGTTGCTATGTACAGGCCGCCAAGATTTTATAATCACGATAGGATCCAACTTTTTTTCCAAGAATTTTGTAGTATTTTGCAGTCTATACCCTCAAATACTAAAGTAATATTTTGTGGTGACATAAATCTAAACTTAATGAACAATAAGGATCAGTATATAATTAAATATGAAAACTTGTTGGCCGAGCACGGTTTCACTAAATGTATAAATGATGTAACTCGCAGAGAGGTTGTGTTGGATAAAGTTGTAGAGTCATGTCTGGACCATATTTATGTCAGAGGACATTCAGCCTTAATAGACTCCGCAGTTATCACACACAAGGTCTCCGACCACTACTACGTTGCGGCCTCGATACAGTGGAACGACGCTCCGCCGCGCGGCTCACGCCCGACGCCGCTGTCTACGGCGACGGCGACGACGGCGCCTGCCGCTCGGCGCGTGCTAGATAATCGTTTAGTTCGGGAAAAACTATTGGAGATTAACTTCGATGAACTTTTAAGCATACAGTGCCCTGCCAAACTTTACGAGTCTTTTAGCAACATCTTCGTTAATATTTATAAAGACTGTTATAGATATATAGATAATTCAGTTAACTCAAGCAACAGGAACCAAAAACACTGGATAAATAACAACTTAAAGAAAATGATTTTAGAAAGAGACAGATTATATACGTTTTGGTGTAATAATCCCAAAAATATGAACAAAAAGAATAGAATACACAAGATATAGAAATAAATGTAATAAGGCTATTAATAAGTGTAACAATAATTACGATCGACAGTGTATTTTACATTGCAATAAAAATATTAAAAAAATATGGGACAAAATTAATAGTCTACTAGGGAAAAATGTTCAGCCAATAGATAGTATTATAATTGATAACATGAGAAATCATGGTAGTAGAAAAGAAATATGTGATAAGTTTGCTCTTAACTTTTCAAATGATGTCAACCAAATTAAACATGTCTGTACGGACAAAATGTTAGATAGGGACACGTATGTAAACGCATCGATCGTGAGCATGAGGTGGCAGCCGGTGAGCAGAAATTTAGTAAAAAAAGTTATTAAAAACATGAGTGCCAAAAAAGCTCCCGGCAGTGACCTTGTGCGCATGACCGATCTAAAACTACTAGTAGATGAAGTAAGTCCAGTCATAGCCAACTTAATTAACTTATCCGTAAAGAATAATACATTTCCTAGTAAATTAAAAGAAGCCATCATTCGTCCAATTCATAAAAAGGGTAACCGAAAGGAATTTTCGAACTATAGACCTATAGCGATCTTGTCAAGCGTAGAAAAAGTTATGGAGAAATGCATCGTCAATCAAATCGGAAATTATCTACAAAACAATTCTATTCTAAACAAGTGCCAACACGGCTTTCAAAAAGGTAGAGGCACTCATACTTTATTAGCTAAATTTACAGACGAAATTAACAATCACTTAGAAAACAAAAAAATAGTTGTAGCGATATTCTATGATTACAAAAAAGCTTTTGATACTCTCGAATTCGGAACCCTTTTGAATGGAATGAACAAGTGTGGCGTCGGGCAGCCGCTGAACGCCTGGTTCCGCGACTACCTGACGTCACGGACTTATCGTGTGAAAGTGGGTGATGAGCTCAGCTACGAGGTGGCGGTCGATTGTGGAGTGCCGCAGGGGTCGGGATGTGGTCCAGTATGCTATCTGATGCACGTTAACAGCATAGGTGGAGTCATACGTCACAGTACACCTTATATGTTTGCTGACGATTTATGCACTGTGAGTGCTGGAACTGATCTCATTGATATTAGTCGTAACATTCAGTTAGATATAGATGCAATAGTACAATGGTCCCATGATAATGGTATCATGCTAAATGCAGAAAAAACTAACCTACTCGTAATTCATTCACCATATTTAAAATTACCCGACTATACTATCAGTCTAGTTGCCCATAGTTACCAGTGTTTGCATAATAAGCTAGTCAACTGTAGATGTGAACCCATACATAAAGTAGAATGTGTAACTTACTTAGGCGTAAGGATTGATACTAGCTTTTCTTGGTCTCAGCACATTGATTATGTATGCGAAAAACTAAGACTGTTACTAAGTAAATTTTACCATCTAAGTTATAAGGTTCCTCTCGGTACATTAAAATGTTTGTACTTCGCGCTGGTAGATTCTTTGCTGGGCTATGCCCTCGACTGCTATGGCCTGACATTTAAAACTTACTTAGACAAACTAGAATCCCTTCAGTTAAGATTTTTAAAACTACTAGTACCCAAAAAAGTAAAAAATTCTTGTAAACACGACTATAGAAAACTTTATAAAATTTGTAAAATCCTTCCTGTATCCTTAAAACATAAATGCCTTTTGGCCACTAACAACCATAGCAATCGGGAGCAAACCCTGCAAAGGACTACTCATCTTCATAGCACTAGGTCGGTGTCCACTGGGAAATTTGATGTGCCAAGAGTTTATAACTACTATGGAGATAGAACATTAAAAAAACGTTTGCCATATATCTATAACAACTTGCCTGAAGACATCAGACTTGAGCAAAATGCACGCGTATTTAAAAGAAAATTAAAAAAACATTTTCTAGAATCCTTACCCTAAATATTTATTCATACCTACATAAACATACCATTAGATATACGATATATTACCAAAGCATGTACATATTACTACTGTAGAATTATGTTTAAGTCGACTATTAACTAGTTTTGAAAATTAGATAAGTTATTATAATAAGTCTTCCTGCAGTCAAACTGTTAAAACAGTTTTGCAGGACTTTAAGTAGTTAGTGTTTTTGTAGAATTTTTAGTAATGAATAAATAAATAAATAATTATACTTTTTTTTACGCGACTAAGGCAAAACCAAAGGAAGGGTTTTAATTATGAGTCAAATAGTTTGTGATCATTTTTCGCGCTATCGGCGCCGTTGCCAGATCAAAGGACACTCTCACAAAGACGGTGGCTGAAACGTCGCCATATTGGCAGTCTATATAGTACGGTTCGGCATTGAGGGCGGTAAAGATGTGTTCGCATGTTGAAAGTTGAAAAAACATATCTTTACATTCGAAAGCTATTTAAGGTAAGAACTGTTTTCTTATCAAATTGTATTGATAACTTAATATAGTTATAGTGTGTGTAAATATTCAAATAAAATGAATCATCCGTTTAAGAAACATCACCTGTCATAAAAAGTGACAACCTGACGCGCGTACAATGCATTACGCGATCGACCTGCAGAAGTGTGGGTATGTTTGGAACAAAAATACACATATTGCATGTTTATAACGTTAGTGAAAACTTAAGTATTAGTCTTTAACAATGTAAATAAAAGTTTTAATGTTGTTTTATTGTGTAGTGTTACAAACGTATTTGTTTGCATTTGAGAGCACAACTTGCTTTTTTTTACAGAATCTGCGTGAAGTGACGTAATATTCACACATTTAAATGAAATAAGTGCAAAGATATGGACGAAATCGGTATCTTTTATTAAAATAGCCCAACCTTGGAAGTAGGGTTGCAACGATATGTCTATTACGATACCGATACGAATGACGAATGCATCGTAATAGCGAATACGATAACGAATGCGATAACGAATGCATTACGATTTTTTAATTTACGTCTAATAAAACAAGACAATTGAGTAAAATCAACATTTATTTAAATTTTAGACAGTTTACCACCTAAATGTCATAATTAAAATCAATTTCTTGGAAATTCTTATTAAGAAAACATATAATTTTTAAATTATCAGATTTGTCTATTTCATACAGGGTGACATTTTAATCAGTGTCCAAATTTTTGGAATGCATTTGGTATCACTAATAGACTCCATTTTTGAAAAAAAACTGATCGGTATTTCTTTAATTATAAATTGTCTATCCCAAAAGAATTATCCGTATAGCGTGGTTACTGGGCATTCAGTACCGCGCGGAGCGGGGCGGGGCCGAGGGAGGGGAGGCGTGCCGTGCGCAAACCTTACTACCCGCTGAGGTGCCCGCGCGGTAAGGTTTTTTAGGGATAACTTTAAGCAGCAATTACTATTTTTTTTTGTACTGAATGATATGAAACAAAAAAAAACGTATTTTTTAATTTTGCTGAAGAATCTTATACTTGAATTTGGACACTGAATAAATGTCACCCTGTATATCCGTATGGAGTAAACCAGCTGTGGAAAACAATCTTTCTGAATCTACAGTAGCAGCTGGTTTCATGGAAAAATACTTATGGCCAATTTTAAAAGTTAGGAAATACAGTATTTTTTCTCCAATAATTTGAAAATGAACTAGTTTTATGAATCGTTATTAATCGTAATGCTTTTTACGATATCGATGATCGTCAAAAATAACGATAACCCGCGGTTTACGATTATCGGCATCGGTATCGTTGCATCCCTACTTGGAAGCTAAGAAATACCAAAATATTTAAAAATAAAGGTATATATTTGTTCGGACATCACAATTCCATTTCTCATCGCTGATCTTACACACATCCTGTAGGTATATTTTATGACACTTCTTTAGATTCCGTAATAAATTAGAATTTTCTAATGAAGGTAGCGTACTGTGATATGGGGTCAGTTTTATGCACATGCGTGGTGATGATGATGATGATGTGGTGTAGCAATTAATTTTGTAGGACCGTGGATAGTCGGGTTGTAAAAGACAGCGCACACTTGTGCACGATAAATTCTAAAGTCATTAACATTTTTATTTGGGGAATGTCACACACACACACACATCATCAGCCTATATACGTCCCACTGCTGGGCACAGGCCTCCTCTCATGTACGAGAGGGAATGGGCAATGTGATTTATTGAAATCAGTTGCATTTTGGAATTAAGTTATACGGTAGGAAGATCCGTATTTTCGGTAGAAGTTGGCAAAATTATAGGAAAATTTCATCAATGTTCTCCTGCTTATATTCATGCGATTTTGCACCTTAGAGGAAAACACATAGAGTTACTATAACGTTGTCAATCTAACGTAGGTACTATTGCCTTTTTAATTGTATATCACCTACCGAAATGTATCTAAGAAACATACTTGGAATCTTGCTTGGAATAAAATACGAAATGTCAACAGGTCTCTGTCATTTTCCAGTAAGATGTTTTGACAATTTCAGTTTCTCTAAGGAGGTTGGTGACTGGTTTAAATTCTTAATGTCACCAAAAAAATAATCAATCCTAGGTCAGTGACCTGTCTCATTAAAGTGAGATAGTGTGCGTGAAATGTAATGGTGTGCGTCACTGGGGAGAATTACGATAACGTTGCGCCGACTAGCGGATATATTGTGTCGCGTATGTAGCTTTACTCGAATAAGAAAGCCTTAAATGCTTATGCCATTTTTGCGTGGCGGCAAAGGATCTAGTAGCTGCCCTTACGGCCCCGTTTTAATTTCCGCCCTGTATACATAAAAAAACACTAATTTTGTATTTTTAAGTCATTTAGTAACTGAGATATCGGTAAAATACTTATCTAGTTGAATTCCCTGACCCCAAATATGTATATTTAGACACCAAGTTTGTGATTCTAAGTGACTCAACGAATGAACTCGACGTATTAATAAATTAACAATTATTCAAAATGGCCACTAAAACTAAAAATGCCTGACGGAGGAGTTGGTTCCTATTAAAAACTTAAAGCTACGGACCTAATAAGTGCCTGAAACAAAAATGGTGCTATTGTCCGGCGTGTCCACATTTACGACCATTTGTTCGAGCCCTCTGCCCCATTTATATATTAACATTATTATATTTGTATTACACGTTATTATAGAGGCTATAGTGACACATAATCTCCGGAAATTTCAAGTGTCTACATATTACGGTTGTAGAGATATACCGATTGTTATGGGTGGGCAAAAAAACCCCATAAAATTACGTTTCATGTATGAGAGCACTGTTTATTTTTATATATATATATATATTTTTTTTTGTGAATGTATGTTAAAGCAGCAATAGGAACACTACTTCTGTGAAAATTTGAACAGTCTAGCTATTGCTGATACGCAGACAGCCGGATGGACAGCGGAAGCTCAAGAACAGGGTTCCGTTTGATATCCTTTGGGAACTCGACTCTAAAAACTATCTAGTTGAATTCGTTGACCCCAAATATCCATATTTAGACACTAAGTTTGTCATTCTACGTTTAATAGAACTCAGGATATTGATAAATTAACTAAAATTCAAAATGGCCGCGATAAAATTAAAGATGGCCGACGGAGGAGTTGGTTCCTATCAAAAACTTAAAGCTATGGACCTAACAAGTACCTGAAAAAAAAAATGGTGCTTTTGTCCAGCGTGTCCACATTATCACCTGAAACTGCCCTACAGGTGTGTGTTTACATCACGCCCAAAGAATAGGTACCTACTGGACCGGAGTAATAATTGTTTTAATGGAATTACGTAGTTTGAATTATGAATTATATGGAATGGGGTTAAGTTGAAAGTCACAAATATCTACTAAACTAAAAGCAATTTAAACTCTGGCAGCACTTGCCAAGACGCCATGTTTATCCTGTCCCCCCGCTTCTGTTCGCTCCGGTCAGTAGCTGTGGAAATACGTGTGCTTCGAACAAATCGCCGAGTTTACTCCGCTTTGGTGTCTCTTGATAAGTTAAATAATTGTCTGGTTGTTTTAACATTCGATTGCATTTTTTACGCATCCTTGAGTAGAATATAGCGATCTTACTAAAGTTTAAAATAAGCATTTTTTCAAACGGGTAAAATTGGGTAAAATACTTATGTACTTTTTTCGAAATATAAAGTAATATTAGCCAGAAAACGTTTAACTTATTGAACCTTATTTATGAATGATGGTCCCGATTAGGGTTGCCAGGTGTCCGGCTTTAACCGGACATGTTTGGCTTTTTAGGGCCGTGTCCGGCCAAATATTCACTCGTCCGGCCTGTCCGGCTTTTGTTAGGCTTTTTGGCTGGCGGCCGCGTAACCCGCGCGAGTTAAAACTTGAGCGATAAGCGCAAGTAAGACAGTGCCGTGCCGTGCCCAGAATGGATCATTTTGTTTTTGGCTGAAATAAATATGTATAGTCTCTTAGATTGTGAAGAGGTAGATTTGTTTTCTTTTAAATGTTAATTACATTTAAGTTTTATGAGAATGTATAGTAATGTGATTAACGAATAAGTACACAATTAAATTAAGAAAAAAAATACTTTTGATATGCATGAAATCATTTTTTTCCGGACTTTCATCACCTTTTTGCTTTTCACCACCTTAAGAGATGATTTTCGGAATAAAATCTAAGTTATCATCTACTCCGTAGGTACTATAATTCATTCAAAACGGTACGATTGTATCAGCGGCGGCGTGAAAAGTGAATAGAAAGACAGACAGGGTTAGTTTTGCATTTATAGTGCCATATTATGATTATTATGAATGGTCCGGCTTTTAGAACGTAATGTCCGGCTTTGAAAAAGCTATAATTAGCGCAAAAAAGGTCCGTCCGGCCTTTATGGTAAAATGTCCGGCGTAATTAAGTGCCGAGTCCGGCTTTTGTATTTTTCCACCTGGCAACCCTAGTCCCGATTGATAAATTAGTTTAATTTTGATTTCTTGAACTGGAATACAGCGTCATATGATAATAGAGGTATTTTTACAAAATGGTTTGTTATAAATAATGCTGTAAGTATGTCAAAATTAATTAATTAATTAGTGTTTAAAATTTAGTGTGTGTTTTTACACTGACGTGGAGCCTTGAAATGTTTGATGCTTATTATTTTAACAAATATACCATATCGTTATCGTTTAATGACCAGGATTACCTATATAGGGAAAATCCGGTGATACGCCGATCCATTGGAACGTACTCTTACCTACAAACTTTTCGTAGAGTGCTACGCATGTAGCATACCTAAATATGTACTTACATGTTATTCCGCGCTGTAGTGGAAAAAAGCTACGAGCAGTTTTCTGCTCTTTTGGCTAGTGTCGGGCCGGGACACCGACATTTGCCAGCAGATGTGAAGGTACTGCGGGGATCCATGCAGCGAACGTGTTAAGCTCAGAGCATAAAATACTATAGAGCTGACAAGCCGCCGGCGCCTGTGTCGCATATATGTCAGCTCATTGGGCATACTCCGCCATACATTTACCGTCCGCTGTCCACCGAGAAAGTTCCGTTTTATGCCAAAATGCCGAGTTGTGCAATAATTACTTGCAAACATCGCAGTGATTTGATTAATTTCCATACTAATGGATCACTTTTCAGAGGTAAATACTATAATTACCTACTATTTATTTCAAACAAAACCACGAATTTCTAGAAGTTGCGACAGGCTTATTCAATACAAATCGGTGGTGTTACACACATTGTTGAAACAAATTATCGGACGCGGCTGGCGGACGCGGCTCACAGCCGGTATCTAGATAATTAATATACATTGAATTGTGCAAACTATCGGACGAACGAATGTAACCTTGAGCGTTCGGACGTCCGACAGAAATCTGGCGCGCTGGATGTCATTCGACTATCAGTCGCGGACGTCAGCCGCGTGCGCCAGTCGCGTCCGATAATTTGTTTCAAGCTTTACAGCCTCTCACAGACTGGCGCGGCCTGCGGCGCTACCACGAACTTCGAAAGTCGAAGTTTGGGTATTTCCATCACTATCGCACTCCCTTACCTACTCGAGTGACAAGGATGCATGTATTACGAACTTCGACTTTCGAAGTTCGTGGTAGCGCCGCTGAACGCGGCGGTCCATACTAAAGTTTTTATTAGCTGTCAAATTTACTATTGACCGCCACCGCAGGCCGCGCCAGTGAGTTGCAGCCTTTAAGTTAACCCTTCTTCAGGGCGTCCGTTTTACTCATAATCAATCAATCAAGATACATGTTTGTCAGGCAGTAACTACTATCTATGGTCGATATAACGCTTTTGCTCTACCTGAAAAAGGGTCTAAAGTAAAGATACAGTGTACGAGATTTGGGACTGGTCTTATGACAGTTCCAATACGATGTAAAGAGTGATGTGGTAGAATAAATCGATTGTCATAATAACCGATTACGATTGATGATGGCTAATAAAAGGAATCGATTGATTACTGTGTAATAATTATTTTTAGGAAATCAAATAGAGGGCCTATACACTGTCGTTTGCTAACACAAGTGTCCTGTTGGTAAAGAGAGAGACTGATAGTGCGAGAAAAATTGAGAGAGCTCGCGCGCTGTGCAGAAATCAATGCCATATTTTCAAACGCAACATTTTGCACAATCAAATATATCGGTTTCGATCGATGTGATTTTATTTCGTATATCGTGACAGTAATTAAATAATACATGGTTATTTTCCTATTCACAATTATTTGATTCATATCGATTTATTTCTAAATTGACAGACTCCAATCGATTAAAGCAGTGTATCACTAAATTTAAAAAGAAAAAGTCGTAGTAGGACGTAATGGTTTGCATACCGTGTTTTCAATGCTAATTTCTATACAAATAATCCGTAAAAAAATATTACAATCATTTTATAAGTGCTAAAAAGGGCTTGCATGGAGATTGAACTTTGTTTTGTGACTCTGAAGCTATTGAAACTCTTTTTATTATTTCGATAAGCAGTGCCAATTTACGTTATATGGGTGTTGCAATGTGTCAAAAGACCAGTTCCAAATCTCGAACACTGTAGTAACAAAGAGAATACAACCTACGTTCTCATGCTACATTCGGCAAGCTCCAAGCCTTCACAAACGCCTGGATGGCCTTTACACGATTGCGAGTGCGTTAGTGTGGTCCGAATAGGCAAGCATATGGTGTTCATCCTTTGGATCCCATAAGGCCTGCCACACACTGGCGCGGCCTGGCCGCGGCGGACAATAATAGACTTGTCCGCCGCTGTCAAATTTACTATTGCCCGCCACCGCAGGCCGCGCCAGTGTGTGGCAGGCCTAAAGGCCATATAAATAAAAGCCGACTGACCTTCACGAGCTCGCGAGCGACACTAAACACACGCCAACAACGTGTAAATACGTCGCAAGCGCTTGCCCAAGCTTCCTTTGATCTGTGTTTCTCCGGTCCCTACACTCACAGCTCACGCAAGCCAAGCCAAAGTAGCCAAACACTCCCGTTTACACGCTTGCGCTTGTGGAAACTGGCCAAGCCACCGCCAGCGTGTAAACGCACCATAAGAGACGGGACTTCGAAGAAGGTTTTGTATGGGAGTGACATTGTCATTTGATTTTGACATTACAACTCATTAATGATTTAGCATTTTTTGCCATAAATACTGCATAAAAAAGTCTAATGGTGGGTACACACTGAGCAAAGGAACGACCAACGAACGCGAAGCATTTATGTGACAGCTATTTGTTAGAGTGAGATACATAGCCGTTCGTTGGTTTGGTGTGTACTGTGTACGCACCTTAATACGGTAGTAAGTAGTTCCAACATAACGGGACGATAGAGATTAGGGATATAGTTACTTAACATTATCGATATCGAAATTATGATTGGGGACGTCGTCGGGTTCACCCATGAACAACAAATTATTGTACAGTCGGCAGCAAAAGTTGCTACGCTAATGTCAAATTTTTGCGTACCTAGCTACTTCTGCTGCTGACTGTACTATATCGACACTAACTAAATAATAAAAGGAGAATAAGTTCACACCCATTTATAATGTATTTCCATAATTCTTTTTGTGCTAAGACAGCTCCCGCTTCTAGTATCCAAGTGCCGTTGATTTTCATAAGTAAATCAATGTTTGCACTCGATATTTCGTTATGGGTATCTCGTTACTTAGGTACCTACATATTTAAATTTCGTTATTAAGTAAATTATAAACTTTTAATAAAATCATAGGTTACAAACTCGTATGTACCTAAAGTTCTAGGTATGACGAGAATCTTATACAATACTTATTTATTTATCTATCTATATATATAAAAGAAGAAGTCCTGATCTACCATCAACGCACAGCCGAAACTACTGATGTTAGAGAGTTGATTTTTGCACAGTAGGTTACTTTTATAACGTGGGTTCGGGATAATAAGGGATTTTTGGAAATACTTCCCCTAAGGGGGTTAAAAAGGGGTACAAAATTTGTATGGGGGAAACTTTTTTTTTGAGATAGAGACTTGAAACTTTATAGAAAGATTACTTATTGAAATACAAAAAAAGGAATTTCAGCGTTTTAGAAAATTTCACCCCAAAGGGGGTTCAATAGGGGTGCAATGTTTGTATGGGGGAAACCTTATTTATTGAACTAGAGACTTGAAACTCTATAGAAAGATTACTGATTAGTATACAAAAAAATCAATTTCTGCGTTTTGGAAAAAGCCACCCTTAAGGTGGTTAAAAAGGGATGAAAAGTTAGTTTGAGGGAAACTTTTTTTTGAGCCAGAGACTTTGTAGGAAGATTACTTATTAAGATACAAAAAAGTAATTTCAGCATTTTATAAATTTCCACCCCTTAGGGGGTTACATAAGGGTGCAAGGTTTGTACGGGGGAAACATTATTTATTAAACTAGAGACTTGAAACTGTAAAAAAAATCGTTGAAAAAAATCTACTTACCCGTAAAGAGGTTAAATAAGGGTGCAAAGTTTGTATGGAAGGAACTTTATTTCTTGAAACTTTGCACAAATATTACTTATGAAAATACAAAAAAGTTGTCTCACCGTTTTAGAAAATTCCACCCCTAAGGGGGTTAAATAGGGTTGCAATGTTTGTATACAGGGAACATTATTTTTTGAACTAGAGACTTGAAACTTTGCAGAAAGATTACATATCAGAATATAATAAGAGTAATTTCTGTGTTAAAGAAAATTCTTCCCTTAAGAGGGTTAAATAGGGGTGCAAAGTTTGTATACATGGAAATTTATTTTTTGAGCTAGAAACTTAAAACTTTGTAGAAAGATTACTTATGTTTTAGAAAATTCCACCCCTAAGGGCGTTAAATAGGGGTGAAATGTTTGTATGGGGGGAACATTATTTTTTTAAACTAGAGACTTGAAACTTTGTAGAAAGATTACTCATTAGAATACTAAAAACCAGTTGTCAGCGTTTTATAAAATTCCATCTCTAACAGGGTTCAATATGGTTGCAAAGTTTGTTTGAGGGAAACTTTTACTTTTGAGCTAGAAACTTGTTACTTTGTAGAAAGTTAATCTATTAAAATACAAAAAAAGTAATTTCAGCGTTTAAGAAAATTCCACCCCTAAGGGGGTTAAATAGAGGTGCAATGTTTTTATGGGGAAAACCTATTTTTTTTAACTAGAGTTTTGTAACTTCAGGTTACTTTTATAACGTGGGCTCGGGATAAGAAGGGATTTTTGGAAATACTTCCCCTAAGGTGGTTAAATAGGAGTGCAAAGTTTGTATGAGAGAAACTTTATTTTCTTAGCTAGAGACTTAAAACTTTGTAGAAATTTTATTTTTATTTATCATACCTATGGCAAATCAGTATTTAGAACCGTGAGATCTTGGAAAAGACAGTACGGTTGCCAGGTTGTTGCACTTTTAGCACCACCCAGGGGTCACGTGTAGGGTAGCGGTGGGTAATTCCTACGGACGTGGTGCAACCTAGACCCCCGAAGTTTGTAGAAATATTACTTATTTAAAAAAAAATCCTAAGGGGGTTAAAAGGAGTGCAAGTTTTGTATGGAGGAAACTTTATTTTTTTGCTAAAGACTTGAAACTTTGTAGAAATATTACTTATTAAAGTTAAAAAAATAACATCGATTTAGAAAATACAACCCCTACTTTGAAAATTCTACCCCTAACAGGGTTAAATTGACATCCCTTAAGCAAGCAAAATAAGAGTTGATTATACGTTTCGCTATTCGTCAGCAGGTGGCGTTAGTGTAGCAAATGAATTTAATTATTCCTTAAGGGATTTGCCACAGTGGTCGCGTTCTGCGGTCTGCGGTCTCCCATACAAAATTGTTGATTATTATTGAAAGAAAACTAACTAAGAATAAATTCTCTAACATATTTTAATTTATCATCATCAAAAATCTACGCGGACGTAGTCGCGGGCGGCCGCTAGTTATGTTTATAAACTTGAAAAGAACTACGCGTTTTATTAAAATCATAGATATACTATACCTATAATTAAAATATATTCGGCAAAAGCATTGTTTGTTTGACACATAAGTATAAGTAATGAAGTTACAATATCCATGGACTCCATGGTAACCATCCAAATGCCACCATGACGATACAGTGTTCGAGTATTGGAACTGATCTTTTGACACATCGCGACACCCATATAACGTAAATTGGCACTGCTTATCAAAATAATAAAAAGAGTTTCAATAGCTTCCGAGTTACAAAACAAAGTTCAATCTCCATGTACGCTCTTTTTAGCACTTATAAAATGATTGTAATATTTTTTTACGGCTTATTTGTATGGAAATTAGCATTGAAAACTCGGTATGCAAACCATTACGTCCTACGACTTTTTCTTTTTAAATTTAGTGATACACTGCTTTAATCGATTGGAGTCTGTCAATTTAGAAATAAATCGATATGAATCAAATAATTGTGAATAGGAAAATAACTATGTATTAGGTATTTAATTACTGTCACGATAATACGAAATAAAATCACATAGATGGAAACCGACATATTTGATTGTGGAAAATGTTGCGTTTGAAAATATGGCATTGATTTCTTAACGGCGCGCGAGCTCACAATTTAGCTCGCACTATCAGTCTCTCTTTTTACTTACAGGACACTTGTGTTAGGAGACGACAATTTATAGGCTCTCTATTTGATTTCCTAAAAATAAATATTACACAGTAATCAATCGATTCCTTTTATTAGCCATCATCAATCGTAATCGGTTATTATGACTATCGATTTATTCTAGCCACATCACTCTTTACATCATATTGGAACTGTCATAAGACCAGTCCCAAATCTCGTACACTGTAGTAAGAGATAGCATGGCGGAAGCACAGAGATAGAAAACTTGGCACTTGTCAGAACATGTCAGATTTGATGCTGTATTTGAGCAAATCAAATGGATGTCGTTCTTCTTTTTGTTTCTATAGTTGCGGGACACTGGATAGTAAGTTCAATTGGTCAATATATTCGTTGGTAACCTTTCATTCGTAAATATATTTTTCAGACCGGTGGAATTTATATTGAACGTTGTGTTTTTTGTTGCGGCTCCGGGCTTGATAGCAGTAGACACATTGAAACAACTGACGTCGAAACGCAAGACTGCCGTGTCTGATAACAGAAGCAAAGCAACCAAATCATCGAAGGGTAAAATCAGTAGCCGTCACGACTTGCAGGTACCTATTCTAACACTTCTATATAGGGTGGAACAAAAGAAATTTCCTGAATTAGCGAATTAGGTAACCATAGCATTTAACCTAAGTTACCCTAACTACTAAAACGCGATGATGATAATGTGCTTTAATGGCCACCATGATTATAAAATAACATACGTGCAAAATTTAGAAATAAATGTTTACAGATTACATGATTTTACCACAATTTGTCAGTACAACATGTAGAAGTCATAATAGAGTGTGGCGTACAGATGTAATGCCGCGTTTATACGCTTGCGATGGCTTGGCGCGTGAGCAGGACGCAGCTATTTAAACAAATGAGATCGAATTATAGCCCTCTCCCTCTAACGCATAGCTGCGTCCTGCTCACGCGCCAAGCCATCGCAAGCGTATAAACGCGGCATAACAATTCGACCACATGTTCCTGCAATTTCTCAGTACAACTCGTTTGACCTTTGGATCAGCAGCGCAACATACCTCCAGACAATAGCAAGTAGTTAGCTTCTGATATATTGGGGCTGACGGACTGAACCCCACTTTCCGGAAAACGTATGGATTTCACTTGTAGTTATTCCAATTATTGACCCATAATTTTTGGGAGGTTCATCCATCTGTTCCACCCTTATGTGAGGTATATTATAAGTAAGCTAATTTTTAATCTGATAGTAAACGTCATACATTTATTTTTACTAGCACTGTTCGTATATTTTAATATCTTGGAAAGTATATTATGTAGGTAAGTTATCCTTCAATATTTGTGTATTATTTTTCAACGATTGCCTGTTTCCGATTGACTTGAAATTTGGCTTATACTAGCGTAAGTTCTGAGGGGTTACCGGGAAATAAAAACGAACTTTGTTTGTGTATCTCCGTCTCTGTCGCACTTGCTAGTTCGAGCGACAGAGACCGAGATATTCGAACGAAGTTCGTTTTCACTTCGCGGTAGCCCCTCTGTATCTAATTACGCAATATTATGGCAAGATCGAGCTGATCTAAAGATGCCGACACGACAGAAAACGGCAAGGAATTGCACTTGCACTTTTTATACAGGTCTGTCAAAATCAAATAGACAACTATCATATATTTTTTCATACATGTCAGTGAAGTGCAATTCCTGGCTGTCCGTAGGGCCGTCACCGACGCGGTCGCCGCCCGCGGCCGCTGCCGAGCCGTTGGATGACACCCGAAGCGGACCACCTATCAGCGACCATATGGAAAAAGGAATCTTCAGCGGTTGGATTGCATACCCTCACAAGTGTAAATTAATCGCTTTACTTACCAAAAACTCTACGTAGACAAACCAAAATGAGTGTGATCTCCGAAAACAGGTTTTGCTACAGGTAGTTATTACAAATTCCGGGATCATATTATACGGACGACATCGACATTGCAGTGACATTCTCAACGTTTGTAACACACAACTCGTTTTTGGAACGGTAGTCTACACCGAGATCACAGAGTCCAAACTTTCAAGCACAGAAGGTGGTACAACCTATGCAAACGACCAAGGACATTATAAAGTATGTAAGTGTAAGTATGTCTGTATTGCAGATGTTTCCTCTGTCGCACGAGCACCTCCACGGGCCGATAGACGCCGGCCAGACGTCGGGGAGCGACTCCGACCTGGAGGACACGGCTTTCGTCCTCATGCATATGCAAAAGAGCTCAGAATCACTTGCTGTATGATTAAAATCGTTTATTTTGTTGACCCTAATGTATCTAAGCATACCTATTTAAAATGGAAGATTAAAGTAAAAAAATATTTGATTCCAGAAAAGCCAAATCAACCCCAATGCTGCTGTCTTATCTACTGACACTGAGCTTATGACACACTCGCAGCCAGCGTGCAAGGCTGATCTAGATAAGGCCTAATATTTAACTAGCATCTAAATATGCCTCTTAGTATTTGAAAGTTTAATTTTTAGTTATTAAATATTATTTAATAAATATATTTTAAATAAAACTTAGTCATTCTTATAGCGTTAAAAATATTTATATAGAACTATTAATTGGTAGTACCTAGAATATCCCCTCTGTGCAGTAGGATCCTACCCTCTGGATCCACCATTTTTTTTTTTTTTTTTTTTATATAATGGGACAATCTTACACAAATCGACCTAGTCCCATAGTAAGCTCAGTAAGGCTTGTGTTATGGGTACTAGACGACGATATATATAATAGATATAAATACTTAAATACATAGAAAATATCCATGACTCAGAAACAAATATTCATGCTCATCACATAAATTTTTGCCCTTACCGGGATTCGAACCCAGGACCTCTGCAAGTATCAGAGGATCAACCCAGACCAGAACAATGGTGGATCACAGTGAACTTTAGCGTGCTATTAAATCCAATTGTGGATCGAGATGGTAGATTCTACTGGATAGTGGGAAAAAACCCGACCTTTAAGTTAGGCAATCTTTTTTATGTCCAGGTTGCCTAGGCAACCTATCAAAAGTACGGAAGTAAGGTTTTTTTAAACTATAATTTTTTCGTTTTTATTGTGGTAAGTGCCGTAAATACATATTAGTATTTGTATGGAGATACAATTTAATTAGGAATGGTGCAGATGACGAATATATTAAAGGTAAATATCGATGTCGATAACTAAATGTTGCACTAAATCATGAGCGAGAGAGCGAGATACATCGTGCGAGCGAAAAAGCAGATACAATGACGTATGAAGACCTGACAGATAACATGGTTCTATCCCTTTCTTACTCGTTAAGTACAAAAGTAAGAAGAGATCGGGTTATTCGGGTATATAGAATACGTAATTTATTAGAGCCCATGTGCCTTTTTCTGTAATAGTTATGACTAATAGACAGCCCGCGAGCTCTCAATTTTTCTCGCACTGTTCGTCTCTTTCTTATTAGAAAACTTAGAACACTTAAACTTTGTGTGCTAGGGGGTCGTGTAGTGAAATTAAATTATCTTTTGCAGTCTTCGAATGATATTTCCATTTCTGTCGAATGATATTTGTATGCTACCATCTCGCTCGGATGTGGTATTATTATTATTATTTATTTTTTTAATATGGCATCGCGCTCGTGGCGCATTCAGCCAAAAAACGAGGAAACGGGATTTCAGGAAAATACGGATAGATCGGAAATTTGGATATCAAGGAAAAGATCAGGAAACATAAAAATGAATATAAGGCCTTAAATATATACAAGGAAGAGTCATTAATATACAGGAGTGAAGGAATGGATACAGGAAAAGGAACTTTAAGCAATGACAGCTGGTTTAGTAGTATTGAGCGATCGTATTGTTGACATTCAAAAAAAATGTGGTTTAGGTCACCGGGATTAGCTCCACAAATACATGCAGAACTGGCCACAATGCCTAATCTTGAAAGAAGCTCCGGTGTACACAAGTGACCCAGTCTCATGCGGATTACCATGCTGGTTGCTGGTTTTGAAAGTGATATTTTAGAAAACCATGGTTTGGCAGGAATTAACGGTTGTATGTCCCGGTAGCGTAAACCCGTCCTTGCATCAGGTGATGTCCAAAGTTTCATCCATTCATCTCGTAAGTATACTTTGGGCAGAGCTAAAAAGTCTTCAGGTATATTTTCATAAGGAAACATATCACCACAATCAATGGCATCACGGGCCAGCACGTCCACCCTTTCATTTTCACCTCACCGGCTCGAAAAGGCTTGCTTTATCGCCCAAAATCTGCGCCCAAAAGTCCATTTTATCCGCTAGCGTGGAAAGAGTTTTTGAATTTGGAACGTGACGGTCGATCGCGAGACCAAACTTTTTTCTAAGCAGAATGAGAGGTGCGTTTAGAAACTGATGGTATTATGCCAATAATAAATTGTTATTATTTTGATAAAATAAAATTAATAATACTTATTCTCTCTTAATTAAGTAGGTACATACGAAATATTAACATTTAGACTGACTTATAAGGATAAAATACGAATAAATAATTTTAAAATGTCGTTAACAATACTTTGACTTTTGTGTAGGTATGCGTGAGGTTATTTAAAGATGCAAAAATATTTATGTTACATTTGATAATTATAAAATGCTAGATCTTGATGAGATGTAAACAAACCTTTATTGAAAATGAGTATAATGTCCAAATTACTTCCATTACATTTAC
This sequence comes from Epinotia demarniana, assembly GCA_945867215.1. Taxonomy (NCBI): domain Eukaryota; kingdom Metazoa; phylum Arthropoda; class Insecta; order Lepidoptera; family Tortricidae; genus Epinotia; species Epinotia demarniana. The sequence continues at coordinate 21,617,866 of OX244259.1, forward strand.
TTACCTACAATTTTCCTCGCGGTGGTGAGGTGAAAAATTGTGTGTTTCGCTCGGCAGCAAAATTGTTTGGCGTCTCGTGCCTTGAAAGCCTCGCTATGCTCAGGATTGTACTTTTGAACCATTCGCTTCGCTCATGGTTCAATTTTACAATCCTTCGCCTGCTCGGCTTTCAATACTAAGCACTTGCGCCAAACAACAACTTTGCAGCCTTGCATAACAAATAACTATTCCTTTTATTCCTCTATGCCCGGGGATCCAAGCAAAGGAAACAATAATCATTAAAAGAACATTTTAACAAGAGGCTACGTATTTTATAAATAATTGGGTTATTCAATTTGGATCTGAAAGGAAATTTAACAATTGATTGTAGAGAACTTAATGAGTCCGTAAATATTATCGTCTTTTTAAGACTCATAATAATGATCATCTCTACTGCCTTCAGGATCCCAAAGCACTCACCACTATACACGGATGACTATGGAGGCAACTTTACTTTTTGATATATATTCGATTGAACATGTAGAACTCCAATTCCAACACAACCATTGACTGATATTTTAGAAGCATCTGTGTAAATATGATGAGCACCCAGGCCCTCAGTTCCAATGAAACTCAGGAACTGTTTATTTTGTTCCACATCATTCTTTGAGATGCCAATATTTAAGAGCACTGAAGGAACAAGTGTGAGAGAATCATAGTCATGCTGGAAGATGGGCAATGTAGAAGCACTAACAGTGGGGGCAAGTATAGATTTAACTTTTTCATAACTTTTAATTAAGCAAGGGGGACTCTTATGTCTCCAATATTTAGAAGAGATTATTTGAAAAGAGAGGTTTAATAAGATAGGCCAAATTTGGTGATTTGAAAATTGAGAGCATCGGAAGAGATACCTATCAGACAGAAATTGTCGCCGTAAATGAAGAGGTGGTTCGCAACACTCAACCTGCATTGCATTAATGGGACTAGATTTCATAGCACCACAGATAATTCTGAGAGCTTTAGACTGTATACTAGATAGTTTCTTGAAACCTACTACACTTCCTGGTTCTAGCAGAAATGTCCCATAGTCTAAAACACTCCTTATTAGGGCATTATACATCAGTTTTAGGCAAAAAGGATGTGCACCCCACCAAACTCCAGATACACACCTAAGTATATTAGGTAATATTCTTTTCACATTTAGGAACTACATAGTCACAATGAGGAAGACCTGATAATTTTCTGTCTAAAATGACACCTAAAAATTTTGTTTGACTTTTTACAGAGATGGGATTATTACCATATTCTATGGTGACCGGAGGAGGAAATAGTTTTCTTGTAAATACAACTACTACACTTTTAGGAATGGAAAGTTCTAAACCATTAGAGTCTAGCCATAATTTCAATAAACTCAATGAGTAAGAAACGGTTCTACTGGCCTGTTCCACAGAAACATTTGGTGTGTATAATAGTAAATCATCAGCATACTGTAAAACTCTAACACTGCCATTTAAAGATGATTCTAAGTCAAATGTATAAATATTATACAACAGAGGGCTTAAAACTGACCCTTGTGGAAGTCCTCTCCACACTAATCGAGTAATGCTATTATTATCATCTATGAGAAGACTAATGGACCTTTGAGACAATAGATTAGTTATAAAGTTGCTTAACATTATTGGTACTCCTAATATGAAAAGTTTTTCTTTTAACACTAAAACTAAGACATTATCATATGCAGCGCTAATGTCCAGGAAAGCAGCTACCACCGATTCATCCCTGGAAAATGCCAATCGAATATCTAATGTTAATATAGCTAAACTGTCATAAGTACATCTACCTTTACGGAATCCAAACTGACCATGAGCCAGTAACTTATTGCATTCAATAAAAAATTATCTGTTTTTAATCAAGTATTCTGTAATTTTAGCAACTACTGAAGATAAAGCAATAGGCCTGTAAGAAGAAACATCTGAAGCTGGTTTATTGGGTTTTAAAATAGGAATGACTATTTGAGATCTCCATGAATCTGGGACTACACCGGACTGTGTAACAGAATTAATAATGTGTAAATAATAGATAAGAATGCAATCACCAGCATTGGCCAGAAAATAATAAGGGACTCCATCATGGCCAAGTGCAGTATCTTTTACGTTACTTAATACACCTTTCAACTCCTCAATTTTAAAAGGAGCATTAATATTACAACTGTATTCGGGATCATATGAGAAGGAAGAGGGCTGAAAGACATATTCTTCTGGAACTGAAGCCTGTCCATAATGAAATGAAAATGAAATGAAATGAAATGAAATGAAATGAAAATAATTTATTCCGGAGCAAGTCCATATTGGCAAATACATAATTTAAATTATACTTAATTATTACAAATTATTATTATTATTTATTTATTTTTATTAAAACATTAAAAACATATGGGCTGGGCTTGTTGAACGTCGTGGCTCACCCCGATCCCGCGACGAACGGCCTGTGGTACTGCCTCCAGCGCTCATGCAGCGGGCTGGCGTCCCACTCTCTCACCGCCGAGAGCAGTGTGTTGGAGGAAGTGTAAATTGCCTTTCTGGCGGTGGCGGTCCTCGCGCGCAGCAGCGCGGGCCAGCCCGGCGCGCGCCCCTCCGCGAACATCGCGCTCGCGCTGCACCAGCGCGGCAGCCGAAACAAGGCGCGCCACGCTTCGTTATACTGCACGCGCATGTCTCGAATGGCAGCGCATGTAAAGTTTGACCACAATTCTACTGTGTACACGCTGGTACAGAAGCTCAGGAATAGCTGCCTTTTGACGCCCTTGCTACACTTAGCGAATCTCCTGGCTAACATATTCGCTCGTACTGCGATAGCTCGTCTTTGCCTCATGTCTGCGTGATCTTTCATGTTAGACAGTAGAATGTGGCCAAGATATTTGACTTCATGCACCCGACGTAGCTGCACACCGTTAAGCAGCAGCGGTGGTACGTGTGTCGGCATGTTCGTTGCCTCCATGAGCATGAATTCTGACTTGTCAGGGTTGTAGGTCATATTGTGCTGGCTCGCATATCTCTCACATTCTGTGAGTAACTCCCGCATAGCCGCTACCGATGGAGCAAGTAGAACCATGTCGTCTGCATATGACAAGTGGTTAGTCATCGTGCCGTTAATGGAACAACCGACTCCTGTCTGCGTCAGGGCCTGCGATAACCCGTCCATATAAACATTGAACAGCGCTGGCGACATGCTGCCACCTTGCCTGACACCGCAATTCAATAATGAGGCTTCGGATACTTTGCCTTTCCATCGCACTACGTTTCTCTGCTGGGAATACCATTTCTCCAGTATCTTAATGATTGGTGTGGGTGTTTTTCGAGTGTGTAGTTTTTCCCAAAGGAGTTGGTGATTGACCCTATCGAAGGCTTTGCTCAAGTCCAGGAAGCAGGCATATACACACGTTTTCCTGGACTTATAGTATCCCACAATTTGTTTGGATGCATAGATGGCCGAGGTAGTCGAAACATTACTTTTAAAACCAAATTGGCTGTCGGCACTATGCAGATAAGGTGCGGCGAGCTGGTGAAGCACCCTTTCTAGTAGTCGTGCTATCATATTTGCAAGAGCAATAGGGCGGTAATTGCTTGAGCTAGCGACATTTTTTCTTCTATTCTTGCAAATAGGTACAATCACAGTATCCGTTAGGTCCTGCGGTAAGTGACCGGTCTTAATAATCGCTGTGAAAAGCGAACCCAGCATATGCAGCAGCGCAGGTCCCCCGTTTTTAATGTGCTCAACGGTCAGCCCGTCCAAGCCAGGAGACTTTCCGCGCGTCATTTGCCTGATTACTTTAGCTAGGTCGGTCGCGGTAATCGTAAATGGTACCTCAGAGTCGGTGTTAAGCCTCTCTTGAGCCCGGTAGGTTATAACTGGCGTCGGTTGTGTGAATATCACGCGAAACGTTTCTGCTATGTCCTTGTCGTCCATCTGTCCATCAATATGTGAAGGGAAGCTAGAATTTGTTTTTAGAATTTTGTTTACACTTTGCCAAAACTTTCCAAAATTTTTGTGCTGCATGTCGCTTGCAATATTGTCCATAACAACTTGCTCATTATTGTTCTGACAATAACGCAAGGCCGATTTAAATTGCGCTCGGCATTGTTTACGTCGCTCGGCCGCCTCCCCGGCAACGGGACATCCAGCTTCGTGCCATAGACGCAACGCGCACCTAGAAGCGGCATATTTTACCGCCACGTATTTATTCCAGCCCGGAACTATATTAATTTTCTTTCGCGTCTTGTAGCAATTATACCTAGCAACCCGAGTTCCATTCTGCAATATCGAGACTACCTTTTTGTAACAATAATCGATATTGCTCGGTATTTCTAAGTTGAGGTTCTCCGCCATTAATCGACTGACGTGTTTATTAATGGTATGCGTATATTTTTCAATTTGTACTGTCGTACATGTCTTCCAGTTCCATTTTGGCGGGTTAGTGTTTGTAGTATTGTAACATGCAGTCAGTGAATCTAGTTTCAATTCCACGAACATAGGCCGGTGATCTGTCCAGTCGACCGCTAGGTCTATGGACAATGCAGCTATCGCATCAAACACGCTCTCAGTCGCTAGGCAGTGGTCGAGCCAACTAGTGGTGTTATGCGCGTCGCTGACGTATGAGTATGTGTGTGGCGGAAGTAAAAGGTTGTCGGCATATTTTAAGTTATATTCTGAACAAAACATTTCTAGTTCTTGTCCGAAACGGTGCGCAGGATCCGCGTTGAAATCTCCTAGGACTAGGCAATCGTTCGTACCTCTGTCTTCAATTATGGAGTGTATTTTGCCCAGTTATTCGCAGTATTCCGGAAAGTTGTCCGTACTTGCCGTAGGCATATAAACTGTGATAAGAAGAATAGTGTTGGAATCGGAAGTGCTTATTTCTATCGCGCAGAGTCTCGGTGTGTCGCAGTCTATCGTTACCACTTTCAGTTTGCTGTTGTACAGTATACCTACTCCGCCATACGGTCTGCCGCGTAGTAATAAATTGCTGAGCTAAACTAGAAGGAAGAATCTGTGTAGAAGGCTCATTAAAAGCGTGACGGAACCTTTTAATATTATTCCACACTATGGCAGGTTTAATATTAGGATTTAGAGAAGCGCAGAATTGTCTCCATCCTTCAATATTTTTCTTCCGTAATAACTTCTTAGTCTCACGAGCTACCTGCAAGTACAACTCAAAGTTTTCATTTGTCATCAAGTGACGGTACTGTCTTTCAGCATCCTTAAGCCTTCGAATTGCCTGAGTGCACTCCATGTCCCACCAGGGAGGAGATGGAACTTTACCTGATGCACTATTTTTTACAGGGAAAGTTTCATCAGCCGCTTCAATGATGACTTGGGCTAATGCGACTGAACAACTCACTATGTCACTGTCAGCCACACTAGGCAACTGCAACAATTTATCTTCAATACGCCTTTTAAAAACTTTCCAATCCGCATTGCATAAATTGTACTTTAGCCTTGGACTAGGCTTAGGGGATGAGGAAACTGGGTTGGAAGATGTAACTATAATTGGGAAATGATCACTACCAAATGTTGATTCTAGAGTATGCCTTGTTAAAGAAGATGAAATTTGAGCTGAACAAATAGACAAGTCAATAGCACTTGTTAATTCAGAAGGTGCTGTTCGTCGGGTAGGGAGGCCAGTATTTAACACACAAAGATTATGGTTATCGAGAATTTCTATTATACGCTCCCCATGGTAACTAGAAATTGAACTACCCCATAGCTGATGTTGCGAATTAAAATCCCCTAAAATCAACATGGGCCTTGGAAGAGAACTTATTAACTGTTCAAACTCATGCAAAATAGATGAAAATGGATGAGGAATATATACACATATGATACACATGTTATTTACAACGGCAGCAACGATTGACAAATCGTCAGTGTGAGATGGGAGATGAACTGGTGAAAATGAAATGGAATCCCTGATGAGTAAGGCTACTCCACCATACCCATCAGGGCGGTCCTCTCTGAGACATGAATAACCAGTAACTCTAAGAAGAGCTCTAGGTTTGAGCCATGTTTCAGAGAGAGCGAAAACAAAAGGTTCATATTTGTTTAATAAATGAATTATATCATGTTTTTTTATTAATTACACTTCTGCAATTCCATTGAATTATTTTGTCCATAATTTTGGATGGCTACTAAAAGTATCTGAGCTAGAGGGGCAACGTTGGACGGTAAGCTAATATTCGGATTCGATAACAGATTAATTAGGGCTTGGATATCTTCAGATCCCGAATGAGATTCTTCTTTGTCCGGGTTCCTTTGCAGTGCACAACCATTTTGGGGAGGTGGCATAGAATAACCACTGATCAAGGCGTTATGAGCAGCAACATCATAACCCTTAGTGGATTTTCTTTGAACAATACGGGGTTTCAGGAAAATCGTTTTTCTGTAACTGGTGCTACTAGGCTGAGTGGTTGAATTTGAGGCTAGAGCAGAGACAAGTGATGAAAATGAGTTGACTTGTGGCTGGGGTTGAGTCTGAAGGACATCCGCAAATGACTTGGAAACTGATGGATGAAGCTTAACTGCTTCTCCATAAGAGATACAGTTATTAGCCATAGTAACTTTAATGTCTTTTTGTCGCTTGTGCTCCGGGCAAGACCTGTTAGTAGCAAAATGAAAACCGTTGCATAAACAGCAACTGGCACAGTCTTCCTCCACTGTACAAGTGTGTCCAGCATGCATCTGCCCACACTTGAAACATTTAGGCTTTGATCTACAATTAGTTTTTGTGTGACCATATTTACAGGAGTTAAAGCACTGAATGGTTGGGAATATATATAGTTCAACCGGAAGGAAATTGTAGCAAGAAAATACTCTTTTTGGTAGTTTTTTTTTTTTTAAACTCTTTTTGGTAGGATTTGGCCATCAAACGTTACAACTATGGTTTCTGAGGGTTGCCATGAAACAGACCCGTTAACCGGAACTCTGTGGTTTAAGCGCCTCACCTTGAGCACCTTTCCACACCCAGCAGGTACTGAAACATTTTCTATTATTTCCTCTTCCGACCACTGTGCCGGAATGCCGCGAATTAGGCCCATGCGGGTAACTGAGAATGATGGGATGAATGCCGACAAATTCTCAGCTTCAAGCCGAGAATCATTTAAAAAAGCATTGGCGTCGTCAAATTTTGTGAATGCCATAGATATACGGGTCCTTCCGATACGTTTGACACTGCCATTTATTATATTACTAAATTTATTTCTCATTAAGAACTTTCCAAATGACACCGGATACAAGGAAGAGGTTCGCTCGGTTGGTTTGAGTTGGACATGCACTGTAAAAGGAGCTGCATCAGTGGGTGAGAATAACTCTCTGCAAACTTTTGTGTATTTTTCTTTGGTATTCAAGTCTAAAGCTACAGAAGACTTAGTCACTTGGTCATTATCATTAGTATGATTTGAAGAGGATTCTTGGAGCATATCAGAAGACTCGCAAGCGTTTATGCCATCCTTAATTTACGCTTTAAAACACTCCTGCCACTAGCAGAAGCTACAGATGCATCTGTGTCCATACCGGATTCATTATCAACTATAACATTGTAAGCAACCTGAAGACCTCCCCCCCCCAGGGTCAGGAGGTTCCTTCTCCGTTTCCATATTACAGTACTTAAAGAAAACTTACCTAATCCAATGTGAATATGTACACAAACTAGAAAAAAATAATATTTACAAACAATACAAATAAACTATATACAAATAAACACTTTTCTGATCTATTATTTACAGCAAATTTATAAATAAAAGTAAGAGAAACGAAAACCTAATCCGCCGCGTTCCACGTTTCCCGCGCTTTTCCTATGTGGTATTATTATTGACCATAGCTTGGCCTGAGTGTTTTATGCCGCGTTCACATGCACTCCGTGCAGCCCGGCAAGCAGCCCGTGCACTTTTGCAGCCCAAGCAGGCTGTAAATTCAGGCTGTTCACACGCTCGCGGGCGTGCTTGTCATGTCATGCAAACATGGGAGATTTTTATGGTGTGTTCACATGCACGGCGTGCAGCCTGGCAAGCTGCTTGGCATGCTGATCGGCAAGCAGCCCGTGCACTTCTGCGGGCCAAGCAAGCTGTTCACACGCTCGCGGGCAACCGGGCGTGCTTGTCAAGTGCTTGTCAGTGTCACTGTCAGTGCAACTGCAAAAATGGGAAATTTCGCAGATATAGATCTCGTGGGGGCTATATAGCTTTGGGTTTGATCTATTTTCATTGGAAAAGAAAACAAAATGATCGACGATGTTGTTAACAGTCTGATGTAGCTAACTAACTGTCAATGGGGTTGGCAACTGTGAAATGTTGGATGGCGCCATCATAGGTTTTACCTAATCACTAGCCTTTTTCTATGGGATTTGGATTAAACGGCTTGATTCTAAACAAGGAAATACCGAAAAAAATAACAAGTATATTTTGACAGTTTTGTAGGACTGACAGGTCAAACCTATGCTGGCGCCATCTGCAAATACCTTCGCCCGGCCAAGTCGGCCAACCCCATTTCGCACGCGAGCGTGTGAACAGCTACACAAGCACGAGCACATTCACCCATTATTCTTTGTCCAAAAACCGACAGTCGCACGGGCACGGGCGCGCGCACATTCAGACTGTTCACACGCCCGCGCCCGTGCTCGCGCCAGTGAATGTCGCTTTGAGCGCGAGCATGTGAACGCGGTTAGGGTTCCGAAAAAACGAAGTCGGCCGGATCGGCGGGATTCACGAGCACGGGCACGGGCGCGTGCAAATTCAGGCTGTTCACACGCTCGCGCTCGTGCCCGTGCACGTGAATGTCGCTTTGAACGCGAGCATGTGAACGCGGCATTACTTATTTTAATGCTGTATGCCATCTATTAAATCCTCTATCTACATGGACCGTTCCTTCCTTTGTTAGACCCTATACCTGTGAACTACGAAATTGGCGGACGGCCAGAGGGACTACCGCGAAGTGAAAACGAACTCCGTTTGAATATATCCGTCTCTGTCGCTCGTGCTAGCAAGTGCAATAGAGACGGAGATACACAAACGAAGTTCGTTTTTATTTCCCGGTAGCCCGTCAGGCCAAGGAAGGTCACAGAAAATCTGGTATCGAGTAACCTTGATTTCGCAGGCCGCCATGCTTCCGGCACGTATCCACACGGGCCGATATCGGCCCGTGTAGCGTCTCCTAATGGCCTAATGGGCGCTATATCTATTTATCACTTGGCAACACTACCTGTCAAGAGTGTCAAGTCAATCAAGTCAAGTCAAGTCAATAGAAGCACTAAGCACGCGCACATTATTTTGTCATCCAGTATATGTTTTTAAGTATTAAGTGCTTCCAGTAGCTGGTGACATTTAATCTACACACAAGTTATCTTATCGGCCTTATCACAGTTCAGAAGTGTTCGATTGCATAACAGTATTGATGAATTAGGCTATGTGAGATATGCGCATTTTACTCAGACGATTTGTTGCGTCTAGGCAGTTAGTACGGCAGCACGTAAATAATAAACTTGCCCCAATACAGCTAAGACATCCTTTTACGACAGGTTAGTATCCTACCCGGGGCCCCTCCCGCACTCAGTGTACCTTGACAGTAATGACGCGTGGTAACCTCGCCGCGTTTAGTTTGGCATTACGCCAGAATAGAAGCGGTAGCTCTTCTTAAGTTTAGTTCCGTGTTTACAGCGTTAGTTTGGAGAGCAATGGAGGATAAAGAAGCCTTGAAAAAGCGTTTAACACCTCTGCAGTACCATGTCACTCAAGAAGCTGGAACTGAACGACCTTATACGGGTAAATATGACCATCTACGTCCTTGCTGTAGGTGTAGTTTACGATTTAATTGCTGATCTAGAATATCTACATGTATTCTTTGTTTTAGGATGTTTCAATAAATTTTATGAAGAAGGGATGTATGTATGTGTGGTCTGCAGGCAGGATTTATTTAATTCTAAAACCAAGTTTGACTCTGGTTGTGGCTGGCCAGCATTTAATGATGTCCTAGCTAAAGAAAAGGTCACTTTGCATCAAGATACTAGTGCAGGTATGTAGTCTGTTAACAGTCAACTCATAAGTCTATTAGCTTGGGAATTAAATGTCATGTTGTACTCATTATCAATGTCACTAACTGATTTATTTAACCACACCACATCAGCAAATCTATCCGAGTCATGATTATTTTCAATGTCATTGCTAGAAAAAAGTCATTGTCACTACTTGAACATTATTGTGCAAGTCACCGCTGTATAGAGTGATATGATTTATCTCTGTGAAGTTACTGACTTAAAATAATGTTGGGTGACTATTATTCTTGTTCAACTCCTTTTACTTTATTTCTTGATATTATTATTTAATAACAACATAACTGCACAGTTTAAAATTTTAAGCAAAAGATGTATCTAAAACTGCAAATGCAAAAAGCAAGATTTGGTTATTTCTGTAAGCGAAAACGAAAAGTATTCCCTTTTAATGGAAGCAGGATCAATGCTCGATGGTTGTTTTTCTGCAAAACCCAATGGACAAAGATAAACGAAATTGGAGAAAAAGATAGGCAGCAGGTTGTTTGCTTTTTGAACTATCATTAAGATTAATTTTCCTTCATCACTTAAACATCACGATCTTGAAATGGCAGTCCCAGAAATATTACAAATGTGACATTTTGAATGTTTATAACTCAATTAACAGCTTTTGGAAAATATTGTATATTAATAATAAAATAGAACCCTCTGCCTCCTACGAAACCAATGCCATGTAACTGTGTAAATAATATTTTTTCTTGCCACGAAAACCACCAACAACAACAACAACAAAATCACGACCAAAAAGTAGCATTCAAAATTAGCAAGAGGAATTATTGTTCTAGACTAAATTGCCTTAATTACATTATATTGATGTAACAAAGACAGACAGGCAACTATGGAACCCCACACTGCGTGTGGTTCGATACGCACTTGGCCGGTTTTTTGTTATGTACTTAATGTCTGTCTGTTCACGGCTAAATCGCACTGATTACATCTTAAAATAAACAGTTAACTGCGAAGGCGTATTTAAATGACTTTTTGGCACTGGCAATGAAAATAAGGACCTATCTATATGTATCATAAATTCATATGCATAATACATAACAAGGTATTTTTCAGTTGGCTTTTTTCTCATTATATACACAATGTTTAATATTATATTATGCACTAATTTTATTATGCGGAATATAATACATATTATTACCATATAATACCACATTATTTATAAAAAAAAATATTATATAATAAATCAAAGTATTAGCTATTAATAAAAATGGTTGATATTCTGAAATTATTTTTGGAGGGGTGTGTGCAATGACACAAGGGTTACTTCCTATTTCTAGCTTAAAGAAAATGTTTTGTAAAAATTACATTTTAATGCAACTCATTAGTACAAACATTTCTTATCTACACATGTTGATGCTGAATATTAATATGTACACAATGTAGTCATTGGAATAAACAGCAATGGTAGATTGAATCTAAGCTGAAACTGATTCTACCATCTCGATCGCTACCAACCTGGGAATAGACATATCTCGAGTGTGAGATTTTGAGAATACAGAAATTGTTTTTCGAGATATGTTTCTTAGACATCATCTCGATCGGACCGAGAATTGACAATATTTCAAAATATGTAATGATGCCTAAATCGAAAACCATTTCGGTAATTATGTTATCTGAACGTAATAAAGTAGTTTTCTGTGTTTTTTTCCTGCGCGCTTTTAAGAAAATCGCGAAAACGTATAAAAGTGGTTTTCACCGTGTGTGACGTCAGTATTATGGCTGCCATATGAAAGGTGTCCAAACTGCCATACAGAGTCGTAGTATTGACGTCATAATTTACTTACAACCTTCTGGAATTCGCTACTTTTCAATTTGATAGTTTTGAATGAAAATTACAATTAAAGGAGAAATAAAAAAACACGTGTCGCTTAAAAAAACATTTTCTAGCTAACTAAATCATGAAATGGCCTACATGAAAATATGAAATGTTGTCAGTTGGCGTCCTGCGCTGCGTTCCGTGACGTAGTCTGAGCGCGTGTAGCCACAGAATAAATAATAGTATGTGTAGCGTTAATACTTGGCAAAAGTGAGTACAGGCAGGCTGGACCAAAACAATAAGGATAAAAAATAAAATAGTTTATCTACGCACATATCATTAATGCTCTAAAATGCGTTAAGAAACCGTCGGAAATGACCAGCATTATTACAACCGATTTTACTATGAGAACTTTCTTGTCTGTGGTAGTAGGTAAAATCTGTACTGTAATCAAGGACTATCTATATATGGACTTACAATCTCATACAAAAAAACGTAACTCTGAAAAAGCTCAAAATTCCGTATTAAAACTAGATTGCGCTGCTTCGTAGCCTGGAAGTGACAAAAATGTCATTATCACCAAGATTTTTCCGTGTTTTTTTATTTTTTTAAGAGCTATCGTCATACTGCTTCATTTTAAAACCGTAATATCACTTCAGTACACAATTCTTAAAGATTATATTTTTTAGTCGTCAATACCGTAGTAATGAGTAAATCTAATAGATGGCACTATCTCTGGAACCATTGATTGCTGAAGGTTGCTCGCAGGTTCGCTACTTTTTGCTTCACAAAATAACCAGATGGCGTTGTTGAACTTATGAAACGTATTAACTCTACATCCGCAAGCACAAATAGGTTAACCTAATAACATAAATGAAACATACCAGAAGGGGTAGCACGGTTGCTATTCTATCACTTATCGATGTGGATAAGACATCCGTCACGTTCTGACAAGTATGCGAGTGCGAGAGTGACGGATGTCTTATCCACAACGATAAGTGATAAAATGGCAACCGTGCTACGCCTTCTGAATTGCGTATCCAACGTTCTAAACGTTCCTGATCGTTTACAGGAAAACCGAACATCGAAATGGATTCACTGGTGTTCTTACATTCGTGATATACACACTTCGTATAAGACATTTTAGGTCAGAAATCAAGCCTGGGTCGTAGTTAAGCGCATTTAAACAAAATCCGGATGGGTCGCAATGGTCAAATATAACATGTAATCGTTGAAATAGCTTCCTTGCTTTCTCTCTCAGGCTATCAGGCTAACCACAGACAGACGCCCGGAATATTCATTCGGTTTCCGTTTTCATACGGAATGACAGGTGGGAACGGGACGTCGCTCTACACGTGTATAGCGCTGTCTCACTTGCACATGTCATTCCGTACGGATTTTTATTTGAGGTTACATTTTCATTTCAACTTGCGCAGAATAATTATAAATATCCTTTTGATCAAACTTTTGAAACTAAAAGGTAATTGCGCTAACAAGGCAAACGAACTTTGAAATATATTTCATTTGTTAGTAGTTATGTACAGTCGGCCCATGATAATGATGAGCACTTTAGGACTTTGTCAAATTAAATCATGATAAGGGAGAGTGACGCGCGAGATGGTTAGATGTCAACCATTTAAATTTAGAACCCATTGTTATGACATTCATGCAAAAGAGTGTAGACTTGTCATTGCATAACTCTGTCTCTGTTCTGCGATGTTGACACTGTTGACAGATGTGTTGCAGTTAACTAAATTAGGAATAGATGTTTCACGACACAATGTCAAACTTGCAAGCCACAAATGAGAAGGTTAATTTCGAATAAGAAAGTATGACACCTCGTGGCGTTGTCAGTAATTGCTTGCTTTCTAACATTGAGGACTCGGGATCTAATCCCAGACAACGGTCTTTTTTTTGTATTTTTATTATAAGTTTAGTTATTGGTATGTTTGGTATTAGAATAACTACAACTTAGAAAAGTTGAAAAACCCCCGACATTTAAATTTCAAAGTTCAATATCTCAAAAACGGCTAATCCGATTTTGTTGAAACGTAGCTAAGAACATCTCGATCACATCAGCTTTTGGATAAAATTCAAATCGGTCCATTCGTTTAGGAGCTACGATGCCAAAGACATAAACACAGACAGACACACACACACACGCACACACACTTATACTTATAACACCCCTCTTTTTGCGTTGGGGGTTAAAAATAAATAAATCCACGAAAGTCCTATTTTCCTGATCCAGAATGATTACACTAGAAGTAGCAGAAAACGAATTAGTGCTCCCGCTTTTTTGAATATGATAATATATAACTATTCAAAAAAGCGGGAAACCTAATTAGTTTTCTTCTATTTCTACTGTGATTTGTAATTATTCTGGTTCAGAAAAATAGGACTTTCGTGGATTTACATATTTTTATTTGAACAATGTCTTCATATTTATATTGATTTAGACTTTCACGATTTGCGTGTAATTAACGTATTCATTTACATCTTTGAGGTTTCGGCTGTGAGATGAGGATATTGTGACACATTCGAAACATCGAGAGACCTCAAATAGGTAAATGACATACGTTATCTTCATTTAAGGAATGTGAATGAACCCTAATAAATAAAATCCAATATTAATGTAAAATAATTAGGAATAATATTGATTATAAAACAAAATTCAAAATGTATGGTTAATAATGCGTGTAACCGCCGTCTGCGTCTATAACAGCCTGTAGTCTGTCCTTCACTGAGCCAACAAGACGTTGGCATATGTCAGTTCCTCGCATTTCCTCCCAAATCTCATTACAGTGTCTGGAAATCGCTTCCTTAGTTCTTTCATGGCGATGATCCCACCGTTGAACCATTAAGCCCCAAAGGTTTTCTATTGGGTTCAAATCAGGTGACATTGCGGGCCAAGGCATGGATTTAATATCCTGATGTCGACTGAACCATTCCCGAGTGACCCGTGCCGTATGTATGGGACAATTGTCTTGGATAAAATCTATTTAGGGAAAGTCCGATTCTGGGTATACGTTTCGCACAGTTGGCAGCATCACTTCGTCCAGTAACTCCACGTAAACATTGGCATTAGCCCGTGTGGATATGAAGTGAAGTTCACCGACACCGTCACCAGACATCCATCCCCACATATTGGCTGTTAAGCGGCCAGAATTCCTCAAAGGAACCACGTGATCTTCCGTGTAGCGGGTTAGGTCGTATCGCCAGAGAGATAGACGTCCATGGTCGCTCGATTTGAAACTTTTTTCGTCCGTAAAAATAGTTTTACTCCAGTCAAATTCTAAATACCGGCGTGCGAAATTCAATCTAGCCGTTTTATGATTTTGGGTCAAAAATGGCTTTTTAGCGTGGCGTCTGTAGTGCAAGCCCATTGAGTGCAAATTATTCCTTCACCTGGGGACAAACTCCGAGACGGGCAGCAATGTGTTTTGTAGGGAAAAATGCGTTTTCTTCATAGATATCTCGAAGAAGAGCCCTTTGCTCGTTGGACAAACATGACCGTCGACCTGAATTATTATGGCGGTGATCATGAACCGTCCCTTCATCAGCGTATCTTCTCCACACATTCACGGTATTGCGCTGGAAATAAATACTTGTTAGTATACTTTTATAATAGAATAGTATATATAACGTTGAAAATGACGGCAAAAAGGCAGAAAAAGATAATCAAACTCCAAATAATATCATTAAGTTCAGAAATAAAAATACTTACAGTTACTCCCAAATTTCCCGCTTGATACTGGGCAACAATTTCAGCTCTTTCCATTTCGGATATTATCCGAGGCATGTTTTCGATATTTCTTCTGGAAATTATACATCTTCACACGCATCAGAACATTAATATGAAAGAATATCATTTGGAAATTGAACATCACTTGTGACATTTATAAGTCATATTATAACTTTTTAATGCTCAATGAAAGTGAAAAGTAATTCCTTCCATTTTGGTACGACAAGGTTCTAAGTATGCTCAACATTTTCATGGGCCGACTGTACAAATAAAACAATTTAAAAATAGCGAAGTCAGATGGAATGGAACGTAGTAATGAAACATCGCACGTAACGGCATCTATTGACTATGTACTGTATCACTTAGACTGTCGCTGAACGCTCGAAGGTTGTTACTTCACGCTTGTTACGCGTGTGTGTGTGTGTGAATGTAAAATTACGACTTTTGAATTAAATGACACTCTCAGCGACATCTAGCGACGTAGCATGATGATACTAACGAAGGGATTACGGAGCGTAGTACGAAGATGGTCGGTCCATATATAGATAGTCCTTGCTGTAATGTTATTACAGTACAGATTTTTGTATCGTTATGAGTTCAAATTTGGAATAGCTGTTATAACTCAAGCGGGTCTCTATTCTAGTATCCATAGATATTATAGTATTTTATGCAACTGTTGTATAAGTAGGGTCTTAAAACGCGAGTGTCGTGAGTTGCGATGCGAGCCTTGGCGAGCATCGCAATTAAAGACGCCACGAGCGTTTTAAGACCAAGTTATACACCGTTGCATACAATACTTTTTCTACGATTAATTTTAAATAAATAGCATTTCACTTTTCGGGCAGTAAGTTTTCCGTTAATTCTATTACTACTCACGCAATTTCTTCAGCGGTGCAGTTATTTTCTTCTTCGTCCATTTTAAAAGGAACGTAGGTACACATTTTTCTTCACTTCACAAACACGAATCAAATCTTAAGAAGTTAAGATATTGGTAAAATATGTATATTAACACACAATAAATGATAATTTATTTTTATTTTAATAAATAATTGATGTTTTACAAATATTTGATAGTAAATAAAAACTCTTTATTTCGAAAAATTTGCCTATGAAGTTGGCACCACTGCAATATAGTGGCTGATTAAAAAAAAGTTAGATGATTTGACATCGTGGTAAACAGTGCTTTTATGGAAAATGTATGAACCAAAAAAGTACACTAAAGTGTGCGTTTATGGGCCATAGAGCATAGAGTTTTTCGACGACTTATTATCGGCGTCATTGTATTTGAGCTAAAGCCTATATAAATGACAGATAACGGTACAGGAGTAGAAAAAAACAATTATCGTTACGAAACGTCAATTCAGTATGTTTTATTGATATAAACCACACGACATTGGATCTCGAGTGATATGAGTACAGGGACTTCATTCGTTTGTCTATGATTTTTATCATGATTAAAAAAAAAACCATACGTCATGACGAATTGTCGCCATTGCTGTTGTCATTTTTTGTTGGTTTTTTTCTGTTACTTACCTACTTATGATAGGTGTGTAGATAAAATAGTGTATGCAACTGTAAATAATTTGGCCTTAAAACAAACTCGTGTTTTAAGGCCTCTCATTATGGATCAGTCGCATAAACATCCATTATGGATGTAAAACTGTTAATTTCTGATTGGATTTTATTGGGTAGGCTTTTTTGGTCAAGCAATTTAAAAGTTGACAGATTTTTATGCATTAACTTTTAAATTGAGGATTTTTTACAAAATTGGTTATTGGATGAACACTGTTCATTTGTTTTTAAAAGGTGTCATACAATAAATGTAGTGTAAATTTTGGAAAGACGGCATCTACCCCATTCTACTACAAGAAGGCGCTAATGTACTAATCCCGCATCTTAGCAGATTGTACAGGGCGTGCCTGGCCTTCGCACACGTACCGCGTGTGTGGAGGATGGTAAAAGTAACCTATCTACCCAAACCGGGTACGGCGGATTACAGTGAAGCCAAATCGTATAGGCCGATAAGTTTATCGTCGTTTTTCCTCAAAACACTGGAGAAACTGGTAGATAGGCACATAAGGGATGGCACGAACTACAATGTGCATACCAGCCAGGGAAGTCAACGGAAACCGCACTTCACCTGGTGATGACCAGGGCTGAATAGGCTATAGAGAATAAAGAACTATGTCTTGCAGCTTTCTGAGACGTGGAAGGAGCGTTCGATCGTACCACGTATAAAGCTATCAGCGAAGCAGCTGCAAAACATGGTGTAGAGCCCACCATATGCAAATGGATAGGCAATATGCTAAATGGCAGACTAATAAAGTCATCACTCTTGGGGGATGAGATAATGGCCACGGCCACAAAGGGATGTCCACAGGGTGGGGTACTCTTCACCAACTCTTTGGAGTCTGGTCTTGAAATCACTCCTGGTAGAACTCAATAAAGGTCCCATCCACACGGTAGGATATGCTGATGATTTAGTGTTACTGGTTAATGGGAAGTTTCCAGGCACGGTCTCGGAAATCATGAACAAGGCACTGCAGACAGTGGAGAGATGGTGCGACCGACACCAATTATCCATTAATCCAGGCAAAACTGTAGTAATACCCTTTACTAGGAAAAGGACCCTTCGAGGCGTACAGCAGTTAAAACTTTACGGGAGGGTACTAGAACTGTGACGATGTGAAATATCTAGGTGTCACACTAGATAAAGAACTGAATTGGAAGAAGCAAAGGCACTGAGGGTATTTGGAATGTGTAGATCAGCGTATGGCAAAACATGGGGTTTGAACCCAAAGGTACTTAAATGGATCTACGATGATGATGAGGCCCATATTATTATACGGTAGCCTGGTATGGTGGCCAAGGACTTTAAAGAGCACATGCAGAGATGCTCTGATAAAGGTACAGAGATCGGCATGCATGGCTATAACAGGGGCGTTTCGTACCACGCCCACAGCGGCGCTAGAAGTCCTACTGGACCTACCGCCACTTCACTTGGTGATTAAGTCAGAGGCGCGCAAATCGCTCTACAGATTAAGAACCCTTGAACTGTAAAGCGACAGTAAGCCAAAGACTAAGCACACAAAAATGGAGACTGATGGTTTCTTAGACAGAATAACAAGCATGGGAAGCGACAAAATGCTTCCCAAGTTTGTATTCCATAGGAACTACACAACAAAAGTACTATCCAGGGCTGAATGGGCCGAAGGTCTAGAACCACCGAGGTCTGGTATCGAAGACAGTATATGGTACACGGACGGATCAAAAATGGGATCCGGTACGGGAGCAGGCATTTATGCGAATGACTACAGTAGTCCAGTAGTAGTGTAAGCATGGTTAATTTGGCAACCGTCTTCCAGGCGGAGGCATACGCCATAATTGCCTGTGCACAGGAGAATATAGACAGACAAACCAGAGGGCAGACCATCTATATACTCAGTGACAGTCAAGCGGCGCTTAAAGCACTTACGGCGCCGAAAGTGGAATCTAGACTAGTCTATAATGGCGTCCAGGCACTGAACAAGCTTGGAAAGCACAATAAGGTGCAACTGGTTTGGATTCCAGGGCACGAGGGCTTCATTGGCAACGAAAGAGCGGATGAGCTTGCTAGAGGGGGGTCTACAAACCACTTTGTAGGTCCAGAACCATTTGTGGGACTCTCGCAGGGAACCATAATTTCGGCCTTTAAAGCCTACGCCAATACCAAACACCAACACGAGTGGAGGAATGAGGCGGGCTTAAGGCACTCAAAGCTCTTCATAGAAGGAGTGGACTCGGGCTGGACTAACAAACTCTGGAAATTCAGTAGGAAACAGCTCAGAATCATATCTGGGGTGTTCAAAGGTCACTTCGGGGTCAAGGATCTCTTGGCCAAGATGGGACTATCGAACAGTTTAGACTGTAGAATGTGTGGCGAGGAGGATGAGACTATGGAACACTTACTGTCTGAATGTCATGCCCTTGCCAGACAAAGAATGGGTTACTTTGGTAACGGATATCCGCAATCAAAGGAATTCAAGGTACTCCCGCTGAGCTGCATCATGCGCTTTGTGGAAATGATGGAGCGAGGCTGGGAGTAGACATAAGGAGAGGGCCAATGCACAAAAGATCCCCCTGGGTCGAAGTGCATTCGAAAGGGCCCTCATCTGGATAAGATAAGATAATTAAATAATCTATAATAAAAAATAAGTGTAAATTTTGGAACTACCTTAATTCAGAGTTGGGCAAAAATTTACTTGAATAAAAATTAGATTATTCTTATAAAATGTAAAACTCTCGCGCTGTGTACACAAGTGGCTGAGAATGGTTTGCAAGTTCTGAAAAACAACTTACATATGAAGAGTAAGTTGATTAAAAACCTGGAAACACGAGATGGGATTACTTAAATGATTGGCAATTCATTCCATTCAGTATTTCTAATATGAATATGCAATTTGCTCAACATTGAGCATTGTCATTAAACAGATTTGATTTACGTTGCTGCCACATGTCTTGCCAGACTATAAATGTGGCTTAAGATATAATATTCATTCTCCCTAGAAATCAATATTTTTTGTAATATTTTAGAATTTTGAGCAGTTCAGTAGTAGTGCATTTACATTATTCCAGATTGCTCGATTTCTAAGTCTACTTAGTTTTGGGTTTAAAACTTGTCTATGGTCTTTGGATTGGATGGATGTAAGATGGATGGATGGATATGGATTCACGTACTAACGACCTTAGTGATAATCATAACATAAAAGGTTGGATGCATGCTGGCTTGTGTTTATAAACAAATTTCACTACAACCAAGATTTTTATATTGCCTAAAACATTATTTTGGAGTCCTAAGACGCGCAAATACGACACAAACATGCAATATACAATATATAATGCATGCCTTTGTATATCAAAGGAGAGCTTAAAAAATTAAATCCGGTTTCGGAATGGAATAACTCAAGCATGCATAAACCGCACAACCTACAAGCAGGGACCGGAAAACCCTTTCATTTGATTAAGCCTTTCGATAGGGTAACCCTATCAAATGATTACCAAAACGATATGGTTTCCCTATCAATTGTGTTAGCCTATCGTTATAGATACCGTTTTGAACAGGGTAACCGTTTACCTTACCTTTTCACGTATTGATTTGATGGTTGGTTGTCAGTATTGTCAGTGAACAGTCACAGAGAGTCAGTTCTCCCTTCGTTGATTATTCACGTACATAACGTCAGCGTTACCTATACAGTATGTACTCGTATCAGTAGTGTAGCTGCGTGTAACGAAGAAAACGATAAGTGTAACGATTTTATAATGGAAACGAAAACACATCTCTCAACAGATTCTAGTGAAATTTTGTGAGCGAGTTCAATATTTTAGTAATTATAGGGCATTTCATGATGTTCGTTTGCGCGTAGATTACGTAATAAAAGACTCTAAGATGCAAGAATAAGCTTTATAGTACGGCGGAAATTGGGAAATATTGATAAAAGTCGTGGACACGTCTTCTATATACCTAAAACTGGTATGGATTTGTTCCTTGTTGTCTCCAGTGTACGAATCTACCGGTTTTAGTTAAGGGAGAGGGGGACAGACATAGCTGTGACGTCACAAAGATGGCGGCCGACGGTAATCGATTTTTGTTCAAATCTCAGGTTCTATTTTTTTGATCGGTTCGTGTGAGGTGTCATTTGAAAACATATTAAATGTTCTATAATTTATTCTTTGAGTTCTCTAACGTATAATCAACCGTTTGTAAAATAATAAAAAAAAATGAATTTTTTACCTCAGACGTTTTGCTTTCTTACCATCATAATTCGAGAAAGAGATACTTTAGCGTTATAAATGTTATTATAAAAAATATCAAACCTTTTATTAGTTTGCCGATAATATGCAATTTGTCGCCGTGAGATAATAAACATGTCATTTATGGCCAATTCCGTAAAGCAAGTCCGCGGCAACCGGCATGCTGCATATGACTGAAATACTTTGAAAGTTCAATTTTGGTGTTCCGAAATGAAAGGTACTGTAGTTGTTGTCGTTTTTGTTGTTGCCCTAGGGCACCCTGTGGTGCTTAAAGCCTTCATAAGCTCTCGCCACGCCTTCTTGTGTGTTCCTGTAGTCGAATTAATAAATATTGTGTTTAAAGCGTACAAAGCGTAGATTAGTATTTATAATCGCCGAATTGAATTATTTTACACCTAGGAGCAATATTAAAATAGATGAGCATCATTTATTGTATATATATGTTTCAATAAAAAGGCATTTTAAATTCATAACTTCGTTGACTGTGGGCCGCAAGCTTTCGCCAAAATCCTGCCCGAGGACTAGGACCCAAACTGGTGACAAGGCCACCCTTGCCATATCCCACACTCGCGCATACTTCATTTCATTCGAGTGCAAG
Organism: Epinotia demarniana; assembly: GCA_945867215.1. Classification (NCBI taxonomy): domain Eukaryota; kingdom Metazoa; phylum Arthropoda; class Insecta; order Lepidoptera; family Tortricidae; genus Epinotia; species Epinotia demarniana. The sequence goes on from OX244259.1 coordinate 21,639,836, forward strand.
TTGCGGTTGAGTTTGGAGACATTTGTACGTGGTAATTCGTTACATTACCTTTCTAGCGACAGCTATGTGTAAGCATATTTTTTATCTGGAGATGCGTATAGATATTTACGGTTTGTCGACTGATTTTTGTTGCGAACTATGGAGTTCCATAGTTCGAACAGAACAACACGGTCCGAAGGCGAGCGGTGAGGCTCGCGGGGCCTTAGGCCCGGATCGTTCCTCCAGAGCGAGCTCTTCTCGCGAGTCCTATAGCCAAAGACCCCGAAGGGAAAGCTCACGCGGACATTTTACTACTCCTAAGTGAATTACAAACAAACCTGAGGGCCAAAGGCCCGAAGCGTACCTTCAAAGCGGGCTGTCCGCGCAAGCCAGAGGGCCAAAGGCCCGAAAGGCGGGCCCACGTGAACACTTTACTACTCCTAAGTGACCTACAAGCAAATCTGAGGGCCGAAGGCCCGAAGGAGAGCAGCATGGCACGCGAGGTGGCAGGCCGAGCTCTGCGTAGGGCCGAAAGCCCGAAGGGTTCCTTCAGAGCGGGCTCTCCATGCTAGCCAGAGGGCCAAAGTCCCGAATGGCGGGCCCACGTGGACTCATTAGTACTCCTATGTGTCCTACAAGTAAACCTGAGGGCCGAAGCCCGAAGAAGAGCAGCATGGCACGCGAGGCGGCAAGGTAACCTCTGCGTAGGGTCGAAGGCCCGAAGCGTTCCTTCAGAGCGGGCTCTCCACGCCAGCCAGAGGGCCAAAGGCCTGAAGGGCGGGCCCAAGCGGACACTTTATTACTCTTTAGTGTCTTATAAGCGAATCTGAGGGCCGAAGGCCCGACCGTCCCTTCAGAGCGCGCTCTCCACGTGAGTCCGAGGCAGGGCCAAAGGCCCGAAGCGACCCTCCAGAGTGCGCTCTCGGATACTCTACTCCTGAATGTGTTACAAGCGAACCTGAGGGCCGAAGGCATGCACATGAGGATGTAGGCCGAGCTCTGCGTAGGGCCGCAGGTCCGAAGCGTCCCTTCACAGCGCGCTCTCCACGCGAGCCTGCACGGGCAATTTGAGGGCCGAAGATCCGAAGGAGAGCGGCATGGTAAGCGAGGCGGCAGGCCGAGCTCTGCGTATAGGGACGAAGGTCTGTAGCGTCCCTTCAGGGCGCGCTCTCGGACACCATACCCGCCGAGTGTTTTACAATTGAACCTGAGGGCCAAAGTCCCGAAGGCGAGCGGCAAGGCATGCGAGGCTGAAGGCCGCGCTCCATTAGGGCCGATGCCCGAGGGCCAAAGGCCCGTACGGCAAGCTAACGCGGCCACACACTCTCCTTACTCTATCACATACAAGACTCCAACACTCACCAAGCGGACACAAACTCGGTCCGTGCAACGTTTCATTTACAAATCTCTCTCCCGCTTTTCGCTTCCTATAGCATTCACTTCTCTTTTGCGAGGAAAAACTTATTCTTAAGTCAGATTTGGAAAGTACAAGTCAAAGTACAACACAGGTAATCTCGGGCAAAAACAAGTCCTACTAATGCGAAAGTTGGGATGTTTGTTGTTTAGTTGTTTGTTACTCAACCACGCTTAAACGGCTCAACTGATTTGGATGTAATTTTGCACGAATATAGTTTATAGCCTGGATTAAAATACAGGATAGTTTTTATCCCGGGTCCACGGAGACCAAGTCGCGGACGGAAACTAGTTGTATAATAAAGCTGCTTGCGTTCATTGCTTGATCATTTATTTCCAACTTAATACTAGGAACTAGACTAATTTTACATCACCCGGGCGTTAATTAGCAATAGCAATCTCACTTGACAGCCAAAAGAAGACATAAAATTGTGTACGGAGGGTGAAAAAGGTGGCCTTTATTTTACTGCTTGAGGTGCGTATCATGATCGTCTGACTCGTATAATTACTCAGAAAACAAAAAAAGAGTTTCTAAAGGCGCGATGTGACGCCAGTGATCGCTAGCAGAGTCGAGCGTGGTGATAGTTAATCGGTACGTAATTAACAAAATTTATTATTACTTGGTTATTTATTAATTTACACCAACAAAATACATATTTTCGGAAAGCTTATAAAATGACCTATCATTTTTATACTAACTTTAAATGCTCTAATGTTCTTATTTATTGAGTTACAAGCTGTTTTATCAGTACTCTTGCCAACGCGCACGGTAAAAAAAACATATTTTTCTAATAACTTAAAGACTGTTGATTGTACGTAATAGCGTTTAAAGAATGAATTATAGTACGTTTAATATGCTTTCTAATGATACCTCACACGAAGCAATCAGTAAAATAGAACCCGAGATTTTAACAAAAATCGATGAGGCCGCCATATTTGTGACGTCACAGCTATGTCCGTCCCCCTCTCCTTTAACTAAAACCGGTAGATTCGTACTCTGGAGACAGCAAGGAACACATCCATACCAGTTTTAGGTATATAGAGGAGATGTCCACGAAAATCGTGAAGGAGACGACTTTTTGCGATTTTGCCACCGTACTATTATATGAAGCGTGCAGAGATTAAAATTGATTGATTGTTTTTTAAAAACCCTCAATAGGGTAACCTTATGAAGGGGTTTTTAATGTTGGTAACGCTTACCTGAATTAACTATATCAATTTGGTTACACTATCGTTTCGGTAAGTCGATCCATATGCTTACCGAATTGATAGGGTTTTGAAAAACAATTCTATCAAATACCCGATCCAAAACCCTTTAATGGTAACCGGTTCCGGTCCCTGCCTACAAGTCGATGGCTCAGTAGCTCATTACTCATTTTTAATGATTCGTAATCAAAGCATTCATGACATTAAAAAAAGGCCATTTTTTACAACCGGGCCCGCGGATCCGTTTACTATCTTACATATTATACAGCTCAAGATATAGCCATCCAACAGTGGCGTGCACAGAGATTTGAGACTGGGTAGGCAAAAAAATATCTACTTATTAACTTACCAAGTTAAGTACCTACCAAAAATGTGTTATGGGCGCAACCCGTAAGCCAATAATACGAATCATATTGTTTCGGATTGAATTTGCGATTTACTTTCCCACTTGTTTGTGTTAACTGCAATTCCGTTGTACATCGTCCTTTTTCAAGAAATTTAAAAGACAGCTTTGAAAAAGCAGCATTTTTAATAGTCTGTACACACACACCCACTGTACAACTTTCACAAGTTAAATATCCTTTTATTTCACTAATCACAATTATTTGCCGGCCGGCAACTGTTATTTCACCAAAACAAACAAATAATGGCGGCCGAATAAAAAATGTAAATAGACTTACCCAAATACAGTAAACGCATAAAAGAATAGTCGCGTATTTGCACTACAATACCATAAAAAATGCTAATTTTTAAAATAGTCATGTAATCATCGCATCGGAACTATTCGGAAACCTTCGGGCGTCATCGTTTCGGATTGCCACGAAAGACGCAAGACACTGTCTTTCTGCGTCTAACTGTGTGCGTTACTTGTATCATTGTCTGCTCGTATTTATAGGAAGACCCACTACAGTGTAACCGCGTAACTACGACTCACGGAGATACACACATAGAAAGGTTTAGACGGAAATGTTTTCTGTCTTTGCCGTGCAAGGCACGCAGCGGCGCTAGTGCCGCGTGGTGGAAACTTCGTCGCGATACCATAGATGATGACTCTTGAGTCTATCGATGACAATGATCAACCGGTAGATGGAGTGCTTATTAATTTTTAGATAATGGATTACTGATATTAAGATCAATGTTTAAATTAAGTAGTTTAAAAGGATAGGTATCGGAATTATAGTAGGGTAGGCAGTGTCTTTTTGTCTTTAGAAGTGCACGCCACTGCCATCCAAAATTTGTCCAGCACGAATGTCAAATGTATCTCTACTGGTGAAATAATGTTTGAAATCAAATCATGACAGGTATAACCATAGTACCCATACCTACATACAAACTTACAAAAGCACAAACTCACAAACTTAACCTTTTTATAATATTCGTTTATGAATATAGATAACATTAATATTTGAATATTAACTACACTTCGATGGCACTTAGCTGCTGTCTAAGTTAATATATGTCTATACATTTGTTAACTTAGATAGCATGTTATAATATTGGCCGATATGATATTGTTTACTGAGTGCGCGTCGCAGGCATGTGATTGACGCACTGCGAAGTTGGCTTAAGTTTACTGTAGCGACGCGAGTCAGTTTGTCAAATCGGCTGCTTGTACGGGTTTCTTTTCTGCTTTAAGCTATAGGTACATATTATGCAGACTTTGTTCCGCGACATGTTCTAAATGACTTTCAAATCATAAATAGTTCCTGAGAGGTTTAGAGGATAAACCAATATGTATACCATGACTATTACTTCATATCAACTGCCATGTAGCTATATATGTATTTCGTAATTAAATGAATATACCTATTATGGTGTCGGGAATGTGGATTTTTGGTGCTAATATATTTTTATCTTTTTTCTGTCTGTCTTCCCTGTACCCTTTGAACACCTTCCGACACAATCCTGACCCCACGACAAACGTAAGTCGTCCTCAATTGTTAAATAAAAATGTCTTCTTATGCTTTGTCGTTGTTAAATTTAATCTATCATTATTTGTCGCTCTTCCTAACCTGGGCATCGCTCACTTATGTCACTTTTTTATTATTCATTAATCTATCTTCTTGACTATTAATCTCACGATCATTTTCTGTTTCAATTGCGAATTACACACACATTAATTTACGACACACCTAACTATAATACGCTCATTCACTCGCTAACGTAATGCCACACATGAATGTTGGATTGGAATATGCATGAAATGCCACTGCATTGTCCCGGTCCCCCGCCCGCCCCTGCCCTGCCCCGCCCCGCCCCGCCCTGCCCCGCCATGCCCGGCGCCTGCCGCCCGTCCCGCCTGCTACCCGGATGGCCGCTGTGGGATGACGCCTGCGCCGCTACGACAACGCGCCTGCAAATTCACGACACCTACTCTGGAAATCATTTTGGATTATTGTGCTCATGGCATCACACAATGGTTTTAATGTGTATTTCTGTAAATAATGGTATTTTGGGTGAACGGATTGTGATTTTCGCATTAAAGTTGGAGCGAATATATTACTGGTTTTAACACGACCAGGTTTGGTGCGAACTGAGGTGCGATGCTCCAAGTGCTCCGCTCACCTGGGCCACGTGTTTGACGATGGGCCGGCGCCCACCAAGAAACGTTTTTGTATTAATTCTGCCTCGATGGACTTCATACCAGCCGAAGAAAGAAAGGATTAGCTTGTGTAGGTAGCTAGCTCATTATGCATTTTCAGCAATATATTTAACTACCTAATGTTAAATAAAAATAAAAACAATGTTAATACCTTAAATTATAATACCTAAGGTCTGTTCATTAACTCGACGGAGTAAAATGACGTTTCATGGGTAGTCAGTTTTTTACACCTCTTAAATAGTGATGTGCTACAACCGATAGTTACCAAAAATGTTTTAAGAGGTAGGAAGGGGCCTATCCATGTTTAGACTAGTCCTCATAAAGATGACGCATTATGTTATTTATTCGTATCGGTATATTCTTGTAAAGAACTTGGCAGGGCTGTCAAAGGCCGCGCCCCGCGAACGAACACATAGAAACAGACGAATAGTAAAAAGCTTGGGCACTGTAGCCGAGCGATGTGGCGCGCGCCGGTCAACCTGGTTGACCTGGTGGTAGTGCGCACGAACCGCGGCTCGTACCACTACGGTACGGTACGGTACGGTACGGTACCATTAGGTTAAAAAAATCTAATGTACAAAATATCATTTGATATACAGTGACGTTTTGGTGAAGGAAAACATCGCGAGGAAACCGGTCTTATCCCAATAAGGCCCCGTTCGCACGAGCGCTTTTTCAACGCGCGTTGAAATGGCACAAATTGATAACCATGTATTTATTCACACGAAGGCGGTTTTAAAGCGCGGCGCTTTTTTATCGAGCACTGTTCGATTCTAGAAGTTGGGCGTTGGACGTTAATTCGAATTTAGCGTACGGAACCCCGTAAACGTTTTTTTAACGCCCGTTGAAAAAGCGCTCGTGCGAACCGGGCCTAAGGTCTAGTTTCTCCTCCGGGTTGGAAGGTCAGATGGTAGATGCAACGTAAAACTAGTGTTGCGTAACTACTATTGCGATTAGGCGCCCAAGCAGACCACGGGATCGTTTGAGGCACTATTAGGACAAAACGCTTGATGAGAAAGAGACGGATAGTGTATATGTCTCGCGGTGCCACTTCTACAATGAACTTATTCGTGGCTAACAAGTACAAATTATACACAGACGATAGAGTAGACAAATGGAAAGTTTCTGCGGAACCCTATTGCGTTTCATTTTTTCCGTCGCGGATGAAATGCTGTCGCATGTGGCAGACTCGTTGTAATTTGTTTATGGATTACCGCCCGTGTGTGGTAGACCTAAAATACCCTAATATAAAAAACATAACCATCAAAACAATACAATAACAAAATATATGGCATTTTATGGCAGGAACCGTAATCATAGCACCGCACTGTTTGAAATAAGCTGGTATCATTATTAGTTGTGTTTTACATTTCTACCTGTTATTTTACTCCGTTCCATAATGATCAGATTTTACTTGTAAGATTTTTTTCACACACACATTGTTTTCATTGCGATTTATGTTATTACTTTAAGATTCATCTATTATGATATGACTACGGGACTCTGGCCGTAAGTCGTTCGTGGGTAAAATATACACGTGCCAAACATTTCACCAAGCATTTCAAGGTCCTCCTCTCGAGGTGGTGATTATAAAGAATACCGTTTCGCACGTTCAAATTGTGACGTGTGTGAATACGTCGGATAAACACGTAGCTGTTATTTTACACATTGTTTATGTTATTCATAATGTAAATGAGCGATCTTATTGTATCGTCATTCATTCGAACTCTTCTGAACAAGCTAGAGGCTAATCGAAAAAAGTGCACGGGTCAGCTAGAGGTAGTGACTGACTTTCGATGGACGCCTTGTACGATTGGCACGACACATATTTTTGTCACAAGATCTGATCCCGCGCAGTATCCCAGGGTAACATCACAGTTATGTGAAGTAAGGCATCTGTAGGTGTAGGCCTATATATATAGTTACCATTTATATGAAGTCACTGTTACGTACTATTAACGTTTTTAATTATTTTTAAGTGTGATTTTAACAACAATGCTTTCGTTAACTATTTCTTTAATTTGTCTTGAATCCGTAGTTTTTCTGGAATTACCTAAATAAATATATTTATGTATCGAAATATTTGTTTTTTTTTTCTAAAATAAACCTGTGGTTAGTAGAGTTGGTGCAACGTTCTTTTAATACGGCTGCCAGAGTGACAGATCAGGTTCAAAGCAGGTGATCAGGATCAGTTTTTGTTTTAAGGCACATAGCCCAGCAGATACACACTTTATGTCCGTGTTCTTGTCCTCATATTAATAAGGGGATATTAAGGCATACATAAAATGCACTATAGAAGGCACACAAATGGAACTTTAGGCAACAGAGTGACTTAAAAAAAAAATGGGAATTGGTCCACTGTTCCCCATGCTCGGGGAACCTTGAATCAGGGCATTGGGAACTATGGACCATAGGGGGAACACGGGATCATATGTATTAAGTTACATAAAATAACGTCATAAATCAACAAAAGTTGTTTTATTATAGAAAATATAAATTCAAAAAAGAAAACTTATAGACAATACTTTATGTCATCAACAAAAATACTTATCGTTAATTTTAATATTACTTATTATAATCTGTAATATAGGCACAAATGTCTTCCTACAACATAACATCACAGCAATCAGGCAGTCATATAGGCAGGTTTGCAGTGGCAGTTTCACTAGTTTACAAATAATCATAAAAATATAATATAATCAGTCTAGGCGAGGTAGCCAGTTTCCTAGGTTTACATAGTACCACTGGACCCATATACACAGCTCCCCCACAAGGAGATGGCCCAGTGTACCCCATAAACCGTTACAGTAAGAATAATTCACCAAGAAAAGTAAATATATATTATTATACTCAAAACACCAATCATCACAATTTGCAATCACAAAGTAACAAGATAAAACAAAAACACATTCAATAACACGCGTGAATTTGCCTACAAACATTTTCAATAAATATGTAAAATAAATTTTACGTACTGTTTTGTTCGACCGGCAGTGATAATGCACTCTCCTTGTGCCTGAGCTCGCGGGCGACTTGCGCAGTGTAGGGCCTGTCTAGACGAGTTTACAAACACGCGTCGGCGTTTGAATGTGTGCGTAAACGATGGCGCTAGATAATTTTATTCACTGTTCCCCGTGATCCACTGTCCCCCCTCTTCCCCTATTGAGTGGTTAACCCTTAACGCTTTCCTGTCACTTTTTTAGTACAGTTAGTAAATGCCGCGCAAAGTTTGAATGCGCATTCTGGCTAGAAAAGTAAATACGCCAAACGAAATGGCGAGAATATTACTATATATTTCTTGAATACGCCAATAGTGTGCAACGTTCAATTTGTGCGCGAGCGTCACTTGAAATCAATGATTTTCGAAATTTGCGTTGGCGTTTGTTTCTGGCCCCATAAAACAATAAATGGTTTTCTTTTTGTTGAATTAACCTTCAGGTGAGTTAAACTTTCGTTTTAGATATAAATTTCATTAAACATTCAATTAATTCTAAGTCAAAAAGGATGATTTAAAGCTGGTCCTGTTTTTGTGACATTATCGATTGTATAGGTGGCTACGTACCATTGAGCATGTCATAATAAACGTACAGTGCCGACTTTTATGGATACATAGTTTGTTTCACATTGTGACAGAAAACGGACCTTGCCATTAAACGAAACGCGAGCACAGAAAGTGGACCAACTAAAAAACGAGACTGACTTCATCCTGTCGACGAGGAGGGATACATTAAATGTTGTCTCTGTGATCATCAATACAGTTAAAACCGGGAGCGATCACCGTCTGGTAAGAGGCACATTTAATGGTGACCATAAAAAGGTAAAATTAAAAAATACAGAGTGTAACATAAATGGGGTGTGAACCGATCAAGGGCATAACGGGTATCGTGTTCTGATAAGAAAAAATTGAGAATTTTTTTTAGACGCGTTTTTTTTTCACTTAAATGTTGCGTTGGCCGACTAGGGCGACCTGCTCCATACAAATGTAAAAAAAATCGCGTCAAAAAATAATGTTAACGCTAATTAAATACAATTAGTAATTAAATATAAAGTTATTATTAAATATAAAAATAAAAAGTAATATGTAATTGTTTTTTAATCGCTTCAAAATGATTAGGTATTGTAGTGATAATGATAAATAATTATAATTTCGTCTAATAATATAATTCGTTTAATTTCGATCTGCTCAAAAAAATGATATTGTCAACGCCGCTCTTCGGACTCAGGTGTTCAAGTTGAAATAATTACAATCACAGTACACGCTTAATTTCGATCTGATGAAAATATCGACACTTTTCTCCTATTACTCGTGGTCCCACCAGCATGTCCCCCTGGTGGGACCACTGGTAATTTTTTTTACCCGTTGTCCCACCGTTTTAAACAGTGATGGCCAATGGGTCTACGGGTAAAAAAAAATACCCGTTGTCCCACCGCACTCAGTGGTAAACGTGCCAGTCACGTTAGTGACGTTAGATACGACGACGAGCGAAGCGAGGAGGAGTGTTAGGTGTACTGTGATCCTACAGCGCGAGCTGAGCGAGCGAAGCGAGCGTGCCGCGGTAGCGGCCGGTGAAGCGCCAGAACCGAACATTTAATATGAGGAAGTGAAATAACACATTTTGGTTCTGGCGCCACTGGCCATCACTGTTTAGAACGGTGGGACAACGGGTAAAAAAAATTACCCGAGGTCCCACCAGGAGGACATGCTGGTGGGACCACGGGTAATAGCTTACACTTTTATACAAAAATGGTAGTGTCAACACCGCTCTTCGGACCGAGTTGTCTAAGTTGGTAAAATGAGAAACCAAACAAAACAGTACGTTAGCGATCTAATGCTTTCGGAATTTTGGGAAAGAACGGATGATGTGATCCCAATCTTGAACTTCTTTTCGTTGAACTACTCGTAATGAAGGAACGAAAAGCAAGCACGGACTACACTACGTACCTTCTAGTTGGCAGTTGGTGAACATGTACAAACGTTAACACTGTTAACTGATGATCCTGTATTTATATTGAACCTTACTACAATGAACATAAAGTGCACGGATGGTCAGTTAACTGTGTTGGCGATGGTACCCAACGATTAGAATACCCGGTTTACAAACAGAATTTCCAGAAACCTGCCTAACACCAACAGCGCGCTACTTAAGGTCGCGTCGGAGAATTCATAGATCCGCTTCGGACGTGGAGACTTCTCGCCGCAGGTTCCCGGTTCCCGTACTAGCACAAGCGGCAGCGGATGCTGACGTTATACCCGACGAACTATGTCTCGTAATCCGTACCTGAAAGCTACGAATAAAAAAAAGACCGGGCTGCACTCCGGGAGGCAGAAGTGAAAACTTGAAAATTTTAGTTTTGCAAAAAAAAAACCTTTTTTCTCCCCTCCCTCCCCCTGCGTACCAATATATCTAATAACAACCTTATTTGTAGTAGGTACGCTATAGTTCAACTTAAGAGCGTGCAAACAAAAAGTTCGTATTTTAAGGCCGCTCATAGAGCCAGATATGCGAAAATACCCCAAGAATTATGCTATTTTTCTACGAAATGATGATGTTTCTAGATCTGTGAAAAATATATATCATTCTTGATTATATTATCTTCAATAGCACAGCTTTCGATATTCGATTCGTAACACTTCGCTCGATACAATTCTTTCCCAAAGTAACCTCCAATTTGAAAGTTTATTTCAACTTTACTTGTTTATTTACTACGTGACACTATGAAACAAAACAAGGAACAAAATCAGTCATAATCAAAATAATAAATTGACAGCTTCCGAATTTCAATAATTTGAGGCAATATTTTTATAATACACAAACATCGTAAAATTCAATCGTATAAAGATATCGACTTACGGCCTCCAATGTCTTTCTCCGTCACTCTTTCGAAATGTGACAGTGATCGCTGAGCGGTCGTGCCAGACGGACCTGTACTACTTTTTCCCAAAAAAATGTAATTTAAGATATTTATTAGATTCCAAAAAGCAATGGTTCTAACGTAAGTAAAAATTTATGTTTACTAAACAGTGAAAAGAGTATTTGGTTAGCTTCATAATTACTAAGCATAAACATTACAATCCTCAATACGCATATACTTGTGAATTTCACCCGCTTAAGGTAAGCATTGGCAGCGCATTGGTTTCAGTGATAGGGATAAAGGCGACCTTCAGTTGTGCCGAGAGTTCGAATCTCAGCGAGTTTATACTTTTTGTATTTTTTATTCTTCGGACTACATCGAGTGAGTATAATTATTTGATTTATATGCTCTTTTACCCCTACCTACGTAAAACAATACAATTTATCTTTATTTAGGTACAGACTGCAAATGGAATCTCCGATTTTATCAACCGCTGACACTTAAAGTAGGTAACGAATAAGTTCAAATAGACTTTATTTATCTTTATAAATATAAAAATTCCTACCTATGTCGCGCGTAACTTCGTGCGTTGTGATAAATATATATACCTCCCTACCCATAGCGGCGGCGCGCCGTACGAAGCTTGGTTAGATACCTAAATGATTTTCCATCGGCGCGGATGCTTATTTCTTTATGTTTCGAACTTCGAATTGATCTTCTCAAATATTTGGGCATATTTTGTACTTATTTTCTTAAATTGCTACAAGTACACCTACTTAGTAAATGATTGCCGAAACGAAATAAAATGTCATCAATGATATCATACGAGATACCTACCTACATTATAAGGAATAAAGGCCCCTCATCAGTCATTTCATATTGACCAAGATTATTGAAGAGGTAAATGTACACTGATAAAATGCAATAGGGTTGCCTGTGTACGTCCCGGAAATAAAATCCCGGGACTTACCTTATATCCATACTATCGTCATTTTTTATAAACTGATAGGTAGTTTATATATTATTATACCCTACACAAAAGTGAAGGATTTCCTTTTCTTGAGAGTGTTGACTAGTTTTCTATTTTAACAATAAAATAAAACTGATCCCAACTGAAAAGACAACCCAGTGTCAATAATCCCTTAAGGTACTTGTAGTTCATTTTCGTCATTTTAAGGATATTACTACTACTTAGAACAGTATTAAGGGATCACCTGGAGAAATTCGGCATTTCTCTTTATGAAGATATTGTCAGTTGGCTAGCACCATAAAAATGAAAAAGATGGGTCATGGGGACATTACTTTAATTAGAAAGGAAATTCTGTTGATTATTGAACATATGTGATGGGGCCTACGCCTACCCTATATGACAAACTACTGAAGGGATGGAAAGACGGGGCCTGTGTCTCGGAATTCCAGTCCCAACAAAAAAAACTTTTGGAAAGTATAATATATTCTTCTTCGTGTCGAGGTTCCTCAAATAAGAGTGCCCAGCGTTGTGGACAGCTCTGCCAGTCGCGTCTCTCAGGTCGTGTTCCAAGCAGGAGTGTGGGCATGTGGGGCACGCCATCAGGTGCACCATGGTTTGCGCCGTTGATTGGCCACGATGCAGTCCCCATCTGGCCATGTCTTCCTTATAGCGGCCTACATGCGATCTGAGCCTATTTAGCGCCCTCCAGATGGGCCATGGCTCCTTGTGGCCGGGTGGCAGTTGTTCCGAAGCTAGCACGTAGACGTCGGGCGGTGGGCATCGAGTCCGCCATAACAGGCAGCGAGCATCTGAGAGGTCGCTTTGCAGGGGGCTAGTGTTCCGCATGAAACTCCTGCGGCTCTTGAGACGGGCAGATGGCGGATTATAACCGCACAGTGGTCGCCTGTCAGTCTCCTGTTTCCCCTTTTCCACGGCACTTGCCTAGTCTCTACGGATTTCAGGGGGGGCGATGCCCTCGAGTGGGTACAGCTTGTTGAGTGGAGTAGGCTTGAGGCATCCGGTGATGGTGCGGCAGGTATCATCATAACAATATATTGCATGGACGAATTCATGAAGCCGTAAGGCTGAGAAGTCATGCAGTGCTATTAATTTGTATGATTTTATTTTTTATTATCAATTATGACGATCGTAGTAATAATTCCTATAGATTTACCTCTTAGCGTTATTCCCGGTAATGCCCCCGTAGGAGCACGGGGTCCGCTTTGACACCTAATCCCAAGATTTGGCATAGGCACTAGTTTTTACGCAAACGACTGCCATCTGACCTTCCAACCAGGAGGGAAAACTAGACCTTATTGGGATTAGACCGGTTTCCTGACGATGTTTTCCTTCACCGAAAAGCTAACGGTAAATATTCCGTACATACGTTCCGAAAAACTCATTGGTACGAGCCGGGATTCGAATGTAAATTATGATATAAATAAATATCAATGTCATATTTTCCAGCGGTTTTTTAATGAAAAATTTTCAATATCGAAATCCCGGTATGGAAATCTCATATCGGATTTCAATCCCGGGATTGAGAATGCTCCGATATTGCATGCTCTAACTCTAACACATCCAGTGGCGCTAGTGTGCACGTGGAAGCAGCCCTAAAGCGTCACACATACAATAGGAACATGTAAAAACTAACTATTTAGGCGACGACACAGCGTAGCTCCGTCAAGTCCGGTGTAAAATTAGGTAGGTTACCCCGGAACCGCCGAAACACGACACCCTTCGGCCAGAAGTCAGCACACGCGATGGTCTCCTGCAGCGGCCGCGGCACGCGCACCACAAACGAGGTGAAGTGCACGTAGTGGCGCAAATGCAGCTGGAAATCCCCCAGCGAGTAGTCAGTCTTCTGGTGTATATGTCCACCATGTCATCAGCCGTGGCGGAGTAATGCAGGCGCGAAGAGTACTAGGTGTGGCAACCCGCTGACCAGAACCAACTGGCTCTGCTGTAGGTACCCTCAGAACATAAAATACTAAATTTCCTGTATCTGTGGCTGTACCACACTGAGTCTTTCGCGGCTTGCGCTTTCTTGACTTGAAAAATAAATAGTACTTATAATTTCATTCGCTGTAACAATATTTGATATTTTTTCATGGTATATAAAAAAATAAATATAAATTAAAATCACTCATCATCAAATCCCGGTATTTATTATTTGTTGTTAGGTTAAAACATGGGCAGGGCGAGCAAGGATAGGACATTTCTCAATCCCGGGATTGATTTCCGATATTGATTGCCAATCCCGGGATATCGATATTAATGTGCATTTATGCTTAAAAGCTAATACCTTTGACAAATTATGTTGAATTATTAACAGAATCTCCTTTATAAACAAAACTAAATTAAATAATACGGGATATAAAGAACTCATATTTATCAAAACATACATATCAACATATCAAAACTCAATATTTACCTGATATTACACTTCGTTGGAAGGGCCACAATAAATAAGTAGAATGTAATTAACTGTGTTATTTGAACCGACAAATAGACAGACAACAAAGTGATCCTACGATCCTTAGGAACCGTAAAAAATACTAGATTTTATTGATGCCCACTGATGAACTTTTTATAAATATCGTCGATATACCAGCAGAGGTTACCTATAGTTTTTATATCATTATTAGGTGTACCTAATAATGATATTATATAAAACTTGCCGATTTGTTTAAATGAAACCTGTACCAACTTATAGAAGTTTCATTTGTGTTATTATTTACCCTTTAAAAACTTTAATGTTCTTGAAATAAGAGTTGTTTTGAATAAAATAATATAATTATATAATTTTATACACTTGGTTTTATTTTATTATTCCAATTTAACTTTAACGCCATCTATAACAACCACTATGCTTTTTTTCGCTCTTTAGTACTACGTTTTACAAATCAGTGTCCTGTTAGTTCATTAAGTCGTCACTTCTTACGTGGCGCTGTTGTATCGTCACTGTACCGAGGGGCGGGACGGGTGGCGTGTGGAGGGGCTCGATTTTAGATTTCATTTGGGTAGTGTAACAGCCTTAATACAGTAATTCTATGTAATCAATGTATGGGAAAATGAAACAAATTAATATAGTTTTCAAACCTGTGGCGAGAAACATCTAGGTGTACTGGCTATCTTATTCGAGTAAAGCTACATACGCGACACAATATATCCGCTAGTCGGCGCAACGTTATCGTAATTCTCCCCAGTGACGCACACCATTACATTTCACGCACACTATCTCACTTTAATGAGACAGGTTATAGGATTGATTATTTTTTTGGTGACATTAAGAATTTAAACCAGTCACCAACCTCCTTAGAGAAACTGAAATTGTCAAAACATCTTGCAGGAAAATGACAGAGACCTGTTGACATTTCGTATTTTATTTCAAGCAAGATTCCAAGTATGTTTCTTAGATACATTTCGGTAGGTGACATACAATTAAAAAGGCAATAGTACCTACGTTAGATTGACAACGTTATAGTAACTCTATGTGTTTTCCTCTAAGGTGCAAAATCGCATGAATATAAGCAGGAGAACATTGATGAAATTTTCCTATAATTTTGCCAACTCCTACCGAAAATACGGATCTTCCTATCGTATAACTTAATTTCAAGAGAATCCAAGAAAAATGCAACTGATTTCAATAAATCACATTCCCCAAATAAAAATGTAAATAACTTTAGAATTTATCGTGCACAAGTGTGCGCTGTCTTTTACAACCCACGGTCCTACAAAATTAATTGCTACACCACGTCATCATCATCATCACCACCACCACGCATGTGCATAAAACTGACCCCATATCACAGTATGCTATTCTAATTTATTACGGAATCTAAAGAAGTGTCATAAAATATACCTACAGGATGTGTGCAAGATCAGCGATGAGAAATGGAATTGTGATATCCGAACAAATATATACCTTTATTTTTAAATATTTTGGTATTTCTTAGCTTTCAAGTAGGGATGCAACGATACCGATGCCGATAATCGTAAACCGCAGGTTATCGTTATTTTTGACGATCATCGGTATCGTAAAAAGTATTACGATTAATAACGATTCTTAAAACTAGTTCATTTTCAAATTATTGGAGAAAAAATACTGTATTTCCTAACTTGAAAAATTGGCCATAAGTATTTGTCCATCAAACCAGCTGCTACTGTAGATTCAGAAAGATTGTTTTCCACAGCTGGTTTACTCCATACGGATATACAGGGTGACATTTTATTCAGTGTCCAAATTCAAGTATAAGATTCTTCAGCTAAATTTAAAAATACGTTTTTTTTTGTTTCATATCATTCAGTACAAAAAAAAATAGTAATTGCTGCTTAAAGTTATCCCTAAAAAACCTTACCGCGCGGGCACCTCAGCGGGTAGTAAGGTTTGCGCAAGGCACGCCTCCCCTCCCTCGGCCCCGCCCCGCTCCGCGCGGTACTGAATGCCCAGTAACCACGCTATACGAATAATTATTTTGGGATAGACAATTTATAATTAAAAAAATACCTACTAGTTTTTTTTTTAAATGGAGTCTATTAGTGATAATAAATGCATTCCAAAAATTTGGACACTGATTAAAATGTCACCCTGTATTAAATAGACTTAAATCTGATAATTTAAAAATAACATGTTTTCTTAATAAGAATTTCTAAGAAATTGATTTTAATTATGACATTTAGGTGGTACTGTCTAAAATTTAAATAAATGTTGATTTTACTCAATTGTCTTGTTTTATTAGACGTAAATTAAAAAATCGTAATGTATTCGTTATCGCATTCGTTATCGTATTCGCTATTACGATGCATTCGTCATTGTAATAGACATATCGTTACTTCCAAGGTTGGGCTATTTTAATAAAAGATACCGATTTCGTCCATATCATTGCACTTATTTCATTTAAATGTATGAATATTACGTCACTTCATGCAGATTTTGTAAAAAAAAGCAAGTTGTGCTCTCAAATGCAACCAAATACGTTTGTAACACTACACAATAAAACAACATTAAAACTTTTATTTACATTGTTAAAGACTAATACTTAAGTTTTCACTAACGTTATAAACATGCAATATGTGTATTTTTGTTCCAAACATACCCACACTTCTGCAGGTCAATCGCGTAATGCATTGTACGCGCGTCAGGTTGTCACTTTTTATGACAGTTAAGTGATGATTTCTTAAACGGATGATTCATTTTACTTGAATATTTACACACACTATAACTATATTAAGTTATCAATACAATTTGATAAGAAAACAGTTCTTACCTTAAATAGCTTTCGAATGTACAGATATGTTTTTTCAACTTTCAACATGCGAACACATCTTTACCGCCCTCAATGCCGAACCGTACTATACTCGTATACTGACTGCCAATATGGCGACGTTTCAGCCACCGTCTTTGTGAGAGTGTCCTTTGATCTGGCAACGGCGCCGATAGCGCGAAAAAGGATCAAAAACTATTTGACTCGTAATTAAAACCCTTCCTTTGGTTTTTCCTTAGTCGCGTAAGAAAAAAGTATTATATATAATGGATTAAAATAAAAAAACATCCCGTATATATTTTTTTTTATATGTTTACATACACACACCCATCCTTACAGGCTATCCTAATTCGACAGTATGGAATTTGACACAAAACAGAAAAATAAAAACATAGGTACATTACAAATTACAATAACACAATACATATAACGTGGCCTTTGTGAATTCGTTCAAAGAACAAACAAACAAATCTACCTCGATCGCTACCCGATTAAGGGTCCGAATTGCGCGCGTAAAGGGGGCCTGGCGAAGGAGTTGCGTTCTCGCGCGCGGCTCGGCCAGCAGGCTCGGCCGCCGCCGCCGCCACACATACCGATCCGGTACGCTCAAGCACACCGCCAAGACGCCAGGATTGCTCAACTTGCCTCGCATCAACTTAAGGCGCCGTAGGTTCAGCGAAAAATATCGTCTCAGGGGGTGCGGCCCCCGCGCGCGCGGGGATGCTCCGCCCGCACGTCTCCCGCCGTCGCGCATAGTGGAAACACACAGTACAGAGTAAACAGTACCGCAACGAAGCGGCTAATTCATATTCTAGTTTAGACGCGCACTACCGCGGTTTTTAGAACTAAAGCAAAAATTGTAGTAACTTCACAGACCGGAAAGTAAATGGGTTGCCAGTTGCCAACCATGTGTGTAGTAAAAAATAAAGTACCTATATAAAATAAAATAAATAAATATTTGGGGGGACAATCTTACACAAATCGATCTAGTCCCAAACTAAGCAAAGCTTGTACTATGGGTACTAGACGACGACATACATACTTGAATAGATAAATAAATACATAAATACATAGAAAACATCCATGACTCAGGAACAAATATTCATGCTCATCAGCTCATCACACAAATAAATGCCCCTACCGGGATTCGAACCCGGGACCTCAAGCCTGTAGGTATAATAAAATAGCGATGGGCGCTGACGGTATTACACCCGGTAAATTCGCCAAACTAACCAAACGAACCGGTGGGTTTAAAAAAGGAGAAAAAAAAGAGAGAAGTCGAGTAGAGTGGTGAGGAAAGGGTTAAGTGAAGAGGAGAGGAGAGGAGTAGAGTGGAGTTGAGAAAAAAGGACGAACTTCAACTGGGATACTCACAATTTATTGGAAAGTAAAGTTTTATAAGTACTTTGCTAGGGTACCTACACACAATGAATTTTAGCGAAGAACATTTAGTATAAATAAATAAAAACTTGTTTGTCATACCTTCTTCATCGGTAATGTGTATGTGTGTGAGAAAGAGTGTGTGTGTGTGTAAGTGTCTACTATTTAAATAAATAAATAAATGTAAGGGGACAATCTTACACAAACCGACCTAGTCCCATATTAAGCTCAATAAGGCTTGTGTTATGGGTACTAGACGACGATATATATAATAGATATAAATACTTAAATACATAGAAAACATCCATGACTCAGAAACAAATATTGATGCTCATCACACAAATATTTGTCCTTACCGGGATTCGAACCCAGGACCTTCAGCTTCGTAGGCAGCGTCACTACCCACTAGACCTAACTAGAGCTAACCGGTCGTATTTTGTTTAATAAAATAAATTATTTTTATGTCGATCGATTAGGAGACGCTCCTCTAATTGGCATTCCTCGCGCTTGCCGCGAGTCAACTAATTCTGGCAATAAATGACCAATATAAAATTCCACAAGTTTTTTCTCCATTTTTTCACTCCAAAACGCATCATCTCGCTTAATATAAATTACTTCCATGGGTTGATTTTCCCCTTCGTCTTCAATGTAACTTGAAACGTTGGTGCCGTTTCAGAAGTTGTAATAACTTCGCGGTAGATGTCGCTACGACCCTCCCTAAGGTGTAAATACAATAGTGGAAGGGATTGAAAGATTCTTCACCATTAGCGGACCCACGGTAGCTCAAGTGGGAGAGCGATGGACGGATTCCAGAGGTTGTGGGTTCAAATCCCGCTCGTGGCGAATAATTTTTCAATTTTCCACTATGATTGAAATTTGGAATTTCGATAGCGGACGTTTCCGCTTCATAAACATTTAAGATTTCGTTACACACTATCTCTCTTTTCCTCTCTCGCCATATAAGATAGACAAATACCATCTCTCTCTCTCTTCGTCTCCCTCGATCAAACCATCCCCTGAACCCACTAAAATATACAGTGTTGTCACATGTTCAGCAAATCCGGTTTTTCAAGATATCGCGATCACAACGCCATCTACCGGGTCCAACTGTTTGTTTTTCAAACCATCCAAGGACCCACTTAAATACCTAAACACATAGTTTCATAAAAATCGGTCCAACCATTCGTCATTTCAATTGTGATCACGACGCCATCTATCGGGCCTATTGTCTTTATAAACCATCCATGGACCCACTCAAATATGTAAACAAAGTTTCATCCAAATCGGACAAGCCGTTCCTCCCCATGTAGCACTCCATTATTCTCCTCTCTTTCCCACACCAGTCCTATCCAATCTACTCCCCTTCACTCCATTTTCCCCGCCCCTCTCCTCTTCGCTTAACTAATTCCTCTCATCTCCACTCCTCTCTACTTCACTCCACTCCTCTCCTCTCTGTTGAGAGTGTGACTGTCACACGAGTTTCGGTTGCGCCATGCTCACGTACTGAGGGCCTACCGCGAAACGACAACGAACTTCGTTCGTGTATCTCCGTCTCTGTCGCACTTGCTAGTTCGAGCGACAGAGAGGGAGATACTTGAACGAAGTTCGTTTTCGCTTCGCGGTAGTCCCTCTGATTAGACTAAAATAATTATTACGTACTCATTCGATGGGAACACGGTTTTGTTATTTTCTTTGTTGCGGTCCAACAACCTAAAAATTTTTTAAAGAGAATGATTACATTCAGAAATGAATAATTTGATATGATATTTACAGTGCCTACTTATTTAACAAGAAAAAACACTATTCATATAATATCTTCGGTAAGTATATAGCGAACTTCCCACTTCAGATACATAATATAACTTACGCGCGTCACACAGCCACTAAGTAAGTAGGCACCTACACTACTGCATTTATTATTTATCTGTGATTGCAGTTACCGTTTCGCATTTGTTCTTCGGGCAATCGCCCTGCAATTCATAACATGACTCCTTCTCCTTTTTTTAGTTTTATTCCCCATTATAGGGAGAACGCAGGGTATATTTTTTGCAAGAAATGCACTTGGCGGTACGGATTCGGGAGCACGAGTCGCGCGACACAGGTCCGTACCTTAACGCAGCTCGCTGAGCACTGAGCGGGCGGCGGCCGGTAGTCGGGCACGAGTAGGTTCACGGTTATCGATGTTTTCGAATTATTATTTTTGATTGGAATTATAAAAAAAAAAATGTATTCACTGATTACCATCTAAAATACAAATACGCAATTTTTGATGCAAGTTTCATGTAAGTAGCAAGTTTAAAAAAAATGTAATATCGTTTTAAAGAGTGTAAATAGAGGTATGTTGGCGATTTTTTTTTATCGAGCGAAAATTGCTTAATCATGTTTCTAAACACTGATCTCCCTGCAGAAAAGCCTCGAGATTAGTAAACGTATTTTTTCTTAACCAAATTATTATAAACAGACGCATTATATTGTTTCAAAAACTCTGTTCGCTTGACTTCGCTGAACCCACGGCGCCTTAAATATATATGAAGCCAGCCCCAGTTCCCTTCTAACTTCAAGTTGATTGTATCCTACCATTCCTAACACGAACAATGTAGGATACATTAACGGATAAAAAGGGTACCGTAAAACGTGCCTACTTTGCTCCCCACTAGGTAAATGTGCTCCAATTTTGTATTTAGTTTCATGCCCTTATAAGTCGATGTCTATGGTTAATACAGTTACATTTCCAAACGCATTTGTTACACTGGGCAATCAAGTGGCAACATTGAAAGTCAAAGTTTCGTTCCGATATTTCCTCTTTCTGTCAGACGACGCACAGTGCCGCTACGAAAATTTGTTTTTCTACTCCTGTACCGTTATCTGTCATTTATATATGCTTTAGCTCAAGTACAATGACACCGATAATAAGTCGTCGAAAAAGTCTATGCTCTATGGCCCATAAACGCACTCTTAAGTGTACTTTTATGGTTCATACATTTTCCATAAAAGCACTGTTTGCCACGATGTCAAATCATCTAACTTTTTTTAATCAGCCACGATATTGCAGTGGTACCAAATTCCTAAGTATTTTTTTCGAAATAAAGTTTTTATTTACGATCAAATATTTGTAAAACAAATTATTTACTAAAATAAAAATAAATTATCATGTTTCGTGTGTTAATATACCAATTATTGGTGTTTTTAATAAATATAAACGGATCCGATTCGGTACGGATCCGGATTCAGTTTGGTTCAGATGGCAAATGCAAGGAAATTAAAAACAAAACAGACCATAAACAAGAGGCGTCAATGTGTCATATTTCTAATTTTCCACCAAAGTTCCAGTTCAAAATTAAAAGACGAAATATGATGACCTACTATAATTCGTTATTAATAACTTCTTAAGATTTGATTCGTGTTTGTGAAGTGAAGAAAAATGTCTACGTTCTTTTTAACATGGACGAAGTAGAAAATAACTGCACCGCTGAAGAAATTGCGTGAGTAGTAATAGAACTAACGGAAAAGTTACGGCTGAAAAGTCTAATGCTATTTATTTAAAATTAGTCGTAGAAAAAGTATTGTATGCAACGGTGTATAACTTGGTCTTAAAACGCTCGTGGCGTCTTTAATTGCGATGCTCGCCAAGGCTCGCATCGCAACTCACGACACTCGCGTTTTAAGACCCGACTTATACAACAGTTGCATAAAATACTATTAAAAAAAATACGGGCAAGGGTAAAGCTACTTCCATCTCAGCAAGTTGTCATCGATTGGCGATAGATATGTTTTGAAGTGTTCTTGTATTTAATAGGCTACTCATTGTTTACAGTATTTCTAGTAGTTTCAAATTCTTTCGAGGCTTAACCTCAAATTAGTTTTCAAGTACCTACTTTGCACCACGTGTTGGGGTAACTTTGATCCTGGACATAGTTACCTCATGAAGTTAATTATGTTTATAAATAGTAAAAGATTGTGGCATTTTTAACTAAATAGTATTAGAATAATATCATATTTTCTATTTACAGTTGACTCATAAAGTTTTTATTATAAAAATTTACGAAAATGGTAGAATTTCTTTTTCCACAGCCACTTCAAAACGTGTTCGTCGCAGAATTGATATACTCGTAGTGATAGGTGATAGAGTTCCTATTCGGAAGGTGTTAACATGTCTACTCACCACTCCTCTTCTGATCTGGCTTCACTGGGCGACTATAGATAATGAACCGGAAACTAATAGTACCTGGAATACTCTAACCAAAAAACCTCATAATCATCGTTTAAAAAAAAT
Source organism: Epinotia demarniana (assembly GCA_945867215.1). Lineage (NCBI taxonomy): Eukaryota > Metazoa > Arthropoda > Insecta > Lepidoptera > Tortricidae > Epinotia > Epinotia demarniana. Next base: position 21,662,779 of record OX244259.1, read on the forward strand.
TGATTGTTTTATATATATCCTAGTTCTGTATTTTAGAAGACTGTTTTTGGTTCTTGTTGGTTTTTGTCCGAGTGAAACAATACCAATACTGAACAATTTCATAATTATAATAAAAATAAAACACTTCCACTAAATGTCCGTTTTTCTTTGTTCCTAATATTTTTTAGTTTTTTGTTTTTCTTCAAATTTACACAAAAATGGGCAGGTATGATTATAAATTGTGCATTGTTTGATTGACGACGGTGTAAAACTGCGCCAAACACTTAAAAGTATTAATTTTGGGACAAGTTAAATTCAGAGGCAAAGTTACCCAAACACTGGATAACATTGCTCCTAAATGTATGTTTTTATATATATATGTAACGTGATTGCGGCTTTATAAGAGCATTGTAATTAACGACATATCATTTAATAATAATTTTCCGAAAAAAACGAAATTTCCGAAATTTGGAGCAAATTTTGGTGCAAAGTAGGCACGTTTTACGGTATACTCCGTATAATTTTAAATATATAAACCTAATAAATTTATTTTGAATACGTTCCAAGATTTGTCTATATTTCGACTCTTGTGGACTCCAGATGGCCGCACTACCCTCTAGATGACTCCTGACAATTGCCTCGTACAATACACGTATCGCCTTGATGTTAGTAAACGCATGAGCCTGTCCATCACAAACCCCAGATTTCGGAAAGCCCTTTTACATACTGAAACAATATGGTCTCGAAAGGTGAGGTCGGACTTCAGCAGCACCCCTAAGTCCTTCACCTGTTCAACGCGCTGCATCGGTGTCTCTTCTAACACATATTGGTAGCAAAGAGGATTCCGAGATCTGGTGAATGAGAGTATGGCGCACTTTGCCGCGTTGAAATGTAGCTTGTACGTTTGACTCCATTTAACCACCCGATGTATATCCTCTTGTAATTTAATACAGTCAGAGCTGTCATTAATTCTGCAAACAAGCTTGAGGTCATCAGCAAAGAGTAGACAAATGGAATCTCTAACAACGTCAGGAAGATCATTTATCATTAAAATGAACTCTAACATGACATCGTATCGGATATTATACCGGAGCTTCAATCCGCAATTAATTTGACGTTTTGGATCTGTAGGTATTGAAATCGTGTTGGTGCACTCGCTCATGCAATAACATAACGTGTGAGAGCTCGATGCACTAATAAACAGATATAGTACGGGGCACGGAGCCGCAGACGGACAGACGAACATGGTGACACTAGGATTCTTTGTTCACTATGGTACCCGTATAGTATATATTTGTTGTCTCTCTGTCAATCTGCGAATATCCTTTTCGTCAGGAATGCGTACACGTATCAAGTTGAATTAAAAATCAAATACAAGTCTGCAATCCCTTGAAGCTGTGTAAATTCAAACAGTGATACGAAGTTATAAGATAGAGCGAGATAGGCATAGAATTTTGTACCACGCCGTGCTTTCGACACATACATAAAATAGTCCATCCACAGTATATAACCAGCATATGTTATAATGATCTAGAATTTAGAGAATTCCTTAGCCTCAGAGTAAATAAAATGAAACAATTACTTGCCTTATCATATTACCCTTATACGAAAAGTATACACAGTACATAGGTACCTACGTAACTGCCTTCAAGTAAATTACACCTTATAATGGCACATTTAAATTCGAAAATAAAATAGCTTTATTTTTTGGTTTATGAGTTATCAATGTTATCATAGGTAACAAAATATTAAACAGATGTATACGCCATACAGTTTTAAGTGATTGTTGGGGTCTTCATTTCACTTTCAGTTTAACAAACATCCAGAGGTTGAAGTGTGCTGTGGCTAGATTAGTATTTTGAAAATTGGTATACAATAGTGGTCGCGTTGTTCACAATTTGTTCAATAGCATCCTGACGGGGCCTGCTATACTATGTCATCGATAGTTTTTGCAGCAGCAGAAGTATTAGCGGGATACCAGTGGAACGTCCAACTGTAGAGGATTACGAGTTGATCTAATAGGATCCAAGTCGTTGGCATTGCAGCACTGCACTTCACAGGATGGCGTAAACATAATGGCAGGATGACAATTACAGCATCATAAATGGCAAAATCTGCATTTCTCGTAGGTACAAGATACGGTGCTCCTTGTACTTCATAATATTTATTTAGAATATTAGCTTTGCAAAATCAATAATTGCGTAAGACAACATGACATATATGTCAAATGTCAGACGTACTAAAATATTATTATTATTTATTAGAGAAATGGCAGCCTCTAGGGCCTTTGCCAAAAACAGTGTACAGAAATCAGAAATAAAAAAAACATTTCACATGCATGATGTACGGTGTAAGGCCTTCACGATGCACTGAGTGATAGCTGGAGCAGTACAAAGTATAATGGCGGCCGCGACCACGAACCGCTGAATGATGCCCAAGAATTGGTTATTCGCATTTCCAGGAAAATTCTTCATAAACTGTAGCCGTCATGTTTGCCATTTATTGCATAATACGCTATCAAAACTATACATTAAACAGCAGGATGCAGAAAATGAAAAAAAATGTCTGGAGCACGATCCGCCATGTTCCAAGGATCATTCAAAAGTCCGTACTAAAATATGTCACGATAAATCTATCACAAATACACACACATACGCCTATACGGCGTAAAAGACAATGTGGCCTGTGTAATAAAAAAATGCTCCTCATACTAAAGAAACTAATTGAAACTTTTTACATTAAGAAAGGGCTCGAAGAAGAAAAATGTGGAAAATTGCGTTTTAATGGCATGTTTTTTGAACTTTTATATTATTGCGTTTGTAAAAATACCATATCATCTAGTTTGAGTGCTTATCCAACCACATCACATCTTATGTTTTTTCCCTAAAATCATATTATTTTCTGGTGGCTGGTATTAAATTTGCGAAAATCACGGTTGTCAAAATGAAAAAATCGCTACAGACGTCCGTCCAGCCTGAGGCCGCGCGGCCATCTGCCTACTAAAACGAGACGCGCAGGTCACTTTCCCAGATAAATTGTGAATAGAAAAAAATAAAGCCATTTTTAAAGAAAGTGTCCGTAAAAAGATCTTCTTTACATCATTGCCTATTTTTTATCATTATTCACTTGAGTCAATTTTGCGCCCACTTTATGTATGACTCGAAATAAGATCCGAATATTCCCTTTTTTCTTGGCATGATATGATCGAGCGAAGTTTAAAATTTCGTATTTTGGTCCGTAAAAGTAACAAGGGCGATTATTAAACTATAACATATCTCAATATCCCATCATTAAACAAAAGATTTCATTGTTTATTATTGAATGTAAAAAAGGTCGATTTCGGATAACGTGCCCTTAAAACAACTCTATCCACCTGACGCTTGACCCTCCCTCACTTTGAAATGTGTCCCCGTTGTTGGTTTTGTGACATTCTGCCTTCCGGTACGTGGTCGCCACTCGAGAACCTTTCCGCCCCACCAGCTACACGGATCTACGTGCTATGTGCCCCACCCCCTGCCACTTAAGTTTAGCGATTCGGAGTGCTATATCGGCTTTAGTGCGGTGTTTTTTTACATACATTTCATCAAAAGCGGTCAAGCCGTTTTGAAAATATAATACACTTCGTCAAAAGAATATGGAAACCGACTGCAGCACCATCTACCGGGTTTTGTTTTTGTTGCTAGTGGACGCAACAGACGTTTGATTCCCACCGAACGGGTTGGGCCGTCTATACAGTAGTTACCTTTCATATTTGTATGAATCGTGCATCCACTGCGAGGCGGCAGCTACCGACGCGGTCGGTGGGAAACATACAAATACTGTCCTAACTTTGGCGTTCTGTAAGGGGAGCATTATTTATTTCGAATTTTCGATATAAGATTCAAACCTTTAATTGTTCTTATTATGATTATAAATTCAAACTGGACTGTAATATTAAGTTAGTATAGAAGTAAGTACAGCAAGGAAAGGTGTCATTATGTTTTTTTTTTTTTGAGATTCTATAATTACTTCTGACGAAGCTACGGTTGAATCATCATTTATATATACTGCACTGTTTACTAATAATTAAACAGCCTGTACAAAATCCTTGCCAACTGAAAGTGACAAATCCCTTCATTCATCCCTGCTGTTTAGGAAAATATCAGTGACATACCGACTACAGCGCCACCTACCAGGTCCAGTTGTAAATTCACGCCTTGCAGGGACCCACTTGAACGTTTACAAAAAATATCATTAAAATCGTGTCTGCCGTTTAGCAGGAAATCAGTGACATACCGACTGCTACGCCATCTACCAGGTCCAGTTGTAAATTCACGCCTTGCAGGGACCTACTTGAACGTTTACAAAAAATATCCTAAAAATCGTACCTGCCGTTTAGGAGGAGATCAGTGACATACCGACTGCTGCGCCATCTAACATGTCCAGTTCTAAATTCACGCCTTGCAGGGTCCCACTTGAAGGTTTACAAAAAATATCCTTAAAATCGTACCTGCCGTTTAGGACGAAATCAGTGACATACCGACTGCTACGCCATCTACCAGGTCCAGTTGTAAATTCACGCCTTGCAGGGACCTACTTGAACGTTTACAAAAAATATCCTAAAAATCGTACCTGCCGTTTAGGAGGAGATCAGTGACATACCGACTGCTGCGCCATCTAACATGTCCAGTTGTAAATTCACGCCTTGCAGGGTCCCACTTGAACGTTTACTAAAAATATCCTTAAAATCGTACCTGCCGTTAGGAGGAAATCAGTGACATACCGACTGCTACGCCATCTACCAGGTCCAGTTGTAAATTCACGCCTTGCAGGGACCCACTTGAACAATTAAAAAAAAATCCTTAAAATCGTACCTGCCGTTTAGGAGGAAATCAGTGACATACCGACTGCTACGCCATCTACCAGGTCCAGTTGTAAATTCACGCCTTGCAGGGACCTACTTGAACGTTTACAAAAAATATCCTAAAAATCGTACCTGCCGTTTAGGAGGAGATCAGTGACATACCGACTGCTGCGCCATCTAACATGTCCAGTTGTAAATTCACGCCTTGCAGGGTCCCACTTGAAGGTTTACAAAAAATATCCTTAAAATCGTACCTGCCGTTTAGGACGAAATCAGTGACATACCGACTGCTACGCCATCTACCAGCTCCAGTTGTAAATTCACGCCTTGCAGGGACCTACTTGAACGTTTACAAAAAATATCCTAAAAATCGTACCTGCCGTTTAGGAGGAGATCAGTGACATACCGACTGCTGCGCCATCTAACATGTCCAGTTGTAAATTCACGCCTTGCAGGGTCCCACTTGAAGGTTTACAAAAAATATCCTTAAAATCGTACCTGCCGTTTAGAAGGAAATCAGTGACATACCGACTGCTACGCCATCTACCAGGTCCAGTTGTAAATTCACGCCTTGCAGGAACCTACTTGAACGTTTACAAAAAATATCCTAAAAATCGTACCTGCCGTTTAGGAGGAGATCAGTGACATACCGACTGCTGTGCCATCTAACATGTCCAGTTGTAAATTCACGCCTTGCAGGGTCCCACTTGAACGTTTACAAAAAATATCCTTAAAATCGTACCTGCCGTTAGGAGGAAATCAGTGACATACCGACTGCTACGCCATCTACCAGGTCCAGTTGTAAATTCACGCCTTGCAGGGACCCAGTAAAACGTTTACAAAAATATCATTAAAATCGTGCTTGCCACTTAGCAGGAGATCAGTGGCATACAGACTGCAGCGCCATCTACCAGGTCCAGTTGTAAATTCACGCCTTGCAGGGACCCACTTGAACGCTTACAAAAATTATCCTTAAAATTGTACCTGCCGTTTAGGAGATCAGTGACAGCGACTGCTGCGCCATCTACCAGGTCCAGTTGTAAATTCACGCCTTGCAGGGACCTACTTGAACGTTTACAAAAAATATCCTTAAAATCGTACCTGCCGTTTAGGAGGAGATCAGTGACATACCGACTGCTGCGCCATGTAACATGTCCAGTTGTAAATTCACGCCTTGCAGGGACCCACTTGAACGTTTACAAAAAATATCCTTAAAATCGTACCTGCCGTTAGGAGGAAATCAGTGACATACCGACTGCTACGCCATCTACCAGGTCCAGTTGTAAATTCACGCCTTGCAGGGACCCAGTAAAACGTTTACAAAAATATCATTAAAATCGTGCTTGCCACTTAGCAGGAGATCAGTGGCATACAGACTGCAGCGCCATCTACCAGGTCTAGTTGTAAATTCACGCCTTGCAGGGACCCACTTGAACGCTTACAAAAATTATCCTTAAAATTGTACCTGCCGTTTAGGAGATCAGTGACAGCGACTGCTGCGCCATCTACCAGGTCCAATTGTAAATTCACGCCTTGCAGGGACCTACTTGAACGTTTACAAAAAATATCCTTAAAATCGTACCTGCCGTTTAGGAGGAGATCAGTGACATACCGACTGCTGCGCCATGTAACATGTCCAGTTGTAAATTCACGCCTTGCAGGGACCCACTTGAACGTTTACAAAAAATATCCTTAAAATCGTACCTGCCGTTTAGGAGGAAATCAGTGACATACCGACTGCTACGCCATCTACCAGGTCCAGTTGTAAATTCACGCCTTGCAGGGACCCACTTGAACGTTTACAAAAAATATCCTTAAAATCGTACCTGCCGTTTAGGAGGAAATCAGTGACATACCGACTGCTACGCCATCTACCAGGTCCAGTTGTAAATTCACGCCTTGCAGGGACCCAGTAAAACGTTTACAAAAATATCATTAAAATCGTGCTTGCCACTTAGCAGGAGATCAGTGGCATACAGACTGCAGCGCCATCTACCAGGTCCAGTTGTAAATTCTCGCCTTGCAGGAACCCACTTGAACGTTTACAAAAAATATCCTGAAAATCGTACCTGCCGTTTAGGAGGAAATCAGTGACATACCGACTGCTACGCTATCTATAGTTTGTCCGGCGGGCCAAGAGCTAAAAGCCATAAAGATAAGCTAATTACTTATCTATTGTAAAAAGAGCTTAAGTGATCTCTTACATGTACAAAAAGCAAACTTAACTCTTTGTACTAAGGTTCATTATACAATGGCTTCAATAAAAGTGCAAATTCAATAACAAATATTGGGAAGGTAGGGTTGTAATGCAACAAACGGGAATTCGCCAACTAATTAGTATGCCGTTGCAACTGATTCAGTGACTACGTGTGTATGCTATTTACCTGTATTGATAACAATATGTTTCATAAATAAGTCGAATAATTTATGACGGTTATCGACAAAACATTGTTGTTACAATTGATGGCCTCCTGAAAAAAAAACAATGAAGAAACTGAAGATAATTTTCCTTACGGTAGAACGACATTGTGTGAATACCTAAAACACCTGGTTTCACCTACAAAACACTTGACAAACGCCAGAAAACACTGAACTCAAACAAAAGAATACGACGAAACAATACACATCCACAGCTGAACTCAGGAGTGGTCGAATTGATTCGTGAGGAGGCCATGAAAATTGCAGACAGTATTTGGACCGCCTGTTTTGAACATGTTGAGGGCATCGAGGACACGTTTTTACACACAGGGCAGCAACGCTTCATTATTAACGTGACAGAAAGTTCAGATAGCGAATAATTGCGGGAAGATTGTTATTTTTTTTACAAATAAATATATGTCTGTTGTTGTTTTATTGTTTGAGATTATAATAGTAATTGTTGTGTAACAAATCATTTCAATCTAGTAATATATCATTAAACTATTATGCTGTATTATTTTACTCCCTTGTAACAATTTTGACAACCCTACGCCTAAGTGAAGGCATTCATTGTTTAAGAGTCATAAAAAGCATTTCAAGCTTAAATATTTGGGGTATTAGGTCGAAATGAACTTTTTCGTATGAAGACTTATCACCTTTTGAAATAAAATATGGTATTGTTAGAAGTTTTATGGCTATTAGCTCTTAGGCCGCCGGACAGACTATACCAGGAGTGCGATTTTTGAATCTCACTGGTGATATCAGTCACCGGTGACTAAAATGATCACCGATGACTTTTATGTCACCATTTTCCTAAAGCAGTATTTTTGAAAGTCACACGCTGTTTACCAACATGCAGAAATTTTAGAATGTCAGTCAGAGACAATCTTCCCGTTACGTTCCTTTTTACGCAGATGTTGTCCTTGATACCGGTTTTTATTTTCTCATACTATAACTTAAAACAGATTCAAATGTAAAACGTAGCGTATGTGTCAGTGTCATGTAACCGAAAATTTAATTTTTGAAAAAATCTTGGCATATGTCATATACGTCAACTCTCAAAAACAATCACATGGTGATTTCAATTACGAGTGGGTAGGGGCACTCGTAAATCGATATCATAGGTATGACAAATGTAAGTCACCGATGAGTTTCAAAAATACGAACTTTCGGAAATCAGTCACATCGGTGAGCATTAATCACTTGGTGAGATTCAAAAATCGATCCCCAGGTCCATTTGTAAATTCACGCCTTGCAGGGACCCAGTAAAACGTTTACAAAAATATCATTAAAATCGTGCTTGCCACTTAGCAGGAGATCAGTGGCATACAGACTGCAGCGCCATCTATTAGGTCCAGTTGTAAATTCACGCCTTGCAGGGACCTACTTGAACGCTTACAAAAATTATCCTTAAAATTGTACCGTTTAGGAGATCAGTGACAGCGACTGCTGCGCCATCTACCAGGTCCAGTTGTCAATTCACACCTTGCAGGGACCCAGTTGAACGTTTAACAAATATCATTAAAATCGTGCCTGCCGGGTTGGGAGAGTATCGAGGGAACAGAAGGGCACCAGGACTCTCACTCACAGTCACCGGGGCTTCCCGTCGCGCCATAGCCGCCGTGGCCCGCCCAACTGAGTCGTGAAAGCGCGTCGGAATCGTCCGGGCTCTCGTCGTCGCCTTTTTTCACCAGATCGATAGGTCACAGTTCTAATAAGTAAATACGACCAAATATATTGAAATAAAATTACAATTACAAATATACGACCATTTGCGTGCGAGACGTGTACGCCGACCTATATTTTGCCGCCTCACTGGTGGCATTTCCTTATCAATAACATTAAATTACACGAATATACCACACATCATGCGAATTAATTTAATTGTGTTTCGACTGAAGCGGTTATTGTTAAATAAATGTCACATTATGACGTATGTGCTGTGTTCCGAATCACGGTCACAGCACAGCACACGGACCTGCTATCGCGAAATCGAACTAATGTTATATAGCTTGTTAACTCCTTTTTAAGAGTCCGTGTCGGCCCGGCAAAAGTTCGATTGTAGGTATATTACCCGTCTCCCGAGCGCGCCAGCGCAGGTGTCGTGGTGGGGGTCGAGCGAGTGCTAGGTCGGCGTAGAAAAGTTTTGATACTTTAACCGTTTTATCTGAGTTTTTTGTTACTTAATATTTATGTTCATATAAATATATAAATGTTGTATATATAAATACATATACAACACATGTGTTGTATATTTGTTATACGTGTTGTGTTGAAATAAAATATCAGGCAATCAATCATGGCTTGCTGGAAACGTATGGCCAACTGGTGCCTTTTTTTAGGGTTCCGTACCCAATGGGTAAAAACCGGGACCCGTTCGCTGTCCGTGTGTCTATCACCAGGCTGTATATCAAGAACCGCGATAGCTAGACAATTTTGAACGAAGCCCTTTCACGTCGGTTGAGAAATGCGACCTCTAGAGGAGAACAGCCGGAAATCTGGAGAGACATACGAAAGCATTTTTGTCCAAGCTGAAACGGCGACCTTATTCGCTTCCGCTCACTAGGTCGATAATTAACTACTGTTAGAGTTTTCAGTTTTCCAGGTTATTCAATTCTAGGTGAATAGTTTTTACCTGAATTATAGTATAACATTAGTGTATGTGTTGAAATAAAATACTAGGTAATTTAGAAATGTAGGTACAGTTTATTTTTGATTACAGTTGATTGACCTAACGTATGAGCTTAATCACCTGATAAATATTAATAATTCGTTAACCTTTCCAGATTCCAGCGTTGTGCTGATTTCGTTATAGTCTGGTTTAAATCTTTAGGACAACTAAATATTTTCTCTCTCTTTACTTTACCAAATGAACGGTTTGTCTTCCTAGGCGCCATACTTGAATCTAAAATAATAAAACCAATCAATTTATGAATATTGTTTTATAGTATACTACATTAGCGACATGAATAGTAAGAATCTGACCAAGGAAAAGATGGGCGATAAAAAGATATGGAGATAAAACATGTTGCACCGTACGTCCACAACTAAAGTGAAAGATGAAACAACTTCAGCAAATATTATCACTATACGTAGGTCATAAATGACTTACAAGATGCAAAACGATAATACACTTTAAAAGCGCGAGTTCTATACAAGTGGTGGAATGATATTGTACAAATTACTATCAAAGCTGCAGAAGAAGAAGCAGAAATAGCTTAATTTTTTTTGTGAAAAAAGCCGATTTTAGCTATAGCCTTTAAGAGTGCTATTGAAAAAAGCGCTCGCTCAGGATTCGGTATTTTGAGACGCGTAGTGCGTAGTGTGTGTGTAAATACTACTAGCACGCACACAAGCTTACTGTAGCTGTATAGCGCACCGTTGGAGCGAATGCGCGACCGATATTAATACTTGCACTATTCATATAGTTATTTTTGTCAACCCTGCATATTAAGGCGGTGGTTTGTAAGTACTTGTGAATGTTACAAATGAAAAAGTGATGGCCGTTGGACCTTGGACCCCCCACAAAGTGGACTGATGTAACTAATAACAATAACTAATTAACAAATAATAAAAGCTTGTTTTATAACAAGCTTTTCTCCTTTTATTAAATTTTTAACTTTTTAGATTTTTAATTTTTCCTATATTTGTTGGAGTTGCATATTCACGCCATATCATATAGATATGTCAAACGAGCCCAAAGTCGATGGGGCTGCGTCTTTTAATTACGGAGTTCCATGGCTACCTTTCAGCTCCATTATCAGACCCTGGTTACCATATAGAACCAAAGTACTCGTCTAGACGAATTACACGACCCCAAACTTGATGGGGATGCGTCGTTTAATTACGGAGTTCCTATGACCACCTTCCAGCTCCATCGTCAGACCCTGGTGACCAAAGTACCCGTCAAGACGAATTAATCAAGCCTAAACTCGATGGGGTTGCGTCGTTTAATTACGGAGTTCCCATGGCTACTTTCCAGGTCCATCATCAGACCCTGGTTACCAAAGTACTCGTCAAGACAAATTAATCGAGCCCAAACACGATGGGGTTGCGTCGTTTAATTACGGAGTTCCCATGGCTACCTTCCAGGTCCATCATCAGACCCTGGTTACCAAAGTACTCGTCAAGACGAATTAATCGAGCCCAAACACGATGGGGTTGCGTCGTTTAATTACGGAGTTCCCATGGCTACCTTCCAGGTCCATCATCAGACCCTGGTTACCAAAGTACTCGTCAAGACGAATTAATCGAGCCCAAACACGATGAGGTTGCGTCGTTTAATTACGGAGTTCCTATGGCTACCTTCCAGCTCCATCATCAGACCCTGGTTACCATATAGTACCAAAGTACTCGTCAAGACGAATTAAACGAGCCCAAACTCGATGGGGTTGCGTCGTTTAATTACGGACTTCCTATGACCACCTTCCAGCTCCATCGTCAGACCCTGGTTACCAAAGTACTCGTCAGAATTAATCGAGCCCAAACTCGATAGGGTTGCGTCGTTTAATTACGGAGTTCCTATGGCTACCTTCCAGGTCCATCATCAGACCCTGTGGTTACCATATAATACCAAAGTACTCGTCAAGACAAATTAAACGAGCCCAAACTTGATAGGGTTGCGTCGTTTAACTACGGAGTTCCCATGGCTACCTTCCAGGTCCATCATCAGACCCTGGTTACCAAAGTACTCGTCAAGACGAATTAATCGAGCCCAAACACGATGAGGTTGCGTCGTTTAATTACGGAGTTCCTATGGCTACCTTCTAGCTCCATCATCAGACCCTGGTTACCATATAGTACCAAAGTACTCGTCAAGACGAATTAAACGAGCCCAAACTCGATGGGGTTGCGTCGTTTAATTACGGACTTCCTATGACCACCTTCCAGCTCCATCGTCAGACCCTGGTTACCAAAGTACTCGTCAAAACGAATTAATCGAGCCCAAACTCGATAGGGTTGCGTCGTTTAATTACGGAGTTCCTATGGCTACCTTCCAGATCCATCATCAGACCCTGTGGTTACCATATAATACCAAAGTACTCGTCAAGACAAATTAAACGAGCCCAAACTTGATAGGGTTGCGTCGTTTAACTACGGAGTTCCTATGACCACCTTCCAGCTTCATCATCAGATCAGCTTTATGTCATAATAATATTACATTGTCATCCAATTTATACATGCATGCAAAATTTCAGCTCAATCGGAAACCGGGAAGTGGATCAAATTTAACTTGCAAGATTTAATTACAGACAACGGATAGGTGAACTAAATAAAAGTTTATAAAAATTCACCAAGTATCACGATCACTCGTAAAATATTTGACTCGTAAGTTGTCTCGATTACCCTCACGAATGTCTCACTAGTATAGTTTGACCCCGACGTTGGTAACAACTATGTCTAGCCGGAGATCAAAATAATATTTTAGTCGAGGGGTAGCCTTCGTGAATAGCCACAATTACACGACGTACAGGTCCAACCCGGACAACGGCTAAGCCGGTACTGCCGAATCGAGCGCCGTGCACGGTGTTTTATTACGAACTTTAGTGTGATTTCAAATATTTTTTATGCTTAAATTTACTTCTACACATAAATATATTTTTGTTTGTACGAATAGCGCTTAAACTAGAGTTTCTTGTTATGGCTTCATATTTTTGAAATAATGAGCTAAATGGCCAAAAATACTGGCGATTCTTCGTGTGTTTTTACTCAAAAGTTGTTGGATGGAAATACGGTTTTTCTCAACAATTTAATATGTAACTTATAAAATGTTTTCCACTTATTCCTAAGAAGACTATCATTCCAATATGGATATATTTGTTTCATGTCGGTTAGAAATCAAATAGTTCTTCAAATCCGCGTCGTTTTACACGTCTCCGAGCGAAAATTGAGAAAACAGCGGTTGGACTGAGCCAAAATATGGTAAATTGAGGGCTAAATGTAAACAATTTTTCCACTTATTAAACTTGAATTGAAATGATCTTTCATATTACACAATAAAATCTTTAGGAAAACGAATATTTAATGAGATATGATCTCAAAAAGTTTAGCGAATTCAGCAAACGGCTATATACGGACTCTTAAGTTATTATATTATTTCTGAACGCATCCATAAGTATTTGACAACTACCCATCAACTCCCAAATATGTCATCTTTTGGCACTATTTAGCATTGCTAAGATTGGAAATATGCGTTGATCATTACGTTCTGGATATATGTTGTCGATTCAAAACCCTTATTTTAATACGTTCTTCAATTGGACGGGATACGGCTCTACTGTACCGCTTAAATTTAATTTTTGACATTTTGGTACATTTTGTATGGGAAAAGAGAATCGTTGATTTTTACCATTTCTTCGCATAATTTCTATAATTTTTCATCTCTTAAACCTTCCCTGAACATCAACAATTATTTCAAAACCAAAACTAGCATATTTAAACAACTTTTACACAAAATCAAGAGAAATTTGCCAGAGCACAGACCATAGACCAATCAAGCTCTGTACCAAGGTTTTGCCCTCCGGATTTGGTTCGGTCCGGACCAAGTTCGAACGTGTGGACGGATCTGCCATAGAAATATCGACGGAGCAGACCAAGGTCACGGTGCGAGCATACCATATTCGAACGTCTGTTCATGTGTCACATGACACGGTTCGGTGGTGTATTCATATTCATATTCATTTATTGCGATCATGTTCATTATAGGTACAATAGGTGTTAATATAGCAGTTGTCAGTGTTACATGAAGACCCTGTAAGGGTATTGCAATTGTCTTACATTAGTATATTACTGCAGAGGGCGGGAAAAGTCATTTCGTGGATAAGTATGGTTTTGAAGGACGAGGCATAGCCGAGTCCTTCAATAGATACGATTCCACGAAATGATATTCCTGCCGAGGCACGTATACTGCTTTTCTCCAAATATGCGAGGAAATAAAAAGATATCTTAAAACATTACATTTATTTTTTTGACACATAGTTATATAACAATCTACTTACAATCTAAACAAATTTAACACGTTATTAGTAATATAAACCTACTGATATAAGATGGTACGCTACGAGTTAAGAGTTTTAATTGAATGTTATAGACACATTGTTCATATTAGGGCAGTTCGTGAACGACAGAGTTATATTTTTCCCCGGAACGCTTATGTTGGTTTGAATATTTTCTTGATTAGAAGTTGTTGTTGATTGTGTGTTCGAATGCTGCGGATTAGGTGGTAAAGGGGCAAAATCTATGTGCGGATTAGGTGATAAAGGGGCAGAATCTATGCGAGAGGTGGATGGTTTCGGACCTGATATTTTATTACATTGGTGATTCGATGTAGATGGCTGAGATTCTGTTTGAAGGGTGATGGTTTGATTAATTTTTTCCGATATGTTCCTTTTGTTTTGCACCGATTCTTCAATGTAGCTCTCAGCTACTGCGTCGGATTTCCAACCACCGTGCCTCTTTATGGTTGTTAAATTTGCCCCGGAGTCAGCTAGCAAGGTGGCCGATGACCGGCGAAAAGCAATGACCTGAGTAGCATTCGCTGTCAGCTAACTTTAAGTAGCTTGCGATTTGTGTTGGCATTTTCGCCATTGCATGCCGTCCAATCACTTGATTCACACACTTCCCATTTTTATAATTTATAAAAAATCTGTCTGAACTGGTACTTTTGGGACGAAGTGTTTGGTATTTTTTTACAACTGGCACAAACTCATTTGGAATAACGAACATGCGGTCGATTTTAGTTTTTGTCTCTCGTAGTTTTACCAGAAGTATATCATCAGGGCACGTTATGTCGTTTACAGTTAAATTAGTCAGCTCGATCATTCGGCAAGCACCGTTGACACCTAAAATTAGAGCAACCTGAAACATGTAAATAATAATGGAAATAGGTATATGATAGTGTCCAAATATGGAAAAAAATATTCAAGTCAGCTACACAATATTATGTTTACCTTTGTTGCTAGGAAAATCTCATCTGGAGCTTCGTTTAAGAATATTGTGATATCCTCATTGGTTAGTATCTTCGATTTCTTGCTTTTGAAACCGGATGATTTCCGTTTCAAAAATGACATTAAGCCTGCGTAATTCTTAATGTTTATATCATATTTTAGTTGTATAGTACTTTTCAGCATTGAGTACATTGCCCACAGAGTAGAAGGTTTTTTATCTTTCGCAAGTTCGTTAAAGTACGCCAAAATAACATTTTCTGACAGCGAACTGGTATTTTTCTTCTTTTGCCAGGATTTGAAATTTTCGAACGTCCTTAAATATTTTTCTTCGGACTTAGGTGGAAGCAAGTTAGCTCTCGCCAACTTTGCCTCTGCTGCCAATTCTGGTGGTGTACCCATTGGGATATCTTCGTCACAATTTGTAGAATTCATTTTATTTTCGTAAAAATTACACGGCAGAAAATCTTTGACAAAATGAAATTCACGTTCCCGCCTCAATTTTTTTTAAGGATATTATTTCAAAGTTTTGGGTCCGGATTGTATATTTAGTTTCACATAAAATATAGTAATGAAAATAAATTAAAAGAAATCTTATAGGATAGTAAATAAAATATATGCATTATTACATTTAGTTAAATAGGCAATTCCTGAACGCGCAACATTAAAAAAAACCATATCTTTGTTACAAAATATTTATCAGTCCGAGAAGATCATTAAGTCTAATTCAACTGTAGTATAATTTGGACACATTCATTATATTATCTATCTCGGTTTTTGGACGTGACTATTAAACGATTGGCTGTATGGTGAATTTTCAGTCTTGGATGAAATTAAAAGTAAAAAAACCTGCACAATAAAATGTACACTTCCCGGGCATGTCCTGGAAGTATTTCCACTTTTTAAATTTATTATCGCATGTAACGATGGACTTCGCGGTTTGTTTTTACTACATTAATGGGAACATTTCAGAGCAAGTTGGAGAAAACTAAGTTTACTAAGTCATTGATAATAAATTAATTCAAAATAATAATACAAATTAAAACAGTCACGCTTGAAATTAGAATTTATACAATACAATATAATATTAATACATCAAAAGTTCTCTACATGTCAATCTATATGCCAATAAATATAAATACTACTTACGATCATCTAAATTATTCTAAATTATTGAAAAATATTGAAATAGGTTTCTCAGTATCTATGTCAATGTTTTTTCCGTCAAAAATGTATGCTTTCTATATTAAAATTGATTTAAGCTTATTGATAAAAAGATTTGTTTTTTGCTCGCTAGTTACGCTTTTTGGTAGTTTCCCCAATCCGCACTGGGCCAGCGTGGGGACTACTGCCCGTTCCCTCTCATACATGAGAGGAGGCCTGTGCCCAGCAGTGGGACGTATATAGGCTGATGATGTGATGTGATTGTATATGAGGATTGATATGTAATATGGGCTATTTCGAAACATTGGTAGCTTAGGTTTGGGAGGCATTACAATCTTATCTTGTCTCCGGGCACTTGTAACATGTTCGTACACGTTCGATATATGTTTTTTTACGAAGTGTAGCGCGTCGAGCGCACCGAACATGTCCGTCGGTTCGGTCTTACCATATTCGAACGTCTATTAATACTATTAAAAAAACACGTAATTAACTTGTCGCACGATTAGCGAGAGACAGAGCGATAGTTAGAGTAGGATACACATGTCTTGCCTCACTCCTATGGCTCCAGCTCACTCTAATCGTGTGACCGATCACCATGTGTGTATAGAGATAGACATTTATTAAAATTGTATGTGTGCTTTCCGATTTAGTGTTATTTCTGCCGGTTTATCTGACATGTTTCGACCAAAATTTTGTTATTTTTTAACGGAATAATTACTAATATTGATTTATTACGTTGTCATATAATTTCCACAACAATGTAAGAGAAAAAAAAAACACTATTTTCAGCTAACTTACCAAAACGCCAAGATAAATTTATAAAATCACAATCCGTTTGGAACGCAGGCGTCATTGTCAAGTCAAGTTGATTTGTATGGGAATAAAGAATCACTGCTTTCTAATTATAATCACAATATTTCCGTGTTTTTACACTACGTAAACCTTCTGCGGTCTAATACAAACATTTCAATACCAAAATTACCTAAATCGGTCCAGCGGTTCTCGAGTTTATGGTTAACTAACAAAAGCATTTCATTTGTATAGGTATATATATATAGATAGATAGATTTGTCACAACAATTGTATTATGTTCATGAGCCCTGCTTAGCAACGTACCGATATGGAAACAAAAACAGTATACAGGTATTTTCATATACATTTATTAATATGTCAATATGAAACCCAGTAATATGGGGGGTGAGGAAAAAAATATTATTAGTACCCCAAAAGAAAGAAAGCAAAAAAATATGCCTAGTGACGAAAATCTCATTCACATATCTCAAAGAATCACACAAAGCTTCAATCGTTTTAATATTGATTGTGAAAACGCAAATAGTTTGTGACGTCACAAACTGTGAGGCTGCGCGCGCGGCAGGCCGCATCGATGGCGGCGCCGAACACGATGGGGCACGTCACGTTGCCGTCTTCTAGTGACGTCACAAACTGCGAGCGTCGATTGTTTCATATGAAGTTGCGTTTTGCGAAAAAGGGAGAGAACACTTTGGACACAACTTCGTGATTATTTAACCTCGTGCGTTGATTTTTTCTCCTATTGTGTACTTTATTAACCCTTTTTCGAGCAAAATATGACATTATTGATTATTTTATTAAAAGTCTACACCCCTATTTAAACCTCTGGTACTCTGTGGCCACCGTTCCATAAGCAAAGAGTACTCTTCAACAGCCCAAGCGCGGGCTATAGCCGTATACGCTTTACATTTACATGCATAGGTACATATTTATTTCCTCTTTTTATCTGCATGCACAATGAAGCAAAATGTTTTCAACTGGAAATTTGGAATTCTCGCACTTTGATTGCGTTTACTTAACGCAAAATTCCAATTGAAGACACTCACTGCTTATCAACCGAAAATAGTAAAATTAAATTTTCAATTGTAACATCTTGTATTCGAGGTCACACGGGCAATTAATAACAATAAATAATAATAATAATAGTAATAAAAAGGCTTTTTATTTCCTTATCAACTAATTACAATTAAATTATTTTTACGTATTAGTTTACTACAATTTTATTTTGTATTTGTTTTTGTTAGAATAATTTTAAATTACAGGTTGATAGGAACCTAACCCAATAACACGTTTCATTTAGAATGCATCAACCATCAATAGGCCTTATACACCCCAGCGGGTCTTGTCTCTGTGTGCGTTCCATGACATGGGCAGGGACAGCATTCGCTCGGTGTACTCCTTGCATTTCATTAAATTGTCAAAAGGGCCTCTACTACCTAGCTCCATGCATGCCTCCCAAAGGTCCGGGACATCATTGTCCCGTGAGCGGGAAAGACATACATAAATGATAATAATAATAAGAAGCATTTTTATTTGAAAAAATGGCTGAACTATAGCGATACAAAGTTTCAGCACAACTAAATTTTTACCCAAAGTTGTGTCATTATAACACCAATTTTAAATGATTGTAACAAATAGAACACATCAAAATAAGCATATGTTACTTGAAAAACTTTTCTGTAAAGAAGTTATTTTCCGCCCTTTTATAAAAAAAATTACCACGAAGACACCGGCGGGAGTGGAGCTCCCATAAATAATAATAATAATAAAAAGCCTGTTTATTTGAAAAAATGGCTGAAGTATAACGATACGTTTTATAAATTTCAGCACTTAATTAAATTTTTACCCAAAGTGGTGTCATTATAACACCTATTTTACATGATTGTAACGAATAGAAAACATGAAAATAAGCAGCATATGTTACTTGAAAAACTTTTATGTACAGAAGTTATTTTCCACCCTTTTATAAAAAAAATAACCACGATGACACCGGCGGGAGTCAGAGCTGCCGGTGTCTTCTAACCTATCTGTCACCCGAGTCGGAATTGCCAAGATAAGATTTTTTTTTACCAACTTAAAAAAAGCTCTAGAATATATATGCAGTCCCTGAGGCGGCCACTAATATCCACACTTTTCAACTCTCATAACTTCATAATAAGTCCCTGGGACGGCCATGTATATATCCCAACCGTCGTTTGCCTTGTTTAGATAGTTGCCTCCGACCGCGGCAGATATGTCGTCGCTCCAGCGCGTACGTGGCCGCCCTGACTTTCTTTTTACGTCGGGGCCTTTCCATAGCGTCACTTCTTTGATCCATCTCTTGTCCGTGTATCTTGCCAAGTGTCCAGCCTATCACCATTTTAACTTAAGGATATAGAGCAGGGCGTCTGTAATTTTCGTCTAAGCTCGTATGCGCTCACTTTTCACTTTAAATGGATTTACCTTATGTTCAACATACTCGTACTCCTTTCCATCGCGCGTTGTCCTTATTTTGGTTTTGGTTTTTACCGTGTGACTCCAGGTTTGGCAGCCATATATAAGTTTGGGTAGAATGTTGATGTCCATCACTATTATTTTCATATGCAGTGAGTCGCCTTTGAAAATTTCCTTTAATGACCAGCATTTTTTCCAACTTATGGCTGTGCGTCGTTCTATCTCGTCCTGTGTCTCGTCTCGTGCTATGATTGCTAAAAGATACTTCTTTTCCTAGGTATATGTAGCGTTCTACATACTCTTATGTGGTTTGGTCATTACCTTGGTTTTAGCCTCCTTCATCTTCAAGACTACTTTTTCGCTTTCTTTTCTGAGTGAGTTGATCATACCTACCGATGTCGTGAATAACCAAATCAAGGTCCAGATGAGAAAACACCATGCCCAATCGATCAGAGCACTTGACTGGTTGCAAACAATAACAAACGATAAATAATAATAAAAGACAAACATCAAACGATTTCAATCAAAGTAACAGTGACAGCACAGATTACTAATATGTTGTGTTCGTTCCATTTCACGTAAAATTCTCTAACCGGAATTTTAAAGTTCAGTTTTTATTATTCTTATTTATAAACAGTATGATTTTTTAGCTGAATCAATTTTACAACGAATATAGTAACGTAGAAATGTAGTCTTAGATATCATCAAATAACGCAAAATGGAATTTTCCTGAATGTGTCCTGGTATTAAGCGTGACCGATCCGAACGTCAGAGCCGAACATTTCCGAAGCATTCCGAACAATATGGCGACGCTTCAAACTGTCAATGTTATCGAGATTTCATTACGTGATTGTAGAATAAATACGCAACAGAACCGGAAGCCTTTATGCTCTTATTCTAAGTTAATATCCAGAAAATTGATTCGTAATCTCGTGTAACTTGCGGTTTTTTTGAGAAACGTGACGCCAAAGATAGTGTTTTTTGTAAGGCGCTATCTCCCTTGTTCCTTCGTATTTTATCCCGTTCTGATTTTCCGATTTTATATATTAAATAGCACCATCTAGCGAGCATAATGTTGGTACAATTTCAGTTTGATAGAGGTCGCTGATATTAGTTGTCTATTTGCGACATCTAGCGAGCTTAATTAAAGTCCAATTTCAGCTCGTTAGATGCCGCTTAAACTATGTTTTTGATATTTTTAGACCAGTAAAAATACTATACCAAAAAGTATTAAATGGGTTTTATTTGATTCTAAAATTATGCAAGAAACACTAATCTAGTTGTAAGTGTACCTATGAATTATGTCATACAATATTTCCGTAACTTCGCAGATAGAACATTTTATCGGTTCATATTGTAAATTAAGTCTGGCCCAGGTTGGGTCCGAGTAGGACTAAAATCGGCATAAATTAAAAACGATAAGACTGCATGAATGCATTTGAAACCACAACCATCGTTGTTGTTCTAATGGTTCAAATACACGAAGCGATTTACTTGCGCCAGTTTAGACTTGCACAAGTACTGTAACGTGTATTGGAAGAAACTGGCGCAAGTTAATCGCTTCGTGCAATGATGTAATATAATAGTACATTGTGATACAAGTGAGGTATGTTGATAATTACATCAGAGGCGAAATTGTTCACGCGAACCGTAGGTGAGCGTGATAAGGAAGCCGAGGATGTAATTATCAAAGCTTACGCGTATCATACGACGTTTTTCAACACATTTTGCGAGGAAAAAATCATTTTCATAAGATGAAAATGTTATAGGCCTGCCAAATTATTTTCTTTACATTAAGTAAATCATTAAGATGGCAACAGGTTTTTACTCAAAACTGCACATCGCCATGAATTTCCAGTGGCGTCCATTCTATTTATCACTTTTCTAGTCACCTCACCACGAGTCAACATTTTTGATATTAACCAAACACGCATGAACAAATTTTACAAATATTTGTGAAATAACCTATATTGGCGCGCAACAGTTTTTCTTTCGTGAAGTTTGCGCAGTGCGGGCACAGAAATCTCTAAACAGCCAATACAAAATAAAATAATATTTTCGTTTTAAAATGTTATCTGCATTAAATTCATGTAAAATGTTATCAAAAGTGAATAGTTTTACTAAATTAAACGTTTCTCAAAGATTCAAGATTCAAAGATTCAAAATATTTATTTGCTCTGAATACAGTAAGCTTAGGTGGTAAAATACAATGCGTGCTGTGTATTCAGCCTGCGTACAAGCATGCAAACATTTGCAGGGGCGATGCTAAATAATACATGTTAAAGACAAAATAATAAATACAATAGTCAAAGTTAAAAAGTCAATTGAAATAGTTATATAGTAATAAAAATAAAACAAGCAAACAATTAATTACTATGAAATGTCAGTTAGGTATAAATGTCATAATCTAAATATTTTTTAACGCTATAAAAACATTTGTCCAAGAGCCAGGCAGTCAATTTTGATTTAAAACTATTTCCTTTTAGTAATTTAATGTCCTTAGGTAGTTTATTATATATAACTATGCACATATTAAACACATTTTTGCCGTAAATCATTTTATGAACACGTGGCTTAAAAAGTAAATTCATAATGGTCTGTCGGGTCTGTCTGTCCAGTACTTCTGCTCGTTTTTTTAAATAGATGTCGGTGGGTGTCAACGAAGATACATATTTCCTTTATATAGAGACAGGGTAACGGGAGAATACGTATTTTTTTAAATAAGGGGACGCAAGAATCATCAGACCAAGCATTACAGATCACACGGATACATTTTTTTTGGATAATGAGGACTCTCTCTACATCGACCGAGTTGCCCCACAAGATTAGGCCATAACGAAGCACCGACGACACATATCCATGATATGCCGTTAACGCGGCCTCCACTGACACTGTGTCTCTCAGTCTCCGTAGAGCAAAAACAAATCGGTTGAGTCTGTTACATACTTGCTCAATGTGGTCCTTCCAGTGTAAGTGTTTGTCTAGCGTAAAGCTAAGAAACTTGATGGAGGATGCTTCCTCTACTTTCTCATTTTCGTATTCGATTGTCATCGGTAATCTATTTGAATTATAGGATTGTATTTGCATAAATTTAGTCTTACTAATATTATTTTTTAAATCATTCATGTCCATCCAATTAATTATGTCATATAAAGAATTATTGATATCTTGATTGAATGTCAAAGAGTTATCACATTTTACCATAATGGTGGTATCGTCGGCAAACATGACCACTTTATGACGGGTGGCTTTTGGTAGATCGTTAATATAGATAACAAAGAGGAGCGGACCTAAAATGCTACCTTGAGGGACACCAGTATGATTAACTTTAGGCTGAGATCTAAATACTTGTTTGACGGCGGTATTATTTGCTAGAGTTAATCTGCTGATCTCTGTGCACTGTACCCTGTTGGTCAAGTAACTTCTGATCCAGTCATGCGCTCGGCCTCTAATACCGTAACGTTCAAGCTTAATTAGAAGTTTCGAGTGGTTGACAAAATCAAATGCTTTTGTCATGTCTAGGAAAAGCGTCGCGACAGGGGTACCTCCATTAATACTCTCTGTGATATATTTAATAAACTCGAAACCGGCATGTGTCGTAGATTTCTTGTCACGAAAACCAAATTGTTCAGGACATAGTATGTTGAATCTTGTTAAGAAGTTACTCAGCCGAATATAGAATGTCTTCTCAAATATTTTGGACATAACCGGTATCAATGCAATAGGTCTGTAATTGCTTGGGTCTTGCCTATCACCTTTTTTGTACAGTGGTTTAACTAATGATAATTTTAATTCATCGGGAAACACACCTTCGACAAATGACAAATTAACAACATATCATATATCATATACAAAAAGATATAGTAAATTAATTAACAAAAAGGATTTAATTTGTTTAGTCGAGCAAGAATCCATTTGCCGAGAATTTAAAAAAAAAGCTGTACATTCTGTACAACCCGGTTAATTTAAGAATGCACCGTGGTCATGCATATATCTTGCTGCAAGGTGCCAACGTGACTTAATCGGGATATAACCATAACACACAAGTGTTGTAATGTTATGAAACACGCGTGTTTAATATCCAGGATTATGAGCCTAAAAGCGACACAATAAGAGGTACGTTACGAGCAATTGTGTTGAAAATTATATTACATCATTGGCTTCGTGTATTTGAGCCATTACAGCTTAAGCTTTGTTTTTACCTGGGACTGAGTTTTGCTCGGCTTTAATACTACGAAAAATCGATTTCTATACAAAATTAAACAACACACATAAATCTGATCGAAGAAAACAAAAAGTCAAAAACCTTCTCATCGTTAGGGTTCGAACTCGCAGCCATCAAAAAAGAACATTAACCATTAGTCGTCGTGGAGGTGTAGTGGAGCACTATTTCCACCAATAAGCCCGCAACGGATCGGAACGGTAAGAATTTTATAGTCTTTAAACGATACTGAATCATATATGTACTGTTTTTAAGTCTACATTACCAAGCTGCGCACAACAACTTGACCGCGGGCGTCTTCCGCGACATGTGATCGTAACCGAAAGTATGCTGCGACACGCGATCGGCTCCGTTCGCTTGCAATCGGCCCCATTCGCTTGTCGTCTTGTGCGATCGGAACCTTTCGGCAGTCGATGCCGAACGAAACAACATATTTGACTGGGTGCGGATACGGTCGCAAGCAACCGTACGGTGCCGATCGTGTGCGTCGACACCCTGCCGGACACGATCGGTTGTCGCCGCATCCATTCGTATTCTTTCCGTTGCGATCCGATGCGGGCCGTTTGGTGGAAATAGTGCTTAAGTATACAGCCAGCTTTTTGTGAGAAAATAAGGGATCTATAACTGAATCCCTAACGTTTTTTAATCTATTTCTGCATTCCCTAACGTTTTATGTCATAATGATCATTTGTCCTAACACTCATATGCCCTGTCTTTAGTTTTCCTAACATCGTATGGATGATTTTTTTCTCCATAATGTTATATATCCTAACGTCACTTGCCATATTGATTATTCATCCTAACGTTATGTGCCATAATAGTCATGTATCATAATTATCAGCAAGCCTAATGCTCGTTAATCCTAATGATTATTTTTCCTAGCTTTGTACGGCCTATTGTAGCTTGTGCTATATTTGTGTGCGTGTTGTTTAATAGCCGTGCTGCGAGTCGACGCCACCCCGATGCGCGGGGTGTCTATTTCTGGTCTGAGGGACACAAGTGAACCCTAACCTAACCGACCTAAAACAGAGTTCGCTTGTGCGAGTTGTTTGATAGCCGTGCAGCGAGTCGACGCCACCCCGCTGTGCGGGGTGTCTATTTCTTGTCTGAGGAACACCAGTGAACCCTAACCTAACCGACCTTAAACAGATTTCGCTTATCGCAAGCCATTTTTGTCCGCCTTGATAATGCACGGCCCAATAATTCTCGTCCACATAAAGTGGACACGGGTTGTCGGGCCGTACATTATTTGACAAATGAGTTTAAGGGCAATCATTATATTATGAATAAATATTGTTATGGCTATTGATCGTTTGAGCTAATGCCCATTAGGACAACAACACTTAAGATAAATGACATGAGGTGAAACGCTATTAGGGATTTCGACGAATATGCAAAATAACATTAGGGATATTAATAATTATGGTAAAAATGATTCGGGCAAATGAGGTTTAGGGCAATCATTACATTATGGAAAATGATTATTATGGCAATTGATCGTCAGGGCTAATGCCTATTAGGTCAAAACAGTTCGGGCAAGTGTTTTTAGGACAAACGAACTTAGGGATCGCGAGGTAGAGCCGAAAATAAGACCAAGCGTGATCGGTTTCTCTGTCCCGTAAACCCCTATACTGCAAATTTCTTTAGAATATGATTGCAAATATATATAAATATAGATATATTATATACAAATATTGCTCGTTTAATATCAGGGACTGATTCTGATTCGTTCGTTCGTTCCTATTGGAATAAGTTATCTGTGTAAGTGTGAGTTCGCTTATTTTTTTGGTAACCTTTATAATTTATGGTTAAAAGAACTTACCTTAAGTGAATTTCAACCAAAATTTTACGAAATATTGCATCCGAGAGATTTAATAACCATGTAGTCCGTTCTTCGACATACTGCATCGTCACACAGTTTAGATATTTAAAAAAAAGAAGACATTTCTACCATTCGGTCAATCATTCAGTAACCGGTCCAGTCACTTGCCGCCAATCTTGTTCATTCGTTTTAGAGCTATCATTAGTCAATCAAGACTTTTATTCTGCAACATGGGGTTCTTTCAAAATATCAATGACCTATCAGGGTTGGGCGGGATATTAAATCTCTCGGATGCAATATTTCGTAAAATTTTGGTTGAAATTCACTTTTTAAGGTAAGTTCTTTTAACCATAAATTTTACTTCAATATTGCATCCTCCATCAGATTTAATAACCATGTAGATGTTTAGCGCTGGTTGCAGAATGAAAGGCAACATAATAATCAGTATCTGATTTTATTATTATTATGCAATTGAAAACGAAATCAATCCAAACTTATATAATCTCCACTAAGTGTATTGTTTACCTGATTTATAATAATAATAATAATTTATTCTTTATTGCACCACAACATAAGAAAAACATGTTACAAGAGTACATAAATTTAAATAGAGGTAACACAGCGCGGTAACAACAACAGGCGGTCTTATCGCTTTATAATATAATATATATATTTATATATTTAGTATAATTATTCAGATATAATAAATACTCTGTAATCGAATTTTAACACTTCGGGTAGCAAAGAACATAGTTTAGCTATTTAGTACCGCTCGAGCAAAATGACGCGTCGGAGCAAAATGCACAAAACGCAAAATGTACACTACACGCAAAATGTAACCAATAGCAAAATGTACAATTCGCACAATGTACCCCATGCATATTGTGAAGCACGCGGAACGTACACGAAGCAAAAAGTACATTCGCAAAATGTACATATCGTAAAATGCACACTAATCGCAAAATGCACATTACGTGAAACGTGCAATACGCAAATAGCCGCACAGGACAATTTTTCTGAGGAATTTGAGAATAAGCGCAAAAGGCGAAAATGCGTAAAAATAGTTATTTGTGCAACAAGAGCGCAAAGTTTGTTTTTGTTGCGAGTGCTAATTTTGAGTCCTTGAGGAAGCGAAAGATTCAAAAATTGAATCACGAGCGTAGCGAGTGATTCAAAGTTTGAATCTTGGGCGCAGCGAAGGACTCAAAAGCACGAGATGCAAATACTTTGCTCTCGAGTAACACATACAACTTTTCACCTCAGCAGTGAGAACATATTCACATCAAAAAATATATCATAGTATCACGTACCTATTCGTCTCAAGATTATTCAGGAAGAAAACTTAATTAGGCGTTAGTTACTGCTTGTAAAACAAGCTCCTCAGCGCCGGCCGCGCCGTTATTCAATACTAGAAAGGCGAGACAAGGCGCAGAAACCAAAGGATATTTCACTATCTAAGTATACAAGTGTCGCGTGACACTAACACATCACTAAAAACTAACCGTGTTATTATTAAATTTCACAGATTTTACTCATATCTTCGAGATATTTAGAAAATATTTGTCATTATCACAAGGGCACACATTAGCATATTACGTGTATCTCGCGTGCACATCAAAAACTAGCCGGTTGTTAAAAATGTTAATATAGGTACTGCCTTCGTCACGTCATCGTCACTGAATTCACTATATTTCCTAATTAGATAGAGAATTGATTTATTATCCTAGTAGTTTTTATATTTGAATATCAATAACGCAAGAATGACTTAGAATATACATGATAAAATCTCAAACAAATTAACAGCGCGCAACTTTTTAAAAGGGGCGGGGCCCCGCGCTTGCGTTCGGAAATTGCATCTGTGGTATACGTTCATAGAGTTTAAGATTGTTTAAACTAGAATTATTAATAAGCTAGCAAAATAAAATTCATGTTTACCTATTTGTTATGAAAAACGGAGTTTATTCTGATATCTTTTATTTAAATATTCTTCAATTTAAAATTCCTTTGTACCTATAATTACTTTGGTAATTTAAACTTGTTAATTGTTTTCGA
The DNA here is from genome assembly GCA_945867215.1 of Epinotia demarniana. NCBI lineage: Eukaryota > Metazoa > Arthropoda > Insecta > Lepidoptera > Tortricidae > Epinotia > Epinotia demarniana. The sequence continues at coordinate 21,690,465 of OX244259.1, forward strand.
ACGTGTGTTATCCGCTTTTTGGGGGGTCTACTTTGAAATTCGATGGTCGAACTATGAATCAACCTATGTCTTCCATTTTCTTTTTTCGTATTGGAATGAAAGGGACAATGCTAATAAAGTTCAAATATTCTGAACTTGTAATAGACCCCATACGACGAAATGTCAGTGCTCCACACCAAAATTAAAAAGCTACTTTGTCTCACGGAGTGAGCAAAATCTCATTTTGCACACTGTTTTCACGCAGCAAAACATGCTTGTTCGAGCTGCTGAGGTGAAAAAGTAATTACACCATGGGAAGGTAAAAGCGTCAATTTCATGAGCACCAGGGTCCCGTTTCCAAGACACATATCTCCGACATTTGTTATTGAGACGAGAGGCGAACAGATCTATATCAGGTTTACTGCAGTGATTAGTTATGACTTGAAAACTTTTAGAATTAAGGTCCCATTCTGTGTCAATATTGGTATGTCTAGAGGCTTGGTCATCATCGGTATTGTCACATGATTTAATGTAAGACGCGAAATAGTTATTTACGATACAAGTGCCGAAAATAGGAAATTCGCAATGAGTGGTGATAAATTAAAACACGATCGAATGGAGTGTTTTAAATCGACACAAGTTGCGAATTACCTATTCGCACGTGTATCATACAGTCGAGGACAAAGAGATGTATACACTTTTGGACCTAATCGAATGCGGTCGCCTACAATTTGTAGGCGTTACCGGCGTGCGTGTAGGGTGTAGACTGTACAACGTTTTACTGTACATATGGCTCTTTAAAGTTTCGACATATGCACGAAAAGTGCTCTTTTCCGCACTAGTGCGGGAAAGTAGCACCATATGTACTGTAAACAAATATACGTCTCTGTTCACAACACTCCCATATCTTTCTCGTGATTTCATTTAGATGGAGGTACTGTATACCACCCATTCTATTACAGATACAGATACAGATACAGATACAGATACAGATACAGATATATTTATTGATAAATTGTAGAAATAATTTACATGTCAATTCAACCATAATCCGAGTATACATTGTCAATTATCTAATTATGATAAATTTGTATTATTCACATTTCCTTAAAATAAATTCATTCACACTGTAGCAACACAGGTCAATTAACATTTTTATAATCTTATTTTTGAATATGTTATCGCTCGCCGAGGTAATTATGTCACTAGGTAGGGTATTATAGATCTTAACACCTAGGACAGTGAGTGACTTTCGAGCTTTAGCGAGCCTGCGGTGCGGGATGAGTAGCAGGTGTGCACCCCTGGTATTTCTACCATGGCACTGACCGCGCGTAGTGTATTGGTCGAGATTTGACCTCACATGTTGGCAGGCCATCAATATGAAGATACAAGGCAGAGTGAGTATTTTATGCTGCTTAAATAATGCTCGGGCTGGATGATCGTAGGGCTTACCAGATATGATTCTAAGAGCCCTCTTCTGTAGTTTAAACGGTCTGTCACAGTCTGCTGAGGTACCCCATACCCTGGGTTAAGATTGAGTGGAAGTACCCAAAATAGGCGGTTCTGAGGTTGTCAGGTGTCAGGGTGGGTGCAAGTCTGGATAACGCATTGATATAAGATATGGAAGTGGTGTTATCGATTCTGAGTAACACATTTAAATCATGTCTATATTTACAAAATGACTGTAACCCCAAGAAGGCTGCCGAAAGTTCAAGGTAGTTAATATGATCTTGAACTTCTTCAGACGACCAATGCCCCCTAGCAATTTCATCATTACATGAGGCTCCCCATCCAGTGAGACTCGAGTCAGTAAAAATTTCGAGCTGGTAAGTGCCTTTCTGTATATTATTTTGAGCTTTAGACTATATTAGACCACCATTTAAAATCATCATGTTACATACCTTATGAACGCATCTATACCAGGATATAATAAGAATGGCAATGGCCATTGAAACATCAAAATCTGAAACAAGAGAAATGGATCCGGAAGTACAAACAAAAATAAATAAAATATCAGTACAACAGAATAAAAAAAATACATACAATACAAAAAATAAAAATGAAAGAAAAATACAATGTTTCTGTTGTGGAAAAGAGAACCACAAGGCGAGCCAGTGCCGCATTAAGGACAAATTATACTGCAAAAAGTGCAATACAAAAGGGCACATACAATCTGTTTGCTTCAAGGACCAGAAACAATTGAAAATGGACAGTGATACATCATACTCTGAAAATGAAGGAGAAATATACGAAATACATAAAATACCTACGGAAAATGAAAATACACAAACAGATAAATTCAATATTACGCTACAATTAAATGGGAAATTACTTACCTTAGAGTTGGATACGGGTGCAGCAGTTACAACATGTTCAGCAGCATACTTCGAAACAAATTTCCAGAACCTGAAACTAAAAAATACATCGGTGAAACTCAGGACATACACCGGTGAAATAATACAACCTATCGGGACCTGTAACATGATAATTATATACAAAAACAAAGAAATAGAAGGAAGAATATTCGTGATTGACAGAGAAGTGGACCCTGTTGTTGGAAGAGAATGGTATAAAGAAATATTTTCTGAAGAGATAGGAGAAATAAAAGACTATCAAGCTACATTTAAATTGAAAGAAGGAACAGTACCTGTATTTCTGAAACCACGCCAAGTTCCCTTTGCACTGAAAAATCAAGTGGAGTCAGAAATTGATAGACTGGAAAATGAAGGTATTTTGGAAAAAGTTACTTATTTGCAGTGGGGTACACCGATAGTTCCTGTAATCAAACAAAATGGGAAGATACGATTGTGTGCGGACTATAGAGCAACACTAAATAAAAATCTGGAAACTGATAACAACCCTATTCCAAGAGTTGAAGAAATATTTTCAAAATTAAGTGGCGGCAAGCATTTCTGCACTCTGGATATTAACCAAGCATACTTACACATGAAAACTACTGAAGAGACAGCGGAGATGCAAGCCATAAGTACATGTAAAGGCACCTACAAAGTAAAAAGATTAATGTTTGGAGTGAAAATAGCTCCAAATGTTTGGCAACGATACATGGATCAAACCCTACAGGAAATGGAAGGTACTGCCTGTTTTTTTGATGACATCGCCTTACAAGGACGCACATACATACAATTGTTACAGAGAATTAGAGCAGTATTCCAAAAATTACAAAAATGTGGACTTCACCTGAATAAAAAGAAATGCCAATTTTTCCAAACATCTGTTACCTACTTGGGACATAAAATAAATGAGAAAGGACTGCATCCTACTCAAGACAAGGTAAATGACATTAAGAACAGTCCACGTCCTACAGATGTATCATCCCTTCGTACATTTTTAGGACTGATAAATTACTACCGACAGTTCATTCCTGACCTGGTATCAAAGCTAAATCCACTGTACAGACTGTTACAGAAAGAAACAAAATTTGTATGGTCAAAAGATTGTGAGAAGGTTTTTCAAGAATTAAAAAGCGAAATCTGTGGAGAAAAAGTTCTTACACCATTCCATGGGAACTTACCTGTTACATTAGCTACAGATGCATCACCTATTGGATTGGGAGCTGTGTTGTCACACATAATGCCGGACAAGTCTGAAAGACCCATAGCTTTTGCGTCAAGGTCCCTAACTAAAGCTGATAAAGGCTACAGCCAGGGGACTTAAGAAATTTTTCCAGTTTTGCTACGGAAGGAAAATACTATTGATTATTGATAACCAGCCATTGGCTAGAATACTACACCCAGAAAAAGCTACACCAGCAATTACAGCTATAAGACTAGTACATTATGCAAATTTCTTAGCAGGCTTTGACTACGACATAAAATTAAGGAAAACTACAGAGCATGCAAATGCAGACTACTTTTCAAGACTACCGAATTCTACATCTACTACGAAAGACTCTCTAACTGATGATGACGTGTTCTACTTGAACCAAATTGCTGAAATGCCAATAACATTACAAGAAATAAAAGAGGCAACAATAAAAGATCCAGATCTACAAAAACTACTTCTAGACATCCAATCGGGCAAAGACAATCATAAGAGACTCCATGAATTTTCATTACAGGGGAATTGCATATTCTATGGGATAAGAATTGTGATACCAAAGAAACTTCAATCTAAAATCTTGGAAGAACTACATACTGCACATACCGGTATAGTTAAAATGAAAGCTTTGGCCAGAAGCTATGTATGGTGGCAAAAGATTGATTCTGATATAGAAAACATGGTAAAGGAATGCAAAACATGTTGCTCAATGCAGAAGAACCCTACAAAAGTACCTGTACATAACTGGGAACATCCAAAGGAGCCATGGAGCCGAATTCACATTGATTATGCGGGGCCATTCATGAATCAATACTTCTTAATTGTGGTAGATGCCTACACTAAATGGCTAGAAGTTGTACCAACTACATCAATTACAGCAACAGCAACTATAAAAATATTGAAAAAGATTTACACTACTTTTGAATTACCAATTACTCAAGTATCAGATAATGGCCGACAATTCCGATCAGAAGAAATGCAGAGGTTCTTGAGAGAAAACGGGATACAAGCAAAATTTACAGCACCATTTCATCCATCAACCAACGGTCAGGCAGAAAGGTACGTACAGACATTCAAAAATAAAATGAAAGCTATGGCAAGTGAAGAAGGGCATCTAGAAGAAAAATTACAAAAATTCCTGATGATGCACCGAAAGACACCAAACAACTCCACTGGTTTGAGCCCTGCTGAAATGATGTTCAAAAGACTATACAGGACTAAACTAGATTTGGTTAAAAGAAGTACACAGAATGAAAAGATGAACGAAAATGATAGCCTAGCAGTAAACAAAGAATTCAAGACAGGAGATAGGGTACAAATTAGAATGTATGACGGCAGCAGATGGAAATTTGGGAACATAAAACACAGAAAAGGAAAATTACACTACGAAGTGGAGATAGAAGGGAAAGTACACCAAAGACATGTAGACCAAATAATGGAAACTGCATGCATCAGCAATGACCTAAATGTTCCTAACACTCACCTGTTTAGAAGACAGCTGCTGGACGAAGAGAGCCCTGCACAGGGACATCCTGAGGTGGAGGCGGCTGCACAGCCTGAAGTAGGGGAGACGGACATGCCTGCAAGAGAGCCCCAAGAGACACAACAGACAGAACCTACTATATTGCCTGTAGAAGTAGCGCCACCTGCTCAGAATGAGCCGCGTCGTAGTGCGAGGGTCAGGAGGGCTCCAAACCGCCTGGACCTGTAATAAAAATCGACGAGGGAGAGAGTGTTACATACCTTATGAACGCATCTATACCAGCGCTGCCACGGACGTAAATAGGAACGCGCTCGGGGCATGGCACCTGTCAATTGTCATTATGTTCACTTTTGTATGCAAGTTATTTCTTACAATAAATAAGCAATTAATGATACAACTAGTTTATTATTAACTTCATACATAATACATCAAGTAAACACAATTTAAGGGTCATCTTTGCATCATAATTCTCGTTAGATTGTTGAAGGGCCAAAAACTTCTCTCGGTCAAATAACTTAGTATGGGCCCAACCATACGCCACTGCAGAGCATGTGGCCGTGAGTGTACCTATGAACTTCGCAAATTCACGTATATTTGTATAAGTTTTAGTGTGCATACTTTTAGTCATTTCTGACACTTTTATAATCTTTTCATAAGGCAATTGTAATTGCATGACTAGTGTATTTATTTCCAATCCTAAAAATTTTCATTTTTGAGACGGAGCAAAATTACTTTTTCAGCATTGATTACTAAACCTAGTTTTTCCAAATTTTTGGTTAACATATGAACCGTGTATTTGCAAGCTTCAATAGTACATTACTGCAGAATCCAGTAAGTAAGCCTTCCTGGACAAGTATGAGTTAGCCGGACCGAACCGCAGGTGAGGTCCGGTTATATACGAGGCCAGGATGGCCTTCTTACTGGTTGTCAAGGAAACAAGGGTTTTGGGTTTATACGATTAAATATATTACAGAGCGATACATTGACATAGAAGCATGAAAAGGAAGAGAAATAGAGTTGTCAATGTCGTAGCATAGACAACTATTTCAAAGTATTTAAACTATGTCTCCGACATAATTGCCCGGAGAAAGGAATATAAATCATATCTCAATTAATGTAGGTACATCAAAGTATTACTTCATACTATGCTAATAAATAAATTATGAGAACATAAAATACTTGCTTAAAGTTTGTAAGAACTCAAATATAACATTTACTCCACTAGTAAAATAACTAACTTAGATACAGCCCTACGATGCAGTTTACCATCTGCTGTTTGAACATCTACGACTCTGACTTTATTATCGTTGCCACTAAATATTTTAGTGACCCTACCCAGAGGCCAATGAAGAGGTGGGGTGTTCAAATTTATCAGTAAAACTACAGCGCCCTCTTTGAGATTAGGCAGATCTTTGTACCATTTAGTGCGTTCATTTAGGGAAGATAAGTAGTCCTTCGACCAAACCTTCCAAAAGTGTTGTCTAACTTGTTCACAAGTTCTCCAGAATTGCAAACGATTGGTAGGTATCTCAGTTAAATCATGCTGAGGAATAGCCATGATGGGACAACCTATTAAATAGTGGCCTGGAGTTAAACAAGAATAATCGGAACTATCTTGTGTAGTGAGCTGCATAAGTGGGCGTGAATTTAAGATACCTTCAATTTCTATTGTTATGGTATTCAATTGCTCGTAAGTGAATGTCTTACATGAGGAAATTCTTTTCAAATGGAATTTAAAAGATTGAATTCCACGCTCCCAGATACCACCGTGATTGGGACTAAATTGTGGAATGAAGTGAAAACTTATTTCCTTTTGTAATGAATAGCTGTGAACTGCACTTTGGAAATCCTTACTATTGTGTAAAGTGTACAGATCTTTCAACTGATTATTGGCACCCTTGAAAGTAGATGCGTTGTCACAGTAAATGTCAGAGGGTACTCCTCGACGAGCGATAAATCTTTTGAGAGCTGCCATGAAGGTATTGGTGGACATGTCAGAGACTACCTCTAAATGATGATGCTGAATGATTGTGATGATGCTGTTCCGTTTTGAGGACTGCTTAATGTCAAATGGGCCGCAATAATCCAAACCCACCTTTTTAAAGGCCCGATCAGGTGTAACACGATCCTTGGGCAGCGAACCCATTACCTGCTTTGAAGACTCTGCCTTATGTCTACGGCATATAACACATTTAAAGATTACGCCTTTTACCTCTCGTACCGAGTTGACAATATAATACTTCTGAAACAGATTGCTCAGAATAAGCTTTAATCCACCGTGTAACGGCGTAATATTTTAATTTATTGGCATCGTGTAGCACTGCCTCTAAACATCAACACAGCATCTAAAAAGAAGTCTTAAACAGCTTTAATTGTGTTGTAATGAACCTGTGGTCTGTGTTGTCAGCTTAGGGAAAAATCCTATTTTTAAATATAAAATTGAGTTTTTAATGCAACTTGGTAGCAATCAAGATCTAGATAGGTATATAGAATTTTGTTAGTGAACTTACAAATTCCAAGTTTGAAAATGGGGCTAATTCTGAATTAAAGGAAATTACAAAGAATTAGCAATCCCCAATTTAATTTTCATATAAATTAATAGTAGCAGGTTTCAATTAGGTGAGATAAAAAATTAAAAGACAGTATTCAGGATTGGATAATTTATTCCACTGCAATACCAGAGATAAGGCCTGAGGGCCAGTGGGTTTCCCAAGATGTTCATGGGGCCATTTTTGAATTCGCGGCTGACACAGCAGCATCAGGTTTCTGAAGAAATCTTATTTCTGACCCATTGGTGGTCACCATTTTGGGAGCTGATTCCGTACCGGTGTCCTGAAAGGGAGAAGAACCGTGAGTATTAATTGTGATGGATTGAGTGTAATTCCGCGTGGCGCGAAACACGAGGAATTAGGTAGTAATCTGTTCTCTGGTCTTTTCAGGAGAGGAATTCAGCGAGGAGGGAGTTTCGCGATAGGAGGAACTATGAAAGTTATATAGTTCACTATTGGTAAGATAAACTTACCCATTCTGTGAAGGTTTCATGTCGGCGTGTAGTAGGTACCCACCGTTCACTAATTAATCCAATTTAATTATTTTCAGTGAACGGGAAATTGAGAAAGAAGGAGAAGGATTAAGAAAGTGTTTGTTTGTTGGAAATGCTTCTTGTCTAGCAGCTTCGGCATCGGGTCCCTCTAGCGAGACGGAGGAAGCTACCCAGTTTCAAGGTCCGCCTGCTGTCCGGTCGCCTTCCACAGCAGTAAATTCAGGTGTGTTCGCTCCAGTTCGAAACAGGCGTACCTAAAATAAAGATATAATTGTGTAAATAATCATAGTTAGAAATTTTATCCCTGGTGCCAATCCATTGCCATATTAGTATTTAAGAAGTACAGTGTAATAAAGGTGTAACTTACTCATGGTAGAGATTCCAGTCCTTTGGACCTAGTGTTACACGACCCAGCTCTATCCTTAGCACTCGAAATAGGTCAGGATTCATAGATTGAAAGGTTGACTGGTCTCGCCATGACATGCAAATTGGTGTAAGATATATACAGCTTCCGTTACAGTTACGGTGCCTTCCTGTGAAATAAAGAGTATAATAGTATTTGGCAATTGTTTCTTTCATATCCAAAGCTTTCCCAGGGTTTTAGCTTCATTACTGACCTTATTAGTTTGTTCTTATTTTTCTTGACAATTTTCTGCGACAGTGTTTTGAAGGGGCACATAGCCGGGAGAAAGCACTTGTTACAGTGGCGCCCAACGTTAAATCTTTCTTTTTTTTTTTGATATATTTTCACCCAGGGAAAGTTTTATGGCACTAGAGGTTTTGTGTAATTTCGTATAGGAATCACCTGTGAACTCACCTTGTGTACATAATTGTGTTCTTTATTTATAAACCCCTACTATTTACCACATTTGTGGCTGGTTTTAGGCAGTATTTCATTGGTATTTAGTAATATTTGATAACACATTGACAAATTTTGGAGGTTATTATAATTTGCTGACACTAGCATTTTGACACATGTACTTAAGCTTTTTTCGTTTTGCGACGTTACGAAATTCCGAATGTCCATTTGACATGTTTCAGGCGGAAAACCTTGTTTAAGCAGCCGTTTGGTTGAAATATTTCTGATTATTTTGAGAATATTAACAAAACTTGAGACAAATCTTTGTCAGCCATCTTGTGTACAAAACAATACTTACTTTTCAAAATTAACAATTGTAGATTTAGAATTATATTTAAAACTTAGATCCATTCTGCATTAAGGATAGCTTTATACATTTTCAGTGTTGGTTTCTTATGTTGTACAACAAAACTTACGGTGTATTTTGAGATACATTATCATATAGTTATACACTTAGGAACTAGAATAACAACAATCAGTAGCACTATTTAGCTTTATTACAATCAACATTGTTGGTTACACAGACATTTGGTTACTTACATTGTAAGGCAAAGGGATCAAATTTTATCATCAATTAATATTACAAACATGGAACGCCAAATTCAGTTTCATAGTTTGCTCAAAGATGAACTTGTTTACGAGGTACAAATTCGGTCTGAAACACCAGCAACAACTGTTGAAGGTTTGAGGAAGCAGTTGCGAGGTCTTATTGTTGAGGCTCCAAGCGAGGTCATACTGGACACTCCTTTCTCAGCAGAGACCGACCTTAACGTGATTTCGGAGAAGCTTTCAGAGTTATCTTCCTTGGTGGATAGGCACACTAGGCATAAAGATCGATACACCGCGAGTCGAACAAGGGCCTTAGCACACCACTTGTTCTATCGGTTGGGCCGGATAAAACCGGAATTGAGCGCTGAGCATTTGGCTATTAAGGCAGCTTCGCAGTCCAGATTGGAGGCATTGTTGGTTAAGGTAGACAGTTTTAATCCAGGATCAGCAGTGTCTGGCGTTACTCCTGAAGCAATGACAAGCGACTTTAAAGATTTGCAATTACAGTGTTCATCAGACTTAAGTATTTCCAAATGGGGAGTCAAATTCAATGGTAGTACAGACCCGCGCTCATTTTTAGAGCGTGTTGAGGAGCTGAGGGAAGCAAATAACGTTCCAAGTTCAAAGTTATTTAGAGCAGCTCCACATTTGTTTGTCGATCAGGCTCTGATATGGTATCGTGGTATTAAGGAATCTGTGAACAATTGGAATGACTTAAAGCATTTGCTTTTGGATGAGTTTGAGCCTTGTGATTATGACCATAGACTAAAATTGGAAATTCAGTCAAGAACACAAGGTGATAACGAGCCAATTCATTTATATTTTGCAACCATGTCTGGTTTGTTTGGTAGGTTGAGGACGGCTTTATCAGAGGAGGCAAAGTTGGAGATTTTATTGCATAACATTCGCCCAATATTTACCCAACAGTTAGCCTTACTGGAGATTAACACGGTGGCAGAGCTTAAAAGTAATTGCAGGAAGCTAGAAGGGGCATTGCAGAGGGTTAAATTATTTGCAGAACCGCCCAAGGTTACTTCTAGTACACTTTGCAGTGAATACGCCTTCAAAGGGAAATCGTCCTCGGTAAATGCAGTTGCAGTGAACGGGAATGCGGCCTATAATGCGCCTAACCCGAAACCCGACACTTCGAGTTCGCGAAGAACTAACAATTTCTCATCGGCCGGTCGAGGCAATCATTATAGTGCTCCAGGTACGTCAGGGTCCTCGGGCAGCATACCAGTTTGCTACAAATGCGGCGGCACTGCACATAATTTCCGTTTTTGCAAACGTGCAAAGCAGCACATAAAACCAAATAATGGTCCGAATTGTCAAAGTGACGCGACAGATAACGGCAAATCGTGTGCGCAGCAGGGGAGCGTTCAAAAACCAAATACGCAAAATTCAAAAAACTGATTGAGAACCGTAGCGATTTTAGCGATGAAATAAAACGCGATATATTAAATTCGATTGATAAGTTTAATAGTTATTCCTCAATCGCAACGGTTTATTTTGCCCCAAATAAAGAGGATATTCGACCTTACTTAAGGGTTAACGTAAATAATTTTGAGATTTACGGTTTGTTAGATTCGGGAGCCGGAATTTCTATTCTAGGTAACCAATCTCATTTGGATTTCATTAAGTTTGGGTTTAAGTTGAACCAAATGCACACGTCACCGAAGTGTAATGTGGCAAACGGAGTTGAGGTTGAGACAATAGGGTATATCTTTGTCCCCGTTACATTTAATAACATAACACATGTAATTAAGTTTATTGTGATACCCAGCATTGTATCAAACGTTATTTTAGGAGTGGATTTTTGGCAGTCCTTTCATCTGGCACCGGAAATATTTAAAAATATTGATTATATGGCTTCACCTGAAACTTATTTTAATTGCAATGGGTTAGATGCAAGACAGGTGCACACAATACAATCATACGACCATTTGTCAACGGCCGAAAAGGAACTCGCGGATGCCGCAGTAGCTAAATTTAGGGAAATTTCGTTCGAGGAGAAAGGTCTAGGCCGAACCAGCTTGATAGAACATGTGATTGATACTGGCGACGCTTTACCTATCAAAACGAAACAATACCCCTTGTCAGCCGAGAAACGCGCAGTTTTAAGTTCCGAACTCGACCGTATGTTAGCTTTAGATGTAGTCACACCCTGCGAGAGTCCGTGGAGTAACCCGGCTTTATTAGTGAAAAAGTCTAACGGTGATTGGCGTTTTTGTCTAGACTGTAGGAGGTTAAATTCGGTGACGAAGGGGGATTCGTACTCCATTCCTTACATACCGCAAATTCTGGACAGCTTAAAGGAGGCGAAATACCTGTCGTCGATCGATTTAAGCTCCTCTTTCTGGCAAATACCGTTAGCTGAGAGCTCGCAGGACAAAACTAGTTTTGTAGTAAATGGTCGAGGCTTATACAAATTTAAAGTCATGCCTTTTGGTTTGTGTGGCGCGCCTGCTCGTCAACAGCGTCTCATGGACACGCTGATTGACCATAATTTAACCAGTGACGTAGAAAACGGTTTAGTCTTTTGTTACATAGACGACATCGTAATTTGTTCGTCAGACTACCAGACCCACTTGCTTTTATTGAACCGTGTGTTGGCGAAGTTGAAAATGGCAAATTTAACAATAAATTTTACCAAATCTACGTTCTTCAGGCAGTCGCTGAAATACCTCGGATATGTCGTAGACGAGTACGGCTTGCGTACTGATCCTGATAAGGTGGCTGCCATTTTGAACTTTCCAACACCAACGACTTCGCGTGAGGTAAAGATTTTTCTGGGCACGTGCTCGTGGTATCGTAGGTTTATTCGTGATTTTTCAACGATAGCCGCGCCCTTGAATAAACTCACGTCGAAGGGTAAAAACGCACCAGCCTTCAGGTGGTCTGAGGAAGCAGAGGAAGCGTTTAAATCCTTAAAGAACGCCCTAGTAACGGCCCCTATCTTGGCAGTTCCGGACTTTAGTAAGCCGTTCGCCGTACACTGTGATGCGTCTTCTTATGGGATCGGTGGAATGCTTTCTCAGACTATCGAAGGACGCGAGCATCCAATCGCGTATGTCAGTCGCTCCTTAAATAAAAGCGAGTGCAACTACAGCGCAACGGAGCGTGAGGCGTTGAGCGTATTATTTTCAGTTGAGAAGTTTCAAGCGTATTTAGGGTCACGAAAATTTACAGTAATTACGGACCATGCGTCATTAAAATGGTTTATGAAACTTGAAAACCCGTCAGGTAGGTTAGCTCGTTGGGGTTGCAGACTGTCTCAATTTGATTTTGATATTGAGCACAGGAAGGGATCGCTTAACGTTGTGCCTGATGCACTGTCTAGGCTTATGACGGTTGACGCAGTAAACGTAACTAATGTGGTAAATGATGAGCCGGATGAATGGTATGACAGAATTAAAAGTGGATGCACAACTCATCCCGCAAATTTTCCAAATTTTTGCATGAAGGAGGGAAAGTTATTTAGACTTAGCCAGTCTAAGTATAACTTATTAAGAGAGTTTGATTGGAAGGAAGTGGTAAGAAAGGGTGACCGTAAAAGAGTTTTGCAGGAAAACCATTGCGAAGCAACTGCAGCTCATTTTGGTGTTTTTAAAACTCATCGCCGGCTGGCGTTAACATACTTTTGGCCGGGAATGTATAAGGATGTGGTCGAGTATGTAAAGGCTTGCGATACCTGTGCAGCCTATAAACACTCCCAAAAACCGACTGCAGGCCTGATGGGACAGCCAAAGGTATGTCATCGCCCATGGCAGGTAGTTAGCATCGATCTGGTGGGCCCCCTTCCGCGCTCTCGAAGAGGTTTTACCTTTTTGTTTGTGGTAACATGTTGCTTTTCGAAATTCACACTGCTATTTCCGCTTCGCCGCGCCACAAGCGCTTTGGTGGCGAAGACTTTTGAAGAACACGTCATTTTAACACATGGTGTGCCTGAAACCGTAATCACTGATAACGGAGTGCAATTTACGGGATCAGGGTTTAAGCAGTTGATAAAACGATACAATATACCTAACCTATTTTACGGACCGCGTTATACCGCCCAAGTAAATTTAGTTGAACGGTACAATAAGACAGTGATGATTTCCGTAGCGTCCTACGTAGAGGACAATCACCGAACATGGGATGAAAAACTGCACCAGATTAGGTTTGCGATAAACAGTGCAGTAAACGAGTCCACAGGGTTTTCTCCATTTTTTTTAGTTCACGCTAGAGAACCAGTCATCAACGGGTCCTTTTATAAGGACACCGATCAAAGGTACACCACAGCTGTTCCTAGGGATGAGTACGCAGGTCAATTTGGAATATTGAAAGACATATTTGAGCAGGTTAGGTTACGTTTATTAAAAGCACATGCAATTAACGCAAAATATTACAATTTAAGACGCCGTTCGGCGAAGTTCTCGGTTGGGGACATTGTTTGGAAGCGTACGTATGTACAAAGCGACGCTTCAAAGTTTAGAATGTCAAAACTTGCGCCCAAGTATGAAAAATGCAGGGTTAAAGCGGTTTAGTCTCCTTTAGTTTATGAGCTCGAAAGGATGGATGGTCATCCGATTGGCTCTTGGCATGTTAAAGATTTTAAGTAGGCAGTTGGTGTAGGGTTATAGGTGTGAAGTTGTCCCTGGACGTACGGCCTCGTGTTTGTGAGTGCGTCGCCGTGCCGCCAGGGCCAACAACCACGGACGCCTAGAGTAATGTTATCTCTGGACGTACGGCCCCGAGTTCAATACGAGCCGTCGCCGTGCCGCCAGAGTTAACTAATTATTACTGCCAAATGTGAACATCTTAGTTACGGTTATTAATCGCAAGTAGTGTTAAAAATATTTTGGAATATTTAATCACGAATTTTGGAAGGTACGTGGTGAACAGGAGCTACTGTTTTACTACTCATGTGTGTTTAGATGACGAATGAATGATGTAAATGGGAATTTGACTGCGAAGTATGTTAGGTGCGATCAACCTGTGCTCAATACCAGGATCGGATTAATTAATCTTTAATATGACCTTATTCCCCTTTCATCCATGAGAGGAGGCCTGTGTGCACACTAGTGTCACATTTATAGGCTAGTTTATAAATGCTTGCACTATATCCTGTTACGTAATGTCGGTGACGTGTAGTCTCCTGCTTCGCCTCCTTTGATGAGTACCCAAGTGGTACAAATTCTTTTGCGCACTTGCTTTGTCTACGTGTGGTCAGGTGCCTGACAAGTGCCTAAATGGTGCTTGTTTTTTTTTTTTAGCTAACATATTTCTCTTTCGGCTGAGACTTGGAGACAAAGAGTTTTTTTTTTTCATTCTTTTATACCCTATGCCCTAAATCTGGGACAGGGATATTTTCTCGGATATGGACTTTTGCCCGGGCAAGCGGAGATTGTGTTGAAGACTGCTGAACATAGGCCCTGGCAGTTTGAGTTAGCTTCTGCAGCACAACTTTAGGTTGTGATGCAAAGGCTAAAGGAATGTTTACCGGTGTGAAGGCAAATAGGTTAGTTTAGGTTAACTTTCCCACTTATTCGTGGGTTCGATTGGATCCTTTGTGTTTTTTCTTTTAAATTGTTTTCTTAGTAACCCGACGGGTTGGTTTCTCTTTAGAAAAGAGACTGTGGTAACGTTTTGGGGTAGGTTAGTGATCCCCAGGGGATCAACCTCGGCCTTATGGGCCACATATATATATATATATATATATTTTTTTTTTTTTTTGGTTTTTTGAAGTTTAGGATAAGTAATTGGTCTTACCATTTCTCTAAATATTGGTTGTTATTTTTTTAAGTTGTTGTGGCAGGTGCGGAAAGTCGCTGAGGACAGCGAGCGGTTCACCTGCGTTGAACCTTTTCATCGGGGGGGGATGTATTGTAACGGCGTAATATTTTAATTTATTGGCATCGTGTAGCACTGCCTCTAAACATCAACACAGCATCTAAAAAGAAGTCTTAAACAGCTTTAATTGTGTTGTAATGAACCTGTGGTCTGTGTTGTCAGCTTAGGGAAAAATCCTATTTTTAAATATAAAATTGAGTTTTTAATGCAACTTGGTAGCAATCAAGATCTAGATAGGTATATAGAATTTTGTTAGTGAACTTACAAATTCCAAGTTTGAAAATGGGGCTAATTCTGAATTAAAGGAAATTACAAAGAATTAGCAATCCCCAATTTAATTTTCATATAAATTAATAGTAGCAGGTTTCAATTAGGTGAGATAAAAAATTAAAAGACAGTATTCAGGATTGGATAATTTATTCCACTGCAATACCAGAGATAAGGCCTGAGGGCCAGTGGGTTTCCCAAGATGTTCATGGGGCCATTTTTGAATTCGCGGCTGACACAGCAGCATCAGGTTTCTGAAGAAATCTTATTTCTGACCCATTGGTGGTCACCATTTTGGGAGCTGATTCCGTACCGGTGTCCTGAAAGGGAGAAGAACCGTGAGTATTAATTGTGATGGATTGAGTGTAATTCCGCGTGGCGCGAAACACGAGGAATTAGGTAGTAATCTGTTCTCTGGTCTTTTCAGGAGAGGAATTCAGCGAGGAGGGAGTTTCGCGATAGGAGGAACTATGAAAGTTATATAGTTCACTATTGGTAAGATAAACTTACCCATTCTGTGAAGGTTTCATGTCGGCGTGTAGTAGGTACCCACCGTTCACTAATTAATTCAATTTAATTATTTTCAGTGAACGGGAAATTGAGAAAGAAGGAGAAGGATTAAGAAAGTGTTTGTTTGTTGGAAATGCTTCTTGTCTAGCAGCTTCGGCATCGGGTCCCTCTAGCGAGACGGAGGAAGCTACCCAGTTTCAAGGTCCGCCTGCTGTCCGGTCGCCTTCCACAGCAGTAAATTCAGGTGTGTTCGCTCCAGTTCGAAACAGGCGTACCTAAAATAAAGATATAATTGTGTAAATAATCATAGTTAGAAATTTTATCCCTGGTGCCAATCCATTGCCATATTAGTATTTAAGAAGTACAGTGTAATAAAGGTGTAACTTACTCATGGTAGAGATTCCAGTCCTTTGGACCTAGTGTTACACGACCCAGCTCTATCCTTAGCACTCGAAATAGGTCAGGATTCATAGATTGAAAGGTTGACTGGTCTCGCCATGACATGCAAATTGGTGTAAGATATATACAGCTTCCGTTACAGTTACGGTGCCTTCCTGTGAAATAAAGAGTATAATAGTATTTGGCAATTGTTTCTTTCATATCCAAAGCTTTCCCAGGGTTTTAGCTTCATTACTGACCTTATTAGTTTGTTCTTATTTTTCTTGACAATTTTCTGCGACAGTGTTTTGAAGGGGCACATAGCCGGGAGAAAGCACTTGTTACAACCGTGCATCATTGCTAAATGCTCTTGCCTTATAATCAATGTTGATATGTGGCAATGTTTTGGCAAAATAATGGGAAACTTTTTTGAAAAGTCAAATTCAGAGTGCTGTAATCGACCACTCACTCTTAATATTGCATCTTTGTCTACAAATGGACAAAGACGACACAGTTGCCCTTTAACTTGTCTTTTCTCTGAAATACATTTCAGTTCTTCAGCAAAATAGTGAAGTTGAACAGCTTTAATAATCATCTTAAGACTTGCTCTGTACTCTCTAAGAGATACCTTTCCTGTCTCCGTTACACTTATTAATAAATCTCAATACATACGCCATTACAATCGTTGTCTTGTAAAGGCTTGAGTATTTTTCAAAGAATGGGTGTAAAGGAGTATCATCTACGACGGTTAAACATGTGTCGCATTCGTCACTGTAAGTCTGAAAAGGCTTTTCCACTTCAGATAAAAATAAGTTATAACTATCACAATCAATCAAGTAATCAGGTCCATGCTTCCATAGGAAATTGTCTGCTAAATCATGTGGATCTGATCCCCTTGAAAGAATGTCAGCTGGATTGAGTAAACCGGGTGTAAAATGCTAGTACATGCCTTCAGCCAGTTTATTTATTTCGCGAACCCGATTGCCTATGTAAGCAGGAACCTTTACAGTTTGAGTTTCCAACCAGTAAAGTACAATCTTTGAGTCGCAAAACATATGTACATCAGCAATGTTTAAAATACATTTAACACTTCGCATGAGCATTGCTAATAAAAGTGCTCCATTAAGCTCCAACTTAGGTATAGTCAGCTTAGAATTAACCCCTGCCAGCCTAGACTTGGAGCAAAGCAAGTGAATGTAAGAGACACCCTTAACCTTGACCTTGATATAAATGCAACAGCCGTAAGCCTGAGCAGATGCATCGCAATAACCTATAAGTTGAACTTCATCCGCATCCGCAATTTGTATATACCGGTCAATACGAATGGTCGGCATGTTTGTAAGATTTGTATAAAATGATTCCCATATTTGTATTAATTCACAGTGTAATGGCGTATCCCAATCAAGATCGTTTTGCCATATCAATTGTAAAATAAGTTTGGCCTTCATAGTAACGGGACCAACGTATCCCATCGGGTCAAATAATCTGCTGATAGCACTCAGAACACTTCGTTTCGTCGGAAATTCAACGGGACTGACAACGCGACCGCTTAGCTGGAATTCATCAGCATTCGCGTCGTAACATAAACCCAATATCTTGACCACTGATTTGTGCTGATCTATATCTCTGGCCTTGAAGCCTAAGCTTTCTTGAGGCAAATCGCTTAGCAGCTCTGAGCTGTTGGAAACCCACTTATGAAGTTTGAAGTTGGCGAGCTTCATAATTGAAGTGAGCTCATTTTTTAGCAGCGTTGCGCCCTGTAATGTGTTATTGCCAGTTTGAATGATTTGTTAGAGGGTTTCCGCTACATCGTTTTCCCGTGCATTAACTTTCAGCATTCGCGTTTTTCCGCGATCTCTTTTTTTCAACTAGTAAACATTCTTAGTCGAATTTTTATATAATAGTGAAACTGTTTAATCGGTTTTGTCATCTATCGCAACTTTTTTAATAGCAAATTTTCTCGACATCTTTCTTTTTTGGTCGGTCATATTCTAATTCGCATATTTTTTCTGTCGTATTTATTTTTAATAGCAA
Organism: Epinotia demarniana; assembly: GCA_945867215.1. Taxonomy (NCBI): domain Eukaryota; kingdom Metazoa; phylum Arthropoda; class Insecta; order Lepidoptera; family Tortricidae; genus Epinotia; species Epinotia demarniana. The sequence continues at coordinate 21,708,957 of OX244259.1, forward strand.
ATTTTCTCGACATCTTGTTTTTATATTCGATCATATTTTAATTCGCATATTTTCTTTGACATGTTTATTTTTAGTAGCATAATTCCTTAATACTATTGTATACGGGTAAATAACTCCTTGCTTTTACTCTTAGAGCATTAAACCAACAGGAGCGGCCATGAGTCATTTTCTATACATAAAAAGTCTGCCGATTTTTGCGGGGGAGGGGAACGTCAAATGTATGCGTAACGTGAAAATAGCTACGTCAGATAAACGTCAGTCCATACAATATGTATGACCACTGGTCATATATTTTTGGCAGAGGGGAACGCCTGTCAATGGCTGCTCCGGTTGGTTTAATGCTCTAAGCTTTTACAACGACGAAGAAGTCAAACCGTAGGTGATTGTTTGCAATTGCAGAACCTTCATAATCCCATGTTCGCGCCACAGAATGTTCTGCAATCTTCTATAATCTGGATGCGCTTGAATCATCCTATACATGTGACGAATGTCACATTGCAATGTATATTTGTGCGTTCGAAACTGCATAATTATGTCAAATAATGAATTTTGCACTGGAGGACCCTTGCACATTGTCGTTAAGGCTGAGGCCATTCTTAGTTTTGACACTACCATCAAACACCACACGTAATTTATTTGTCAGTCTTTCGGGCCGCAAAACTGCGTGATGTGGTAGAAAAAACAATGGATCATTTTGTGAATCACTGTTTGTTGTATCGATGGCCTTTGCATGACCTAATTCTAGGTACTCGTGTATAAATTTTATGTACAAGTCATGATAAACAGGATCCCTTGAACATCGCCTTTCTAGGCTGTATAAACGCTGCAGAGCAATAGCGTATGAATTGGACGGGTCAACATCCTGCAATTCTACCTTGAGCGGAAATTTGACCTTGAATTTATTGTTCTCTAAGGTGACCGACTCCTGGAATACCCTTTCGCTATACTCGTGCTCTGACAGGGATTCATGATATGTATCAGGAACCTTCTCTGCCTCCCAAAATTGACGAACGCAGTGGTCAAGATCGGGTTCAACGACTGTATGCATAGCAATGGCTGAAGTGGTACTAGTTTGGCTGGTAGACGACACGATGTATCCCAGCTGAGTGTTGAGCAGGATGGGATCCGCTGGTCCACCTTCTATTTTGCCATCTTGTATAATTTTGAAGAAAACATCACTGGCTAGAAGCAGTGATATTTCTCCTGGAATATGAAACTCCTTGTCTGCTAACGCTACATTTTTAGGAGTTACAAAGTTGCTCAAATCTATTTGTTTTTGAGGCAACTTTGATGTAATTTTTTGTGTAACTGAGCACGTGACGCTTAGTTTGAAATCGTGAACCGTTGACTCTATTGTCAGATTGTTCCCTTTATTTGAGGTGTTGTTGGAAACGTCCCCTAATGTTCCTATATTTTTTCGGAGCTCATGTTGTGGCAACCCTATCTGATTGGCAAATGCAGTTGTGCAAAATGACGTTTGAGAAGCACTGTCCAAGAGTGCCCTCACAGTGTGTCTCTTATTATTAGAATGAACTACTGTTACCTTGGCTGTGGTTAAAAGCACACAACTGCTGACAGGCTGAGGCTGAGCAACATGCATGCTTACTACAGATTTCTCACATTAACCCTCTTGTACTCTCGGTGCAGGTTGGTCGACAGGCACATGTATCAAAGTGTTGTGAAGGCTGGAATGACAAATATTGCACTTAAAATTATACCTACACTTTTTGACATGAGAGGTAAGGCAGATTTGACACAACTTATGTTTCACAGCGAATCCATTCCTATGCTCTGGTTTGAGAGCAGTAAACTCGGGACATTTAAATAATTTATGGTCCCTAGAACAAAAGGAGCACTGCTGTTATGACACTTGTGATCTTTCCATCTTGTTTACTGAAACAAGATTCACTGACTTAGTTACTGGCTTGTGTACTTTGTCATTGACAACCGGGCTGGCCTCGAGCGTGGCAGCGCGTTTCTCCAGGAACTCTAATAACTCATCAACAGTAGCAACTGTTGTATCCCTGTCACTGTGAAATAATCTGGCAGTGAATGGGTCAAGCTTGTGTATCAATATACATGACAATAACGCGTCCCACTCGCCAACAGGCTGTTTAAGGTTTTCAAGTGATTTAACGTGCTGTCTGACTTTGACGTGCTGACTGATTTAATTTGCGTTTAATTAATTAATTACGAAGGAGGTTTAATGCGAGCTCGGGAGTAAATTGTAATTGTCAGAATTTGACATGCTTCAATCTTCTTATGGAACAATTTGGAAATTTTATTTTATATTTTTTCTACCCCTGTACTTTTATCTGTCATTTACATAGTCCCGAACACTAATATAAAGACATACAAAATAAGTCTGCAGAAAAGTCTATACTCTATTCCCCATAACAGTACGGCACAACCGTGCTGTTTTGTCGCCAAAACGATAGAAGCGTATGGCTGCTAAAGCCATACGCTTCTAAACCTGGGTAGTGCTACATTGTGCCACGGCCTACTAGACACGATCGAGTAGGCCGCGACGCGACTAATCTAGAGGGCCATGCTGAAACTTAAAATACATTAGGTACTACCAACTTAACAAACCACTGAATGTATTTACTTCAAATAAATTATTGTACTAACGGCATTGCTGCCAACTTAAGAAAAACCTTGGTCTTAATATGACAGTACTGGCAAGTTGAATTAAGAACAAAACAGACCATAAACAAGAGGTGTCAATGTGTCATGTTTCCAATTTCCCACCAAAGTTCCAGTTCAAAATTAAAAGACGAAATATGTCAAATATGATAACTATTCCTTATTAATAACTTCTTAACATTTGATTCGTGTTTGTGAAGTGAAGAAAAATGTGTACGTTCCTTTTAAAATGGACGAAGAAGAAAATGACTGCACCGCTGATGAAATTGCGTGAGTAGTAATAGAACTAACGGAAAACTTACTGCCTGAAAAGTCAAATTATGCTATTTATTTAAAATAGTCGTAGAAAAAATATTGTATGCAACGGTGTATAACTTGGTCTTAAAACGCTCGTGGCGTCTTTAATTGCGATGCTCGCCAAGGCTCGCATCGCAACTCACGACACTCGCGTTTTAAGACCCTACTTATACAACAGTTACATAAAATACTATTATGTATTAATTTTGGTATATTCACTCGAAATAACATCACACGCGAGAAATAACACTATAACCTGAACATCTTTTTCGGCACCATGTCAAGGAAACAAGGGTTTTGGGTTTATACGATTAAATATATTACAGAGCGATATATTGACATAGAAGTATGAAAAGGAAGAGAAATAGAGTTGTCAATGTCGTAGCATAGACAACTATTTCAAAGTATTTAAACTATGTCTCCGACACTGGTTGAGGCTTGTATAATACTTTTCTCAAAAACGGTATGTAATGTTGCCATAACATCTCTAAAAAGTATCCAGAAAGTGAACTCTACCGGATACTTATCACAACTGTCCAGTAAGAAGCGAGATTTTAAATTTGGAATCTCCTACTGTCCAGTAAGTAAGTATGTAATTTACTTAATGGACAGTAGGTCATCCTCTTTAGATCTGCTTAGAAAAAAAAACATAGTACCAGACACAGATTAGAGTTTAACCATTATAACATGATTATAGGAAGGAGGCTCCAAATATATATCTATCTCTCTTTTTGGTATGACATTTTATGAGATAGATATATTTTTGGAGCCTTAAACTGCCATTTTATAGTCTGTGGCACTTAACGCGACGCAGAAAAAGTATGCATGTTGCGTTTTGTAATTAATAATGTTGTAGAAGTATAGTGTGGAATTTTATGTTTGTATTTAGTAATTACAGTTTATAAATCATGTTGGATTAAAACTTTCCATTCTAAAATTAACATGGAGTTTCAAAAACAATATTTTACATTTTTTTACTAAAACATTCACGTAATGTAAAAATAGAACAATGTTCAAAACTAAACGCAAACTTTTTAGTAAAAAAAAAGAACGACTGGCGGGATTTCAAATTCAATTGCGACACTTGTTTTAATTTACCGTGTGAACATAAATAATCCCAAAAAATGAGTTCAAGCGAATCTGATTCGGAAATTGATGGCACTCCTCCTGATTTAAAAGCTGACGCTGAAATAGCAAAAGACAATTTACTTCTTCCAAAATCCAAGGAGCGATATATAAAAACATATGATAAATTTATGAAGTGGAAGGCAGTAAAACAAGCCAACAGTTGGTCTGAAAATGTATTCTTGGCATATTTCAGCTTTCTTCGTCAAACAATGCAGCCGACAAGTTTATGGACTGTAGTGCAAAATAAACACGATGTAAACATTAAGAATTATTCAAATTTAATCACTTGGCTGAAAAGACAATCAACTGGCTACAAAGGAAAAAAATCGAATGTATTTACCAGCCAAAACATACAGAAGTTTATAAATGAAGCACCCGATGATGTTTATTTAGCCGTGAAGGTAATACTTATTTATTTTATTTACTTATTTATTTTAACTTTTTGTGATGTAAGTTGTCTGTTACTCAGTTGAAATAATATAAATATGCTATTTAATCGGGTTCCAATTAAGTTAGGTTAGGTTATTACTATTATGGGAGTTAATGGCGCCTGCCGAAGTATGGAGCTCTGTAATATTAAAAACAGTGACGTAGAATACCATAATGAAATAATTTTGGTAAAAGTACGAGAAACAAAAACAAAAATTGATCGCTCTTTTGTTATACACAAGGAGTCAGCTCATATTGTAAGGAAATACCATGACCTGCGCCCTGAAAATATGAAAAGCGATAATTTTTTTATCAATTATAGAAACGGGACATGCTTGCGGCAAAACATTGCTCGTCATAAGATTGCCGCAATGCCTACACATATAGCAGAATATTTGAATTTACCAAATCCAGAGAGCTATACTGGCCATTGTTTCCGGAGGTCGTCTGCTACCCTTCTTGCTGACTCTGGAGCCAATCTCACGACAATAAAACGACACGGGGGATGGAAATCGGACCGAGTTGCAGAAGGTTACATAGAAGAGTCATTAGAAAATAAAAGCGAAATTACAAGCAACATAAATAAAAAAATCAAATTGAATACTCAAAACACTCCATCTTCCAACTCCCCTCAGCCGTCTACATCACGTCAACAGCAGCTAAGCCTGACTCCGCAGCCATCTACCTCTAGCCAAGAACCGACCACTATTCCCCTGCCCGTAACGTCATCGCAACCATCCACCTTCCCAAACAACCAAATTAATGTATCACAAACATTTACTGGTAGCCAAGAGTCTGTTAATCAAGATGTATACAACAAACAAATATAAATGCCCTCGGTAAATCGATCACAATATCTATTAGTAATTGCCTTAATTTGAATGTAACCTTCAATATTAATTGACATTTCATATTTTCATGTAGGCCATTTTATGATTTAGTTCGCTAGAAAATGATTTTTTAAGCGACACGTGTTTTTTTACTTCTCCCTTAATTGTAATTTTCATTCAAAACTATCAAATTGAAAAGTAGGGAATTCCAGAAGGTTGTAAGTAGATTATGAAGTCAATACTACGACTCTGTATGGCAGTTTGGACACCTTTCATATGGCAGCCATAATACTGACGTCACACACGGTGAAAACCACTTGTATACGTTTTCGCGATTTTCTTAAAAGCGAGCAGGAAAAAAACACAGAAAACTACTTTATTACGTTCAGATAACATAATTACCGAAATGGTTTTCGATTTAGGCGTCATTACATATTTTGAAATATTGTCAATTAAACTAATTTGTTGTTAAACTTTCTTTCATTTTTGAGAAAAGGTATTTCCTATACATAAGATATCGTCAAGGCACGCTACTAATATGTGCCCTTGACTTCTTAATAATTATAGGAGCGGTTTTAATAGTTTTGTGAAAACAAGTGGCGCTGAAATTAACCCATTTGGCAAACAATTGAATTCATGCAAATAGTCGTATCGAAATCTTAACAACTTTCTATACGACGGGTGTATTGGTACCGGAAAGTAGGCCTCCTTCAAATCAATTTTAGCCATGTAGGCGCCTTTTGATATCAACTTTATAGCTGTGCGAATATCTTCCATCTTGAAATGGTGCGAATAGACAGACTTGTTTAATGTTTTTAAATTTAAAATAAACCTAAACCCACCGGTACTTTTAGGTGTTAAGAATACGGGCGAAATAAATTGACCAAGGAGGGATGTTTTCATCACATTGCGTAATAGCTCCTAGTTCAATTAGTTTAGCGATAGCTATATCCATTTCCCATCTTGAAAAGGGAGGGTTATTGGGTTCCGTATTCTGTGAAATTGGCAAGGCAATTGGAATTTAATATCCTTGTACAATAGACAGTACCGTGGAGTCATTGGTGATTAATAACCAATTATTATAATAATGTATGCGACCAGCATGTGGTACCTTTAACGCCGACTCCGGTCGTTCGCTTTGCTGGTCGAGTAGGGACGCCCGCGACGCTGATTCGAATTCGTCCTCCTCCCCGAGATCGAGGGCTGGGGCTCGTAGTATCTGCCCGTTGTCGGTGCTGATGTGGCTTTCGGCTTGTATTGGCGAGGAGGAGCTCTTACGTTTCCCGGCTGTGCTGCTTGCTTGCGATGCTGGAACGCCGGGTGAAATGTGATTTTTTTTTAATCTGCTGACCCGATTTTTCAATGTCCTTGGAGTTCTTAATTTTATCACCAAGTTTTTCCCCGAAAAGGTATTCGTCTCTCTTAATACGTTTGATTGTATTCCAGAACTTTTTATCTAGAAGCGGTACTAGGAGTTTATTCCTGTTGATTGACTCTTCATAATGAAGGTCTAATAGTATTTGGGTCACTTCCGAGATTTTTTTGATGATTTCAAGCTTATTCAAGTCTGATCTTATGACATCTTTTGTTAAATTGGCAAGCCCAGCAATGCCGCGGCCCAGTTGATTTTGAGGTTTTTGTAACCGGATGTCACGTTTTCTTGCAGAGTCATTAATAACTGCAGCTACCTCTCTGGGTTAAGCTTGGGTGCGCGAGCTAGTAAAAAATTACCTGGTATCGGCATTTTATCAGTAAGAGACTGCTTGAGCTCCTTGGCAAGCCCGTCCATTAAGATTTTTCCCCAGCGTTCAGAGAGCTTATCTGGGATATGCTCACCGAGTGGTTCATCTAACTTTTTCGCTTCTCCCAGCATACTTAAAATCTCTTGAGGGAGAGCGGATGTAGATGGTTTTTCCATATCAGACAATGTTGTTGACTAAGCAGGGTTTGTTTGAACCGAGGCGACCTGTTCCGGCGCTGGCGCGGCTGGTGCGGGCGCTGACGCTAGCATTTGTGGCACCGCCGGCGCTGGTGCCGTCGCGATCAATGCAGAGGGGCCCGCAGTAGGGTTGTTTACAACTGACTGCAACTGAGGTGCCAAGCTGAGAGTACTATCATAAATCTCACAACCATCAAGGCTTCTTCATGAAGCGTACAGTCTTCGCCAGACTTATTATATTTACCTTCGACGTCTGATAATTGCTCGTTATAATAAGGGCTTTGTGATGAGCTTGACGTCGATGTATCAGATCTTCGGTCCAAATCTAAAATAATAATTATACATTGTTACTTTCAGGATGACATCACGGTATCAACACGTTAAGAAAGTACAATAATTGGTCCAGGGCAATATCTCGTATTACCACATCAAGGATCAAATAATAGATACAATAGTTGTTCCAAGGCAATATCTCGTATGACCAATTCAAGGAAAAACCAATTACAACTGTCAGGATAACATCTCGTGTCAAGTACCACATCAAGACAGTACATATTTACGAAACATATTTACAGGGAAACTAAAGAATAATAAATTTCACATATTTAGTAGAAAAAATTAAAATAACGGGTAGTTTTACCTTTGCGCTTATTGTGTCGCAATTTATCTTCCAAACGTCGAATCTTGCGACGAATATCCTTATCACAATGTTTATGTTTGCGTTTTCCCATGTTTCGTGCACTTTTTAATGTGTAACGGTTATAATTCGCGGTGAAATAGACCAGGAGCGATGTTGACGATGCTGCACACGAAAAACGAATGAACAAGATTGGCGGCAAGTGACTGGACCGGTTACTGAATGATTGACCGAATGGTAGAAAAGTCTTCTTTTTTTTAAATATCTAAATTGTGTGACGATGCAGTATGTCGAAGAACGGACAACATGGTTATTAAATCTGGAGGATGTAATATTGAGTAAAATATCGGTTGCGAACCGGTATTACTGAGGTACAAAGCTTTCGGTTACCGTTAAATCGAATAGCGGTAACCGATATTTCAAAACGGTTACTGTACCGTTATGTTGGCGCGGCGCGGGTAACCTTAACACACTTACGGTACCGTAATGGAATTGCGGTTTCATACCGGTAAAATCGTAACCGAAATCAGGTCCCTGTTTAATAGTATCGGATAAGACCGGTAGCGCCATCTATTGTTGTGTTCTTCACTCTGGATTTCTACATACAAACTTTCGAGCAAGTTTTGACCCTTTAGAAGATGAATTTTAAACAACGCTGAAATTATATTTCTAGTGTTTTAATTAATATAAATAAGTTGCAGGTGTTTAGGTCACAGAAAAAATGCATTCGATCCGTATGTGGCCTCAAACGAACAGAAAGTTGCAAACCTCATTTTAAAGAACTCAAGGTCCTCACACTAACCTGCCTTTATATTTACGAGATCGCAGTATTTGTCAAATCAAACTCCTCACTGTTTCCCTTAAGGCTAAACATTAATTCGAGAAACGCCCGTTACAAACATGCAATACAAACCGTGAGTGGCAAAACAGCTGTGCTGAGAAGGAGTATACTTAGGCATGGCTTCCAAAATATATAATTTCTTACCGGAAAACCTAAAGGAATTAAATTTGTCAATTTTTAAAAACATATAAAATTAAAACTTTAAGAGAGAGCATATTACAACATTGATGAGTTTTTTTAGATAGAAGTTGTCAGTGGCGTGCCTAGGGTTTCGGAATAGGGCAAGCCAAGACATATGTTTTTGTAGTTTTTACGGTTATTGTGAATAAATCCATCTTCTTGCCTCATTATTGATCAATCTTCAGTTGCATATGCACTTGCTAGCGAGGAGGAACTCACCAAAACACACTGAAGGCGCATGCCTTGTATATATGATTGTAGATATGTCTGTAAAATTATATCTAGTATACCTAGTAGCATTACTATACTAGATATAATTTTACAGACATATCTACAATCCAATGAGTTTTGTACCTTGATATATTAAACTGTCTTTTATGCGATTTACGGATTTACTACTCTGAGAAATACACAAATCAGGCGGCAAAACCCTGCGAACAAATTAGTTGTTTCTTCTGAGCAAAGTTTAAAGAGTTTACCTTTCCCTCGCCAAGCAAAACTTGCACACACTTTAAATTATCACAGTCACAACGAACTACTTCCTCCATTGTAAATCCGATTAAACAGCAACACAGCAAACAAAATACTTAATGACTGAATTTTGTTTGTTGTCAGTGCGCAACAAACAAAAGTAATTAAAATTGAAACTTGAAACTACTAGTCGGCCGTCATCACACTCATCACGGCGCACGCGCGAATTTCGCATTTTACTAGACTTGTGTACAACTTCATACGCATGCAGGGCTTATAAAAATCTCGTACTATTTGCTATATGAACCTATAAACACTTATGTCTCATTATTAGGCAGTCTTCATGGGTAAGAAAGAGACATAGATAGCTAGAATAGAAGCCCGCTTGCAAGCCAACGCGTGCGAGTGAGATGACTAGCCGTGTGCCTGTCTCAAGCGATTTCGGCTCGTCGTCACAGTGATAGTGCTGCCAGCCAGCCGGCGGTGCGCGGTCGACTTTTGTACCACGATGTAGGTAATAAATTTGAAAAATGCAATGAGAGCGCGAAACAGTGCGAATGGAAATAGTTCGTGCTCTCATTACCTTTGATTTTTGATCGATAATGAGTTTTGAAAGGCAAGCCTGGCTTTTGGGCATGTATGGCACTACCGCCACTGGAAGTTGTCTAAATATGTGAAATATGTAATAAAATTAGAATTATTTGTAGGATTTTAGTTCTTGTAAGGCTCAACATTTGTACACCTTTTAGGTAGGTCACTCCGTACTGTATTTTTTATTCTACTGTCATCTATTATGTAACCTGAGTATCACTAATAAATATTTACTTTACTTACTTACTTTACTTAATATGGAACCATTTTACAATTTGCAAGTCCCTAGCTCGAAAAAATATCACTGTCCATGCTTTTCAACCAATGATATCGAAAGTAAAGATACGCCTATCCGAACAATATTCGATTGACACACTGTGACACACTGTGACAGCTGAAAACTAAGGCACGGTGGCCCGCGATTGCCTGTGGCGGGCCACCGCATTGGACGAAATACTCATGCGCGTTGGGCCTATCTTTACGAAGTAATATATATATATATTTATGTTTTCAACCCATTTTTGACCCCCTTAGGATATCAATTTTCAAAGACGCCGAAAACACTTTTCTTGTGTTTCAAATCCCTCCTCTGCAGAGCTAGGATTTTTTTGTTCGCAAGTTCATACTAAATGCTGATCCACATATGGGTCAGCGGGAGAGGACGGGTAGAACCTTTTTACGGAGTTTCAAGTCTCTATTTTTAACAAAAAATGTATACTAATACAAATTTACAAACCTTATATCACCCTCTGAAGAAATTATATCTAAAAAATGCCACGCTATGTCCTATTCTAAAGACTAAACGACAATATTATATAGAAAGTATCATCAAAATAGGTTCAGTAGTTTTTGCTAAATGTTGCCACCAAAAAAAATCTGGTTGTCATCGCTGTCACGCGGTGTCCACTTGATAGCAAAATATGGCGCTGTTACATATTCACGACTTTATCCAATCGGTTAATTATCTTCAAATATGGTCTCGTTTCTTATAGTTTGACGGAGTTTAGACGCCGACAAAAATCATGTAAGGCTAGAATATGCGTTGAAATTGGTGTATTCTATTGAATTGGCGCTATTGAAGTCTTTATTTTTTGTTGTATAAATACATTTCCTACAGGTTCTCCCATTCATAAAATTAGTGTTACCTATGTGTAAGCGTGACTTGTCCATGGTAAGCCGTCAGTTCTCAATCTAGCTGCATGAGTGCTGCATAAGCTGCTTTTCCGTCCCTCTTGGTGGAACTCGTATAGGATCTCTAGAGAAATAGAGTTCATCATTCCTTCATAGAAATAGTGACATTTATGACTGTTTGATCTGTTTGTTAATTGCACGCTATTTATTAAGAATTCATATAAAATGCTTCGAGGTAGATACAAGATGTTTAAAACGGCTGAAGTTTCGTATTTATGGTTCCTGTCTCCCCACAAATATATGGTTAATTTACTGTATAATGCATTCATCCTTACTTGTCTTATTTGGTAAACAACATTCTAACCTCAAAATGTCTCTTTTTAGACAATAGCAGCTATTTTATCGTAAAAAAAGCGTTGCTAGACAAAAAAATCGTGAAGTGATGTCCGAAAAGTCGTCTCGGCATGATCTAATACTCACAAAATTGCTATTCTATCCTAAAAAGATGTATTTTGAGGTAAGAATGTTGTTTACCAAATAAGACAAGTAAGGATGACTGCACCTTACATATTACATTGGTCGAATATTTTCATGAAATCAAGTCGGATGAGTCAACTAATACTGACCCAAAAAACCGGAATTCAGGCTTCTATACTTAAGATATCTATTTGCCCCAGACCTTTCTTGTCACATTTTGAGTATACTAGTAAGTATATATTTATATTACTTAGTCGAACAGATTTCATAATACGTGTTAATAAAATAACGCAAAACCTGAAAACAGTTTGTTCAGAATCGAGAGTAGAATATGAAAAAATTGCAATTTTTTTTGGCGCATTTTATTTTTTTCATTTGTATGGAGCAGGTTGCCCTAGTCAGCCAACGCTCCATGAAACGTAAAAAAAACTTTTTCAAAAAATCCTTTTTTTTCACATTCTACTGTCTTTTCTGAACAAACTGTGTTCAGGTTTTGCGTTATTTTATTAACACGTTTGTATAACAATATTTACATACTATAAAAAATAGACAGAAAAGGTAAACGATTTCTGAAAACGGCAAAGATCAGTGCATGACGATGTTATCCTCCAAAATTTTGACGGTCTTCGCCACTACTACATTTTTAGGTGAGTTTGTTTTCACCAGATATATCTGCGTGGAATACGAGTTTAACGTTATTGTAATACTAGACGTGCCCGCGGCTCCACCCGCGTGAATGAATTATATTAATGTATTTTTCTACTCCTGTACTTTTATCTGTCATTTACATAGTCCCGAACACTAATATAAAGACATACAAAATAAGTCTGCAGAAAAGTCTATACTCTATTCCCCATAACAGTACGGCACAACCGTGCTGTTTTGTCGCCAAAACGATACGCTTAGCAGCCATACGCTTCTAAACCTGGGTAGTGCTACATTGTGCCACGGCCTACTAGACACGATCGAGTAGGCCGCGATGCGACTAATCTAGAGGGCCATGCCGAAACGTAAAATACATTAGGTACTACCAACTTAACAGACCACTGAATGTATTTAAATCAAATAAATTATTGTACTAACGGCATTGCTGCCAACTTAAGAAAAACCTTGGTCTTAATATGACAGTACTGGCAAGTTGAATTAAGAACAAAACAGACCATAAACAAGAGGTGTCAATGTGTCATGTTTCCAATTTCCCACCAAAGTTCCAGTTCAAAATTAAAAGACGAAATATGTCAAATATGATAACTATTCGTTATTAATAACTTCTTAAGATTTGATTCGTGTTTGTGAAGTGAAGAAAAATGTGTACGTTCCTTTTAAAATGGACGAAGAAGAAAATAACTGCACCGCTGATGAAATTGCGTGATAGTAATAGAACTAACGGAAAACTTACTGCCTGAAAAGTCAAATTATGCTATTTATTTAAAATAGTCGTAGAAAAAATATTGTAAGCAACGGTGTATAACTTGGTCTTAAAATGCTCGTGGCGTCTTTAATTGCGATGCTCGCCAAGGCTCGCATCGCAACTCACGACACTCGCGTTTTAAGACCCTACTTATACAACAGTTGCATAAAATACTATTGTCACCATTGTATTATGTTCATGAGCCCTGATTAGCAACGTAACGATATGTAAATAAAAAAGGGTAAACATCTATACATATAAATGCTTTTGTCATGACTGACTCACTCATCAACGCACAGCCGAAACTACTGGGACTAGAAACTTGAAATTTACACCAGGACTTCCTTTTATGACGTAGGCAACCGATAAGACGGGATTTTTGGAAATTCTATCCCTAAGGGGGTTAAATGGGGGTGCAAAGTTTGTATGGGGGAAACTTTATATTATGAACTAGAGACTTAAAACTTTGTAGAAAGATTACTTATTAAGATACAAAAAAAGTAATTTCAGCGTTTAAGAAAATTCCACCCCTAAGGGGGTTAAATAGGGGTGCAATGTTTGTATGGGGTAAACATTAATTTTTGAACTATGAACTTGAAACTTTGTAGAAAGATTACTCATTAAAATACATTAAAAGTAATTTCTGCGTTTAAAAAAATTCCACCCCTAAGGGGGTTAAATAGGGGTGCAATACTTGTATGGGGGAAACATTATTTATTAAACTAGAGTTTTGTAACTTTAGGTTATTTTTATAACGTGGGCTAGGGACAAGAAGGGATTTTTGGAAATACCTCCCCTAAGGGGGTCAAAGTTTGTATGAGGGAATCTTTTTTTTTGAGCTAGAGACTTGAAACTTTGTAGGAAGATTACTAATAAGAATACAAAAAAAGCAACTTCTGCGTTTAAGAATATTCCACCCTTAAGAGGGTTAAATATGGATGCAAAGTTTGTATGGAGGGAACTTTATTTTTTGAGCTAAACTTGAAACTTTGTAGAAAGATTACTTATTAGAATACAAAAAAACGGCGGGCAGCGTTTTAGAAAATTCTACCTCGACGGGGGTTAAATAGGGGTGCAAAGTTTGTATGAGGGAAACTTTTCCTTTTGAGCTAGAAACTTGAAACTTTGTAGAAAGATTACTTATTAAGGTTACGAGAAATTGAAAGAGATTCAAAGCTCAAAAATAATGCATAAGGGCATTAAGTGGTATTTCAGCTACAGAGTCATGTTAGCCTGTTTTTATAAGGCTCAATATCCTCCCCTTGCCATGCATGTACATTATAATAAATAGATTTGCATGCCTACTTTTATAAGGTATTGACATTATATGGACATTATTTACCATTTACCATACCATCTTTATACGTACATAATTTTAAGCAAATAAACAAATTTCACTTCATTTCATAAGATACAGAAAAGTAATTTCAGCGTTTTAGAAAATTCTACCCCTAAGGGGGTTAAATGGGGGTGCAATGTTTGTATTGGGAAAACATTCTTTTTTGAACTAGAGACTTTGTAGAAAGTTAACTTATTAAATTACAAAAAAAGTAATTTCAGCGTTTAAGAAAATTCTATCCCAATGGGGGTTAAGAAAGGTTGAAGGTTTTGTACGGGGAACACTGGATTTTTTAAAGAGATGTACTCTTCATTAACCTGTCTCCATTTCTCGATTTCCAGTGCTGAGTTTAAGATTGTTTTAACAGCCTTACGTTATATATATATTTTTAATCTCACTCATAATAACTAAGATCCCTATTTTCTAGCTCCAAATCCATGCGTCGCTCTATATCTTGCAGTCATTTTTGCCAATGATTAAAATTAGATTAAAGCATCAGGTAACTGATGGAATAAGTATTACGTAAGCATGCTGCAAACAATTCCCGTAATCTGATTGGAAAATCTTTAATAATTCTTTAACAATCGCATATCAGTGTCTGCCACTGTTTGAAATGTAATATGTCTAGACCATTTTTACTAAGAATAAAATTCACTTACCTATTTTATATCTTTGTCATCATCAAAAATCTACGCGGACGAAGTCGCGGGCGGCCGCTAGTTTTCATATACGTTTATTAAAATGTCAACATGTATCTCAGTAATTAAAGCTTCTTGTACCTACTCTGCGGCCACCGCTCCATAACTGGTCACTTCATACTAAAAAAATGAACTTTATTCACTTAAAATATAATTAATTTTTGATATAAAAGGTGCATTTTCATCTACATTTATTTAAATTAAACAGAAATAAATCATTCATCTTAGGCCGTGCCAGTCTGCTAGTGGCGTTTAGTTAGCATTTGTCATAAATTCATTTTTTTTAAATTAAATACAGGGCCCTGAGCGGACGCCCGCTACTTGCGAACGGCATGGCGTGAAACAAAAAAATAAGAAATCTTAAGAATTTTTGATATAACGTGTTAATTACGGGCTACCCGCTTAATATATTGTTTTAAATTTTCACGATTCTCTCTTTTCTCTCTCTTGTACATGGTTTAGTGTACGCGATTAAGTCCCGCAAGTATAAAGTAACACACCCTTCATTCAATAGCTGGCATCAACGTTATACTAAATTGAATTCTGTTTGTAGGGGACAAAGTTATTTTTTTAGTAGGTATTAGGGCCATTTATAGAAGGGTGGCCAGTTACTGGCGATTTACCATACAACTTTAAGTCAGATTTTATATTAATTACTTAGATACTAAATATCTGTGAAAAACACATTTTTGGCTAAAACTGCATCACATTTTTTGAGCAAGTTCCTTGCTCATTAGAATTTACTACTTTTATTTTGGCTTTTGATACAGTCCTAGATAGCGGCCACATATAACAGTAGCTAATTGGGTAAAAACTGGTTGTGATAAATACCATATCATCATCATCACTTAAGTATCGCAAAATTAATAACAATCAGTCAGTTCAGCCAACGCGAGAAAATCGCGGACGAACATACATACAAACATACAGGTGAAACTGAGAACCTCCTTTTTTGAATTCTTTTATGAAAAAGAGCAAAATAATACTTTATTTTAGCATTTTCTATTCTAAAATAAAGTATTATTACGTATAAAGTATTATGTAAGAATATCTGATTGAGCAGTGAAAACTATGAAACGATGCGTCCGAAAGGCGAAAGTGTTTAAAAAGCCACAGAGGAGAGACACTGTTTCTTCCACAGAGAACATAATAACTCTCGTCTGACTGCCGAAGCTATATATAAGGCCTGCCACACACTGGCGCGGCCCGCGGTGGCGGACAATAGTAAATTTGACAGCGGCGGACAAGTTTACTATTAATATTTGTTTTTAAGCAGTAACGCTGCTAAAGAAAATTATCATAAATTTTTAAATGAAAGGATAATAATAATTTTCTTTAGCAGCGTTACTGCTTAAAAACAAATATTAATTTAGTATGGGGTGGCGCATCGTTACTGACGATTTCTCGACATAATTTGAGACGTTGGTGCCGTAAAGAAGCCTAAGTCTTCTGGTAGATGTCGCTACATACGCCTCCCTAAGGCGTTATATGAAGGAACTGATTGAAGGATTTGGTGCCCGAACCAGATTGTTCCGATAGCTCAGTTGGTAGTAGCGACGGGCCATGAATGCCTGTGGTCGCCGGTTCGAATCCGGCTCGGAGCATTAAATTTTTCAATTTTTCCTTTCATTTAAAAATTTATAATAAGTTTACTATTGTCCGCAGCGGCCTGGCCGCGCCAGTGTGATGCAGGCCTAACCTGTCCCAGACGAACCAGTTTAGACAGGCAGCACACGTCAGGTTTCCGCATCCGGTTTCCTGATACGGCAGTATAATCGGAGCAACCAAATGCGTCACAGATCGATAATTATCGCCTTCGAGCGTTCTAATTAGAGACCAAATGCGTCTACTTAAACTTAAGGTATTATGCGAGACCGATCCGAACGTCAGCGGAAACATTTCCGATAAGGTGCAACGTCACTGACGAATTCCATACAATTTTCGTTCGGACTAGACGTCTAATCTATCGATGTCAGGAACTTGAAATTGTGATATTTAGATAATATATGACCCTCTTCTCCCGCAGTTTGAATAAATACACGCAAAAACCAGTAATATTCAAAATATAGCCATTTGAAATTCATAAAATTTTACTCCGAGCCTTGTATGTGTGCGTGAGTTAGACACTGTCCGTGTAAATGACATGGCCGCGTCACATGACAGCACGTTGCCCAAAACCTTCACTAGATGTCTTTAATATCAAACAAGATTAGTTAGATAGCGGAGTGAATAGTAGTAATTATACTCACCAGACGGTGACACCATCGTACAAACACATTTTAGTTTTTGGTAAATGAGATAGCATTCATTTTATCTTGCTACGCTGCTCATTTCGGTAATGACGTAAGAGCAATGTCATTTGTTTTTGATAGACTGAATTTCAAGCAACAATGTATGAATTTCAATGCTTTGCTCTTTAGCCGTGATAGACCTACCTAAAGTCCACGGAACGATAATTATGCATGGGTCTGTACATTTTGCGTCTTATTAGAAAGGAGTAAGATCCAATATTGAAACGTAATCTGTGCTACCGAACGTATACATATATAGGTTTTGATCAAATGACATACATACATACATACATACATAAATACATTCACGCCTTTATTCCCAAAAGGGGTAGGCAGAGCACCTGAAACGTATGTTTCAGCCTCAATTTTAGCATTAATGTGGGTATAAAATATCGACAAAATGTGATATTGTAGTGATAGGTTGCTAGCCCATCGCCCACATCACACTTCAACCCTGCTCCCTTAGTCGACTTTTACGACACCCACGGGAAGAAAAGGGTGTTGTTGATCAAATGAACCGTTTGAATTTCCAACTTGCAGATTATGAGCAAGTTTCGATTGAGTGAATGTTACGTAATATAGCATTAAATATAACAGACAATTATTAGGAGTGTAAGTACCTGATAAATTTAAACATTCGCTTTTGTCGGCTGCACATCGATTGACATTAAAATACCTACTGCAACCTATTTAGGAATCGACTGCTCAAATAGAATATTAGATTACCCCCAACATGTAAATTAACTAAGTCACAATTTTTCTTCTTCACAATTTTGTGAGGGTAGAATTATACACTCGTAGGCATTCTTCGGTGCAGGAACTGATGCCAGTTACGACCGGTGGTTAGGCAAAGTGGTTAGGCGACAACAAAACAGTGCCGCAACCAGTTAGAAATATCCATTACCGGTATTTTTTTAAAGCCTAGTGATATCTTTTTAATACCAGTTTCAAACCGGTATTATTTCGATATTTACTTAGATATTTTTTGTTCTGAAGCGGGTCGACCTTGCCCTCCACGCCGAAGTCGAAGTATCGGTTACTTTTGTAACTTTTATGAAACCGTATTTACGGTACCGAAAAAAATGACATAAAATATAAAGCTGCAGCCAGCTATGTCCCGAAGAAAACCCATATATTTCATAAATTTTGTTATTATTAACATACTACATATAGGGAATGCAAACCACCATCATGGAATCCCGAAATACCGGAATCCCCTACCGATTTTCCCAATATTCTAATACCAGAATTTAAAAGGACCAATGTCGAAATAAGTACTACATTACCGGTATTATTATTATTTTTATCCTGCTAGTATTGTAAATGTGAAAGTTTAGATGCTTATATGTATAAATGTTTGAATGTTTAGATGTTTGGATGTTCGTAACTCAATCACGCCTAAACTGGGCAACCTACCTATTTGCCTGCCTAACCTCTTAAGGCCCATGGGCCTACTCATAGGACTTGTTGTGTCGAAGGCATTTAAATTATATTCAACTGGAATAGAGCTGAATTTGTTTTGTTTCGGGCACTTTTCAAAATAAACGAAAGTCAACTCTATTTCCAACCCAACGCGATGGCAATTCCAGTGCCATTTTGTAATATATGCTGAGCCTTAGGAGGAGCTTAGATTAAAATATAGGACAATTTTTTTATCCCGGGTTCATGCAGACGAAACCGTGAGTGGAATCTAGTTTTTAATTTAAAAAAAATGAAATTGTCATGCATTTGTAAAAAAAAGGAACGCATAGTCTAGTGTAGTTCAATTTATTTGTTAGTTATTGTCTGTCCTACGTAATTTTTCTACTGAAGAATAATCGCTTTTCCACTCTATTGATGCTGGTGGTAGGAGCACTATTTGAACTCTTAGAAGGTAAAATAGAATGAGTAACTTCTATGAATGAACGTAGAACACCGTAAATGGGGAATGTAGAAAAAAAAATGATTTATTGATTTTTTTCTGGTAAGTTCGTT
This sequence comes from Epinotia demarniana, assembly GCA_945867215.1. Classification (NCBI taxonomy): domain Eukaryota; kingdom Metazoa; phylum Arthropoda; class Insecta; order Lepidoptera; family Tortricidae; genus Epinotia; species Epinotia demarniana. The sequence goes on from OX244259.1 coordinate 21,728,267, forward strand.
CTTTTTTTCTCAAAAAAACATAGTTTTTAGGGTTGTTAACTGATAACATAAACGTTACCTGACATAAAACTTTACTAAACCTTTGGTTGTAAACATGAATGTTAAAAAAATATTATGCATTTACTCTTACTACTATTGGTTCAGGGAGGGCACTAATTCTATTGTATAGACAGTTTCCAAATTCACAATGACTCCCTGAACAGATAAAAGCAGTGGTGGTGGTGGTGGAGCAGTGGAGAGATGAGTGTTTAATTTTATATTAGGTAATATACCAATAGTTATGGATTTTTTGACAAAAAAATAAGCTGTAAAACATCCAATAATGTAAATCCAAGTAATGCAGGAGATGAAACAAAATTTAAAAAACTTATTACAATTGTAAATTAAATTGTTACAATTTAGTGTTTTGTATTTGGTGAAAACACAAATGTATTGTTTACACTTTTAATTTCAGGCTTATTTTACAAGAAAAAGTGAACTTTATAGTGCGTTTTTTTAGCATTAGAAAGAAGGATAAAGCACAAAGCACGAGGTCTTTTATATAAGACACATACAGCTGTCAAAGTATCTCAAACCGCCATTAAAAAAGACTAAGATCATTGTTGTCGACCCTAAAATGATACAAGTGTTTTTATTATTTATATCTAAGTAATACTTACAACAATATATTTATTTTGAATGTATTAATTATTTAACTTTGTAATTTAAAATTTCGTTATTCAGTTCTCGAAAGGTTGCTTAAATAAAAAACCTAAAGAAGAAGAGGTTTATCGAAATTGTCAAAATTGACAATCGTATCACGTTCTTTTTCTGGTTTTCTTGCTAATCAACAAATTATTGAATTCAGATCACGAGATTATTAAACGAGTATCTATTTTTTAATTAATATTAAGATTTTATTTTTCGCTGTGTGTGTGCGGACTGCGATGGAGCTACCAGAGGCAGGCCCAAGTGGCTTGCAAAAAAGACCGACTCGTTCTCTCTCGAACGTATGGCCTTCAACAAAAGCAAAGAGACAGAAACAAAGTACATTAACATCAAACGAGAAACGTTGGTGTTCAACATTTTCAAGTTGGTGTGTGAACTTTGCAGCAAGAATGAATTATCGTGTAACAAACCATGTCTGTTCAATATTTATCCCAAGCAGAAAAGGTTGACGACGACTTCTTCTTCGTTTAGCGTATTTCTAATCCTAAAAAACGCACTATAATGTGCAACCAAATGTTCATAGGTATTATTATCGAGGCCCCGGTAATACCGGTATTGAGGTCCAATATCACAATTCAATACTACCAGCATTGAGGATCATCTGATATTGAAGGTATATATCTATTTCGTTTCTGACGATTATAATAATGACTTCATGTATATTGGCATAATAAATAATATATCAGTTTATATTACGTTCCGCTGCTGGGCACAGACCTCATCTCATGGACGAGAATAAAATGAAAAAAATAACAGTATCATAATTATACCGGTTTGAAAAAGGAATTATACAAGTTTCAGTACAATTAAAAATAAATACCGGTAATTGATATGTATTTGTACACGGTTCTGGATCCCGTACCGTTACGTTGGCGGCGCGGCTAACCTTTACAATATAACGCTATTGTAATGGAATACCGATTCCATACCGGTATAACCGTAACCGAAATCAGTATATGCTCGTAAGTAAGCCTTTAAAAACAAAATTGTTTGCCAATTGTTAAAAACTGAATCGATAACAATATCCATATACTTAATTGGAACGAGCGATCGAGACGAACGAAGATTTTCATTTCAGCTAGGCAATATTATTCCAGATTTCCAGATTCGCGTTTAAAAGATCTTTACGCAAGTTGTTTGCTAGCAGAGCCGTAAATTCTTAGTGTTTCTGTTCTCTATTTTCGTCTGTATATATATATATTGAATGAAAGTATTTATATGTATTTTATTTATTTATTGTCTATTGTCGTTATTTATTATGTATGTATAACCACACACAACCAAATTGTGGGCGGTGCAACTACAGATATAAATCTGTAGTTGCACCGCCCACAATTTGTCTGCTTTGCCCAAATGTTGACTGGTAGAGAATGCTTACGGCTTTAAGTCCACCTTTTGTACGATAAGTTGTTCTTATGTTCAATAAAGATTAAATAAATAAATAAATATTCTTTCGTATGTCCGGCTGTCTAGACTTCACTATATGTCGTAGGTAGCTATTTCTCAACCGATTCTCCGGAAATTTTGTGAGCTGATTTGAAGATTATGCAGAGTGACATTCAATCCGAAACTGACACGGAAATTTGCTCTAAGGAGTCACCCAGACCGATTTTAGAAAGAATAAAAACTGCATTTAACTTAGTGCACAGTCAAATCTGTCTAAAAATCCAAGTTCGTTTTTTTGCGTATAAAATGTACCAAAGTATACTTACTATGCCTAAGCATGGCTATGTCCCCCCAGTAAGTTCAGTCATCCATCACCAGTGAATTATTTTTTATAATCGGATAAGTGGTTTCGGAGGTTATACCGTACATACAAACATACAACAAAATAACACTTTGCAATAATCGTTCCGGTAGCATAGTGCTTCAGGCATGCGACTGTCAAACGGCGGTCGTGGGTTCTACAGATAAGTTTTATCTCATATTTACCTGAACAAGACAAACAATAATTTTGTAAGCAAATGCCCATAACCCAACCATTGAAGATTAGGAATGAATGAGTGAAAGCATCATAAACGTATAGAAACGTAAACGCGTGATAAAGTTGAATTCGATTTTTGAATTTTGACGTTCATCGAAAACAGTACCATATTGTCAAATGATATATTTCTCTCTTTCTGACGCGGTCTACGTCCAGATTCGAGAGACTGGCCACTAAGAGTTTTGATATACAAACTCGCCTGTTATTCACAAAGCTTACTAAATTCGTCCGTCCGGTAACGCAAAATTGTTACCAACTTTGAGGTCATTATTTTAGACGTGAGTCACGGGCGAATACAAAACATTTTGTGAATAATACGTAGCCTCTCTGATTGTAATTATGTAGTACCGCAACTGCGGGTGAATATGGATATAACAAATCAAAGTACTAATATACTTACTAAGTATAGGTACCTTATTCCTTACAATGTTAGATTTTTGTAAGGAAAAATACCTCTTTTATCTTCCTTTATAAATATTGTACTTACTAGTGTTATTTCGATTATTTAATGTGTTTCAAATAGAACAATGTAAATGTTTTTGTTTATCATTATGGTTTTCATGACGCGAATGACTTGAAGATTTACGCACGATTTGTCTAATCTCATATGGAATAGGGTATATGTAGAATAGATAAAGGTCGTACTTTGATTTTTCAACAGTAAACCTACTCATGAATCATGATTTTCTAATTAAATGAAAGGCGTAACATCTTTTAAATGATATACCTATCCAAAATAGTATTTATGTAGTATGTAACATGTAAGAATAGGTCTGCCATAAATATAGTAGGGTTTTTTTTGTGGATCATCTAGATACAATCATGCTTATCAAGAAATTATAAACATGTTTAAGTTATAAAATATATTTTTGCACATTATAAGTAAATCTTAGTTAGTTGAGACGGCCATATTGGTTTAGAAATCCAAATAGAAAAACAAAAAAGAAGTATGTCCGTCGGGATTTGAACCCGGTTCAAGGATGGCGTTACAGACAGATTTAAGCAAAAGAGACGCGCACTGCGCTACCGCATGACATTAAGTAATGAGTAAAAAAGTCAGCTTCATTCATATTGTAGTCTAGAGTGCCTGCGACAAGTACATTTAGTTTCACTATTTCCTAATAGAGGCGATACTATAGATTTAGTTTTGCGCCCTCTAGTTTGATTTATGCAAGATGTTTGACAATGACTGACTCCGAAGTGACATTTAGCTACGTTAGTCTGCGTAAATTCACGGAAAAGCACTTTTATGCATATTTTCGGACTACATTTTAAAAATAAACACTGTTTGGTGCAGATTGATTGCGATTCATACGTAGCAAGCTCTTCGGCTTCCGCAGTTTGAAACACATGTTGGTACTCGTCACGGTTTTGCGTAAAACGATGAGCAACCATCGAAATTATATATCGCGACATCTGTTAGCAACAGCTCGACAGGAACCAGTGACGTTGAACCTTAATGTTATCGAGATTTCATTAAATGATTTTAGAAAAAATACGCAACAGAACCGGGAGCCTTTTGTCGCTCTTATTCTAACTTACCTACTCTAACTCTTTGTAACTGCCGCATGAGTGACAGATACAATTTAAGAAGAAAACAATTACGCCCGTGGGCGTAACATAGGCTGTAGCTCTGTATGTCTTCTTTTTAGAAATATCTCGAAAGCGAATTGAAGCGCGAAGCTCAAGACCGAACGGGATGGCGGCGCACTGCGGACGCCCTCTGCCCCATCTAGGGGACACAGGAAAATAAGTCATGTAAGTCAAGTCGAAAACCTTTGAACCGATCTTGTTCAAAACAATTTTCGCTGGAAGAATTAAATAAGTCCACGATTATTTTCATATTTTTAAAATACATGGTTCAAAAATTAGAGGGGTCAACAATTTTAGTGACTTTCTGGCCTTATAGAAACCTTATATTTATTTTGTAAGGCCTATCGATTGATGTGCCACACGTGGGCTATTTTTACAAATTTTTTTTTTTACTTTCAGTTTTATGTATGGACGGCACTCCTAAAAAAAATATTTTTTAGTAATTTAATTACAAAACTGTGTAGCGGCTAACAAAATACACCTATCCTCAAAATTTTATTCAAATACACCTTATAGTTCTCGAGTAAAATGCCTGTGACATACGGACGACACGGACTACGAACTATATAAAAAATCGAAATATTTGTCGGAAGTAATAGATAAAATACTCTTTGGGTAAATAAATTCCTTCAAATTTTCATATACTTACGAAGAAGTTGGCATATGTCTCAGTGACATTTAACTAATCCTAATATCTACGTGTTTATGCTTTTCTTTTATAATGTTTATTTTAATAAGTATATACAAATCAATGCTATAATGCAGCGACGGAACGAATTCATGTTTATGACGGAGTATGTTAAAAACATATTATATTTTGGCACAGTGCGACCCGGTAAAGAAATCAAAAGTACGGAGGAGACGCATTATTTTAGTATCGATAACGAACTAGTTTATGAAAATTATTACGCTGACTTTGGACCACTTAACCTCGGCTGTGTTTATAAATACTGTAAATTGTTGACTGAAAAATTTAAATTATATTTGAACAAGCAATCTATTGTCCACTACGCGTCGGCAGACCCGAGGAAAGCGGCCAACGCGGCTTTTCTTATGGGATGCTACGGAGTATTGCATTTGGGCTTATGCCCAAAAGATGCCTTGAAACCTTTGACGAAGAATGGATCAATAACTTATCGGTCAGTACCAAACTATCACTATTCTACACCAATTCTAACATCGTAGTTATTTCGTGAGACGTGCTCAGCTAGCATGAAAGGTTTTATAGTCATTACCTTATAATGTTTTGTTGTCTGTTGTCGACCCAAATTGGTGATTAAATTTAACGTCGATAATCTAATATGATGGTGGGTGCCGCCGGTGGCGCACAGGACCGGTCACTTTGGCAGTCTTTGGGGAGGCCTGTGTCCAGCAGTGAACGTGATTTGGCTGATATGATGATGATGATGACAAACGTATGCCCGTACTAGCCTAGTAGCATGATACGTTTTATGGTTACGTTACCTACACATGACATGACCTTCCAGCACAGGACAGTAGTGCTAGCCATGCGTACTTAAAAAGTGGTTTATATATAGGTACGTTATGTCAACAATTTTACGTCATGTGCTGAAATGGTAGTTAATCGTCATGGACGTAAATTTATGTAGGTTCTGGATAGACTGTGGTTCTGGAGACCCTAAACGCTATGGACAAACATTGTCTATTAAACAAGCGGGGTGGGTTACCGCGTGGCTGTAATGTATTATTTATTAGTACACTGCAGTACAGCTGCTCGGCCCGGCTTCGCAACGTGCTGTGGTAATGTATGTCGTTACTTATCAGTCTTATCACATTCCTTCTCTAAAATTACTAATGACCGAATGTATTTTTAGTACCAGGAAAGATTTCATTGTTTGTGTGTTTGTATTGAATAGGCTCCGAAACTACTGGACCGATTTGAAAAATTACTTTACCATTAGAAGCCGACATTATCCCTGATGAACATAGGCTACTTTTTACCGCGGGAAAATGCTTCATTCCTACGGGAAAACGGGTAATCCGTGCGAAGCCGGGCCGAGCAGCTGTACTGCAGTGTACTAATAAATTAAATGAGCAGCAATGCAAAGCAGAGTATCTAGGTACCCTTGAAAAAATATATAATATCATCAAGTTGTAGGCCTTATGTTTAACATTCACCCGCGTTTTTGCTTCACTGGCCTATTTAGTCGTAGATAGAGTTAAACAACTAACCATTCTCTGTTTAAGACCTTTCCAAGATGCAACTCAGGGCGACTCTATCTTTACAATATCTTTACTGGACTGTCTAAAAGCCATCCAAAAGGCACGCGACTTAGGATTCTTCAACTTCAAAGATTTCAATTTCGATGAGTATGTTCGATTGGACAAGATAGCCGGAGGAGATCTGAATTGGATAGTTCCAGGTAACTATTGTAGTGTATAGCCCAGACACCATTACTTGCGCCGGTCATTACGTGTGTCCCTCTCTCTACTCAGACACAATTCGATCCATCTGGAATAAGGACTGGGAATTAACGCAAAAATTGTGTGCACTAATTTTGCATTAAACTTTCTTGGTTGGTCGAATTGAGGGGGGAAGACCTCACGTGTATTTTTCTCAAAGTAGCGGAACAAACCTCGCGTGATTTGTGCAGAAGCCCGAACCGTGCAAGTCGAAGAGTGGGGTAACCCCTATTTTGGTCGCGTCGATCCCGCTTGCGTCGCGCACGCGCACTCCGTGTGCCATGTGGCCAAGCCTTAAAGCCTTGTTCCTAGAACGCGGTCATAGGAAAATGTAGGGGACTTGAAAAACATTGATAACTTTTGCCTACTTTTTGTATTTTCAGGAAAATTTCTAGCTTTCATCGGGCCAGTCGACTACTGCGTATCGCTATACCATCCACCTGAAATTTATATAGATTATTTCCTAGAGAATAATGTAAAAGTGGTTATCAGATTGAACAAGAGGCTTTACGATGGAGATGTGTGAGTAAAGATATTTTTTTATACTTATAAAAAGTCCATATTGCTCTGCGGCAGAGAATACATGTATATTTAGAGTGGTTGTTAACCAGAATGCCGCGAATGCGGATGGTTGGGGGCCATATCCGCGGAATAAACAACTTCCATTTCATAATATCACGCAATCATCAAACACTTTGCGAACAAATAAAAGCCGCGTCTGTGTTTGGTCAAAGAAACGAAATTAAGTTTGGTTGTTAGGGTTCCGTACCAAAAAAGGAACCCTTATGGTGCGACTCCGTCCGTCTGTCTGTCACAAGGTGAAATATCTCACGAACTACTTAAGCTATCAATTTGGAATGGTTTTAAATGAGAGTTATCCACGTGCAAAACGTGGAAAATGAGAAATATAAATATACATTTTACCTACTTTTCTTTTATGAATATGAGGGGAGGGGCAAAAAATAACCCCCCCGCCCTTACCTCCAAAGTTATCCAAGCGAAAATTTTGAAATTATTGTGATGAAAATTATAAAGATAAACATAAATATTACAGCGGGAGAGGAGTGGTTTGATAGTTTGTATGGAACCCTCGGTGCGCGAGTCAGACTCGCACTTTACCGGTGTATCGCGTTTGTAGAGCTGCTGATATTTTAAGAAAGTTATGTAACAAACTTTTATAAATCGCGTTTCTATTTGCGCGTAATTCCCCTATATTATATACTGGGGAAATTAGTTTGGTACGTGATACTCGGGGAAAACTATAATGCTCAAATTATTCTAGTCTTAGACAAAATACCTACAACACATGTCTGTGTAAAAAGGGAACAAAGCAAAGTTTTGAATTACTAATATAAGATTGTATAACTAGGAACTAAATAAAATAGGCCCCTATTTCACCAACTTGATAATGACAATTCACCATCAATTGCTTGTTCTAGAAGTTAAGGTGGTCGCTCGGTTAATTGTGGAATCAGCAATGTACCTACGGAGAATTGTCGTTGTCAGGTGACAATGGTCAAGTTGGTGAAATAGGGGCCAGGTAGGCCAACGAGATGGTGGTAATGGCTTTTAGACCAGAGTTATACCTACACTCTACATTTCGCTTCGATTGCGAGAAAATAAAACACAATGAATAATCAATTCCACGCCGAAAATGTTTTATTTTAAAATATGATGGATTGATTATTATTTTTATAAACTGCTTTGCGCATACAAGATATTAACACAAACCTTTATAGGTCTCGCTCAAACGCCCGAACGCGGTGAACTGCACACGGGACATAAACTTTGTGGTAAAGCGAGATATAGTGTTCGCTCTCTCTCGCTTTATCCTATGACTAGTATGGAGTCCGCCGCGCTCGGACGCTTGGACGCGCGTTATTTTTTTTGAATGATGTGAAATCAATGTTTTGAGTAATTCTGTGTCCTCCTGCATTTGATACGCCTCACGCACATTATGTACGTTGCATTGCATGGTTTGGATGCACATGGACACTTTTCCAAACGCAGGCCGCGGTGATTTTGATGGCGTGACCACTCTTTAGAGATTGTCTCCCGGTAGTTTTTGGGTCCGGAAGACATTCTCAACAACATTGTATAAGATGGCGCTCGTATCCGAAAGTGAATTATTTGTCCGGCGGAATCCCGTAACAACATTCCCAAACGTACACATTATATTAGTACAAACCTAAATATAGGCTAACCACAACGTAAACGCTATCCTCATACTTGCGCAGGTTCAACAAGGTCGGGATTAAGCATTACGACTTGTTCTTCGCTGACGGCTCCTGCCCACCACGGCACGTCCTTTTCAAGTTTCATCAGATCTCCGAGGATTCCAATTGTGCCATAGCAGTGCACTGCAAGGTTACGAGTTTATTCTTAACTAGCTGTACCTGCGACTTCGTTTGCATGGTAATGTGGTGGGAGTTAACGAATTTCTTATTTTGGACATAGAACACATGCAGTTCTAATTTAACCTATCATGTAAAACGTTGACAAACCAACCTATTATAGCTAAAAAGCCGTTAAAATGCGTTTATCTTTGATATGTAAATTAGTAAGAAAGGGACAAAACTCGTTTTATGGGGTAATAGTTTAGTAGATGTGTGTGGCAATAGATCCAACAGGTATGACATTAAATGTTTTTTCTACTCCTGTACCGTTATCTGTCATTTATATAGGCTTTAGCTCAAATACAATGACACCGATAATAAGTAGTCGAAAAACTCTATGCTCTATGGACCATAAACGCACACTTTAGTGTACTTTTTTGGTTCATACATTTTCCATAAAAGCACTGTTTACCACGATGCGCGATGTCAAATCATCTTACTTTTTTTAATCAGCCACTTTATTGCAGTGGTGCCAACTTCATAAGCAATATTTTCGAAATAAAGAAGTTTTAATTACCATGAAATATTTGTAAAGCATAAATTATTTACTAAAATAAAAATAAATTATCATCATTAAATTATAACTAAATACTTTGACTAAGACAAATCAAATCAAATACAAACAGGCAAGTGCTCGTACGTTTAAAGTCCTTGCAATTTGTCACAACAACTTGCGATAGTGAGACTGGTTAGTAGTGTATGGCTGTCTCTTTCCAACTATTGCAAGATGCTGTGACAAATCACGCTCGCTTGTAGCCTGAGGGGCTACCGCGAAGTGAAAACGAACTTCGTTCGAGTATCTCCGTCTCTGTCGCACTTGCCAGTTCGAGCGACAGAGAGGGAGATACTCAAACGAAGTTCGTTTTCACTTCGCGGTAACCCCTCTGTTTTAATTTTTTTTTAAGGGTCATAGGCTAAACGCGTACTTTTGAAAGTGATCGAAGTGATTTTTTTAAATATGTCTCAAATAGTTATAAACTAAAACTCACACGAACTGAAATACATGTAGATTGCAATCCCGTTTAATGTTTAATAATTTTAATTGCATTAAACATTTAAAACTGTGACCGGTTCTAATGGTTAAAAAATTTGTATGTACCTATGCCAATTGAAGCTGGCACTATGAGTCATGCCGTATACATACTTTAAAAAAATAAGTTGGGCGGGACCTTGATAGGTTAATGACATAGTTACTCGATATTTTAAGATTATTGAAAATATTATTTGATTTCCTCACATTTTTGGAGAAAAGCACTATATCTGCCTTGGCGGGAACGGCAATTCGTGGATTCGTCTCTATTGTCGGATTCAGCTTCGCTTCATCCGACTACTTCCCGGCCGCTGCAATAATGTACTTTCCTGTATGTTGGCCAATTTCTGTGTCTCTATATTGGCTGAATGTCAACATGAAGGCGCGAAGTACGAAGTTATACCTAATACCGTCTTAATAGCTACTGACGCGCTTGATAATTAATGTTTATAAAAGGCCCGTTCTATACTGATTTAGTACATACTGTTTATTGCTGATACATATAAATACTGACAAACCAGCACGGCTATCACAAGACGGCGCGCGAGCTCTCTCGATTTTTCTCGAACTATCCGTTTCTATTGTATTAGACAACTTAGAAAAAGACGTATAGTGCGAGAAGAGAGCGTGCAGTATCGTGTAAAATACTCAGCAAAAATAAACAAGCACTTTCAAATCGTCAGGTAGAAACATAATCTTAAGCTAATTACTTACGAGTAATTTATTAAAAATATAAAGTAAAATTTATATGAAGTGTATAATTTTTTTTGTAAAAAAATACTAGTCTTGAATGTTTTTAGAAAGACAATCTAATGTCAAAAAACAAATAAAATGAGAATAATAAATTAAAAACTGGCCAAATTTTACAAAAGGAATAAATAAATTATAAATCCAGTCAAAATAAGTCCTAAGAAGTTTTATGATAACGCTATGCCATATGCCATTAAAAAAAGGAAGAGTCGGACTTTCGACGTTTGTCGTTATTTTATTGAAATTACGCCTCAATACGAATTTAGCGCGTATAAGTTTTCATATCAGAATCGATTATTTTTTTAATGCTTTAGATTTTAATTTAATATGCGTTTTGTGAAGGTCTGTCACAACACCGGATCGAAATTATTACTGTCACAGTGTGATAAATGACCCGAAAAGCGGACATCATCGTTTTAGGACCCTAAACGATAGGTTTAATCATTGTGAATATATGACGATCATTCCCGAGTGCCAATTATGCATAGAAAATAAGAAAAAATATATTTAAGTTTTCTATGGAAAATAATAAAAACTAAAATATCTGTAGCCGTGATTTAAACTAAAGGCAGGACTAAGGATAACTGAAATAGGTCATTTGTGAGGCATCAAATGTAAAAAAGATTAAAGCTCTAGTTGTATTTTTGGTCGAGATATTTACTATTTTTCAAAATAATGATTTTATTTTTTTAATCTGATATCTTGCAGCAGTAGGATTTAATTCAAGGTGTTTTATATTATTTGCATATACAGCAACTTGTGAAAAAAAAACCAGATCCTAATCTTGTAGGATCCCGGAGATAAACCTTCTAAAGTCTTGTTCTTGTAACTATGGAATTAGGGTTGTCACCTTTGAATTTTAAATTATTATTTTATTTAATTTGTTATAAAACGTGAAATTGTATGGTATTATAATTTTAGTATAAGGGGCATTAAAATACGAGTGTTGTTTATGAAACGAGCCGAAGGCGTGGTATCTCCTGACTGTTTATGTACATTTTAATGCTTATATATTATACTAAAAATATACTACAAATTAAAATTGACCGACCAGTTAGCCTAGTTGGTAGTGACCATGCCTGCGAAGCTGATGGTCCTGGGTTCGAGTCCCGGTAAGAGCAAATATTTGTTTCTTGGTCTTGGGTGTTTTCTATGTATGTAAGTATTTGAATGTATTAAATATATCGTCGTCTAGTACCCATAACACAAGCCTTATTGAGCTTACTATGGGCCTAGTCCGATTTGTGTAAAATTGTCCTCTAATATTTATTTATTATTTATTTATTTAAATATTTTACACACAAAGTTTATATTGAGTCTAATGTATCATGCTCGTTAGTTAGAATTTCTGTACTTTCTTGAGTATGGCCTTCTAAATTATATAAAATGGAATCATTTGCTGACTCGTCCAAATTTTCGTCAGTTTCGACGTCGGCGTCGTATGGCTTGAGCAATAGTAAAGCGGATCGTGGTATAAGTAGACGCCTCAATTTTCTTTGCCTTTCTTTGAGCTTTAGGTTGGATATGTAAGGATCAGAGGATTCCAGTGCTCTGTTGAACAAATCCAACATGGCTTTCTCACGATCCATCTTCCTACAATGGTGTTCTCTATCGTACTGCCAGAACTTGTTGCGAGTTTCTCCAGCTTGCTCTGAAAGTAACCCTACAGGTAAGGCCTCTCTATAATCTCCTTGCCGTGCACTAAAATTTTGTGTATTGTTACTGTCATTGGATGCCATACATATTCGGATACATATTTAGACGCAACGGACTTACAAAACTCGCCAAGAGCTCAAACTCACTCAGGACATAGTTAGTGTCTGCTCGGGCCATTTTCCGTCCGCCATTTTGAAAAAAATAAATCCAAACGCAATCCTTGAAATCAGACATGTCACGCCATCTATAGGTACGATTTAGTACTATTTTGTACAACGGAATTTTTGACAGCCCTGAACAAACTATTTCAAACGTTTCAGAGATCCTGCTATTTTTTATTTTGTAAATTTAGGGTTATATACTTCAGGTTTCAAGGAATATTTTAAGATAGGAAACAACTCCTAATATGATAGGATATGGGAGAAATAAAATAAAATCGAAAAATGTAAAAAACAGTCAAAACTTTGTACTGCTTCCATGAAAAAAGGCCGCGTATTTTTTATTAAATACCTGGCATGTGACTTATTGATGGCTCATGCAGTAATCGATGATTTTGCTGTAATTTTTCGAGTTTTAAAGGTTTCTATGGGAATTCTGTTTCCATAGAAATATTACGAAAAAAATATTTTCTCGTTTTCTATGCATATTTGGCACTCGGGAAGGATCGTCTTATACTCATAATGATTAAACCTATCGTTTAGGGTCCTAAAACGATGATGTCCGCTTTTCGGGTCAATTATCACACTGTGTGTTGGATAGTTTATTTATGGTAATTTCGCCATTTTGACGTTACAGACAGTTGACAGACATGGCGGCTACGATTTCAAGCAGTAGAAATGAATGATCTAATGAGGTCAAATGTTTCGGAAAATTAATTAATCGTCGCAGTCGGATAAAAACTATCCTACACGGAAGCTTGAGTAATAATGTACTCATACGTGACACAACAATGCTTAGTTTGACACTGGCTGATTCTTTTTTTAATTTAGAGATATATTATAAGTGAGAGATTAGCAGCTCCTACTAAGACCACTGCTTTTTGGTCTGCTGTTATAGCTAGAGGAGAGGGCGCTAGGGTAATAATGTAATGATTTCATACTGGCGCTACATGGGCTAGAGGCGCATCCGTTTATACCCCGGCCCCGTATCATGGTCGGCCTTCACACGCGATAAGTGACAAGATAGAGCGTCCGTCTCGTTCAATCGAACGGTGTCAGCCAGTGACGGACGCTCTATCTTGTCACTTATCGCGTGATAAGGCCGACTATGATACGGGGTCTGACTGTAAATATATATCTACTTTACGTGTCGTAATATTAGGTACTAGCTGCCCGGCGATAAAAAAGTAGCCTATGTTCATCAGGGATAATGTCGGCTTCTAATGGTAAAAGAATTGTTCAAATCGGTCCAGTAGTTTCGGAGCCTATTCAATACAAACAAACAATCAAATCTTCCATCTTTATAATATTAGGTAGATTATTAATTGCCAGGTTAGTACGGAGATGTTCCCATTGTACGTGTCCAATATTTGATTTGCGATTTGTTCAGGCAGGTCTAGGGCGCACGGGGTCGCTAATCGGCAGTTACCTGATCAAGCACTATCGGATGACGGCGCGGGAAGCCATCGGCTGGATGAGGATTTGCAGACCGGGCTCGGTGATTGGAATTCAGCAGGTACTTTTTACCATAGTCCGTGTGCATGGTTCGTATTGAAATTAAATTTGAATTGGCTGAATTCAAAGTGTGCTCTTTGCCTAAGGATTGTAAAATTATTTTACAGTACATATGGTGCTACTTTCCCGCACTAGTGCGGAAAAGAGCACTTTTCGTGCATGTGTCGAAACTTTAAATAGCCATATGTACAGTAAAACGTTGTACGATACACGTGCGAATAGGTAATTCGTAACTCGTGTCGATTTAAAACACTCCCTTAGGTCGTGTTTTAATTTATCACCACTCGTTGCGAATTTCCTATTTTCGGCACTTGTATCGTAAATAACTATTAGTACGGTATTTGGCCACAGGTGGAGCTGGGGTGCTTAGTACTCTGTATCATTGCTTTCGGGCGCACACTGGCAATAGTTATTTGTGCAACAAGAGAGCAGTTTGTTTTTGCTGCGTGTGCTGATTATGAGTCCTGAGGAAGCGAAAGATTCTAAAATTGAATCACAAGCGTAGCGTTTATCTGTTCTTTAGGCACCACAGCGACCTTATTGTACCTATTTGTCACTCCATAACTGTGAAACTGTAATGGCATGTGGCCAAATCAAGCTAAAACAGTATAGAACACATGAAAGCACAGGATGAAAGGCAGCAATCGCTTTTGCAAACTCTCCTTCTTGTACAGTTCTCCACTGATTGTCCCCGAAGCGAGGAAAGCTTCGTTCCTCTTGATCCGCAAGAGCAAATTGCTTGCCAAACCATGTGACGTTTTGAAAATTACGTTTTTTTTATATTTATGTGGAATACTTCGGTACTCTTCTTATATTTTGCCACATAAAATAATTATTACCTAGTAACAACAAGCTTTGACGTACGTTTCGTCATCCATGACTAGGCATTCATATTTTGTCAGGAACTGGTCGTACAGTTTTCTACGACGTGATTAGACTGAAGTTTCCTGTTTTTCTGATCTCTTATGTCTGTCTGGCTACAGCTTTTTATGTCTTTGGCGGATGTCACACTGCGGCGCAGTGTGACATCCGCCTTTAAGTCTGCATAAGATTATTATTTTTAAAAACAAAGGAATACCAAGAGGTCGAATTTTAAACGACCAGATTTTTTATGTCCACACTATGTGTGCATTACCAACGAAACCAAGACGAAAAAGATTGCCGTGCAATGGAACGAAGATGGCGATGTTTATCATGACGTCTGCCATGCAATTAAATCAAGTTGGCCCTCATCGAGAATTGCGAGACAGCGATAGAGATGATAACCAAACACGAATCCATCTACGAGCAGAAGTCGCTTACTAAAACTACTTATGATGATCCATGAAATATTTTATAAGTAGGTATACAATGTCGTCATCCGACAGTATCGCTCAGCGTAACATAGCGAAAGTTGAAAGTTTGTCAAAATCAAGCAGTGGTCCTCTGCTGGACTTCTGGAACGGTGTCCGGTCCGGGCTTGTTTTCCGTAGGCACAACCCTCACACACAAAACTCTCACAGTTTGTTAGATCCACACCATTTAAAATTATAAGCCGATTACATGATGATGAAAACATTCATTTATTTGATTCGAAATATACCAGTTCAATATAAGTATCACGTCTGTGCCCGAATGCAATGATACAGAGTACAAAGGACCCCACCGCCATCAGTACGCTTACCATGAGTTTGACAATGACGGCTTACGCTAACGAATGCACAGATAGAAAATTCGATACTCGTTAGCGTAAGCCGTCATTGTCAAACTCATGGTAAGCGTACTGTAGCCAAATACCGTAGGTACCTACTTACATAACTTCATAATATTTGGGGGAATTAATGGCAGCGAGGCAGCCTCATGGCCGTTCTACACTATCGGCGATGATCGTTGATCGTGTGATCGTCTATAATCGACACGATCATCGTGCACGCATCCACACGATCATCTGTAGTAGGCGATTCCCTTTATAGTATTAGCATTCCTATTTGCATTATTTATCCCAGTACAAATTATGTCAAATATCACGTTTATTGTACTGGGATGACAGCTCTGTCATAATGCAAATAGGAATGCAAATGATACAATTTCCTTTGACGCGTGCCCATAAACCGACAAATCACGGATCGCAGCCGATCATAGACGATGACGACAACGACCAATGAACCAAGTATGGCCTCTACACAATTTTGCTCGCCCGTAATTGTCTGTTAAGCCGGGGTTATATTAGAGCCACGCCGCGTGTCGCAACGCGTACTTTGTATTGAACGTGGCGACACGCGGGACTGAGCTAATGTAACCACGTTTATACAAAATTTATGTAACCGATTGCGTTGCGACACGCGGCGTGGCTCTAATATAACCCACGCTTAATGGCTGATACTGTAGTGGAGCCATCAGGCGACGCCGTCTAGCACGATTGTTCCTTGGGTAGTTGGGTTAACCCGTGGCTTACCCAACAAGGAGGGAAAGGACCACCATCCGAGGTCCGGCCTCTGCTATATTTCTGCCTACATATAAAGCTACTTACTATGTCAAGTTTGGTATCATTTTCGTATAATTAAGGAATGACGCTTCTATTTGTGGATTTAAGTATTTACATGTTCAGAATACAAAAAACCGGCCGAGTGCTTGTCGGGCCACGTGCAGTGTAAGGTCCCGTACCTAGTTGCCTGTCTGTATTTGTTACATCGACACGCAGGCAAAGTAAATGGTGCGGTTGCGTCGGCCGAATTTGTACGAAAGTTGGCCTTTTAAGTTGGTCGACTATTAAACTCTGGAAATCGTTATGCCTACATAGCCGTGATAGTTTTGCTTTTAAATTCATTATATGTACTACTGTCACGAATTTTTTACATCACCAGGGTGGGTGAGACATGACTCGAACAAAAATTGGGGCTTTGCAGCCCAATATCTACGAATCACTGAGTTGAAAAATGGTTTTAGGAAATACATAATATTTTTGTACAAGCTATCCAACGATACCCCACACTATGGCATGAACGAGAAAAAAATAGGTACATCCCCACTTTGGGTACAAGAGTGTACCTATTCCTATAGTTGCACTGTTTCATACAATACTTTTCTTACCAGAACCAGCACGGATATCTTAGCAAAAGACGGCGTGAGAGCTCTCTCGCACTAACATCTCTCTCATATAAGAAAATTTAGAAAGAGACAATTGTGCTAGCGCGCCGTCTTGTGCTAACCGTGCAGTAGTATAGCAGTAGACCCGTTGGTCAAAAACGCCCGTGGCGGTTTAAATCACACGCCGCGCCGCTCACATTATTCAGGCCCTTCCTTATACAACAGTTGCATAAATAGTACATTACTACAGAGGCCGGCAAGTAAGGGGTTGCCGGCCGAGTACATATAGACGCCCGAGCGTAGCGAGCTCGGATAGTTATGAGGCTGGCAACCCCTTTTCAGGCCGAGGTACAGGTAGATTCACGAAAGCTGGCACGAATTAATTGAACGAGTGAACGATAATGTCTATGTGTGCATCACATAATTATTAAATACAGGTTGATGCAAAACGTTATTAAGCCAGTCATTATAGATTTTGACCCGTGAATAATTCGTTCTTGGTTTTTTTTTTCATAGGTCCCTCGGGGGGGTCACTGGGAGTGTACATTAAAAAAAATATTAATTAAAAAAACATTTTTAAAAACAAGCTTTTATTTAAATGCTCTAAAACGAAGAAAATAAATTATGAATGCAATTAAACCCACCTTTTTATTAAATTATAAAATGTATATTGATATAAATAAAAGCTTGTCTGCAATGCTGTGAAAAGTTTAGAGCCCAAATACATGACGGCGTGGTCCACTGTGCTGCCTTGCATCTTATGCACAGTGGAAGCCCAGCAGAGCACCATTGGCAACATTCTACGCTCAGCCACGCCGTAGCTGTACTTGGCCTGAAATTGTACACTTTTAGGTAGAATAACAAAGTCTACCTAAACTGTTGGTATATCCGTCGCGTACATCTGTGCTCGCCGGAAGCGAGGCCAAATGATTTTGGTTATATACCCAATGGCACCGTTTACTAAACCCTTTGCTATGTCAATATTAGATCGCAGCATAATCTTAGTGCCTTCAAATATTTCCAGATGTTTGGGGAGTCCTCCAGTTTTGTTCATGTCTGTAGGGATGATGTATTTGCATTGTCTTGTTTTCTGGTCGCATCTATTAAAGTGTCCTGCTGTAATTTTGTAAATGGTTTTTCCAAGTGCTCGAAAGTGTTCTAGAACAGACTGATTATGTGCGTGTACTTGAGCATTCGTTGGATAAACCTGTAAAGCCTTTTCGATTGCAAAATCACCTGTAAAATGTTGACTAACTTTTCTCAAAAGTATTAAAAAGTGCTCAGATCATAGTTCACCAACTCTTAATGCATTTAGCA
Organism: Epinotia demarniana; assembly: GCA_945867215.1. Lineage (NCBI taxonomy): Eukaryota > Metazoa > Arthropoda > Insecta > Lepidoptera > Tortricidae > Epinotia > Epinotia demarniana. The sequence goes on from OX244259.1 coordinate 21,746,864, forward strand.
CGTCTATGAATTCTGTGCTTCCCTGCTGGCGCATATTCTCGGTCAGTTCTACCAAAGAAAAGAGACGCCAAAGATGTGTTGCTGGCAGGAGCCGCTCTGGTTGATGAAACACCTGACTTCCTCGCAAAGGGGGCATTTGCAATAAGTCCCCAAACACGCTCACGTTTATACCACCAAATATTCCATCACTATTTTTAAGTTGTTGAAGTGAATTATGAATTTTATCCTGTTCTTCGACATTTTCATTCTCCGCTTCTCTTTCTAATATCTCAAATGCATGGATTTGGTTAAAAGCGTTTTCTATTTAAACCATCAACCCTCCCAGTGATCCGGATAGAAGGGCAAGGGCTTCATTACTACAGGGCGCGCCCTGGTTCCCTGAGGTGGTACGTTCGCGACGATATATTATTCGACACCCTATCGCCATTCAGTTCATCAGCACGGCCTCACCTTCACTTGGGTGCTTTTCATAAAATAAATAAAATAAAATAAATAAAAATAGCCTTTATTTCCCATCGTTATAGAAGTAACATGCTTAAATTAGAAAAATAATTCTTAATCCTATTGTGCTACCACATTTGTATATGAATTTGTATATTTTCATTTGTGTATTCTTTACTCTACTTTTTGGTTCTTAATGTTACATTTTAATATTATAGTATATGTACTTTCACATTTTCTATTTACTTTTTAGTCAGGCTAGTTTAATCATTGGTGCATAATGTAGATAATATATATAACATTTCAGTTAAGTGCAACAACATGTATCAGTAGCATCCTCTTACAAATAAGTACCAAAACCTTAATCCGCTGACATAAGAGTTATGGGACACATTTGCGAGTAAGTTGTATGCACCCATATTTTTACACTTGACTGTATAAGTAAACTCGTAAGTATTTAATTTTATTACATTAAGAAGTATTGAGATCAGGGTGTTACAGTGTCTCGTATCTAATTTCGTGTTTTTTTTTTTCCTTTTTTTTTTTTTTGTTTTTTTTTTATATACTATTAACCATTTTTGAAGTAGCCATGCAATTATTATAAAAATAAATTGTACTATAATTATAAATAATTTATGTTGATTATATTATATAGGGATCATCCATCTCTGGATGAAGGCCTCCTCCATCTCTAGCCATTTGTTCCTGTCTTGAGCTTGTCGAGTCCAGAGGTTGCCCGCTATCGCGGTAACATCGTCTTTCCATCTCTGCAGAGGGCGTCCTCGTCTCCGGGTTCCTTCGATGTACTGCCAGTGTATGACTTGGTGACTCCATCTGCCGTCGTTCATTCTCGCCACGTGTCCCGCCCACTTCCATTTTAACCTTGCGACCTGTTCTAGTGCATCGATTATCTTTGTCCTCTTTCTGATATCTTCGCTTTTAACTCGGTCTCGTAGCTTGATACCGAGCATACTACGCTCTGTTGCTCTTTGGAAGGATCTTATCTTTTTTCGGTCATTAAGTGTAGGGGACCACGTTTGACAGCCATATGTGAGGGTCGTCATTACGGTTGAGTCCATGACTTTCTTTTTAAGGTGGAGTGGAAAGTTACCTTTAAAAATTTCTTTTAGCGACCAATATTTTTTCCATGACATTATTATACGTCTGTTAATTTCTTTTGTGGTTCTATCTGTAAAGCTGATGTTTTGGCCTAGATATATATAGTCGTCAACGTACTCTATACTTTGTCCCACAACATTTAGGGGTTCTTTTTTTCCGTTAGTCATTAATTTGGTTTTGTCTAAATTCATGCTCAATCCACATTTTAGGCTTTCCTCGTTTAGTTTTTGTATCATATTTTGGAGGTCTTCAAAGTTTTCTGACATTAGGATTAGATCGTCGGCGAAGCGGAGGTGCGATAGATACTCGCCATTTATTTTTAGTCCTTTGCTGTCCCAATTAATTCGTTTAAATATGTACTCTAACAGCGCTATGAACAGTTTGGGAGAGATAGTATCTCCTTGTCTTACACCTCGCTCTATATTGAAAGCTTCACCTGGTTTTTCTAGTTTGATCTTCGCGTTGCAGTTTGTATATATATTTTTTAGTAATGAGATGTATGTTTTATTTACTCCTTGTTCTCTGAGAGCTTCCCAGAGCTTGCTATGCTTGATAGAGTCGAAAGCTTTGCTATAGTCTATTAGAGCAATATAAAGGGTTTTTCTATATTCTGTGTATTTCTCTATAATTTGTGTTACAGTGAACAGATGATCGATTGTCGAGTAATTCTTTCGGAAGCCAGCTTGTTCTCTACTCTGGCTATCTTCTATTTCAATTGCAATGCGGTTGAGTATTGCGGTTGTAAATATTTTATAAATTGTAGGGAGTAAAGTAATGGGTCTATAGTTTCCTATATTTTTCGGGTCTCCTTTCTTATATAGTAGGGTAATAATGCTGGTCTTTCATGAGCTAGGAACATCGTTGTATAGCAATACTTGATTGAATAACTTCACTAGTACTGGGTGGATAGAGTCATCAAAGCTTTTTATAATATCACTAGTAATACCATCCTCGCCCGGGCTTTTATTTTTCTTCATTTTTTCTATTGCTGTTCTAATCTCTGATTGTAGAAAGGGTAATACTTGTTGGTTTGTGTCGAGGTATCTACAGTTGTTGTCGGTTTCTCTATGTATTTCTTTGTATAGGTATTGATAGTAGTCGGTGGCAGCCTGTAGTAAATCTCTCCTCGACGTAACTTGCTTGTTTTGACTGTCTTTAAATTCCATAATCCATCTTTTTTTATCATTTGTTATTTTGAGCGCTTTTTTACTCGAGCCTGAGTTCTCTAACTCTTCCATTAGTATATTTATTCTGTGCACTTTCTGAGCTTCCTTTACCTTCTTCTTAATTTTTCTGTGTAGTATCCTTAGTCGTTTTCTGTCTGCGAAAGTTCTGTTTGTAGTGTTTTTTAAAGTTTCTCGTTCTTGAATTAGTTTTTTAATATCGTCGTTTATGATTATTTCACTCATACTTTTCTCGCTTCTTGTGTCAGGGAGTTGTCGTAGGCAGCTTTGTATCACATTTATTATGTTTTTGTATGTTTCATCTGTACTTTCTGTATATATGATTTGTTTATCTTTTAAAATATTTTTTAGTGATTCTTGTTCTAGTGGGGTGAAGGCCGTAGACTTTGTTTTGTGTAAGTGTTTACGACTTTGTTTAGGGATTCCAGATAACTGAATTTCACATCTTACAGGGCGATGATCCGATGAGAAGGTGGTATTCAGTACCTGTACATTCTTGACGAATTTCATATTTTTTACCAGGATAAAATCGATCTCATTTCTATGTTTTCCGTTCGGAGATTGCCATGTCCATTTATTTTGTTCATTTTTCTTATACATTGCGTTTGTGATGATAAGTCTGTGCTCCAGACAGAAATCTATTAACATTTGCCCTCTGTCATTCCTGTTCCCGTATCCATATTTCCCAAGAACGGCATTCTCATCGCTTGAGGGCACGCCAATCTTAGAATTGAAGTCGCCAATCAGAAATATGTTTTTTTTCGTGTCTTTTAGAGCCAGTGTTAATTTGTAATAGAAGTCGTCCATTTCCTGGTCTATAGCCCTTTCCGTGGGAGCATATACTTGGATAATACTTATGTCCGTGTTTTCTAATACCATATCCAAACGTACGATCCGATCAGAGATCACATTAAAGCTGTCAATATTTTGTTTGAGATATTTTTTGACCATAAAGCCAACGCCATTTCGCCCACTTTTTAGTCCATTATATAGAAGTATGTAATTTTTGTATTCTTCAATTATTTGGCCAGGTTTTTTAACTTCTGACAGTCCTATGACATCCCATTTTATATGTTTTAAACTGTGTTCCAGTTGGATGGTTCTTGCTTCATCTACTAGTGATCTGACATTGTAGGTAAGTAGATATATAGTATTACTTCGTCTCACTGTTCGAGATGGAGGGTTTTGGTCTGAATCCCGCGGCGACCACCCGTAGTGGGAGAATGTTGTGATTTTGTTCAATACTTTTTCGTGACATTGTTGGTGTTGGAGAGGTGGTGGAGAAGGCCTGTGAATTTCATGTTTCTTTGGGTTCTTTCGTTACGTAGGACATCATTGAATTTGAGGGTTTATGTTTCTTATTTGTCTGGTTTATGAGTTTGTTCGGGGGGGTGACAAACGGGGTTTCAGTATTATGGCTAAGCGGTCCAAACTGCTGCGACTGTGGAGATGTAGATAGAAGCCGTTTCTTGTGCGTTGTTTCGGTCCTCTGTTGTTTCACGATTAACTTATCGTACCTTAGGTAGGCGATGTTTCCTTTTTCCAGTTCTTTTTGTTGTTTAACTTTCAGCTCTTCTCTGATCTTTAAAATATGAGGCAGAAATTCTTCTTTGATATAAATATTTGTACCTTCTAAATTTCGTTTAGTTTGTAAAATTTTGATTTTCTTCCCCATAGTGGTAAATGCAACCGATACCGGCCTAGGCCGAGCCCCTTTTTTGCCTATACGTCTGAGTGACTGTATTTCTGTTTCGTGGGTCTCTACTTTAATTGTTATGTTGATAGTACTCAGTATTTTGTCTTGCAGCTGGGTGTATATTTCCTGTTCACTATCCTCTACCCCAAAAAATATAAGGTTTCTTTGAGTGCTGTTTTTTTTTCAAGTAATATAGTCTCTTTTCCTGATTTTCTACCTGTAGTCTTAAGTTCCTTAAACCATCATTTAATTCCTCGAATTTCGAGTCTATGTGTGTTGTTATTTTTGTAGTTATCTTGCCTTCTAGTTCGCTAATTTGTGTTGTTTGGTTTTCCAGAGTATGATTAAATTCGTTTCTCATTTCTATAATCAACTTCTGTAGGCCTTCCATTTCAGTTGTTTAGCTACTTTTGGTGCCCTCTTGTGAGCAGGTCGGGTTACACTACGAACGTATCTTTGTTAGTTACTAATGAAGTGACAATGAGTAGATCGATCGGTTCGGTAGGGATTCCTTGCAGTTCCGCACTAAAGATATAGGTGGCGTTGTAAGTTGGTTGTGATTTAGTGACGTCTTGTTGTGATGAGCAGTTTGATTTTTTTGAGGTTATAAAGCGTCTTCATTCGTCTAATTATCATTGCACTTCATTAATCTGTATCGCCGGTAGCATTCACTTTGACGGCACTGTGTTAATATCACGTAAATTTGTCCCGTTTCGCGATCGTGATGGTGTTTAAGTGTTCGTTGGAAGCGGTGCTTATTTTCACTATTATTGTTATTCACTGTCTATTTTATGCACTGCCTACACTGTTAACAACGAGTTAACACGGTCACTTTCCTGGTATTTACAATTCACGTTAACTGGTCTTGATAATTCATTTTTATTTATAATTTCACACGGAGCTTATGTTTGTGTTTGCACAGTAGCGCCCTCTCTGTGCGGTGCTTTTCATACCGCCGCTTATTTGTGGTTGGACCTTACTTGCGCCTGACGGAAATTCGAGTCCGGGTTTGATTTCGGAGTTTTCCTTCTCATAGACAGGTTGCAGACCAATGCTATCGACGCCCACCATCTCACCGATCTCTACAAAACTCCGTAACTCCAAGAAAGTTCTTGGCACTTCATCTTTAGATCCTGCTTTTTATAGACATTACGTAACACAAGAGTGCCTGTCAAGACTGTTCAAACGAGTTCAAACTCGACGGTTTTATATCTTGTTTAGTTTAGGAGTTCCTATGGCCACCTTCCAGCTCCATCATCAGACCCTGGTTACCATATAGTATCAAAGTACTCGTCAAGACAAATTAAACGAGCCCAAACTCGATGGGGCTGCGTCGTTTAGTTACGGAGTTCCTATGGCCACCTTCCGGTTCCATCATCAGACCCTGGTTACCATATAGTATCAAAGTACTCGTCAAGACGAATTAAACGAGCCCAAACTCGATGGGGCTGTGTCGTTTAGTTACGCAGTTCCTATGGCTACCTTCCAGCTCCATCATCAGACCCTGGTTACCATATAGTATCAAAGTACTCGTGAAGACAAATTAAACGAGCCCAAACTCGATGGGATTGCGTCATTTAATTACGGAATTCCTATGGCCACCTTCCAGTTCCATCATCAGATCAGCTCCTCGTCATCATAATATTGCATTTTCACGCGATTTGCATTATTCGTGCAAAATTTCAACTCAATCGGAAACCGGGAAGTGGATCAAATTTAACTTGCAAGATTTGTCCCATACTAACACGTAGTTCCTATGGCCACCTTCCAGCTCCATCATCAGATCAGCTCCACGTCATCAGAATATTGCATTGTCACGTGATTTGCATATTCATGAAAAATTTTAACTAATCGGAAACCGGGAAGGGGATCAAATTTAACTTGTAAGATTTGAGCCATACTAACAGGGCAAGTAGAATAAAAGCTTGTAAAAAGTAGACCGAATCGGGCTTCTGCGTATATTCGAAAAAAAGGTTTTTCTTGAATAACTCGGCCATTTTTGATTTTACAGTAAAACCGTGAGGACAAAAATTTGATTCTCTACAAGTTTGGTTCCCACCTTTTTTCCCCCAAAATCGATATTTTGAAAATTAAACCTGAAAAACGCGCTAACCAAATTCTAAATATTATCATTATCTCCTATCTTCCACGTTTTACGGCATTAATGAAGAGGAGTAGGGTAAGATGGGGGAATGGCGGTCAGCGGGCAATGCCGGTCACGTCAAAATCTAAAACTTCCAAAAACATTTTGCAATCGCTACTAGTGTGGCCATCTAGTACGCGGCCGAGTAAACTTATTTACCAAGTGGCGCCATTTTCCTTCGCGCGCTGTGAGTTTGACAGCTGTGTACAGGTTCGGGCGTGTTTTGTTGTAATAAAATCGAAAATTCGGCGAAAAGTAAGCTTAAAGTGATTTATACCAATCAATATCTTTATTAAAGTTAATTATTATGCCTTTACAAGTGTATCCCTTGTGCTTGTTGGATTTTATGAAAGTTATTTACGTTGTTCGGGACTAACCAAAGAAACCGTTTTCGTATTTTGGGGTAATGGCAATCATTCTAAGCGGGCAATACCGGTCAGTGACCAGTATTACCCCGTATGGAATTATAAGACAATTTATTATTTGTTTGTTTGTTAATATAATGTCTCATTACACTTATTTTTATAGAAGACATTTTGTTTTTTCTCCGAAGTAGAGAAGGGTATGGCTGAGAATATAAAAATTCTAGCCAAACTTCTTTACGGCCTAAGTCCACTACAAATTCGTAATGCAGCTTTCATTTATACCGAGAAACATATCATAAAGCATAGCTTCAACAGGGAGAGGACGCTAGCAGAAAAATATTGGTCACTTATATGGTTTTTTTAGAGAAAACCTTCAATAAACATTCGTCAACCAAAGGCAACCAGTAAATTAATAATGTGTGTGGTTTATTAAAAACAAAAGAGTTTATTTTGGTTCAAATATAAAAATGTTTTGGTTCATTTTGGTTAAAATATAAAAACTGTAGATAATTATGAATAGAATGTCGTTTTCTTTCGTTTTAGTACATTTTAGAAGCAACCGTGTGTTAATTTTGAACGACCGGTAATACCCCAACAGTAGACCGCCATTACCCGCACCTGCGGGTAATAGCGGTCAAAGAAGGGTTTTACAAAATGATTAAAAAATAAGAATCCCCTAAAGTATTGATAATGTACCTAATATATATCTATAGCCCACTAAATAAGCTATGTAAAAAGTCAGTTACCTATACCGTAAGTCCCAGAAGTTAAATAAAAAATGGATTACTGCTTAAGTGACCGCCATTCCCCCATCTTACCCTAAACTTGTAGAGAATCAAATTTTGAACAATTTTGGTTCCCATTTTTTTTTGTCCGTTTTTTTGAAAAACCGTTTTTTTGTCACTAATATAAAGACATACAAAATAAGTCTGCAGAAAAGTCTATAACTCTATTCCCCATAACAGTACAGCACAACCGTGCTGTTTTGTCGCCAAAACAATACGCTTCGCAGCCATACGCTTCTAAACCTGGGTAGTATTACGTGACCAACACTAATTTAACAACAAAATACTTTAGTGACTACCAACTTAACAAACCACTGAATGCTTTTACTTCAAAGAAATTATTGTACTAAAGGCATTGCTGCCAACTTGAGAAAAACCTTATTCTTAATATGACAGTACTGGCAAGTTGAATTAAGAACACAACAACGCGTAAGACCCTACTTATACAACAGTTGCATAAAATACTATTATGCAACTGTTGTATAAGTAGGGTCTTAAAACGCGAGTGTCGTCAGTTGCGATGCGAGCCTTGGCGAGCATCGCAATTAAAGACGCCACGAGCGTTTTAAGACCAAGTTATACACCGTTGCATACAATAGTTTTTCTACGACTAATTTTAATTAAATATCATTTGACTTTTCAGGCAGTAAGTTTTCCGTTAGTTCTATTACTACTCACGCAATTTCATCAGCGGTGCAGTTATTTTCTTCTTCGTCCATTTTAAAAGGAACGTACACTGTTTTCTTCACTTCACAAACACGAATCAAATCTTAAGAAGTTATTAATAACGAATAGTTATCATATTTGACATATTTCGTCTTTTAATTTTGAACTGGAACTTTGGTGGGAAATGGGAAACATGACACACCTCTTGTTTATGGTCTGTTTTGTTCTCAATTCAACTTGCCAGTACTGTCATATTAAGACCAAGGTTTTTCTTAAGTTGGCAGCAATGCCTTTAGTACAATAATTTATTTGAAGAAAATACATTCAGTGGTTTGTTAAGTTGGTAGTACCTAATGTATTTTATGTTTCGGCATGGCCCTCTAGATTAGTCGCGTCGCGGCCTACTCGATCGTGTCTAGTAGGCCGTGGCACAATGTAGCACTACCCAGGTTTAGAAGCGTATGGCTGCTAAGCGTATCGTTTTGGCGACAAAACAGCACGGTTGTGCCGTACTGTTATGGGGAATAGAGTATAGACTTTTCTGCAGACTTATTTTGTATGTCTTTATATTAGTGTTCGGGACTATGTAAATGACAGATAAAAGTACAGGAGTAGAAAAAATACTATTAATGTACGCAGAAGCCCGATTCGGTCCACTTTTTTAATTTACACTCCCAGTGACCCCCCCGAGGGACTTACGAAAAAAAATCCAAAAACTAATTATTCGCGGGTAGGTTCGGTTATTTGGATAAAATGACTGGCCTATATGATAATTGTGTTTTAGAGAATAGCATCCTCTTTGCTCTCTGCTCTTTTAGGGTTCCGTACCAAAAATGGTAACAAAGGAACCCTTATGGTGCGACTCCGTCCGTCTGTCTATCACAAAGTGAAATATCTCACGAACTACTCAAGCTATCAACTTGAAACTTGGAATAAATGAGAGTTATCCGCGTGCATGGAAAAGGAAAAATTTAAATATACATTTAATTTTTCTATAAAAACTTACGAATATGAGGAGGGGGCAAAAAAAAAAAATCAAGTATAGGGTCAAGTGGGGTATCATTCGAAACGGCTTGAGTTGCACTTTTTGAAGCAGTTTTTCTTTTTTTTCTACACTCGGGAAATTTTGATCTATGAAGGAAAATGTAAAAAAAAATACCATTCCCCCCCCCCCCCCCAAAAATTTGAAATAATTACTTGTGATTAAGATAAACACATATATTACGGGAAAAGTTTTTTTTTTCTGTATGCAGCATATTTTTTGTTTTATTTTCAAAAATCATTTCCTAGTTATATTTGCAATTTAAACAACTTTATAATTTTTTTTTGCTTTGAAATTCCTATAAAACTATAATTAGAAGTACTCTCCATCAAATAAAACAATAATAATCGAGATCAGTTCACGTAATAAACAATAATCGCTAAAAGACCAACATACATACTAAGCCGATTGCCCTTGCACGTTAGTACCAAATGGGGCCGATAGATGGCGCTGACCCCAGTTAGTTAGTTAGTTAGTTTACTGGGCTATTTTCCGCAAGTCGACATCCAGTGTGCCTATTTTGCGTGAAATGGGGTAGCGCTACTCTAACCACCCCAGCTCCTCCAAGAAGTTGGTGAGTGCCTTTGTATTTTTGACTGCGTCCCGTAGTGTCCCGCTGACCCCAATCACGCTGTTAAGATTTTTCTAGAATTAATGAGGTTGGGATTGGGACGCGTATATTTATTTTCAATAGCAGGTCAAAAAAAGATCGCGATTCAATTGTCTTGGTGTAAAAGTTACTCGTTGTTTGAAATTGAATTCTATTGTGTTGGGTTAAAATAAGTAATTTAACAAATATATTGGGACTTTTACTTTACATTGAGTTAATTGTTAGTTTGCACGGAACCCTCGGTGCGCGAGTCAGACTCGCACTTGACCCGTTTTTTTATTTATTTATTTTTACAGTTCGAAGAAGCCATCACCTTTCGATTCTTGACATTAAAAATAAGTCATAAAAATATACATACGTTTATTTACAAAACACTTTAATGATAATAACAACCCTTTCTTTGCGTCGGGGGTTAATTAATAAAAGGATTAACATGATACTTGGTGCAGATTATAATAATATAATTTATTTTTTCTTGAATAACGACAACGTATTAGGTACATGTTTACAAAATATTAGGAGGCTCTCTATATAAGAACGGCTCTCACACTGCCACTCACAGTGACAAGTGACATTACTTTCGGTCAATTCATTCATGCCAGCTCTCGTGAATCGACCGTATAGTGCTTTTCTCAAACATGCAATGAAATAAATTAAAAAAAGCCCAAGGAATCAAACTTTAATTTTCATGGCTTAACGCTGTGATCCTGTGCCACAAATTGTGGAATGGAAATTAAAAAAGACCATCTTGCAGGCCTATTAGGCCTCCAATTTTGTACGAAATGCCGTTACGTGACACTTCGAAGCCCATTTTGACGAACACAACGTCAATATTGCATTGAATGTTTGAGAAAATACTATTATTTTTACTTTGTTTGGACTTTTTGTTATAACATGTGTATTGTTTACAGGGTTGGCTTGAACAACTGGAAGCGTGGTTAATGAGACAAGGAAACCTGTTTAGGTATAAATCGTATAAATATTATTTAACCGATCATATGTCGAGCCGTAACGTTTAACCTTTCGTATGCCGTGTCCCGGATCCGTCCAGAACGGTTCAAACGTACAACGTTAACTTCAAGGTCATGATTTGAATGTTTTTTTTTTGACATCGGCATACGAAAGGTTCCAACCTATTTTAGCTAAAATGCAGTTCAATTCGTTAGTAAGACATAACACACGTTTTTTTATGAGAGGTATTTTAAGTTTTATGTAAAAAGGAGGTTTATCTTTAACTTCCGTATGGGTTATTTCATTACGGTCATCTGCTCGCGACTCCGTCCGCGTGGAGTTCGTTTATATTGTAGGTCCATACAATCCTATACCCCCCTTTGGCCCTAGGGGATGATTGACGCTTTGACATTAGGGGATGATTTCCGGGATAAACACTATCCTATGTCCTCCTCCGGGCCTCAAGCTATCTCTATCCCAAATTTCATCTAAATCGGCTTAGCGGTTTAAGCGTGAAGAGGTAACAAACAGACACACACTTTCGTTTTTTTTTTGAACCTTGCTATAATAGGACGGACCCAATACAGCGATCGACCTCCGTGGTTGGGAAAATCCAAGGGGAGCCTCCGGCACGACCACGCGGGGAAGTTTGTACACTGGAATACTCTAAGAGTTTGCGCTCCAGTGAGATTGGTTGAAAGGTATCAACCAAATCTGGGGTGTAAGTGGTGTCGAACTACTGGGAGTTTTATCGCTGGTTCGCTAAAAGAGTCCAGCAAGAAACTCAGCTAGGCCCGACTTGGGTCGGACTGACTCTACCCGGTATGCGGCGGTACCGGGACGAAAGCGGACTATTCGAATTTATAATATTAGTATGGATTAGTATAGAAGGGTGTATGCATACATTTAACAAATCCAATATGCAGCCACATGTTTGATGCATAATGCAAACGCTTGACCGAGCTTATCTCGATGTGCTACAATGTGCGCCTGTGAGTTGTCAATATTTATTTTTCGTTCGATTATTGTTATATTAATTTTAATGAAGTTTGTGATAGGAAAAAATACTTCAATGATGTGAATCGTTTTCCGGTGCATGCGTACGGAGTGTATTCTATTGCCGAAAAGTCCACGAAAAGGAAACCCAATTCGAAGCTCTTCGAGAAAGCCCATCAGAGTCCGCCCCCACCCGTACAGTGGAGCACCCGGTCTGAGATACTGACAATGCCGCGGCCGCGGGCCTCTAAGTTTCGGGAAGGTAAACACCAAATATTCATCCTTTTTTTGGATTCCGATGTCAACAAGGAACCCTTATTGTTTTGCCATGTCCGCCTGCCCGTCCGTCCGTAAGTATGTCCGTGGCATAGAGTCAATAACAAAATGTACGGAAGCCGCTCAGATCGATATTACAAGTCAAAGAATATGTAAGACCTGACATAGGTACTTTACGTTAGGTATTTTTCAACCAAAACTAACATTTATTTTTTCATAACCAACAACAAATTCAACGGGGGGTCTACCATCAATAAATCTTTGCCGATACAGTTCGCGAGCATGATTTAAGTTACCATTTTCATGGCCTACGCATAACATCATATCGTAATATTCAGAGTTAGAAAACATCATTTAGGAACAGGACGTTGAATTCTCATAAAGTTGAATTCTCAAAATGTTGAATTTCCCAGAATGTTGATTTTTTTAAGTTTCGCAAAATGTTGAATTCGCATGAAGTAGAATTTCCCAGAATGTTGATTTTTTTAGTCTGCAAAATGTTGAATTCTCAGTACCAGTATTACAAGTGACCATAATGGTGGACCAGTAGTACAACTGTACTGTAGTCTGTTGCATGCACGGAATACTTAAATAAGATGGAAACGGCCCGTTAGCTAGTTACTATGGGATCCTGCGTAGCCACCCCAACACAACCATAACTGAATTTATACATGTTAACACTACTACAAAACGCATCTAATTGGTGAAAACTTTTAATTCCATTATGATCGTTGTAATTATTAGAACGAAAACTAACTTCAAAACTGCATGACTTACGGTCTAATATCCAATGCCAAAATGACAAATGGCCGTCAATTCTTTATCTATATAGGAGCCAATTGTGTAAGGGGTTTTCAAGTATGGAAATAACAATGTGAATAGTCTTCATACATGCTTGAACACTTGAACCGGCAGCACATGAAAGGGGTGGTTTTTAATCCCCGACGCAAAGAGACGGGTGTTATAAGTTTAACGTGTCTGTCTGTGTATCTGTCTGTGGTAGCGTAGCTCCCTAGCGGATTGACCGATTTGAATGCGGTTTTTTGTGTCAAAGATAATTTTATCCCAAATGTTCTTAACCATATGTCATGGAAATCTGTTCAGCCGTTTTTGAGATATTGGATTAAATTTGAAACACTAAGTTAAAAATTAAAACCTATTATTTGTAAGTATTTTAAACCCTTTTTACATAGTCTAATATTAAAATTAAAAAAATATTTGAAGTTGCAATACAAATGAATAAATTACGTTCAAAATAATATCTGTGAAAAAAACGCCATGTTCATAGGTAAGGACCTAATATTACTTACGTTCTTTAGAAGTCTGTTAATGAGTTATTTTACTTTTTACATCCAGCAGTGAATAATTTTACACTAGACTTTATGGTCACATTTGACACAAATTCGCTGGGTGCGAAGTAAGAGGAGGCGGAACCACGAACACGAATCGATCGCAGCGCGCGCCGTGGCAAAAAAGGAACTTCCGGCAGACCAACTGTCACATTTTACTAGCAAAATTAAAGGCATCTAAAAATAAATAAATATGCGGCACTAAACCTGCTGCGTAGTTAATTGCAAAAACAGTAATCACAAATTCTATAAATTTCCACAAGCAATTTGGAAACGAGAACGTTTTTTTTTATCCTGACTGTTGCTATAATAGGACGGACCCAATACAGCGATCGAACTGCGTGGTAGGAGGGTGGCCTGGGGAAAATCCAGGGGAAGCCTCCGGCACGACCACGCGGGGATGTTTGTACATTGGAATACTCTAGGAGGAGTTTGCGCTCCAGTGAGATTGGTTGAACGGTATCAACCGAATCTGGAGTGTAAGTGGTGTCGAACTACTGGGAGTTTTATCGCTGGTTCGCTAAAACCTAGCCTAGCTGAGAAGAGTCCTGCAAGAAACTCAGCTAGGCCCGACTTGGGTCGGACTGACTCTACCCGGTATGCGGCGGTACCGGGACGAAAGCGGGCTATATGTGTCTCCTGTGTTGTCGCGATCTCGCGGTGGACGTCCCCGCCGGCGGGACCGCCTAAGTGTACGCGATGTGTTAGACGCCGAAAGCGCAGCGTTCCATCTTTCGATGGACGCTGTGATTTCGTCGTCCGGGTCCGTGAGGAGAACAACGAATTAAATGGATAATCGCTGTCAAGAGGAAATAATAAGCAACATTTTTAATATTATATTTTGTAATATGTTGTAAGGAGTCATAATGGTTAAGTTACTATAATTTATGTGTTGCTTTATTACTAATACTGATTTTTACTAATTGTTTCCCTTTTATTGTAGTTTGGAAAGCGATTTTAATAATTAATTTTACCATGTTTAACGGAAAACACAAAAAAAGTCTGCATTATTAACGACCCTACAGTCATAAATGATCGGCTGCAATATGAATGAAAAGGGTTATTCGGTTAAATTTGTTTATTTCGTAACTTACTTCTCGTGAAGACAGACATGAAAAGGTCCGTGTGAACTATCTGAAAGTTATTGATTTTGCCACTTTAGAAGGGAAATAAAAAAGGTCAGCGTCATTATCGGCACTATAGATTAACATAATCGAATAAAATAAAAGTTAATTACGAAATTTCATTGAAATTATTTGGTTTTTTTACCTACTCTTGGTAATGACCGCCAGCCACTTACATTTCAAAGTCCGCCGTAATTATTACCGCTAGTTGGCGCTGTCATCGCCCGCGCCAACCGATTTATTTTAAATCACATTTTTCCAGTTTGCAATTGGAAAATAACTTTTTTAAATCGGAGCTGAAAGCTTGGTGTTAATTTTATAAAGTTTGCTTTTCTATTCTTCATTAGTAAAAGTTAAAAGCTAAACTACCATAGCTAAATGGATATTACAAGTCAACGAGTAATAGTCAACCAACTTAAGAAATGTACTTGGCAACGCAAACTTGGACGGACGGGCAACTACGGACAGGGGTTGGGATAATACGCGTGGCCCGACTTGCACTTGGCCGTTTTTTTAATACTTTAAATAGGTAAGTATAAAATAACTGATCGAACACACTATCCAACCCGCGGCGCTATCACGAAAAAACAAATTGTAAGTTCGTGTAGGTACTTAAGTCTTAAGTCGTGTGTTCCTTTCTGGGCCGGCCGCATATTCGTCTCTGACGCTCGAACTTACAATCTAGATTTTCGTGGTTATAGCTCTAGTCAGTGCCTACTCGACCGAATGCTTAGTTATTTGCATTGTGCGAAGATTAAAAGTGATCTGTGTAAATGTCCTTGTCTGCTTGTTTAATAACTACAACTTAGAAAAGTTGAAAAACCCCCGACATTTTCATTTCAAAGTCCAATATCTCAAAAACGGCTGAACAGATTTTGATGAAACATGGCTAAGAACACTCGGGGGTAAAAATATCTATGACACAAAAATAACCGCATTCAAATGGGTCCATCCGTTTAGCAGCTACGATACCACAGACAGATACACAAATACACAGATATACAGACATACACGTTAAACTTATAACACCCCTCTTTTTTCGTCGGGGGTTAAAAAATACCCCTTGTAACTTTTTACTGCGCAAAGCGCCAATAATTAGTTCATAAACAAGGATGAAAATTAAAAGGATTGATGTAGGTCATGTTTTTCTTATCTTAATTTACTATGAGATAATTATTCATAAGATAATTGTAACTTTTCGCGGCAGTTGTTAACAAGACGCAGAAGGAACAAGGCAGAGCCGCGGGATCATCTAAGGACAGTGTTCAGAGGACATACAGCAAAGGGTATCTACATGTTTATGTTTAAAATAAATTCTACGAGATTTACTATTTGATGCTTTCTAGGGTTCCGTAGTCAGCAAGCGCCCCTTATGGTTTCGTTACCATGTCCGATCAGAAAAATAGAACCCGAGATTGAAACAAAAAATTATGACCGTCAGTCGCCATCTTTGTGACGTCACAGCTATATCCGTCCTCTCTTTAACTAAAACCGTTAAACAATACCAGTTCTAGGTATATAGAAGACGGTGTTCTTTCTTTTTTTGTTAGACCTCCTCTTCGATGAATAAAATATGGGTGTAATTAGTAACGGAGAATGTTAATTATAAGATAATCTTATAGGCATTAGCCTATAAGATTATCTTATAATTAACATTCTATCTTATCTATCTATCTTATAATATCTATAATAGCTATCTTATAATTAATTATAAGATAATCTTATAGGCATTAGCCTATAAGATTATCTTATAATTAACATTCTCCGTTACTAATTACACCCATATTTTATTCATCTATTTATTCATATTCCACAATACATAATAAAGTACAAAAGGCGGACTTAATGCCATAAGGCATTCTCTACCAGTCAACCATTGGGCAAAACAGAAAAAAGAAGGTGCAGGCATTTAAATTTAAATGAAAACTTAATCCAAGGTAAACTTTTATTAAATACATACTGAAATAAAACATACACATATACAAAATAATATATACTAATATATATACATATTACTTACCTTTTGTACCTAGTGAAAAAAAAATACTACGATGACAACTATCCTACGCGCTTAGATGAAAAATACTTGCGTAACTTGCGCTTGAAAGTCAATTTGCTTTGTGCTTGACGGATAGTTAGCGGAAGAGCGTTCCAGAGTCGAATTGCCTGAACGGTAACAGAACCAGACATAAAACCGGACCGGTGAGGAAGAACAGACAACTTCAGGTTACGGGAACTGCGGAGTAGGTACGCCTCCGGGTCGAGCAGTAACAAAAGTAAATTTGGACTTGAGATAGTCCGGCGCAGCAGGGTCGAATAGAAGGGAAAACAGTGTGCTTATAAGACGTAATGACCTGCGTTCGCGAATGGGGAGCCAGTTTAGTCGACGGCGAAAAGCGGATATATGGTCATACTTGCGAAGTCCAAAAATAAATCGGATGCAGTTATTCAAAAGACGATCCAGCTTACTTAGCAGAGCCTGAGTGATATTGGAGTAACACACGTCAGCATAATCGGTGGTTGGTAAGACAAGAGCTTGAACAAGGAGGGTCTTGGTGCTAACTGGGAGGAAATTCTTAAATCGGTAAAGGGCTCTTAATTGTGTTTGTTACTCTGCGACAGACATCAGACACCTGCGGTTCCCACGTCAGACCACAGTCAAAAATCAGCCCCAGGTTTCTCACTTGAGACGAAAACGGGATTGGGACGTCTTCAAAGAAAATTGGGGTTGCCTGTGTCAGGTCCACCAAAGAAAGTAAACGGGGGCTCCCGAGCACAATAGCCTGGCATTTGGTCGGGTTCACAGCCACACCGAAACTGCTCGACCAAGCGGAAATACGGCACAAGTCATCATTAATACTTTTCATCTCTCCTGTTCTGAAAGTTGAGTTTTCGTGGGTATATAGCCGGGTGGAAAATTGCGTGTTCTCCCCTAGGGTAGAAAGTAATTTTTTTTTAATTGGTAAGATCAGCCACGGAGTCGAAGATAATACAGTATTAAAATAAAAGCTTTTCACAAATCGACAGTCAGCTATAGGTACCTACATAAAACGACGTGTTTTTTACGACCTATAGATTGATATTAAAATCGTTTTTCAGTTGGTTTATTTTTATTCGCAATTACAGAAAATCAATAAGTATTCAAAATCATTTCTCTACTCGACTGCCCGCCATAATGCCATGTAACTTTTTCTTTTTTTACGTTTCGCCATGGCCCTCTAGATTAGTCGCGTCGTGGCCTACTCGATTACAATTTAAGTCGTGTAGTCTAGTAGGCCGTGGCATAATGTAGCCAGTGCGAAGAAGTTGGATATTGGATAGTACAATTATTTTAATTATTTTCCTCACAGTCGAAATGAAAAGTAGAGTGTTTAACTCGGGTGAAATTACCCATTTGACCCTCGAACTATTTGGCGCTCGAACGAAGTGAGAGCGCCAGAAATATCTCGGGTTCAATGGGTCACTTTCAACCCTTGGTTAACAATCTACTATTCAATAGCACGATGTATTCCGCTGGTAGTTGCCCTGGTGTATAGTCGTAGATCGTCCGCGTACAGATGGTGAGAGCATACAATGTGGGACGTGATTGAGTTAATAAATACGGAAAAAAGCAGAGGCGAAAGAATACCGCCCTGTGAAACACCAGAAGTAAGATCAGACCAATCAGACACGGAACGATCGACACGAACCATCTGACGGCGATCATGAAGGTAGGAAGTAAACCACTTGGCCGCCTATGTCGAAATATTTAAGTGGTTAAGCGTAGCCAATAAGAGGTCGTGGTTAACTGCATTAAATGCGTTGGAAAAATCTATCAAAACCAATACAGTTAGTTGAGAGGATTCCATACCTTGCCTCACATCTTCAACGATATTAAGCAATGCCGTTGTTGTACTGTGACCAGGGCGAAAGCCCGACTGATACTGAGAGAGGACGTGGTTAGAGTGGATGTAGGCTGACAGCTGTTTGTGAACCACTGCTTCTAAGACCTTAGAGAGGAAAGGCAGAATAGAAATGGGACGAAAATCTTATAGTAAGCTGGGGTTAGACACTTTTGGCAGAGGGATGACATGGGTATTACGCCACAAAGAAGGGAAAACCCCAGTAGACAATGAAAAGTTAACAATATGAGTGATAACTGGGAGAATACATTCTAAGATGCTTACAACCATCAGCCTACTAATCTCATCATCACCAACAGCATTCGACTTGATAGACCTGACCACCTTACTAACCTCGTCCTCGGCGGTAAAGGTGAGAGAAAAGAGTGTTCCAGAAGGGCAGGGCAAGGCATTGATGAGAAAAATGGTTTGGGCTTTAGTAAGGGGGGGGGGGGGTCAACTGAGGAAGATTTGGCAAAGTGAGAGTTGAGATCGTTTAAAGAAAAGGAAGCAAGAGAAGTGTGTTTATTTGGGGGTTTACCGACGCCCAAAGAGTTTAAAAACTTCTCTATGTATACTTCTATATCTATGTTCACCCAATCTCTACAAAAACTATTATTTTTTATTGACGACCAATAAAAATCCCTCTCAACTTTGTTAGGTGAGGTTAGGTGCTTTAAAAATTATATATCTTGGTGCAAAATATTGGCGTTTCATTGATGGACAGGGTTACCCTACTACCTACGTTCAAGAAATCAAGAGGGTTTAAGTACTTATAAAAATACATCTGTGGGATGGCTTTCAGGCAGCGCTTACTTCGTTTTCAACACATTTGCTCGTAACGTAACTCTTAGACTCTAGTGAGGTAATTGCCGCCATAAAGTTAAAGGTGGCAGACGGAGGAGTTGGTTCCTATGAAAATCTTAAAGCTATGGACCTAACAAGTACCTAAAAAAAATTGTGCTTTTTTCCAGCGTGTTTGCATTATCACCTGAAACTGCCCTACTACTCTTATTATGTCGCTTTTAGGCTCATTGAAATCCTGAGTGCTCATAAACACGAGTGTTTTATAATTTATAACATTACGACACTCGTGTTTTATGGATTTATGGTTAATCCCGATTAAGCACGTTAGTACCTACCTTGCAGCAAGACAAGATGTATGCATGAACACGGTGCATTCTTATATTAAGCTTTTTTAGGGTTCCGTAGTCTGTAGTCAACAAGGAACCCTTATAGTTCGCCATGTCCGTCTGTCCGTCCGTCTTTGGCTTAGCTCAGTAACCATTAATACTAGAAAACTGTGATTCGGCATGGGTATATAAATCAATCACGCCGACAAAACAAACAATGAAATCTAGATAAAAATTTTTTAGGGTAACAACTACCCCTATATCTAAAGCGGGGATGTAATTTTTGGTGTGGGGTATTACTCGATTAAAAACATTTTGGGTTTCCTAAAACCTGTTATTTGTTTGCGAGATATTGGGCTTTAAAGCCGGCCCCCCTGCTGGCTAAATGGGGACATGAAAAAATCGTGGTAGACATATAATGAATTTAAAAGGAAAACTATTACGGACAAGTCGGCATAAGTAGTTACCGAATAATAATCGACCAACTTAATGTGTACTTGGAAAGGCCAATTTTCCTACAAATTCGGCCGACGCAACCGCACCGCACGTCGATATAACTAAGACAGACAGGCAACTACGGAACCCTACACTGCGCGTGGCGTGACACGCACTTGGCCGGTTTTTTTAATTCTCGGCAAATGGATTCTTACTAGACTAAATAAACTAAGTAAATCCTATTTATTAATTAATTGACTATTTCCTTTTGGATGTGACATAGAAACGTTTATTTTAGTAAAATTATTCAAATTTGCGAACATTTTACATGAATTAATAAAGAAAGATAACATTTTACAACGTAACTAGGTATCTAACACTTTGACTGTCCCTCGCGTTCGCCACTGTCATGGGTCGATACGTCCGTGCATTACATGTAATGCACAAATGTATAGAATCATCCATTTCTGACGTCACGTAGACGAGGCAGACCTAGTTTGACGGTGCATTACATATAATGCACGGACATTCAAAGTGTTAATATATTTTGTATTGATTGTTTAGAGATTTCATCTAAGTCTCACACTCTTGCGCGCGCACTGCGCGAACTACATGGAAAAAAAAATGATTTGTGTCATAAGTCAGTTCACAAATATTGTGCGTGTTTGGTTTTTAATAAAAATGTTGACTTGTTAGTGAATACAAACAGTGATAAATAGAATTGATGCCACTGGAAATTCTTGTCAATGAGTGTAGGTACAATATGTGAATAAAAACCTGTTGCCATCAATAACTAAAGGAAATAACTGAGGAGCCTATACCTACGTAACATTTTCATTTTATGAAAAGGATTTTTTCCTCGCATATGTGTTGAAAATCGTCGTAGTACCTATAAAACGTTTGATAGTTACATCCTCGGCTCTCTTATCACGCTCACCTGCGGCTCGCGTGAACCATTCCGCCTCTGATGTTATTATCAACATACCTCACTTGTATCACTAAGTATGTACTCTAACTAACGTTGCACGGGCTAGAAAGATTTTACTTATGAATGAATGTTATTCAGTGACCAGAACGACCGGGGCCGGAACTCAGCGCGGCGCGGCAGCTATGTCGGCAGCGGCGAGCGGCCCATGAACCCGCCCTCTATAATCAGCTCCAGAAATGGTCCTTCCGGGAAAACCAGTTCCAGTCCCAAGGGCAAGGTCAGGCCCAATTTCAACAATAATGCTACTTTACAACTTTCTTGTTTTGGGAACCCTTAGGAAAGACTGTCGTAGTCGTGCCTATAGGCTTTTCTGTTTTGGTTTCTTAAATCAGTGGAACTTTATGGAGGTCCGAAAAATTAGTCCTCTAGTTCTATTAGGGCCAGGTACCTATATGTCAGTACGCGCATATGGCATGTGCGCGCACTGCACGGCTATCATGGGACGGCCGCGACATACGCTCGCACTATACCTCTTATTCTAACTGTTCTAATAAGTAAGAGACGTATAGTGCGAGAAAAATCGAGAGAGCTCGCGCGCCGTCGATGATAGCCGTGCTGATATATAAACACATACGTTACATCCTTGCGACGCGATTATCGCACGACAATAAATCGTAGTGCGCTCCTGGCCTTGTAATATAACACATATAAGGCCAGGCTATACATAACATAGGTAGAGCCGGTTGCAAATTATATACAATACGCTGCTAACTTAAAATATTTTTTATTAGCGTGAGTCATCAAACAAAAACTGACATGTCAACACAAAAATGACATGGAAGTTTTGTGATAACAATTAAGTAGGTATTCAGAATGTATGAATGTTTCTTTTCATACATTATATGCATATATATTGGTCGTCACAAAACTGACGCAGAGTTAATTTTTGTTTCACGTCTTACGCTAATTGGGTATCTACACACTAATTTGAAAATGCCCTGTTAAAATATTATGTTTTCCTAGTGTCCGCAAGCACGGGAAACACATGTAAGAGCAGCTCGTCCGATACAGCAGTCTCCGTCGCCCGTGAGGATGGCCCCGGCGTACAACAGGGTAGCTAATTTTAACTTTTCATTTATCTTGCAGTGATCGAGTCAAATCTTGCAACCGAATCTCAAATTCTAGAGCTTACATTTTGCATAGTTTAATATAAATGAGATTGCAATATTATGCTTTCTGCGGAAGGTAGTCCATTATATATATGGATGAGGACCAAATTCCTGGCCAGCAGTTAGCCAGCACGGCTATCACGCGATGGCGCGCGAGAACACTTAGAACAAGAGGTATAGTGCGGGAATAATCGAGAGTATGTCGCGGCCGTTGACAATATCTTAGACGCTTTATGGTAGAGGACTATATAGTGGGGCAGAGTGCTCAAACAAATTGACGAAAATGTGGACACGATGGACAAAAGCACCAAATTTTTTTCAGGTACTTGTTAGGTCCATAGCTTTAAGTTTTTGATAGGAACCAACTCCTCCGTCGGCCATCTTTAATTTTATGGCGGCCATTTTGAATTTTAGTTCATTTATCAATATCCTGAGTTCTATTTAACGTAGAATGACAATCTTAGTGTCTAAATATACACATTTGGGGTCAAGGAATTCAACTAGATAGCTATTAGAGTCGAGTTCCCAAAGGATATCAAACGGAACCCTGTTCTTGAGCTTCCGCTGTCCATCCGGCTGTCTGCGTATCAGCAATAGCTAGACTGTTCAAATTTTCACAGAAGTTGTGTTTCTATTGCTGCCATAACATACATTCCCAAAAATAAAAAAAATAAAAATTAAACAGTGCTCTCATACATACTAATAGCAAATATTATAAATAAATGAAGGTCTAGGAATAATTGCGGCGGTCCACACGAATGCCAGTGTATATAAATATCATTTAGGTATATATTAGAAGATAATGTTTGACGACCGGTTAGTCTTGTAGGCAGTGACGCTGTCTACGGAGTTCGAATCCCGGTAAGGGCAAATATTTGTGTGATGAGCATGAATATTTGTTTCTGTCTTGGATGTTTTCTGTGTATTTGAGTACTTATATATAATATATATAGTATATATCGTCATCTAGTACATACACAAGCCGTATTAAGCTTAGGTTTAGCTAGTTCGATTTGTATAAGATTGTCCCTTTATATTTATTTATTTATATATCGAAATTTCGGAATATACCCATTTACGCAATTACCCCAATTCGCCTAGCTATATACATTTATTGCAAACCTGGCCTTTAGAATCGACTGTCGCACTGTGTGGTTAACTTTGTGTATTTCACTATTTTGCCATATCACAGCGAACATTTTTACTCAACCTCCAAATTTTTTAAAACGGTTTACGGTACCTACTATTTCTAAAACGCTCTCCCTTTATTTATTATTTACGGCCATAACGTTTCACAGAATACCCAAATGAGGAGCAAAGATACGAAGACCACCGGAACTAGAAAGTCTCGTTTAAACCAGGCGCTCACTGTCACCCCGCACAACGCCTACAAAGTCCCCCCTGTCTCGACTGACAGGACCACAGCGATGTTCAGTACAGGTAATATAGGCATATATATTTCTCAAACATGCAATAAAATAGGTATTGACGTTGTATTCTTAATAAAGTGTCTCGTTTCGGGCGCAGCGAGACAAGAGACCCGTAATGGGATTTCATACAAAATTGGAGGCCTAGGCCTGCAAGTTGGTCTTTTTACAAGCTTTTATTTAGTTTCACCTGTCCCGTTGTCTGTAATCAAATTTTGCAAGTTAAATTTGATCCACTGCCTGGTTTCCGTTTGAGCTGAAATTTTGCATGCATGTATGAAGCGGATGACAAAGCAATATTATTATGACATAGAGCTGATCTGATGATGGAGCTGGAAGGTAGGAATATGAACTCCGTCATTATACGACGCAATCCCATCGAGTTTGGGCTCGTTAGAATCGTCTCAATAACTAGTTGATGATGGTATATAGAAAGGTACAGTCGGCAATAAAAGCTTGTACCAAAAATGATTTTTTTGACAGAAACTTATTTAGTTTGCATTCGACAATTTGTGGTACTGGATCACGGCGTTCAGCCATGATAATTAAAGTTTGATTTCTTGGAGTTTTTTTAATTTATTTCATTGCATGTTTAGTTCTTAGGAACCATGTCATCGATTTTAATAACAAGAAATACTGCAATCATAGTACATTTAAAAAAACCTGTATTCAGCTTGAGAAACGAAACCAGAAGTTTTGAAAAATGAAACCAAAACTATTTCTATTTAGATATCGATTGTGTAGGTTTTAAGCAGCAAATTTTACTTTGAAACATGATGTCTAAAATTAATAAAATGCATTGTTTTTATATTCTTTAATTTATTTTCGTACTTACTTAAGTCTTTGAAATGACCACCATTTTCAATACAATATTCAACACGTTTATAGGTGCAAGTGTCGTACACTAGCCTAGCCCGACGTCGAGGACTAGGACGTGTACCTTTAATTCTCCGTTTGAATTCAAGAAAACTATAACAGGCTTTTTGGAAATTTGTACTTAACGGGCTCAAAAATGCTACTTTGGTATGCAAATTATTTAACTGCAAGTAAATTACAAGAAAAATCCTATCAACGCTTTTAGAACTCCAAACCTACTTAAGCGGGGCTAAAAGTTTGTATGGGAAAGAAATTTATTCAGATTGAATAGAATGAACTGCAGTAAGTATATACAGTATACTGTATCAGAACGAGAGGCCGAGCTGGTACCTGGGCCCTATTTAATCCTACAATTTTGTATAAAAGTGTCATATTTGCTAAGTTTTACTACATGTGCTGTTTAATAAACCTTACAAATATGTAACAAACTTACAAGCTAATAACTTACAATTACTATGATTGTAAATGCTGTTTAATAAAGGTTTACATATGTAGAAAACGCTTTCGTTGTATTTACAAAGAAGTAACTGTAACTTACAATTTACATAAACAGTTTCGCCCATCGAAGTGAGGGAGGCTATAGGATCTTTTTACAATGGGTCCGCATCTGGACTGGATGGATTGCGCCCCCAGCACCTCAAAGAGTTAACGTCTCCTTCGGCTGGCAGTAACGGACCCAGATTGTTGGAGTCCATCACAAAGCTTTGCAACTTCCTGTTGCGGGGGTTACTGAATCCTGATGTATGCCCATACTTGTACGGGGCATCTCTTTGTGCTCTCTTGAAGAAGGATGGAGGTATCAGGCCTATAGCAATAGGGAATACAATACGTCGTCTGGTGGCTAAGTTATGTTGCCGGATGGTTATTTGCAGCCTGTCCAAATTGGCTTTGGCACTACCCAGGGCTGTGAGGCAGCTATACATGCTACCCGTGCTTTTGCGCTCGCGCGTGAGGGAACGGACAGTCTTATTCTCAAGATAGACGTAAAGAATGCTTTCAATAGTGTGGAGAGGGACACTATTCTGGGCGAGGTCTTAGACCAAGTGCCTTCACTTTATCCGTTCCTTCATCAATGCTATTCTAAGGCGAGTAACCTATTCTTCGGTGACGTTTCTGTTCCCTCACAAGTGGGTGCTCAGCAGGGTGATCCTTTAGGTCCTTTGATCTTTTGTTTGGCCATACAAAAAGTTATTTCGTCTTTAAAATCTCCCCTTAATGCGTGGTATTTGGATGATGGCACTATTGGCGGGGATCCGCAAGTGGTGCTGGAGGACCTCAGGAGGCTCGTGCCAGGTTTCAAGGCAATCAGTTTGGAAATAAACCCTAATAAATGCGAGTTATTTTACTGTAACGATGGGGACTTGAATTTATTGCCAGATTTTGAATTATTGTTGCCTGGGGTACGTCGTCTTTATAAACCATCGTTGTGTTTATTGGGCGCTCCTATTTTCCCAGATGGAGTTAGTTCGGCACTTGAGGAGAAAAGGTTGGCATTAGTCAGTGCCCAAGAACACCTGGGTTATTTATCAGCACACGTCTCACTGGTTTTGCTTCGAAGTTGTTTCGCGATGCCGCGAATGACATACATTTTAAGAACGTCTCCAACTTGGTTGTTTGGAAGTGATGTGGCGAAACTGGATGACACGCTTAAGTTGGCACTGGAGTCTATACTAAATGTGCACCTGAATGAGTCACAGTGGTGTCAGGCTGCTCTTCCGGTTCGTCACGGCGGGCTAGGAATTCGTCGCTGTCGGGAGCTTAGTGTGGTAGCTTTCCTTGCCTCTGCTTATGGTACTTCTGAACTTGTCACTCGCATTTGGTCTGATAATGGTGAGAGTACAGAGGTACCATTTCTTGCGGAGGCGCAGGCCGAATGGGCTGCCATGTGTCAAAGCGACGAGCGGCCAGATAACCTTACCGCTCAGAGAGGTTGGGATGACCTGTTGTGCAAAGATATCGGTGCATCTTTATTGGGCAGTGCACAAGGTTCCAATCAGGCGCGCATTAGGGCCGCAACCAAGGCGGAAGCAGGAGCGTGGCTTCAGGCATTGCCCTCGCCACAGTTGGGCACGCTGTTGGATAATGATTCTTTGAGAATTGCAGTGGCTTTGCGTCTAGGGTCCAAGGTCTGTGAGCCGCATCGGTGCATCTGTGGGGTCATGGTCGAAGAAAACGGACACCATGGCCTGAGTTGTCAAAGGTGCGCCGGGCGGTTCTCAAGACATTATGCCATCAACGATGTCATTCGGCGGGCTTTGGTTTCGGCCAACGTTCCCTGCGTGTTGGAGCCTCCAGGGTTATGCCGTACCGACGGCAAGAGGCCGGATGGTCTAACATTGGTTTCTTGGCAGAAGGGGCGGTGTCTCTTGTGGGACGCTACGTGTGTTAGCACGTTTGCGCCGTCACACTTGAGCCACACCACTAGATCTGCCGGGGCCGCCGCCGAATGTGCGGCAAAGCTCAAACACACCAAGTACTCTGCCTTGGAACCAATGTATGATTTTGTGCCAGTGGCAGTGGAGACTGCGGGACCGTGGGGTACTGAGGCCAGAGGCTTTATAAGGGAGGTGGGTCGCAGGCTCAGAGATAGAGGGTGTGATCCTCGCTCGGGGTCGTACCTGGTTCAACAGATTTCGTTGGCCATACAATGTGGGAACGATGCCAGTGTAATGGGGACGTTTGGCCCGGGTGCGGCTCGGGGCGAGCCTTTTTAAGTCATTTTTAACCTTCCACCACCTATATTATTTTGTTATCTTCCACAACTTTTACGGAGCCTGTTGCGAATGACATGTTATTGGTGTTTTGTGTCGAAACTTGTCTATTTTGTATTCCATCTGACGAAGCCTGCGTTTGCGGATTTATTTCGTATTGTGTAGTTTAGAGTATTTCTGTTTGTATGTAAACACAATTGTAAATGATATTGAATAAATAAAATTTAAATTTACATAAAATGTAAGTAATTGTAGCAAACAATTAAGTAACGCGAGTAGATTGCTTACCTACTCTTGAGTTTATAAATCTTAGTTGCACAGAGGTGCATTACTAAAGTCATGGAGAACAAATACAAAATTACTATTCTGTCTCTTAGGTATATACGAGAATAAAGAGAGAAACTAACTCATGATATGAAAATTAATATGGCGAAGTAAATTACCGAGCAGTTGAAATTTTTAGGCTCTCTAGCAAAGACTGTAAGTGCCTACGTGACACTACGTGGTAAATCTTTAAAAAATGACCTTCGTTAATATATTTTTATTCTAAATATGTGACTTCATTAACAACTTCAAAAAATCGATATACTTGTATTGCATCTTTGCATCATTCAATTAATTTGTGCAAAAAATAAGGTAACTAATTCCACACGAATGTAAGAAATACCTATTGGTGGAATTAGGCAACCAGTCACATTTAAAGTAAAATTTATCCTTTTACGAAAAAGTTGCCTCCGTGCAAGGACATATTCATCATCACTAATATCAGTTCTTTCACTGCTCGTTTTAAAACCATTTTTTAAAGTAATATTTGAATTTCGTTGCTCCTCTTAACGAATATATCAAAATTGTAAAGTTATGACACATGATGGACCTCCTGTCAGATTGGTACTACAATTTACAAAATATACATATTTTACAAAATATACATCATTGTAACTACAAGTAGGTATACATGTATACTTGTAGTTACAATGATGAGTTCAATAAAGCAGTTTTCCCTACAAATATGTAAATTTCGACCTGTAGAATGTAAACGTTTATCATACAGATATTGGTAAAATTGTAGGTACAATTTTACAATTATGAAAATTTTCCGGCATGAAAAATTTGTAAGATGTTTTTTTTTAATAATAAAAATCATTATTGTTCAAAAGTATATTTGTTAGAATACAATTAGAGCCCTGGAGACTGCATTAGTTTTCACTGTGTTGCAGCCCCCAGTGGTTGCCCGTAAACATAAACATTGAGTTGTTAAGAACAACAGATTTATGGAATAATATATTTTTAAAAAGAAAAGTAAAGGAAAAGTAGTTGGTATTAACATTACAGTTAAGTTACAGCTGCTGTTAAGTTAGGTTACTGGGTATCCTGCTGTTTCGGCAAAATATTTTTCGCCAAATTTCACTTCCCACAAAACTTATGGCAGTAGTTTCATTTCCCAAACGAACAAATAGCACATTTTTGTTTCGCATTTTGTTCATTTGGTCAAAATATCATTTGGCATAATTTTGCTTTGTCAAGTGTTATTGAGACAAAAGTTTATTAAGCAAACACTTTGTTCGGGCTAATATTGTTTTCCAAACAAAACATTTGTTCAAATTTTCATTTCGCACATTAGGTACCAGGGTGGAAAAAATGGCTTGTCATAAGCGAACTCTGCTTTTGGTCGGTTAGGTTAGGGTTCACTTGTGTCCCTCAGACCAGAAATAGACACCCCGCGCAGCGGGGTGGCGTCGATTCGCTGGAGACTCTCGATGAAAAGGGCGAAACCGACTCGGGGCTTGCTTGCATGCATGCTGCTTATTTGCATTATAATATATTGTTACCTAAGTACCTATAGTACAAAAGAACATAAACTTACCTGTAAATTATTTACTTTTGTTTTTTACAAACTACCCGCTTAGCAAAATTATGTAATCTCACTCAAATAGATTTCGTATGCACTACACAATTAGGATCTAAATCATATGCCATGCAATAATTTGGAAAAAGAATGTTATGCTAAATAATACGTTTGACCAAATGAAATTTGACTATGTAAAACTTTGCCAAACAATAATTTGCGAAGTAATATTTTGCCATAGGAGATATTGCCAAGTGATATAATGCGAAACAATAATTTGACTAGTGTTTTTTTGCCAAATGATCATTTGGGAAACATTTTTTGGGAAGTGATACTTTGGGAAATGATTTTTGCCCATACAATAGAGAACCAGGTTACTGTTAATTACATTAAGTTTAAATAATATGTTCGGTATATAAACTCAAGCTTTTTTTTGTTTGTTCTGTGCGCGTGCTAATTTGTATGTATGTGTGCGTATAAAGGTGTGTGTGTGTATGTGTGTGTGTGTGTGTGTGTGTGTGTGTGCGCACTAGTTTATTACGAGCCAAAATATCCCTGTCGTACAAGGTTCTCAGTCTCATCATAACTTTTATCACTCAACCATGTCCATACAGTTTTTTTGAAAGTGTAGTTAGATAATGTTTTAAGGTCCGTATAGTCTAATTTTATTTTATTATATAACAATGGGGCACAGTAGTTTATGTTCCGACGGGCAAATTTAGTTGTGTATGCCGGGAGAGGACAACGATCAATGCGTTTATTTGAGGCTGATAACGTTGGGACAACTTTGCGATGGTATCTCTTCAGGCATTGTAAGATATACAGTTTGCGAACCGAGGGTACCAGGGATATGCGGTATAGTTCAGCAGTCGCAAAACGGAATGGTAGGCGCAGTATGACCTTTAGAAGCGCTCGCTGGGCTCTCTCTAGTTCTATCATGAGCTTTTTGGCTGGACCGCCCCAGGTACCAATACAGTAGTTAACAATGCATTCGCCTAGTATGTCTCTTAAATTCCTGAAAGCATATAGGAGTTTCCGAATCCTAGATGCCACATCAGTAATGTGAGGAGTCCAGTTGAGATGAGCATCAATCTGAACACCCAGATATTTAACATGACCGGCGCGTGTCAATAGCGCACAGTTACAGTTGCTAGCCATATATCTGTTGCACGGATATGTGTGTACTGCAACTTTAAAATCCTCTCTTGGTTTAGTGGCTTCAGTCTTACTAAAACATATGTAATTTGTTTTGGCTACATTAAGTAAAAGAAGAGAGTCCTCCAATCATGCGGTGACTAATCCAATACCGTTCTCAGCAAGAATACGAACTCTGTCCCAATTCCCATCATTAAATAGCAAAACAGTGTCATCAGCAAACATAAGCGTTTTGCAACCGGGTATGTTGGTTTTACAGAGATCGTTTACGTAAATTAGGAAAAGAGTCGGGGCAAGGGTACTACCTTGCGGGACGCCATACTCTATACGAATCCACTCACTATTGATTTTGTTAATACTGGTACACTGCATTCTACCTGTCAAATAGTCTGTAAAGAATTGAAGCGCAACTCCCCTTATTCCCACATTCTCCAATCGAGCTAACAAAATTGGTATAGATACGGTGTCGAATGCCTTTTGTAGGTCGAGAAACACCCCCAAGCATTTCTTTCCAACATCAAAATGTTCCGTAATAGAGGTCGTAAGATGAAGTTTTTGCTCAGTCGAAGTTTTTGCACGGAATCCGTATTGGTTGCTGCCTAAAAGTGAGTTTCCCTCCAAAAATCTTTTAAGACGTTTATTCACCAGTTTCTCAATTATTTTAGATGTCACTGAAATCAACGCTATGGGTCTATAATTGCTAGGAAGTTCAATAACTTTCCCATTCTTGAAAATCGGTGTAATCGTTGCTCGCTTAAATATATCTGGCAAAACTCCCGTTGAAAAACATTGGTTACATAGATATGTTATTTTCCTAAAATTTGTGTCAAGCGATTATAACTTCTAAGATCTTCCCTGTACCCTATCATTATTAGTATCATTGGAAAGCTTATGAAATCCCCTATTTGAAAACTGTAGGAAATTGGCCACTACCCCCATAGAAAAGAAAATTCTGTGAAAATGTGGAACAATGTGTATTCTGATTAAAATTACTAAGACAAGAAACGATACAAAAATTAACAATAATAATCCTTAAAAATTAGCCTTAAAACCTAGTGTTGACTCTAGCCCTCCGAGCAGCTTCCATGCGGTCAGTCATGGACCTGATGAGCGTCACGACGTGTTCCTGGGGAATGTTGCCCCACTCCTCGATGACGGCATCTTGAAGCTCATCGAGAGTGGCAGGAGCTGGATCACGGGCCCGAACTCGCCGTTTCAGACCGTCCCAGAGGTGCTCGATAGGATTGAGGTCGGGGCTTCTTGCTGGCCAGTCCATAGCCTTGATGCCAACTCGACGTAGGTAGTCCTTGACAATCAAGGTTGTGTGGCACCGGGCGTTGTCGTGCATGAACTCGAAGTTGGCGCCGACAAAACTAGCATATGGGACCACATGCTCCTCCAAAATCTCGGTGATGTACCGGTGAGCAGTCAGAGACCCCTGGCCGCGACCACCTCCAGCTCTGGAGACGCATACGAGGTCTGTCTTGTCGTCGATAGAGATGCCGCCCCAGAACATGCAGGATCCTCCTCCATAGCTGACGGTTTCCACGGTGCAGGCTGGTGTGAAACGCTCCCCTGGTCGCCTGTAGACTCTCCTACGCCTGTCGTTAGTGTACTGGCGCATTCGGGTCTCGTCGGAGAACAGGACATTCCTCCACTGGTTGAATGTCCACGGCTCGTGCGTTTCTGAAAATCGCTTCCTGGTCGTCCGGTGGATGGCAGTCAACTGTGGGCCTGTAGCAGCTCTCCGGGGCAGCAAATTCTTCTCTCGCAGCCTTCTTCTGATAGTGGAGACGCTGACTGCTGTCCTTCGAGTAGCTTGAAGCTGCTGCTGCAGCTCCACAGCGTTGGAGAAGCGGTTCCGCAAAGACGCAACGTACAAAGACGCGAAGACGCGTCGACACAATGTAGCGATCATCTCTGACGGTAGTGCAGCGACGTCTCCCGGATCCATGTCTCCTGATGTAACCTCCAGTCTCTTGGAACCGTCGGTATACCCGTTGCACTCGAAATCGGCTGATGTTCAGTTGACGAGCAACTTCAACCTGCCGTAGTCCGGTTTGCAATAGGGCCACTTGAGCTGCTTCTTCTGCCGTGGTATCCATTTTCACTGGGTTTTTTCTTGTCGGAGCTCTTCAGGTGTGACCTCTGTGACGTCTGGATAGCGAATGACCCATAATTGCCCTTTTTGCCCATAATTCACTTTTGCCCCCCCCCCCCCCCCCCCCCCCCCCGCCCCCTTTTATACGCTTCCAGGGTGGTGCAATTAGTAAGCCTCCAAACGCGTACATCGCCACTTTTTAATCAAATTTCTGGCGATTTTTGGTTTTTGATTTTCCGTAAACAAATGTTTTTTTTTTTTGAAAGCTTATTAATTGAGCTTTTAAATGATACTAATAATGATAGGGTACACAGGGAGGAGGAGGTCTTAGGAGTTATAATCGCTTGACACGAATTTTAGGAAAGGTGCGATTTTTTTTGACGCCGAGTGCACTATAGATAGTCTACACAGTTTCAGCAGATCCGAAGTAATGCCGCAGAAAATTAAACAGAAACTTGTAAAATTGTAACCTGTCACCTACCATTACAATTTACAATTTGTAACGGTAGGTGACAGGTTACAATTATTAAATAGGACCCTGGTTGATGGTACAGTGGATTATGATGTAATAGCATACGTTTTAAAAAATTCTGTTGTTTTTTTTTTAATTTGCTCAATCTCAACCTGACCTTAGGTCCTCTTATTTGCAGTCGGTTAAAGATTCTTGTAACGTCCTGTAGAAACAGTAAGACGTCAGTTTATTAACGTAAACATACTAATCAAAACCAATCCAGATATCAGATTACTGCAATTTCAATTATGACTGCACTACCACATGCGTACGGTACGAAACACTAACCACTTTCTGTAATAATCATTTAAAGTAAAAATAACTACTATTGATGTTATTATTACAGGATCTTCGCATGACATTGTAGTTTACTTTGACATTTTAGATTTGTCACCTCGTTATATATTATCATTTTGAAAGAGGTTCAGGTTCAATCACTTATTGGACTTTTTTCTTTAAACTTTTAGTCGAGGTTTGACGTTCGTTTGTCTCAGTCGTGTGTCAGATAAAATCTAGATAGAAATTTAAGTTAAAAATACTGATAATGCCTTTGAACTTCCCTGCGGAGGAACTTGTGGCTATGATCCTTGTTTACGGAGAGTGTAAGAGTAACGGGAATGCCGATGCCGCGCTTCGTCTGTACGCGGAGAGGTTTCCCGCACGAAGGCAACCCAACAACGCCCGTGTGATCGTCAATGCGATTATCTGTCTACGAAATAACCCGCCGGTGCCGTTTAACCGAGGAGGGCCTAAACGACCTCACGTGAGAGAGGAAGGCCAGGCATTGGACCATTTTCACAACTAACCGGGAGTGCGATTTTTGAATCTCACTGGTGATATCAAAGTCACCGGTGACTAAAATTATCACCGATGACTTTTATGTCACCATTTTCCTAAAGTCGTATTTTTGAAAGTCACACGCTGTTTACCAACATGCAGAAATTTTACAATGTCAGTCAGAGACAATCTTCCCGTTACGTTCCTTTTTACGCAGATGTTGTCCTTGATACCGGTTTTTATTTTCTCATACTATAACTTAAAACAGATTCAAACGTAAAACGTGGCGTAGGTATGTGTCAGTGTCATGTAACCGAAAATTAAAGTTTTGAATAATTCTTGGCAGATGTCACATACGTCAACTGTCAAAAACAATCGCATGGTGATTTCAATTACGAGTGGGTAGGGGCACTCGTAAATCGATATCATAGGTATGACAAATGTAAGTCACCGATGAGTTTCAAAAATACGAACTTTCGGAAATCACTGACATCGGTGAGAATTAGTCACTTAGTGAGATTCAAAAATCGATCCCCACGTTCTATTACCTACGAGACGTGCAGGAGGCATTGTAGGCATGAGTCACCCCGCCGTCTGCATACTGCATAATATTATCAGGTGACATTTATGACATTTTTGTAATTTTATTAGTTGTCATCGATAAGATTGTAAATAAATAATACAGGAGGTTATAAAATAATGGTTTTTTTTTTTTTTCACTAGTACTATAAAAAGATGCTAAATTTACATAA
Organism: Epinotia demarniana; assembly: GCA_945867215.1. NCBI lineage: Eukaryota > Metazoa > Arthropoda > Insecta > Lepidoptera > Tortricidae > Epinotia > Epinotia demarniana. Next base: position 21,781,313 of record OX244259.1, read on the forward strand.
GCCAGGCACCATAATCATATTTATGGTCTAAACATTAATGGGTCTCTTTCTAGGCCTTTGGTTCTGATACATACTGTATAATAATAGGGTTCTGTAATAATTTAATTAAAAACCTACCTATCACTCTGGTCTTGGCCGACTGTACATAAATCATTTGTGTAGTTGAGCGGATTGGACAACATAAAGAGGACGTTCACGACAGATGCCATAAGCAATCTTAAGATAGAAAATGCGACCTAAATTATAAAGGCTAATTAATTGGAAATGCATATACTCGTACTATACTGTAAGTAAGTATCTAGAAGTGATCATTCCAAATGATCCCAGACTAAACTAAACATATTTTGCCAAAATAGCCGCATCCCGAGGCTCGAGCCAAACGAACCCGCGGCGGCGGCTCGGGCGCAGCCCAAGCCCCAGCCCCCCGCCCGCGCCCCCGCCCGGGCCCGCGCGCGCGCTGGGGCACACGCGCGCCACCAACACGCCCGACGTCAGCAACAGTGCCAGTAGAAAAACGCTCCGGGATCATTCGCAGAATTCGCTGCACAGAGCTCTGTCCAGGCTAAAAGGTTTGTTTAACAGTGCTTTCAGGACCAGGATTCATTTAGCAGTGCTTTCAAATCAGGACCTGAGTGCATAGTTTATGGTCAGTCAAACATTTAGTCGTTGTATTTTCGTTGTATTGTAAAAAGAAAATAAAAGTCACGGCTAACACAAGACGGCGCGCGAGCTCTATCGATGTTTCTCGCACTATATGTCTCTTTTTCTAATAAGAGAAAGACTGATAGTGCGAGAAAAATTGCTCGCGCGCCATGCCGTCTTGTGATAGCCGGCCGTGCAGGTAATGTTTAAAAAAGTAACTAATAACACTTTCGGATTTCAAATATTATTTGCACTCTTGTTGGTCAAATGCAGTTTAGCTATCTGTTTTTAAAGAATAAAAAACCGGCCAAGAGCGTGTCGGGCCACGCTCAGTTTAGGGTTCCGTAGTTTTCCGTCCGTCACAGTAAGTGTCCCCACTTAAGCGGTAAAAAAATGGGGTATTTGTTACATTGAGTTGATATATTAAGTATATACAGAACCCTAAAACCGTAAAAACGGGCCCACAAAGGACGGTGATAACTAAAGAAAGAGTTATAGGAAACACCGCCATGTACGATATGAGCATTCCGCGTACAGCGATATCTATCGGCAAATTAAGTAAACTATTACGCGCGAGCTTAAAGTATGGAAGATGATTTTTATGGGATAATTCTTTATTGAGTGAACCGATTTTCACCGTTTTTACTTTATTTTGTGACAGAACTGACATCCTTCAACAGTGTTCTTAACCCATTCAGGGCCCGTGACTCAGCGTATGGGTCATGTTAAAACAGTCGCGCAGGGCCCGTGACTCACATGTGAGTCGTGAATAAATTCTGATTTAAACATAAACAAAACGTAATATGACGAAATAATATAAGTATAATTTGAGCTAACAACCATCTTTACCTATAAGGCATGTTGAAAAACATAATTGTAAACATGTTTTTTTTAGTGAAACAGGGTCTAGAATATTCAAGTTTGGTTTACTGGAAGTGTAATATAGTAAATATTCTGAAATTCGAAATACATACGTGTCCCAAGCAAATGGATAAATCTACATTTCAAAAATATCAAAAATATATGTATGCCTGAAGTTATTGACATGACTCAAGGTATGGGTCACCTACACATATCTTCATAGCACGCAAAAATAAACTTTATAACTTGGTTTTAAAGCTTATTTCATGACGAAACTCGTTGCAAATTGTACCTTTTTACAATAAATAAATAAATAAATAAATAAATATTTGGGGACTATCTTACACAAATCGATCTAGTCCCAAACTAAGCAAAGCTTGTATTATGTCTACTAGACGACGATATACATACTTAAATAGATAAATAAATACTTAAATATATAGAAAACATCCATGACTCAGGAACAAATATTCATGCTCATCACACAAATAAATGCCCTTACCGGGATTGGAACCCGGGACCTCCGGCTTCGTAAGCAGGGTCACTACCAGCTAGGCTACAGAGGTCGTCAAATGGATTACTGTTTGGATGGTAGCAAGCAACATTTCTAAGGACCAAACTTATTACCATGCCAATTTTTTTATGTTTCATTATAAAAACAGGGCGGCTTAAACTGTCACCAACTAAATGGTATATTGTATTATCACAACAGTGTGTGAGAAATATTTACAAGAAAAGATTTTTTCTGAACATTTTCGTGGTAATAAGTACTAAAATACATTTTAAGTGCTCTATTGTTTGTATTATAATGACGTTTACCAAAACAAGTTCATGACCGGCCACATGTAAGATTATCGGAGACACTTGGACAATAAACAATGGATGCACCTGGGCGGCGGCGGATTTAGCGGCGGTATTATCTTTAACGTGGTATTTTTGACATAAACTCAAGAAATGATTCACCCCATCCCCTCTATTAGTATGTATTTTAGAGTAACATGGGAAATTATATTTAGTCACGATTTATTCGTTGGCGACTTTATGCTCCTCTCTGTGCTCTTCAGTGATTTCGTATTTTGTGATTTTTGTGACCTTGGCTATGGATACCCGGAATTTGAACCCTCCCGACCTCCTGACAAATTGTGCTATGAACTGGAATCCGAACCTGCTTCACCCGAACGACCAGGCTTCGAATACTGGAACCCTGAACTCGCCTCTGTTGAATGATATGCATCCTGATTTAACAGCAATGATGCAAGAAATAAACAACAATGAAATGGGTGTGGATGTGATTGAACCTGCCGGTAAGATACATTTTTTCGGATGGATTACTGGAGCACAAACGAACAATTTCGATTATGTTATTTTAGCAAACATATGTCACGAAATAGGTTTTTATTAATCCTTAGATGCCTGAATTTTTATGTTGACAATGGTGACGAAAGTAGATTAAATAAAGTATCGGGACTAATCGAACATTTTAACAAAATTAAGCATCGGTGTTTTATCCCGATAAGATACTTTGTATCGACGAGTCTCTTGTTCTTTGGCGCGGTAGACTTTGGTGCCGTCAATACATTAAAAACAAATCTCAACAATACGGGGTTAAACTGTATTTGTTAACTGACCAGTTTGGATGTGTATTAAAGGTTATAGTATACGGAGGAAAGGCTGATCTCGTAGTAGGAGGTAAAAATCATGTAGACAAGGTTGTCAAAAACTTGCTGGAGGGAAAATTGGGCGTAGGGCACTCACTTTACATAGAGTTTTTATAACTCGATTTCACTGACAAACTTTTTAATAGAACATGATACTCATGTGACTGGTACTCTACGCCCAAATAGGAAAGGCCTGCCCCTGCAAATAAAAAACAAAAAACTAGCAGTTCAAGAAAAAAATTCGGCATATTCAAAAAATGGTATTGCTATAACAAAGTGGAATGATCGCCGCGAAGTTATTATGATTTCCTCAGAGCACGACGGCGAGTGGCAAGATTTCACGACTAGGCAAAATACTACAAAATCTAAGCCTAGCGTGGTTTTGGAATGTAATAAATATATGGGGGGAGTCGATAGATATGACCAAATGATGTCATATTACAATCCTGAGCATAAAACGGTTCGATGGTACAAAAAGTTAGGCATTCATATTTTCAGCACAATGTTGTGTAATGCACACAATTTATATAATAGATTTGGCGAGAAACCTATGTGCCTATATGACTTCAGGCAAACTGTTATAGGGATATTAGTAAAAAGCGGCACAGAAAATAGTTTGCCAAGGGCTATAGCGTCATCTAGCCTCCGTCACGCTTCTTTTAAGTTACCGCGTGACGGCAAAAATAGAGTAAAGAGAAAAAGATGCGTCATGTGCTACATGAATAAAAAAAGGGTTAATAATACACAGTATTGCCCTAAATGCCCAAACGAACCAGGTCTGTGCCCAGGAAAATGTTTTCTTGATTACCATGCCAATCTTGCAGGAGAGGTAGTGTAACTTAGTATTTAAGTTTGTAAATATTATGTTTTATATTTGATTGTATTCTATGCCTTTAAATCGTTTGTAATAAATGTTGCAATTTCAAAAAACCTGTTTCATTTCATGTTCTGAATGCAACCTGGTTTATGGTTAAAAAGTAAAGGCTGACTAGAAATATACATAATCACGCGCTAAGATGCAGAATTTTATTAGAACTTTCTTTTTCATATTTTTCTGAACCCTATAATTATATGAAAATAACAGCGCCCTCTTGACAATGATCATCTATTTCTGATCAGGGCTTTAAAATGTTCATTCTTAGTTTCTTACAAATATCAACAAATTAGTAAATAAGTATATATATTTTAATATGAACAGTAAACAGTTGGTTGGTAAAAATGTTGCATAATATTGTCCAATGGACCGGATTCATAAGCGGCAATTTCTTTGACGTTCGCGCCAGGCCCCGAGACCCATAAGCTGAGTCACACGTTTTAGCTGAAAACGGTTTGTATGGTGGCCCGGCGTGTTGTGTACGCTTCGTGGTTCGTGGCCATGAATGGGTTAAGGACGAATTTAGTTAAAAGCTTATTAAACTTCATTGTTGATTAAACTTTTCATGATGCTTGGTTAGAGGGCGTTATCATTAAGTTCAAGTAATTAAAATACAATGATTACATTCAAATGTTTCATATTTTTAGACTAAGCATTTACTTATCGTCAGGTTATTGGTAGCTTAAAGTTTATTTCTTAATAAATGGCGCTAGTTAACATTTAGGGATGGAATATTTAAATTATAGAATATTATTCGGTCGTTTTAAGAAGTAGCAGTTTACTAGATGCAAATGGTAATATTGACAGGCAATTGACGTTTGTAGGGTAATCTATTTGTATACTGGGCGTGTTAGCGACATCTATTAACAACTAGCTAAACTACGTGTTAGGTTAGACAGCTAGCCGGTCAAGTAAGCGATCAATGAATAGGGAACAGGTTATCCGACCACGACAAGAATCACTACCGTGTCTGTGCACTTGACTGTCTAAATTTCCAACTAATATTGGACGGGTTATAATTCGTAGCGTATTTCAAGTTAAGTGACATCTGACGGCGAGTAGACGAATTAAATGAAGGTACGAAACCTAACTACCCTACAAAATTTAGAAGATATTAAAAACTAGGTAATCGGGTGAAATAGGCGACGTTTTAATTCAGTCGTGTTTGAATGGGTTGGACGTGAAAGAGACGTCTTTTGTTGAGTAGGAAAAACATTGTACTACAGAATATTGTTTTAAACCAATAGGAAACGAGAATTGGGGCTCGACCAATCAATGGCCTTCCCGCTAGAATGGCGTGATATCATGTGAAGGGGGGGTTAGGAGTTGTCAAGGAGGAGGAGGTTTTATAAGGGCTTGGCAGAACATTTTTGGGGAGTTTTTTTGGGGACTTGCCGACGGAAGAACATCGAGAATCAGATCATGTGAGTCGTTTCCAGTGTATTTGCAAAGATTAAGCTTTACGTAGGGTTAGATTGTTTTAGGATGTACTAGGATTTTGTGTGTGTTTAGCATTTTATTTCCACAGATTCTCGTCGGTAAATGTTTTAACTTTATGTGGCAAATATTGGTGATAGTTTACAGTGCTCCGCGTGTGTTTATAATACCTTGCTACATACATTAACATTAGAGTGTCCGTTACAAAGTTCAAACGATGTTAACAATGTGATTGCTTAGTGATGATTATCCCTTAATGGTTATATGACAAATTCATAGAAACATACGTTGGCGTTTAGCTTTTGTATTTAGATTGCTGGGTTTAAAAACAACTTGCCTTTATATAAATCATGCATGAATAGTTAATTCATTAAGCTTTGCTTTGTCCTCCAAGTTTCTATTATCCCTAGTTGTAACCGCGCTTAGTTGCGTATGTAATTGGTGAAATATTCAAGCAACCAATATTTGCCAATATGATTATTCATCGGTGACCACGAGGGCGTACAACTACCTGATTTAATAAAGAAACAGTGTTTTATTCTACCTATTCTATTGTGCATGCTAATTTAAGATAATGGTGATGGTATTGTTAATTATTGAGTATTTACTGAGGTTTTCACGTGAGTGCTATTCATACAAGCGTTATATATGAGTTTGAAGAGTCACTGCTTTCAGGGTTTTATATTTTAAATAATAAATAATGTTTAATGACCTTTGAAATCCCTTCTTGATTTCATTACTATTTCATGCATCAATTATGTAGTATTAATTAATGATAGGGTCATGGACCTATATTCGTTGATAGTTAAATAACATAGGTATATGAGGTTACTCTGTTGTGTAGATTACTTTATTAGGTACTGTTTTACGTCTGCGTTAGTGCTTGTGTATTAATTAAATTGCACGTAGATTCCCGTATGTGTTCAGGATTGATATTTATATCTTACGCTTTTACTTCAATACGTAGGTACATAATGTACACAATTGTTATGAAAGGGTATAGGTTTCATCTCTGTATTAGTATTTCTTATAGTTTTTAATTATTCCATTCATAATAACATATTATGAAATAACGCCTTTTTGACATGGTGTGCGCTTGGAGGGCTTTGCTAAAATCAATCATTAACAAGAAAAGGATATATTGCGTCTGATGTGGTACTGTCCACGGGTATTCAGAAGAGACTTCATCATCGCCGTCACACCGCAACGTCGACAACAATATGGCATTCATCGGCAACTCTGCGATATCACCACCACGTGCTGCCAGAGGCTTCGTTACTACTGCCAGACGAAGACGCGGAAAGGGTGCTGACATCGCTCGAGTTGGCTGCTGTGGAGACGTTTGGACCACCTGGAAACTGTTCCTGAATAGCGGCTATGAAGCATACACCTGTATGAACGCTGATGAAGAGATCCTTAAATGGTTTTCTAAGTTTCGCAAAGCTTTCCGACTGCGTGAGCTATGGCACATGTTTAATATTCTCATTGCGTTTAAATGGCATAAATATTGGTACCTTACTGGTAGGTCGAAATGCTATCGTTGTACTGTGTGATCTAGCTTGGTTATTTCACGTACAAATGAGATCAAGCGACTTGCTTACTTATTACTTTTTATTGGAACTTAGATTAGTACAGTTCGTCATAAATATGACGTCATTACGGCGTAGGCTCACCCGAGATATATTTATTTATAGTATCTACGATTAGGTACTACTCCAATATATCATACATATTATATATACCAACATATACATCTACTTATCATTTGTAGTTGATCGGATTTGGTCACAGTGGCGTTTATTATTGCTGATCATTTCAGTAATGGCATAATATCCCTAACTGGACTGCCAATCGTTTTTATTACGATTCTGTGTGGTGTGCTCCAGCTACGGAAGGTTTTGATAGTACATGTAGTACCCAAATATACCTAATAACTAATTTCAAAGCTATGGATTTATTCCAGATCGATGAAATGCGCTCATCAAGGCGACTAGGGACAGTCTTATCGGATTCCGACGCCCGACTTCATCTTTAGCTCTAATCTACAAGACGGGCTTTGAAAAGGGCTGCAGTCTTGGCCAGGTACCGGTGTGCCTTCGGCTGCTTGCTTGATCATTGTATCATTTAAGACACCTTTAGGCCCGGGAGAGCGAGATGTCTGTGCCGTTGTCAGCTGAAATTTAATCATCAAAGACCCCAATATATATTTACCTACTATACACTCTACGAGCCCAAATGCAAATAGCGACATATTTTTTTCAAATCTTTAATTACCGCTGGAATGTTAATCTTTCTAAAATATATTTAGCATTGGTGACAATGATGACGAACATAGTTTTTATTTATATATTAATATCGGGCTAATATTATACATAGCAAGAGAATTAATCATTTTTACATTCACGTTGCACAAGCAAAAAAGTTCGTCTCACACTAATCAGTGCAAAATAGTTCGTCAAGGAAGTAATTAGTGCTTTTAGAATCAAATTAAAAATACATTTTATTTGAAAAAAGAATTGTTTGATATTTCGGAAATGTCACTTTGGCTATAAAAAGGTCAATTTTCTTAATTTAGTATTATTATCCAAGTTTTAATATTCAATATGGGTCGCGGTAAACCAATTTCGCAAGACGTTCGAAAAGTTATAATTTCAAGCAGTAAATCAGGAAAATCTGCGTATAAAATAGCTCAAGACCTTCACCTAGCGAGATCTACTATACAATCTATTATCCAGCATTACAAGAAAACTGGATGTGTATCAAGCTTGAAGAAAACTGGTCGCCCACGCATCACAACACCAGCCGAAAATAGAGTCTTAAAGAGGATCATTAAGCAAAATCGACGTGCTCGGGCAGGGGAACTCACCGTAAGATGGCGAGAAATGATCAACAAAGATGTTTCTGTCGATACATGCAAACGAGTCATGAAAAGAATGGGATACGGATTCTATACGGCAAAAGAAAAACCTTTACTTACTGAACTTCAGAAAAAGAAGAGGAGAATATTTGCTTTAGCTCGTCGAAACTGGACTATTGATTATAGTGGCGATCCATAATATGGAGCGATGAATCGAAGTTTGAAGTGGCTGTTGGAGACGAACGGAAAAAAGTTGTTCGCAATAAGGGCGAAGCCTTTCATAAAGACTGCCTTAAGAGAAAAGTCAAGTTTCCTGCCTCACTCATGATCTGGGGGTGTATGGCAGCTCAAGGTGTGGGTCGGCTGCAGTTTATAGACGGCACTGTGAATGCTCCCAAGTACCAAGAAATCTTAAAGACGAGCTTATTGCCTTCGATTCCCAGTTTACAACATGATGACAACAAGTATGTTTTCCAACAGGATGGTGCTTCTTGCCATACTGCCAAGAGCACGAAGGCTTGGTTACAGAACCACAATATTCCTACACTGGAGAATTGGCCACCTAGCAGCCCAGATTTGTCTCCGATCGAGACGTTGTGGTGGAAGATGAAAAAGAAATTGCGTAAGGATCCCGCCAAGTCAAAGGAAGATTTAAAGAACAAAATAAACGCAGTGTGGCATTCAATATCCTCTGCGGAATGTGCGGCGTTAGTTGACACAATGCCACAAAGAATTGACGCCGTCATCAAGAGGAAAGGCGACACTACCCAGTGGTAGACGAATTATTTTGCACTGTATTACTAGCATACGAACTATTTTGCTTCGATAGCTTAAGTAAATAAATGTATGTTTTACAGTAAATACAGGAATATGTACTTTTGTTAATATATAAAATAAAAATACATTATTTTTTGAATATTTAACTGTGTTTGTTCATTGCTTTATTTATTTACTGAACTCGATATTTCTAGTCTAAAAATCTGTTCATTATAAGAATCTGAATAGACGAACTCTTTTACATTTGGGCTCGTATTATATGGGCGAGATGAGGTGTGAAAGCTATACAATGGTACAGGCTATTGATGACTTGAGGAAACTCCTTGCCGACGCAAGAATCTAGTCAATGCTGAGTTTCTGCGGCTGCATGGCTCAGCAATGATATTAAGACTGATGGGTATACTATATTGGGGATGACTGTACGATTCGATTTGGACACTAAACCTGAATAGCAACAGCTAGTCTTGTTTGCATAGTACAGTGTATTGTACATATTTGGGTACAACGTGAAGTTATAATTCCATCGATTATGATGTATGCGTAATCTAATACATAGTCGCTGTGGCCGGAATCGGTTAACATATCATAATATATCTAATACAACTGGCTTCTAATGTAGCTTACAGTTTTTCATCACTTTTGCTTATGCAATATAAAATACTGATGGTTGTGGCCGGAACCGGTTAACATATCAACATCAGCAACAGCAGCGTCGTCATCGTCATCATCATATACCTAATCCAACTGGCTTCTAATTTAGCTTACAGTTGTTCATCACCTTTGCTTTATGCAATATAAAATGGCTGGTCTCATAATATTATGGGCTACGCTCTTACTACTGCCATGTATACTGTTCATTCGTCAGGCGCTATTGTCACAATCTATTAAATAGTCTCTGATACGAGGCTATTCCGTTTGCTCGTGTTAGGTTAGGTTAGGTTAGGTTAGGTGCCCGAGTGGTTAGCTTGACGCGCCCAGGGGCCAGCATCGGAATCGGTCCTCGTGAGACTCGGCCTTCGACATAGTTGCCAATACATATATGACTTATGCATGGTAGTCTTATGAGGTCCTGTGGCTTTATGGTTGCTTGCAATCAGGTATTTTACACCTGCAATGTTCTCACATCTTTACGATTGAGATTTACATTACCTACGTTTGGTAAGAAGCCAGATATTACCTTTCCGTTCCTGCCTTGTAGGAAATATCATCGACGTCTCACACACGTTCTAGTTTTAAGGTTTATTAAACGTTATATTGTAGCAACTCCACATAACATTATCCATCATTATCCTGATGTATTATATTAACTATTCTGTACTTTTAACTTCTAGGTACATACTTATAAATTTCGCTTCTCATTAAACTTATCTATTTTTGACCGCCATATTACTTAACTATAACCTGCTTATTAAAACCATTATTTATCGCACGGCCAACGACGGTATTTTATGAGTAGGTTAGGTTCATGTGTTTTAGGTGCTTTAGTATTGTGTTCACACTACATTATACTTTATATTTCCAGTAAGCTTGTGTTCCGGTTAATTTAGTAATTGTAAATTAAACCCTTATTATTCTAGTAATGTTAAGTTCTAGGTTTTAAGTATTTTGTTCAGCTAGCAACATTTATAATCAGGATATTGTAGGGCGTTATTCCATTTAGTTTAGGTAATTTTATTTCAGTATATTATTTCGTTTTATTTAAGATGCTTGTTTGGACGGGGTCTGGCTCAGTTGTTCGTACATTTCTCACACCTCAGAGAATTCTGGTTACTACATTTCACAACTAGATTATAGTCCGACATTAGATGATCACGCCTTGAATTGTTTACTTACGTAGGTTTCTAATTAATTTTATAATTGCGTATTTAAGACTGTAGCAAAATGATTTTAATAGTATAATAATGCCAGATTAATAAAATTGTACTAGAATAAGTTTGGCAACAAGGGTTTTTGTTGAGTCCGCATTGTTTTCCCTTGTTTAGGTATTGGCCTAGGAATCAACGCGGATGTCTAATAAAGTCCTCACCGGCTTTGTTAGATAAAATAATCAAAGTTTAGAGTAAAATCACTTTTCTGAATAAATGTATTGTTGATTCGGTTTCTCTCTCATTCCTTCACGGAAAGAAATTATTATAACAATACTACCAGAACATATTGTAAATTTCATTCGTGTATAAAGAAACAGAATTAAGTTAAATTTACCGTATTGTATTTTAGCAACAAATAGTCGTATTTTAATAAATGCCAGAATATTATAGTAAAAATATTTTCGTAAACAATACTCAAAGCTATTTATAAGTACATAATTATTATCGTAGAGAGAAAATTTCGATGATTGTAAAGTATACCTTCATAATTCGTTTGTTTTTGCTAGCTGTGAATTAAATAATACAATATTTAGGCTGTCTCTAAAATAACACCAAGTAATAAAAAATGTTTTAGTTGTTTAAATAAGCTAGATTCATATAGTACTGTTTACCCAATAATTATTTTGTTGTTGCTAGCTGTCATTTAAACAATACAATAATTAGGTTGTCTCTAAAATAACGCAAGTAACAACAATTGTTTAAGTGGTTTAAATAAGCTAGATTCATATAGTACTGGTTATAACATAATTCGTTTGTTGTTGCTAGCTCTCAATTAAACAGTAGAATATTTAGGTTGTCTCTAAAATAATGCAAGTAGCAAAAATCTTTTTATTTGTTTAAATAAGCTAGATTCATATGTTATCAGTACCATAATAGGGTAATTCCGGGGTAGATGGCCATAAGGGGGAGATGGCCCATCGAAATATTTCTTGGAACCAGTGACTTGATTTCGCGACTTTTTGTTTATTTCGCTTCACTTTGTGCCTAAGAGCACGGGTGCAATTAACAATTAGGCGAAAAAAAACCCAAAGTAAGTAAAATCGTCTTTGATTATTTAGACTAGTGTCAATATTTTTTGAGAGGTCATGTTTTACCAGGTGACGATGTTAGTTTCTCAAAATAATGCTGTTTTCGTGTATTTGTTGCAAAGTATATGAGTGTCTCATTGTTCTAAGGTCAGACTTTGGCAAGTCATGTCATGACTTGTTCTTAAATTAGGTGTGGTCATCTCTCCCGCAAGAAAAGGAGAGATGGCCACTGGCTAGTTTTAGTCGGTATGCCATATGATATGATGCTGAATGTGTGTCAAAGAATAGTATATAAAACAATCCAGGAAACCTAAGCAGGAAAAAATATCCAAAACTGCCAGCTCGGTTTGTAACCGAAAGAAACTGCCACGGCTGTGGGGATAATTACCTATTAGAAGTTATTTTCTTCGAAAACTGGTTTCAGTGTAGTTTTGGCTACATAAGAATTGCACCGAGTTCGAGGACACGTGCTTAAGTATAAAAAAAATACGAAAAACATACTAACTGAGAGAGTTAAGTTATAGCCATCTTTCCTGTAAAGGTATGGTCATCACACCCGTATACCTTGGGAGAGATGGCCAATCGTGTCTTTTCTTCAAAGGGTTTTTTTCGATGTAATTTATATAGATATAATACTTTTTTTGTTTAATAATCCAAAGTTAATTAACCAAAGTTTAATAAAAAATAAAATATGTATTCGTGATATGTAAGCATTTATTTTAACAGTGTTCCAAAAAAACTATGGCCCGGACTTACCCTACATATAATGATTTGTGTAACATGTGAATCGTAATATTAAACGAAACGTTGTTTACGGTTGCAAATATATTGTATGGATTGCCTGAACTATGGTTGGCAACACCGACTGGCTGCCATTGTTTTTTTTATCATTTCATCTTTCGCAGCGAGCAGTGCGTGCGCGTGCAGAGACGTTGACTGTGGCAAATAGTGTGATTAGTTTAATAAATAGATATTATAGAAGTGTTCCCAATCAGGGAATGGACAAGGAAATTTTAAAAATAATGGAATCCTGGCAGAAACCGAGTACATAACGAAAAGAAGGTTTTTTTTTTAATTTGGGACCACCATGTTGATTTTTAAATAACATGAATATAAACTCACAAACTTTTAATGTTTTGTTTCATTTAAAACTGTTGTTGAAATGTTGACCATGTTGTTAATAAAGAAAAAGTTAAAAGCTGTCGAAACGAAAGAAAGAAATGAATATTTTTTTGGTAATGACTGCAATGTTTTGTTTTTTGCTCCACAATACGAAAATTATACTTATTTGAAAATTTCGTGACGAAACAGACAGCTATTTCAATTTTTTTAACAACACGGTAAGTATGTACATATTTTTTAAGACCCATTCACCTTCATAATATGTACATACTTACCGTGTTGTTAAAAAAAATGAAATAGCTGTCTGTTTCGTCACGAAATTTTCAAATAAGTATAATTTTCGTATTGTGGAGCAAAAAATAAAGCATTGCTGAAATTACCAAAAAAATATAGTAAACTGAACAATATTCATTTCTTATTATAGTAAACTCAATCATTTATGTGATAATGGCAACCCACAATGTTGGTAGAAAACACAAAATAAGTGGTAATATTTACATTAAATTTGTTAATAGTGACTATAATAATCTAGTAGTCGTTACTGAAAAATCTGGTTATGTCCAAAATAAAACCTAGTGTTACGAACGATACCAATTCCGTTACACTAAACAAAACCTATTTTTGTAATGGGTACAAATAGGTTATTGTGCACTATACACAAATTTTAATTATGTGTACCAGCATTATGTTTAACTGTGGTAGATATTCTTGTAAGCTATTACCAGATTTTTGAAGTAAACTCGACAAAATAGTTAGCTGTCGTATATATTACACGACAATCTGGTTAAGTTAACTTTATTCTGGTTACCTAAACTAGAATTTTCTCTCCGTGTTGTTTGATTTATTTTCTTTTCCTTCAGTTATAACCCTATCATATAGATTTCAATAGCTTAAAGCTTCAGGAATTTAGTATAATTTCAGAACTTTATAACTTCAAGTTTTCCAGAGCTTGGGAGCCTCAGATTTTCTAGTAGAGTAAGTATAGTAGGTAGGCTGAAGTAGGCTTTTCAAGTAGAGCTAGGGAGTATGTTACAATTTGAAAGCACTTCATTTCATTGTGTTTTTGTAGAAATTACAGGTACAATAAACAACTGCTTATACGGTTAAATTACAAACTTATTTCAGAAATTATTTTGTATTATTTTTTTTTCTTTCAAATACTATTTTCAGAGCAATGACGCGTAATTCAATGTCGGAGAGGCAACCGGATGGCTCGCGGTATTTGAGCTCCCGAAGTGCTGTGGAACCTCCCTGTGCAACCCGAATTGAGCCAAGTGTGACTGGTTCGGAAATGAAACGCGGTAGCCTGAAACTGTGTACCCTGTTTATATAATGTTTTTTTTTATGCCATCCCCCCAAGTGCAACCAAAGCTGAGCAAGCAAACGAAGAAAAAAAAATTGGCTGGCAACCGCTTTAAAATTGGCATGCTTGTTCTTTTCACATACTGTAAAAAAATGCCATCCGTCCCGTCAGGTCGGTTATCGAACCGTCAGAGTTGGAAGCCGGAAAGTGTCGTGAAGTTTGCACAGTGCGCGCGCATGTGTTAGGCCAGACTTAGATGAAGTCCCTAAACAGCCAATACAAAAAAAAAAGTATTAAATTGTTATCTTTTGCTAATCATGTAAAATGTTATCAAAAGTGAATAGTTTTACTAAATTAAACGTTTCTATATCATATCCAAAAATAAATAGTCAATTAATTAACAAAAAGGATTTCATTTGTTTAGTCGAGTAAGAATCCATTTGCCGAGAATTTAAAAAAAAGCTGTACATTCTGTACAACCCGGTTAATTTAAGAATGCACCGTGTTCAAGCATACATCTTGCTGCAAGGTGCCAACTTGACTTAATCGGGATATAACCATGACACACAAGTGTCGTAATGATATAAAACACGCGTGTTTAATATCCAGGATTATGAGCCTAAAAGCGGCACAATAAGAGGTGCAGTCGAGGTCAAAGATATCTTTACAATTGAGTGTTATAAAAATACCTTTACATTTAAATAAGTTTCCACACTACATGGCAAAAATTTACTTGCAACGCACATTACAGTTTCATCTTTTCACTTAATGCACCAAAGTTCTGTTTACCATCAGTCTTCCATAGAAACATTTACACACATTGGGACATAATAGGTTTACATTACATGTTACAAAATAAGATTTCCTGTCAATGTGCCTTAAATATGTTTAAATTTGCAGTGGCGCTTCAAACTTTACGCTCAAGCGTACTTTTCTTTACTTACACCTGTTGCTACATAAATATCTTTAAAGTTTGACACGAACCTCGGTTCTTATTTCAAATAATGACAATCACCGAAAACAGTACCATATTGTCAAATATTTCTGTCTCTTTCATTTTGGGCGTGACGTCAACGACGACATTTTTTTCTGTATGAGGAAAGTCTTCCAAGAAGAGGCCGACATAGAAATGTGAAAAATTACGCGTCAAAAAAAAAATCCTACTCGTTTTCTAATCGGGATACGTACAGATTATGGCGTTAATTAAACGGGTATTTGAAGCGTATGCGTTATACAATGAGAAATCCTTTATTTTGTTGTATGTTATGTGTAAGAAGGATAAATTGTTGCGCGCCATTATAGGTAATTTCACAAATATTTGTAAACATTTTTAAGGTGGTACGACGACCATGCAAAACGTCTTTGACATTCACGGGTTAATGGCGCGATATTTTAAGAAACTTAAGTAACAAAATCTTTCATAAATTGGATTTCCAAATTCCCCCTTTCCTAAGACTTTTTTTTGGCGCCATTTTTTTACTTTTGTATGGACCAGATAGCCTCAGTCGGCCAATGCTCAATACAAATATTAAAAAAATCGCCTCAAAAAAATTGTTCTCTTAGTTTTTTCTGATCAGAACACGATGCCTGTGATGCCGCTTTCGGCCACTTTCGAAACCAAATTTTCGAAACCAGTAGAGAAAACGGAATCATTCGTCTTGTTTGGAAACCAGGTTTCCTAAAAATAAATCACAGTCTGTTTTAGAAACTCCTACCGAATACGAAATGTTAAATCTGCTTTCGAAACCTCAAAAATATCAACTTTTTTGATGTAAGGTATAAGGTGAAAGTGACATTGTTTAGGGTGTTTTGCACTTCCCTCTATACCTGCAACCTGTGGGCGCAGTATACGCAACGGGCCTATGGTGCCCTTAGGGTCCAATATAATAATGCGTTCCGGGTGTTGATGGGACTGCCTCGTTTCTGTAGCGCGTCAGGGATGTTCGCGGAGGCGCGCGTGTATTGTTTCTATACGAGCATGCGTGCGCGCGCCGCATCCCTGGTGCGCCGGGTGCGCCGCAGTCCTAACAGCATTCTGCGCATGATAGCGGACAGGGTTGACTGTCCCTACTTGTCGCACTGCGAGGGATTGCACTCCCCTGTCAGTATTGTTTTATTTTAGATGTAAGTTTAGAGGTACCAACTAACCCCTTAGTTTTGTAAGTTCTACTAATAAAATATGTGTCCATGGTTACACGAAATAAAAGATTATTCATTCATAAGAGTAAATGATGTCGTGCCTACATCATTTTTCGTCGTTTTATCTGTACGTTAGCGATGTCGACGGAGCCCCGCTCCGCGGGGCTCCTATTTCTCGTCTGTTTGCCTTTCGGAAGCAGATTTAACATTCCGTATTCGGTAGCAGTTTCTAAAACAGACTGTGATTTATTTTTAGGAAACCTGGTTTCCAAACAAGACGAATGATTCCGTTTTCTCTACTAGTTTCGAAAATTTGGTTTCAAAAGTGGCCGAAAGGGTTATGCCCTTGATCGGTTTCACACCCCATTTTTGGTACACCCTGTATAAAGAACCCGCCAAAAGACAGACAGTCAGACATGGCAAAACTATAAGAGCTAATATAAAAACGACTAATAAATTCCTCTTTTTTTTAAGTCGGTTAAAGAGCCGAAATTGATAACAAATATAAGACTCAAATCAAGAAATTAAGGAAGAACTGAATATGACAATTCAATGTCAATATTCAAATTAAGAACCTTTCAATCAACCTGTAAAGATATTTATGTAGCAATAGGTTTCAAGTGCCTTTGCTAATGTAAACATATTTAGGGCACATTGACAGGAAAACTTATTTTGTAACATGCAATGTAAACCTATTATGTCGCAATGTGTGATAATTTACTTTAAAAACAAAGTTTTAACCGACTTCAATTTAGTACTCCGCAAGCCACGAGAACATTTCCTATTTTTTTTAACAATTTACCACATGAACTGATTTCCGATAGCAAATGCGTTGATTACTATAGAAAAAAACCGAATCGCTGTATGTGGGCCGATAATATTTGAGGACTTCCATCGATTCCCCAAGATCATTCACCAGTGGCACTTCATTAGTTCCTATTTCAACGGAATCTTATCAGAACCTGTGACGTACTTTTGCACTTTTAAGTACATAATTGAGGAATTCGATAAGTCGTCTGTGGTCTTCATCATCAATTCCTCGCCACCAAATTTATGATCCCGGATGTAAATACACGAGTTATAACAGAAAATACCAAAATCACTACACGCGTGCCTAATAAAATTGAGGAGTTCCCTAAATTCCTCATGGATCCCATCATCCAACTGAATTTTTGAAAAAATGGGACCCACCTGGAAGCATATACTTACAAACAAAACAAAAAATTCCGAATCGGTTCATCAATGACGGAGTTCTGAGGTAACAAACATTGAAAAAAAAAAAAATACAATCGAATTGAGAACCTCCTCCTTTTTTTGAAGTCGGTTAAAAATGTTTTTAGGGAAGACAGATGGTAAACAGAACTTTGGAGCATTAAGTGAAAAGATGAACC
Organism: Epinotia demarniana; assembly: GCA_945867215.1. Taxonomy (NCBI): domain Eukaryota; kingdom Metazoa; phylum Arthropoda; class Insecta; order Lepidoptera; family Tortricidae; genus Epinotia; species Epinotia demarniana. The sequence goes on from OX244259.1 coordinate 21,799,270, forward strand.
GTCATGTGCATTATAAGTATGTTTTTGTCATGTAGTGTGTAAACTTATTTAAATGTAAAGGTATTTTTGTAACACTCAATTGTAAAGATATCTTTGACCTCGACTGTACGTTACGAGCAAATGTGTTGAAAAACAAATTACAGAATGCACTAACGGATGCGGCAGCACTAACGGAGCCCCCATCGACGACACCGTCGACGATGACGATAATGAAGATGATAATTTCGATTTAGAAGATAATATTAATTAGGAATTTATTTAGTTTTCTCAGAGTCCACTATCTTCCCTCCATATTTCATGAAATATTGATCTGCAAAGAAAAGAGAGATATATTGAAAAAGTGTAAATTTTATGTAGATTACTTATTTATAAAGAAAATGTTGAAAAAGGACCATTGCCACCCCTTATCTCTGAAGTTTAGCAACACAAGATAACCTTTTGTATAAATATTACAGGAAATAAGTATATCACGGTGTCTTTCATCTCTACGTTTTTTTTCTTAAATCACCAAAAAACATTTCTGGATTAAGATTGTAATGTTATCAGATCATTGCACTTATAAATGGCGCTGTATTCATGACTTCATTGACTTCTACTTTAAAGATGGATAATTGTACGAGAGTTTGTGAGGAATCCTCGGTGCGCGAGGACCGGTTTTATTTCTGCTTGTTGCATTTCAAATTGCTGAGCTTTTATTTGTGAAAGCACTATACATACCTACACCATACGGCTGGAACTAGGGATTGCCTGCCTCGTATTACTACCATCGCTACGCTCGCTCTGCAGGTAATCCCTTCCTTCCCGGCCTTGATAGTAATATACTAATACGGCTCTCACTTGTGATTGTGCAGCTACCGGCCCGCGCGACGGCTCCATCGGCGGGCACTCGTTCGGCGCGGCGTCGCTCGGCGCGCAGCGGGTCGCGCCCATGCCCACGTTGCAGCGCTCGCCGCGCGTCCGCTCGGACGAGCGCACTATGGCCACACAAGGAGACATGCTCAATAGCATTAAGGTAATTGTGTACCTGAACACAACCTAAACGTGTTCAATCCGTTCAAATGAGAGATGACAAAAGGTTGCCCCATTTTACTATGAATCTTAGTCCCTGACTTTACAGTGATAACTTCTTTAGCGGCGCTGAGCACTTTTTGGGATGGGCAAAAATTGTTAAACTCGCGACAGATTTTGTGTGAGAGATTCGGGACGAGGCTTGGGGGTGGGGTGAATTTGTACTTTATTGTTAACAGTATAAGGTCGTAACACATTTTCCGTAAATGCAAATTCTATTTTGTTTTATCAAACTTTTATATTTTGCTGTTAGCCGATTCGACTTCATTCCAAACTGAACACTATTCGTAAGAGTATAAAGCTGTTAAACACTTTTTGCAATTGCATATTCTGGAAATAAATTTGTAAATTTGCCCACGCGTCCTTTACCGTTTTGCTATTGAGAAAATTCGAATAGATCGAATTTGGACGTTATTCCTAAAGAGATAAAGCTTTGAAAATATTTGGCAATGGCAAAAACAGATTGGTATTTTATTTCATCGTCTCCTTCATCAATTTTGCTGAGTTAAGTTGAAATATAACAACGTTACAAAATAATAACAACCTTATTAGTATTACGCTATAGCGTACTACTAATAAGGTTGTTATTATTGTTGATATATTGGTACGCAGGGGGAGGGAGGGGGAAGGGAGGGATTTTTTTGCATAATTATTCCAGTTTTCAGTTCTACCGGCACTCCCGGAGTGCAACCCGGTCTTTTTTTTCTACAGATATGATGGCTAACCCTAGTGGGTTGGCATTGACAGTCGTTGTAATGGGTCGGTAATATAACAATCGATTTAGTCACTTTATTCATTTTATTTAACATTATTTATTTTAAACCAATACTTACAGTCTACACTTCAGAATTACATTTTAAACATAGCACTAGCATATAAAATAAAAGAAAAAGGGAAATCTAGCTTTAGCAGGTGGTCGTTAACCATAATGCGAAGAGGCTGCGATTGTTAGTAGGTTAGGTAATAGGTACTAAGTTTAACTACCCACGTCTAGCGTTTGGGCTATGACTTGATCGGTAGAATTTCTGCCATTAGCAAGACACGGTGAAAAAGAGACCTTAGGTAGGTACCACTACACCTTTCAGTAATTTGGGCTTGTTTTTGATAAATTTTACACTTTTTTTTCAGTTCCAGAGAAGGTTACGAAGCAGTCAATTTAAAACAGTTGACGATAAAATACCTAATAATTCGTAAGTAAGAAGACTAATTTGACTGTTAAACGTTAAATCTTTAGATTTTGGGCAAGATTTGTGATTGCACAACCAGAAACTGACAACAATGGCAATGTCGGCCCGATATTATACGAGTAATGCAACGTGGACGGGGCCTTACCCCAATGCTCTTCTTACCCGACCTTACTTTATCCACGAGTAAATACCTAGTTTGATTCACGAAACCTTGCTAGTTATCTATCACCAGTGAATTTTTTTTAACCAAATTTACAGTTTTCCTTTATGTTACCTAATTGTTCAAATGTGAAACTCCTAAATGTTTCAAAGAAAATTACACTATTTATATCTAGAAAATGACTTAAACACAACCATTCATTTTTGTTTCAGCACAGCGCGGGAAAGGGCTCTACGTCTATAGTCAGGATCTAATGCGCAAAGAAAAAAATCTGGTCCATTTAATGCATATCAATAAGCTTACTGTAATTCGGTCACTGTCGATATATGTACAGAAAACCGTTTTAGCTTTATTTATAAATTTGGAAGAAAATCTAGGTACTTTTAAATCATAATTTATAAATTACAAGTGTCTTGTTATTTTACTTGTATGTTGATTAGTGGACTTATTATACCTTTTATGGCTAAATTGGGTATTTTATTAAATTCGCCGGAATACCTTTTACACAAACATGCAATGAAATATTGACGTTAAATTCCTTATAATAAATAGGCAGCGATGTATCACCTTTCAAGTGTGGAGAGACGAGACACACATAGTGAGCAAGCAATCTGTTCACTGATGTCTTTTTCGGCGCAATGGCTAATGGTCCTTAAGAGGGCTATTGAAAAAAGCGCTCGCTCAGGATTCGGTATTTTGAGACGCGTAGTGCGTAGTGTGTGTGTAAATACTACTAGCACGCACACAAGCTTACTGTAGCTGTATAGCGCACCGTTGGAGCGAACGCGCGACCGATATTAATACTTGCACTAAAAGATGGTAAGTATTACTTCGCTAACGTGGTGCCCTAACTTGAACAATGCAAGTAATTGCTTTTTGTGCACATATTTTCTATATATATTAAAATACTCTGACAAAGTATAATATTAAAGTAGTTACGTCTTATTTTAATATAAAATGCTTTTTTTTAAGTTGTCCGGCTGTCCTCTCTATATGTAGGTCGCACCTCTCAACAGATTCTCTTGAAATTTTGTGAGCGAGTTCGATATGCAACGATAGGGCAAAAATGCTTTCGTATGTCCAGCTGTCCGGCTATCCGGCGGTCCCCTCTACAGGTTGCATCTCTGAATCAAGTCTCGTGAAATTTTATGAACGAGTTCGATATTTAACTAAAGGGCAAAAATGCTTTCGTATGTCCGGCTGTCCCCTCTATAGGTTGCATCTCTAAACAGATTCTCGTGAAATTTTGTGAGCTAGTTAGATATTCAACTATAGGGCAATAATGCTTTCGTATTTCCGACTATCCGGCTGTCCCCTCTATAGGTTGCATGAGGTGCAACTCTAAACAGATTCTCGTGAAATTTTGTGAGCGTATCGATATTTAACTATAGGGCAATAATACTTTCGTATGTCCGGCTATCCGGCTGTCTCTTCTATAGGTTGCTCTAGGGAATGCAAACAGGTTAACCGGAACTTTTTGAGTTCGGTTAATAACCGGTTTTGGAAACTATAAACCGGTTGGTTACTAACCGAAATGAGTTACATTTATAAAATGCTTGAAGTTGTGAGCCGAGATCGTTATTTAGCAAAAATAAACTAGTAAATTGTCACATATTAATTTCTAGTAAGTTTAATTAAAGTTAGTATGATAGCGATAAAATAAGACAGGTGCGGAGTGACTGAAAAATCTGAAGATGTTGTTACATAAATTTATAAGAGCATGTTACGTTGGTTTGAGCATTTAGAAAGGATGAATATCAATTAACAAAGGACGTGTAATAGGGAAAAGTGGATAGAAAGTTGGAAGGGGACGACCTCGACGAACTTATTCCGACCTAATCGGAGGAATCCTAAAGAAAGGTCAGGTCACAAGAGTATTCAATCGACGAGCATGTATGAAGAATGAGAGATAAATGTAAGGAGTATCCTACTATAATATTATAAATGCGAAAATTTGGATGTTTGGTGAATTGATGTTTGGATATTTGTTACTCAATTACGCTTAAACGGCTCAACCGATTTGGATGAAATTTTACACGAAGATAGTTTGTAACCTAGATTAAAATATAGGATAGTTTTTATCCCGGGTCCACGTAGACGAAGTCGCGGGCGGAAGCTAGTATCGATATAAATCCAGAATATCTGTCTAACAATACTGCTGGATAATATGCCTCTGGCAGTTGTACACAATTTCTGCTACCATGGGCCCACCAGTGTCAAACAATCTCTCACTTGACGTAGAGATCAAGTTCCGCAAAGCATCCACGATGTTCGGGAAGCTCAGTACAAGACTATGGGATAACACCTGACTGTAAATACGAAGATGATCGTGTACCGGACATACATATTGGACGGTGCTGAAACTTGGACATCGTATACAAAACAGGAACGGAAATTGAACAACTTCCTCATACGATGTCTTCGGCGTGTTCTAGACATCTTATGGAAAGGTCGTGTTTTGAATGAGAGGGTGCTTCGCGCAAACGCGACACAAACACCCAGCATTATTGCTATGTTGAAGCGAAGACGTTACGTAAGACTGGCTGCTCCTTAGCTAAATCTTAAACAACCAGTAGGGTCGACCAATGATTGTTTGAATGATTGAATGAATGACCTTTAAGATCGATCCAACAAAATGGGAACAGGAATCTGAGGACCAGGATCATTGTTTTGTTGTTTGCCATTGTTGTTCCCATGAGAACCTGGCATACCTCATTTACTTGTCAAATATGCGGTCGTAGCTGTTGCTCTCGTATCGGCCTTACGAGTCATGTACAGCACTACCATGACATAGACTTTGAATTAATCATCTTATCGTAGATGATATTAACGTCAACAATTTCGGACCAGCCTCCGAACTTTCACGTTATCAATCGTCGTTGTCAACACTTTCGCTTGCTGAAGCGAATTTCCTTAAGATATGTCCATCTCTCAAGCAATAAATCAGCGAAACGGTAAGCGAATCATTGTCCTTGTCTGTAAAAGGACAATGATAATGATGTATAAAAAGTAAAAAAAAAGTTAGTTATTCAACTACACATCGTCTACTAATAAACCAGAATTAACATTCTTACAGTAAAATTATCCTCCAATACAATGTTTTAAGCTTTAAGTAAAAACTGGTTAATAACCCGTTTTGAAATTTGACCGGTTTTTGCACTCTCTAGTTGGATCACTCAACTGATTATTCATCCTTTATACATCCTTTTACATCCTTTAGGACTGCTCCAGGAGGAGGAGAATGGAATTCTCCATTAGCCTGGTGTCTTCATCATCAGTTCAACTTCACCAAAATTACGATTTCCGAGGATAAATACACGAGTCATAATAGAAAATACCGATGTCAACTACACGCGTGCCTATAAAATATGAGGGTTTTCCTCAATTTCCCTGGGATCCCATCATCAAATCCTGACGTGTGCTCACCTGAATAACTTGAAAGAATATGATGAACGGTCTATAAGATTTAAAAAAATCCTTTAACTCCTAAAGGTTGAGGAGTTGTACCTTCCATCATCAGCCCACCAACATGAACTGATGACTACCAGACGCAAATACCTGAATAGCTTTAGAGAATTCATGAAACACGTAATAAGTACGTAATATTTGAGGGTTGCCCTCGATTTCCCTGGGATATCTCAGAAGTATACATTTTTGAATATATTTTTTTAATCGGGCCACAACTGACGGAGAAATCGGCGAACGTATGTACATAAAAAAAATACTGTGAAAAATATAACCTCCTCCTTTTTTGAAGTCGGTTAAACAGTTTTTTTTTTCATATTGTTAGGTATTTTCTACAACCCTGCATATTATGTCAGTGGTTTGTAGGTTCTTGTACAGACAACTGAAAAACATGATGGCCGTTGGGGCGGAAAGGTTCTCGAGCGGAGACCACGTACCGGATGGCGCAGCGGACTCCCCACAAAGTGGACTGATGAAATAGGGTTGCGTCTTTTAATTACGGAGTTCTTATGGCTACCTTCCAGCTCCATCATCAGACCCTGGTTACCATATAGTACCAAAGTACTCGTCAAGGCGAATTAAACGAGCCCAAACTCGATGGGGTTGCGTCGTTTAATTACGGAATTCCTATGACCACCTTCGAGCTCCATCATCAGACCCTGGTTACCAAGTACTCGTCAAGACGAATTAATGGAGCCCAAACTCGATGGGGTTGCGTCTTTTAATTACGGAGTTCCTATGGATACATTCCAGCTCCATCATCAGACCCTGTTTACCATATAGTACCAAAGTACTCGTCAAGACAAATTAAACGAGCCCAAACTCGATGGGGTTGCGTCGTTTAATTCCGACCGACGACCGCTTTAGCCTAGTTGGTAGTGACCCTGCCTACGAAGCAAGAGGTCCCAGGTTCGAATCCCGGTAAGGGCATTTATTTGTGTGATGAGCACGAATATTTGTTCCTGAGTCATGGATGTTTCTATGTATTTAAGTATGTATTTATCTATACAAGTATGTTTATCGTCGTCTAGTACCCATAGTACAAGCTTTGCTTAGTTTGGGACTATGTCGATTTGTGTAAGATTGTCCCCTAATATTTATTTATTTATTAATTACGGAATTCCTATGACCACCTTCCAGCTCCATCATCAGACCCTGGTTACCAAGTACTCATCAAGACGAATTAATGGAGCCCAAACTCGATGGGGTTGCGTCGTTTAATTACGTAGTTCCTATGGCCACCTTCCAGCTCCATCATCAGATCAGCTTTATGTCATAATCATATTGCATTGTCATCCAATTTATACATGCATGCAAAATTTCAGCTCAATCGGAAACCAGGAAGTGGATCAAATTTAACTTGCAAGATTTGATTGCAGACAACGGATAGGTGAACTAAATAAAAGCTTATAAAAAAATCACCAAGTATCACGATCACTCGTAAAATAATTGACATGGCAGCTATGCAATTCGTAAGTTGTCTCGATTAGCCTCACGAATGACTCACTAGTATAGTTTGACCCCGACGTTGATAACAACTATGCCTAGTCAGAGATCAAAATAATATTTTAGTTGACGGTTAGCCTTCGTGAATAGCCACAATTACACGACGTACAGGTCCGACCCGGACAACGGCTAAGCCGGTACTGGCAAGAGATCGCGCGCGACGGTAAATTTATACTATGTTTGAATGATTATTTAAAAATATAAATGTTGGAAAATGTTGTATTTTTTTTACTGCATTGTGTTGGTAAAAGTATGAACTTTAATGTTATTTAAGATTCAATTTACTAATAATTCAACAATAATGAGAAAATCCTTGTGTTTTCAGTACGATATTGTTGAAAAATATGGTGTAATTGAGATCAATTTACATATACATACGTGAAAAAAAAGGAAAATTCGAGGCCGCTACGCACAATACGGACATATTACAATAGTGAAAAGAAAAAAAAACAACTAGGTTCTCATGTAACATCATGGAGAATTAGGCGGTCAAACTTATGGCTCGGCGCTCTTTTCCGAAAACTACTGTCGGTAATCGGGTATATTCGGTCAACATATTCAGTTATTCTTAAATCAGAGGCCGGTACGCACAATAAAAGGAGTTGAGCTATGCAAATAAGTAATCAGAATCTATAAAAACCTTTCCGTTTCTTAGATTTAGACCGTCAAAAATCGATAATTGTCGCTTATTCCTGACGAATTTTAAAAAGCCCTCTTAACGTTGATGCCATTTAACTATGCCGATTTTGCTAATGCCTTCGACAAAATTTGCCACCATACGTTATTGTCGAAGCTTTCGCAACTAGGCATACATGGCGATCTGTTCCGCTGTATCAAGTCTTATGTTGAAAATAAAGTCCAGTCCGTTGTTTCACTGGGGTTTCAGTCAGAATGGAAACCGATTAGTTCTGGAGTGCCTCAAGGGTCCCATTTGGGTCCTCCGCTTTTTACACTGTACGTTAATGACATCCCCAAAATTCTAATCCGTTGTTATACATATATACCAAAATCTTGAGCGTAATCAAAAATTAAGATGACTGTCTTAAAGTATTATTACCTGGTTGCCTATTGTGAAACTAATCATTTATTTCTAAAATTGGACAAATTTATTTATTTATCGTATGGCGGTTAAACACTGGTTATACAAATATTCATTTGCAATTAAAAGATACAATTCTGTAGATAAAAGCTCCCTTCCTTTGTTGCTAATGTAACGTAATTACTTGCACAAAAAGTAAAACTATGAATTTTAATTATACCTAAATTTTTAAATTTGGCAAGGTACCCATCACGCAGGCAGCATTCCCGCGTTAAATTGCATTTGCAAGTCTTTGCGGGAGACAGCTACCCGCGCGAGGGTCGCCTGTTGCCTTCAAGCGTTTGCTGAGCGCCCCGTGAAGCCCACGCGCGCCCTTACCCCACGAGGCAAGAGTCTCGACACCAAACGGAACGAGCTCGTACTGGGTGCCGAGACAATTGTACTTAATCGCCTTTCCTCTTTCCCGCGTGTCTGCCGCCGCGCCGCGCCAACGCGTCTGCCAGTCGAAGGAAGATAGGACGCAGCCGGCTGGTATGGCGGGACAGGCGGCCTGCGCCTGAGGAACAGGCGAGTCCGTGGTGGTCCACTCGCTTCGAGCCTACTAAACCTTTAAGTTATTAGCATTTCGGCCTAATTCTTAGTTGTAATTTCATTTATTTGGCAACTTTTATGATGGCCTACATTTGTTAAGCACATAATACTGCACCAACCACGCTATAGAATTTTTGTGCAATAATGTAAAAAAATCTTACTTTCAAGCATTAAGGGTCGAACAAACTGCCAGCGGGGCGGTAGCCGCGCTTGACGAGCGCTTGACGCGCGCGGGACGGCCGGTCACACAGAGCACTCGCGCATCGCGCTGGGCTCCCGCCATCAACAAGCCAGCAACGCGCGCTCGACGCGCGCGCGTCAAGCGCGTGTCAAGCGCGCGTCCCGCGCGCCTCGCGCCATCAACCCGCCAGCGCGTCCCGGCATCGCGGACCCGCTCGCTGTCATTTTACGGTTTCGCCAAACATTAATTTATAATAGCCTGTGTTTTTTTCTCCGTCATTAAATACATATTTTAAGATAGTATATTCACGAATCTTAAAAACTTTCGACCCGGAATTAGGTATAAAGAAATACTGTAACATAATAATATAATAAACAACGATTTTTTTAAATAAAAATAATAATAGTTGTTTATAATCGTCAACATACCAATATTATTGTCTTTAACCTGTAAACGATGAAATACGACATTTTTTTACACGTAAAACCAATAAATTAACAATATGCATGGTCCTGTTTAATTCTACAGATCTTTAATTTCTACAATTGAACTTGAACTCTTTCGGCGTGTGTTAACGATCAGATTCGCTCGCAGCGGCGGCACGCAAGCAGTGCTTTGCCGAGTTCGCTTTCAAGGTCGCGCTTTCTGTGCCCCAAGCCAAGATGCGAATTAGATAGATACCTAAGTACCTACATTACCTACGCAGATTATTTGTAATATGTATATCGTCTTCGACGATGTGCTAGTAGGAAAATGCGACTTTTAACGGTGTACGTAATAATGGCGTGAGCGGGAAACGATTAATTAAATAAACATATTTTAAAACATGCCAAGAATTAAGTTCTATGTTTGATGTCTCAATGTTTTATAATGATGATGAATATCATCATTATAAAACAATGACGACAAACAGATGAATTCCTACTTAAAGTAGTTTAGTGTCCGTTTAGCAGAGCAGAGTAAGTAGTTTGTAGTACGAGATATATCTACAAATGATTGTAGTAACGAAAGTAGTTGGGTACTTTATTTTTGGTATGGCTAAGAAAGAAAACTCTGCTAAAATACTGCTAAGCTAACACTAAACTATACAGGGTGGAAAAATCTATGGGCCCTGAAAGAAAACCACCGTAAATCCTTAACATCAGTGGCGTGCACTACATAAAAGCAGAAAGACATTGCCTACCCTACTCAAATCTGTGAAATTTGTTTATTTATTTACAATCACAATTAATACATTCCAAAATAAATCAATTGCTTCATCTGTCAGGCCACTAGACTATTATTTATACGGGGCACCATCGGGGCACACATAAATGTTACTAATTCATATGTTTGTTTATGATAATGGTTGTTACTGCATTTTCAATATTTAAAAACATTAGCAAAAAGTTTGAAATTAAACTAAGTTTATCCTCCCAAAGCTATGTTTATAGTAAAAAATGTATACAAACAAGTATATACTATTCTATTATTACTTAGGTATATGTGTGTTTTTTAAATACTTAAATCGATTCTGAATAATTACAACATTTTGTTTATCAAGTTATTTCTTCCGACTTGACCCTTATTACTAAGGGTGCGTGCCTTATTTTGCGTGCGGTTTTGATATACCTACTATACGAAGGGAGAGAACACGAATGTTTATCGATATATCGATAAATCGGTCGTGTACTCAGAGTCATTGATATTAATTTATATTTAATTAAATAATAATTGCATTCTTGCAATCAAATACCTACTCGGGTACCTACTAATTATGATTTAAAATACGAGTATTATAATTTATTTATTTTTTACATATAATCCGTCTTATAAATCGTAATTTTCAAATCGAACAATAATGATATATGCCACCATCTGCATACCATACAGTACAGTAGAGTACAGGGTAATAAAAATTCAGTAGGTATCCTATTAAAGATCAAAATACTCTTTGGGACCGACTAAGGTTTGACTACTAGAACGCCCAGAAATCAAAGAAAACGTTTTCCATACAGTTAGTATGGGAATCCCTAAGTGCAAGTAGTCCTTTAGTTAGACGATCATCAAATTGTATGGAGACGGAGATAACTTAATTGATTTAGATTCGAAATGAGAGAATTAATTCCTTTGTTAAAAAAAACTAACGTTAATAGGTACACCCGTATTCATAAGGCCTAAAACACACTGGCGCGGCCTGCGGTGGCGGACAATAGTAAATTTGACAGCTAATGACAAGCTTACTACGGGCAGTGGGCGGGGCACATAGCACGTAGAACCGATGACCGTTGGGGGGGAAAGAGGTTCTCGAGTAGCGACCACGTACCGGAAGGCCCCCGACAAGGTGGACTGATGACCTGCTAAAGGTTGCGGGAGTCCGCTGGATGCGGTTGGCGCAAGACCGCTCACTTTGGCACTCTTTGGGGGAGGCTTATGTCCAGCAGTGGACGTCTTTCGGATGATATGAGTTACCTCCGTCTCCATACAATTTGGTGATCGTCTAACTAAAAGACTACTTGCACTTTGGTATTCCCATATTAACTGTATGGAAAAAGTTTTCTTTGATTTCTGGGCGTTCTAGTAGTCAAACCTTAGTCGGTCCCAAAGAGTATTTTGATCCTTAATAGGAATAGGATCGAATGGCATTAAAAAAAAATCGGCAAAATTGATGATTTTCTCGCTGACTGTACTTTTTTCAAAAATCTGTGAATGTAGATTGTCATCACTCAATAAGTTAGGAATGAAATTCCAATGACATTTATGCGTGGCGGCAAGGGATCTAGTAGCTGCCTTTACTGCCCCGTTTTAACTTTCCACCCTGTATATATATAACAAAGGCGGCAAGGCGTTTTTTGAAGAAATCTGCTAATTATTTCTCAAACCGGCAAAAGTTAAAAAACTTAATATTGTTTAAGGTGTGGAATGTGTAATTAAATAAAAAATAATATTACTACCAAACTATGCGGCATTTTTTTTATAAAACCATAAGGCTTTCCATGACCCCCTGAACCGGTTAGTATAGGTACTAACAGTCGCCATCAGATATATCGGAGCGGACACGGTGCTCAAAAATATCTGAACATGCAATCTAACGCCATGACAATAGAGGCCTGCTCAGATGTTTGTGAGCACTCTGGCCGCTCCGATATATCTAATGGCGACTGTACATAACATACCTCAAAGGTAAGTGTAATACACTAACCTAATTAAAATTGTAATTTTTTTTTATAAACTAAAAATAAAAAAGACTACCTATATCAATATCAATATAGCTTGATATTAAATGTATCGTCCACGTTCCTGTACCCGTAAACAAATGTGTCGCGTCTGCGACGGTGACATCGTACAGGTCGACACATGTAAAAAGAACCCTGGCGGCCATACTTTTTATATGGCCGCCAGGGCTCTTTTTACGTGTGTCGACCTGTACGACTAGTTAGCCGCCCTCCGCCCCACTGCCGTGCTTGCTACCCAGATTTTGTTTGTGCCGTCTCTATGTATGTACGTAGTACATTATAGTTCAATGTTTTAAGTATGCAAAGTATTTCTGTGACAGTTTAATAGACAATATTGTATAAACAAAGTAATAATATTATGGATAGTTAGGTATGTGTTTTTAGGTTCCCACTTCATCGAATATTTGAATACCACTATACTATGCCTAAAATATACCTTATAAGTATGATAGTTGCTAAACTGCATTAGGTTAGTAGGTGCTTAGTTACAAGCTTATTCGGCTCCTTTTGATATCGTGGCACTGGCGACTCGCCGTCTTCATACCTGCGAGGCGGCTTCCTTTGACGTAGCGAGTGAGAGCGAGCGAACACTGCAACGGCGCGGCGCGGCCCTGATTGAAGCATTCTCCATCGTTCGCGAAGTATGTGTGCGTGTGTACCGAACACTAATTTATTTACTCTCCAAATTTGGACACCATACCCAATTTATTACCAGGCCTACTATTACGTCGATTCATTATCGTCATCACTGATCATTGTGAATGTCGGCATGGCTGGGGGATGGGGGGTGAAAGTTTGTATGGAGCTGCGATATAACCGAGTTCCACGCGGACGGAGTCGCGGGCAGAAGCTAGTAATATATATATATTTATATATATACGAGCCGGGATTCGAACCCACGACCGCCGCGCCGCTTGACAGCCGCATGCCTGAACCACTATTGGCTACCGTAGCTAGCCAAGAAGAAATGTAGGGAGTTTCGTGATAGTAATGCGTCAGGTACATTTCCGAGCATGTTTGATTACATTAAATATTGTAGATTACAAAAATACCATTTCACAAGGTCTATTTTTGACCATGACTCTATAGTATCTTCTAATAAAGCGCATACCCACGAGCGTTAGAGCGGAAAACCGAGGTCATTCATCTCCCTTTGTCGCTTTTTCATCAATTCTATACGTGCAATCCAGCACAGCTATCACTTGTCTTGTACCGTGCAGGATTGCACGTATGGAATTGAAGCATTCAGATTTAATAATAAGTTTCTGTCAAAAATTTCATTTTTGGTACAAGCTTTTATTGCCGACTGTATTTTTCTGTATACCATCATCAACTACTCATAGAGACGATTCTAACGAGCCCAAACTCAACGGGATTAGGTACGTCGGTTAAGTACTGAATGTCCATGGCCACCTTGTCTCCATAATCAGATCAGCTCGATGGTACCATAATATTGAATTGTCATCCAAACTATACTTATACCCAAAATTTCAGCTCAATCGATCACCGGGAAGTGGGTCAAATTTAACTTACAAGATTTGTCCCATACTAACACGGAGTTCCTATGGCCACCTTCCAGCTCCATCATCAGATCAGCTCCACATCATCAGAATATTGCATTGTCACGCGATTTGCATATTCGTGCAAAATTTAAACTCAATCGGAAACCGGGAAGTGGATCAAATTTAACTTGCAAGATTTGTCCCATACTAACAGGGCATGTAGAATAAAAGCTTGTAATAAAAATGAAAAAAATACAAAATAACAGTCCCGTAGGATAGGATCCGAAATAGTCTGATTTGACTCCGCGCGCCCGCGGCGGTCGCGCGGCGCGACCGTTGCGGGTTGTTGGCGGGGCGTGGCAGAAGCGGGGCGCGTTGCCGGCGGGGCGCAGCCTGTTTGACCGCGCTAGCGGTTTGTAGGGAAATATCACGCGGCGCGCCCGCGACGGGCGCGCCGCGTGCCCGCGACGGTGCTGTGTGTTCGACCTTTAATTCTTTATCGCAAAAACTTGTAACGTTCTGTAACAGAAATGTATTAAAAAGTCCGTGATTATTATGAAAATAAATTGAGCATTAAAATTCATTGAGTTTTAGTAATATTTGTAATTATGTATTTAATCTACGTAAGTAACGATTGTATTAATAAATGTAATATTTAAATCTTTTTCATGATTTTTGACAGTCGTAAAACACCAGTGCCATGTATGAGCAACTTGTGTGTTTAAACTACGAACATACAGGTACCGTGACTCGCCATGAATTTATTGAAAATCTTACCGCGCGGGCACCTCAGCGGGTAGTAAGGTTTGCGCACGGCACGCCTCCCTTCCCTCGGCCCCGCCCCGCTCCGCGCGGTACTGAATGCCCAGTAACCACGCAGTACGGATAATTCTTTTGGGATACACAAATTATAATTATAAAAATACCTACGTTTTTTTTCATAAATGGAGTTTATTAGTGACACCAAATGCCTACAAAAAATTTGGACACTGATTAAAATGTCACCCTGTATAAAACGTTTCACCATTTGACCCTTAAGTGACAACCCTAGAAGTTTGAAATTTGCTTTTTGCACTTTGTATGGAAACAACCTAAAATGGCCATGTAACATTGCCCACCCGATTGCCGGCTTAAGTTAAATTAATAATGACAGGATGTTTGATGCTATTGCTAGAATTGCCCGAATTCTTGGTATAGTTTTTTTTCGTTATTTTAAAAGCTACACAATGCTGTGTTAAATCGACATGGGCAATGTTGGACAAAGCCCCGGGTAACTTGGCCCGCCTCTAAAATCGGCCGTAAAATCTTGATATAAAATGCATTTAAAAATTCTTCCCCGCAATGAGTACACGCCCGTGATCATACTTGTTACGGTGGACTAAAAAAAACACTCGCATCATCAACAATTTCCAAAAAATAATGTTGGACCATTTGACGGTACGTGAAGATGGCAACTTAGCTGTCGATAATTTTGTAAACGTGCTAGACAAAAGGCTATTATTAGTTGACAGTGTAGTGATAGTGTAGACTTACAGATATAGAGAGTGTACGGGGCCCCAATTTCACTTAAAAAGGGCTACTTTCTTAATTAAAACAATCTTAATGTAAATTTAAATTAAACCCTGGTTATATACATAAATGACAATAATGGCTGTTTTGTGGTGAAAAACAGCCTTTTTAAACAAAAACAGATGTTGATCCACTGTAACCCACTATTGGGTTGCACTGGATCAGTATCCCAATACTGAACACAAAACCACAGTACCCCAGTACTATGGATCGTATGGGGTTTACTGGATCTGAGTATAAAATGTATTAAAACAAATAAATATAATCATTATTTCTTAGAAAACTTGTTAGAACAAACAAAAACGATCAAAATATTTCGTAGGTAGACATTACTCAATGGAACTACTGTAACAAAGTCTTCTAAGAAGCCTCTTAATCACGAAATCACCGTAATTAATAAACAAAAATTCATATATGGGTTACTGGGTCAATGTTTAAAATACGTATGTATATACTTCTAGGTGGGTCTCATTTTTTTTCAAAATTCAGTTAGATGATGGGATCCGTGAGGAATTGAGGGGACTCCTCAATTTTATTAGGCACGCGTGTAGTGATTTTAGTATTTTCTGTTATAACTCGTGTATTTACATCCGGAATCATAAATTTGGTGGCGAGGAATTGATGATGAAGACCACAGATGATTTCTCGAATTCCTCACAGGTTTGGATAAGATTCCGTAAAATAGGAACTAATGAAATGCCATTGGTGATGATCTTGGGGAATCGATGGAAATCCTCAAATATTATCGGCCTACATAGAGCGATTCGGTTTTTTTCTATAGTAATCAACGCATTTGCTATCGGAAATCAGTTCATCTGGTAAACTCTAAAAAAAAATAGGAAATTTTCTCGTGGCATGGCGGAGTCCTAAATTGAAGTCGGTTTAAACTTTGTTTTTAAAGTAAATTATCTTTGTCGCGACTAAGTACAGCTATGTATTTCAGGAAAGAAAATAATGCTCTAGTAATTACACATATGGTATAATATCTCTTAATTCAAACCGTGCACATAACGGATTTGGCAATCTCACCGACGTTATATGATAATTGAGACAGTGAATTGTGTAAGGCGACGGTCACAGATTACAAACAGAGAGAGAGATGAACATAATACCTAATACCTGAAACAGCAGCCGATAAGAACATACTAAAATAGCACTGGGGTTAAGATTTGGTATGCCATACTGACTCGGTCGCCTTCGCTTAATGTTTTTTTCTATAGTAATCAACGCATTTGCTATCGGAAATCAGTTCATGTGGTAAATTGTAAATAAAATAGGAAAAGTTCTCGTGGCTTGGCGGAGTACTAAATTGAAGTCGGTTAAAACTTTGTTTTTAAAGTACATACACAATGGTGAAAAACAGCCTTTTTAAACAAAAACAGATGTTGATCCACTGTAACCCACTATTGGGTTGCACTGGATCAGTATTGGGGTACTGTGGATCATATGGGGTTTACTGGATCTGAGTATAAAATGTATTAAACAAATAAATATAATCATTCTTTCTTAGAAAACTTGTTAGAACAAACAAAAACGATCAAAATATTTCGTAGGCAGACATTACTCAATGGAACTACTGTAACAAAGTCTTCTAAGAAGCCTCTTAATCACAAAATCACCGTAATTAATAATCGAAAATTCATATATGGGTTACACTGGGTCAATGTTTAAAATATTCCTGGATCATCCATCCATCCACTCCACATCCAACACTCCACTGAAACCCATTCCAAATTGATCCTCCCAAGTTCATCGTGCACAAGTCAGTATCGACTGCCCTCAAAATATTCGTGAATATACAAGTCAGCGCTGACCTTCCATCGCTGTGCTTCAAATCAATTTACATTGGGTTTTTCTCGGGTCAGCGTGGCGCTGATTTGTCTCGAATTCGAAGTCAGTCCCAGACCCTGTCTAAATCTGCCTTAATGAACACCAGCGCCATCTCTCTCGCTAATCCGAAACTACTTGATGTGGTTCGATTGGAATGGAGCGGGCGTATAGCTCGCCCATTAGGGTGGTGCCAAGGCTGTGAATGAGTCTTTCAACAGGATACAGAGAGGGCGCTAGTCTTAGAGGGAATGTAATTGAAAAGTATACAACTTCCGTCACTATCCTCGTAGCTCAGTTGGTCAGAGCAGTCCAGCGGTAATAGTAAGGTCGCAGATTCGAATCCTGTCGGGGGCTACAGACGAAGATTGTTTATTTTTCCATTATATTGTTCCTCTCTATATCATATCGTTTAAAAAATGATCGAGGGTAACTTCCTGGTTAAAAATAGCACGAAACGAAATATTTCATTAAAATAAGTTGTTTCGTTATAATGTTATGAAGGTACTAGCGGCCGCCCGCGACTTCGTCCACGTAGATTTTTGATGATGACAATAGATATAAAATAAGTGAATTTTATTCTTAGTTATAATGGTCTAAGTAGTAGTAGTAGTAGTAGTAGAAGTATATTACATTTCAAACAGTGGCAGACACTGATATGCGATTGTTAAAGAATTTTTAAAGATTTTCCAATCAGATTACGGGAATTGTTTGCAGAATGCTTAATACTTATTCCGTCAGTTACCTGATGCTTTAATCTAATTTTAATCTTTGGCAAAAATAACTCTTCAAGATATAGAGCGACGCATGGATTTGAAGCTAGAAAATGGGGATCTTAGTTATTATGAGTGAGATTTAAAAAAAAGTTAATATCGTAAGGCTGTTAAGACAATCTTAAACTCAGCACTGGAAATCGAGAAATGGAGACAAGGAAAATGAAGAGTACATCTCTTTAAAAAATCCAGTGTTCCCCATACAAAACCTTCAACCTTTTTTAACCCCCATTGGGATAGAATTTTCTTTAACGCTGAAATGACTTTTTTTGTATTTTAATAAGTTAACTTTTTACAAAGTTTCAAGTCTCTAGTTCAAAAAATAATGTTCCCCCATACAAACATTGCACCCCCATTTAACCCCCTTAGGGGCGGAATTTTCTGAAACGCTGAAATATTTTTTTTGTATCTTTATAAGTAATCTTTCTACAAAGTTTTAAGTCTCTAGTTTACAAAATAATGTTTCCTCCATACAAATATTGCACCATCATTTAAAGCCCTTAGGGGTACAATTTTCTAAAATGCAGAAATTACTTTTATATTATTTTAATAAGTAATGTTTCTACAAAGTTTCAAGTCTCTGGCTCAAAAATTAAAGATTCCCCCATACAAACTTTGCACCCCTATTTGACTACCTTAGGGGAGGTATTTCCAAAAATTCCTTCTTGTCCCTAGCCCACGTTATAAAAATAACCTAAAGTTACAAAACTCTGGTTTAAAAATAATGTTTCCCCCATACAAATATTGCACCCCTATTTAACCCCCTTAGGGGTCGAATTTTCTTAAACGCAGAAATCACTTTTTTGTATTCTAATGAGTAATCTTTCTACAAAGTTTCAAGTTCATAGATCAAAAATTAATGTTTCCCCCATAATATTAATAATAATATCATATAAGCCTTTTTATTCCCATATTTTTACAATATTACAAATATAGTTACGTTTATAAATTTAAGTTTATTGGGTTGCCCATTGTTGGACGAAGGCCTCCTCCATCATATGCCAGCCGGTTCTATCCGCGGCTATTCTAGGCCAGGTTGGCCCTGCCATTTGGATGATATCATCACACCATCTGCGGCGTGGGCGGCCCCTTGAGCGCTTATCTTCGCGTGGCCACCAGTGGAGCACACGCTCACTCCATCGGCCATCTTGTGACCGTGCCACATGTCCAGCCCATCTCCATTTTATTCTGCATGCTTCCTCTGCCACACATTTTAGTTTTGTTTTATGTCTTATTCGACTGCTTCTTACTCTATCTCTCAGTCTTAAACCCAGCATACTAGCTCCTCTCTAAGGATTTTTGGAAGACTTTCAGCTTATTAATTATCTCTTTAGTAAAAGCCCAGGTCTGACATCCATATAGTATCACTGGTAGTATTGCGTTGTCAAACACTTTCTTTTTAAGTTTCAGTGGCAGTTTGCTCTTGAATATGTGCTTGAGTGCCCAATATTTATTCCAAGCCTTTTTTATTCTGCGTTCTACTTCAAACATAGTTCGTCCTTGGAATGATATGCTCTGGCCGAGATAGATATATTCATCAATCAGATCATGTTTCCCCCATACAAACATATATTGCACCCCTATTTAACCTCCTTAGGGGTGGAATTTTCTAAAACGCAGAAATTGCTTTTTTTGTATTCTAATTAGTAATCTTTCTACAAAGTTTCAAGTCTTCTTCTTCTTTCCCTTGTCCTGTTCCCATTATTTGGGGTCGGCTCTCCTAGTTACTTTTCGCCAGGATTTTCGATCCTGGGTCGTCACTGATGGGATTTGGGCTTCTTGCATATCCCTCCTTACAGTAGCCATCCATGTCAATCATTCAGTCAATTTTCTAAAACGCTGCCTGCCGTTTTTTTGTATTCTAATAAGGAATCTTTCTACAAAGTTTCAAGTTTCTAGCTCAAAAAATAAAGTTCCCTCTTTGCACCCCTATTTAACCCCATTAGGGGTGGAATTTTCTTAAACGCAGAAATCACTTTTTTTGTATTCTAATGAGTAATCTTTCTACAAAGTTTCAAGTTCGTAGTTCAAAAATTCATGTTTCCCCCATACAAACATTGCACCCCTATTTAACCTCCTTAGGCGTGGAATTTTCTAAAACACTGAAATTACTTTTTTTGTTTTTTTAATAAATAATCTTTCTACAAACTTTCAAGTCTCTAGTTAAAAAAATAATTATTCCCCCATACAAATAACTTTGCACCCCCATTTAACCCACTTAGGGATGGAATTTCCAAAAATCCCGTCTTATCCCTTGCATACGTCATAAAAGTAAGCTCTGGACCAAATTTGAAGTCTCTAGTTCTAGTAGTTTCGGCTGTGCGTTGATGGTAGATCAGGACTTCTTCTTTTATATACACTTTTTCTTTTTTTAGTATTTTTTTTCTTTTATAGATTAAAAAATATTGACTTTGGCATTAAAGGTAACCATTCATATTATTTTTCATATATTAGAGAAAATCAAATTTAAACAAAACTATTGCAGAATCAGTCCAATGCGACACTAGCTAGCTAAACGTTTTTGAAAAACACAAATAAATACTTTCGCCCTTTGTGACGGGCCTCCGCGACGCCACAGTACCTATAGAACAGTCTGCACACATACGCGCGTGTTCGGTACGCACACACACGTAGCCTTCGGGAACGATGGACAATGCTTCAATCGGTGCCGCGCCGTTGCCGTCATCGCTCGCTCACACTCGCTGCGTCAAGCGCCCGCAAGTCCATTGAAAAAAAAAAAAAAAAGGAAGACGCCTCGTCGGTATGAAGACAGCGAGCCGCCAGTGCCACGAAAACAAATGGAGCCGAATTGGCTTGTAACTAAGCACCTACCGACCTAGTGCAGTTTAGCAACTATTATACTCTATGACTTACAAGGAAATGTTTTAGGTATAGTATCATCATCATCATCATCATATCAGCCGAAAGACGTCCACTGCTGGACATAGGCCTCGCCCTAAGAGTGCCAAAGTGACCGGTCCTGCGCCACCCGCATCCATCGGACTCCCGCAACCTTTACAGTTATAAGTATAAATGCTTAATAGAGAATGAGTCCAACAAAGAAAGATATAAATTCCAAAAGAGGCGAAATAAGAGAAATATGCATTTAGAATATTACCAAAAACGACAGGACAAATAACGCGCGAGTCTAATAACAACATAGACTAACATCGAACATGCCCAAAGATGTTGACGAATACCGAAATGAGCCGGAATAAGAAATAGACAAACAACAAAGATCCCCGTTTTCTCGTGGTCCCATTGATTTGTCCCAACAATGGGACCATTACCAAAGTTGATATAGTCGACCCTCGAAAGTGACGAAGGAAGAATGGGTGACGAAAGCAGAACGGGACAAATTTAAGAACTTGACAAAAAACGATTGAGACGACCCAAGAGTATACAATATTGCTATTTTTTTCTTATTAGAACACGATACCTGTTATGCCCTTGATCGGTTTACAGTGTTCACATCACATTTTTGGTACGAGCCCAAATGCAAAAGAGTTCGTCTAATCGCTTGCATAGCGACATATTTTTTTCAAATCTTTAATTACCGCTGGAATGTTAATCTTTCTAAAATATATTTAGCATTGGTGACAATGATGACGAACATAGTTTTTATTTATATATTAATATCGGGCTAATATTATACATAGCAAGAGAATTAATAATTTTTACATTCACGTTGCACAAGCAAAAAAGTTCGTCTCACACTAATCAGTGCAAAATAGTTCGTCAAGGAAGTAATTAGTGCTTTTAGAATCAAATTAAAAATACATTTTATTTGAAAAAAGAATTGTTTGATATTTCGGAAATGTCACTTTGGCTATAAAAAGGTCAATTTTCCTAATTTAGTATTATTATCCAAGTTTTAATATTCAATATGGGTCGCGGTAAACCAATTTCGCAAGACGTTCGAAAAGTTATAATTTCAAGCAGTAAATCAGGAAAATCTGCGTATAAAATAGCTCAAGACCTTCACCTAGCGAGATCTACTATACAATCTATTATCCAGCATTACAAGAAAACTGGATGTGTATCAAGCTTGAAGAAAACTGGTCGCCCACGCATCACAACACCAGCCGAAAATAGAGTCTTAAAGAGGATCATTAAGCAAAATCGACGTGCTCGGGCAGGGGAACTCACCGTAAGATGGCGAGAAATGATCAACAAAGATGTTTCTGTCGATACATGCAAACGAGTCATGAAAAGAATGGGATACGGATTCTATACGGCAAAAGAAAAACCTTTACTTACTGAACTTCAGAAAAAGAAGAGGAGAATATTTGCTTTAGCTCGTCGAAACCGGACTATTGATTATAGTGGCGATCCATAATATGGAGCGATGAATCGAAGTTTGAAGTGGCTGTTGGAGACGAACGGAAAAAAGTTGTTCGCAATAAGGGCGAAGCCTTTCATAAAGACTGCCTTAAGAGAAAAGTCAAGTTTCCTGCCTCACTCATGATCTGGGGGTGTATGGCAGCTCAAGGTGTGGGTCGGCTGCAGTTTATAGACGGCACTGTGAATGCTCCCAAGTACCAAGAAATCTTAAAGACGAGCTTATTGCCTTCGATTCCCAGTTTACAACATGATGACAACAAGTATGTTTTCCAACAAGATGGTGCTTCTTGCCATACTGCCAAGAGCACGAAGGCTTGGTTACAGAACCACAATATTCCTACACTGGAGAATTGGCCACCTAGCAGCCCAGATTTGTCTCTGATCGAGACGTTGTGGTGGAAGATGAAAAAGAAATTGCGTAAGGATCCCGCCAAGTCAAAGGAAGATTTAAAGAACAAAATAAACGCAGTGTGGCATTCAATATCCTCTGCGGAATGTGCGGCGTTAGTTGACACAATGCCACAAAGAATTGACGCCGTCATCAAGAGGAAAGGCGACACTACCCAGTGGTAGACGAATTATTTTGCACTGTATTACTAGCATACGAACTATTTTGCTTCGATAGCTTAAGTAAATAAATGTATGTTTTACAGTAAATACAGGAATATGTACTTTTGTTAATATATAAAATAAAAATACATTATTTTTTGAATATTTAACTGTGTTTGTTCATTGCTTTATTTATTTACTGAACTCGATATTTCTAGTCCAAAAATCTGTTCATTATAAGAATCTGAATAGACGAACTCTTTTGCATTTGGGCTCGTACACTCTGAAGTAAATATGACGTAAATTAAAGGAATTTTATCATCTTTAACCTTTTCACCGCCAAACACGTGAAATCACGTCATCGACGATTCGTGACACCGACGCCAAAGACGGCATTTGCCGACATTTTTTTTATTTTTTTTTATTTATGAAAACCTACTCTGAAATAGCCTTATTTCATGTTGGCATTATTTCTTTATCCATTATTTTTTTACCCTTGTGGCGTGAGGTACAGAAATGTTATTATATTTCAAAATGGTGGTCTCGTAACACCGGCATAATAACCCTAATTTCAAAGAGTCAAATAACCTATTATGTAATAATGGGATCGGCCGATGGCAGAGAATAATAAGGCAATAAATTCATGGTGAGTCTTTTATTATAGTACCTCTATGTTCGTAGTTTATACGCACAAGTTGCTCATACATGGCACTGGTGTTTTACAACTGTCAAAAATCATGAAAAAGGTTTAAATATTACATTTATTAATACAATCGTAACTTAGATTAAATACATAATTACAAATATTACTAAAACTCAATGAATTTTAGTGCTCAGTTTATTTTCATAATAATCACGGACTTTTTAATACATGTCTGTTACAGAACGTTACAAGTTTTTGCGATAAAGAATAATGCTTGAAAGTAAGATTTTTTTACATTATTGCACAAAAATTCTATAGCGTGGTTGGTGCAGTATTAAGTGCTTAACAAATGTAGGCCATCATAAAAGTGGCCAAATAAATGAAATTACAACTAAGAATTAGGCCGAAATGCAAACTTAAAGGTTTAGTAGGCTCGAAGCGAGTGGTAATGTATGCGTACGAGCCGAGGCCACCAAACTACGTCTGTTAAGGATTTGCACTCTTCATATTATTTTAATAAGCAACTCTTATCATAACCTTAGGTAGCGGGTTTATTAGAGTGAAATAATAATATAGGTAGGAAAGACTGGGGTCAATTGGAACGATTTAGACATGAACGGCTATATGTCCTCATTTATAATAGAATCTGTTTCGTAAATGTTTTCAACCCTAGCCAGGATATTTGTGGATTTTGTAATAATAAGCATAATTTATCAAGACATTGGAAATCGTTTCAAATGACCCTGAGTCTGGGTCGAATGAAAGTAAGGTTGGGGTCACTTAAATAATTGATTTCCTGCCTGATATCGTGCTTACGAATGCAACCGAATGTAGTCCCAATTCACTTTAACCTACAAATAATTAAGGACTAACAATACTACCTACTTACAATAATCAACTACATTTTTTTTTGCTGTCTTAAGCCAAAAAAATTGTACTCCATGTGGTGAAAAAGCAATATATCCTCGTAAAAAATCAAATGGGTTCGATGCCGTGAAATTTATGGTTAGACAAGTCCGGACACTAAAGCTGATAATTTTCTTCTTCTTCCATAGAGTAGGAGTTATTAAGCTTGTTTCAAATGACCCGCGTTCCTATTGACTCCAGTCTCCCCTATCTCATAGTGAAATATTGCCGGCCAACCGTTTTGATGGCCTCTAACCACAGATATAACTTATGCAACGACGATAACGACGCAATTAGTGCAAGTACCTACATAGGTATGATAAAAATTAAAAAGCATAAGTCGTAGATTGCACCAACCTGAACCTACGTAGCATTAATTGGTCACTTCATATTGTCAAAAAGTACTCGATTCTAAGGTGCCAGTTATATACTATGTACGGAGGCTCTACCGCGAGACGTAAACGAGTTACGTGTGTGTATCTCCGTCTCTGTTGCACTTTCCTATTCGAGTGACAGAGAGGGAGTTGCGCGAACGAAGTTCGTTTCGCAGTAGCGCCCCAGAAGGGGTGGGCCGGCTCCGACCAACACGCCCAGTTCTTCGTGTAATACCTTTTTTATACAATTTTCTCTTTCACGCCTTCATTCATATCAACACTTAAAAGTAATAGAATATAGAATACGAAAGGATATAAATTAAACCGGAAACATAGCATCATTAGGCACAACCTAATAAAATAAAAGCAGAGAGCCGTTGATTACGAATGATCGGCAGCCACTCGACACTTTTTTTCACTTTCGGATTTATTGAAAAGTTACAGATGCAATTTCAATGTGGAGTTATCGATAACTTTCAATAGGTACCCATTTTTATCCAAAATTACCCTAACCCGAGTGGGCGCCGGCCATAACGCGTAGTACTGCCTGCACTCTTTAAAATATTTAACAAGAAAGATTATATATATTTTCATTTATTAGAATCTTGGGTGATTTAATCAGAAAATTGTGTCATGAAATGAATAAACTTTAGTTTCGTAACTAAGCCCAATCACAAGTTAATGTTCAGATAGACTTTGTAAACTTAATACTAGGTAAATGCTTCACTTTTATACTAAACATTTACGGGCGTATTCATAAAAGTTCAACCCCTTCGGCCGGCTACGGCTTCGGCCGAAGCGAGTTCAACAAGCCTATTTTAACTAAAATGCCGTTAAAATCTCTTTGACATGTGTTCGTCAGAAAGGTACAAAGCATATTTTACTTAGCAGAGACATTTTAAGTTCTATGAATAAGGGGGTTAATGTCTTGGGGAATATCTCCATAATGCATTGCGATTTATGGCCAGAAATTTTATAAGCCTTTATGATGAACAAAGAGCGGAGTTATCGAAAATAGTCTTGAACTATATGCAGTATTTAGTTGCACAGGGTTGCCTCCCATAAAAAAAGATGCAAAGGATAATCTTGTCCTGAAAAATAGGTAACCCGCTACACTCAGCTTTCAGGGGAGAGCTGGTGTAATAGTCCGCGCCGGCCGCCGCGCCGCGACGCCGGCAACGGCATGGCCACGTTATCTGCGGTCGATAGCGAACCTGGTACAGCATTACGGAATAGTACATTGTGATACAAGTGAGGTAGGTTGATAATTACATCAGAGGCGAAATTGTTCACGCGAACCGCAGGTGAGCGTGATAAGGAAGCCGAGGATGTAATTATCAAAGCTCACGCGTATCATACGACGTTTTTCAACACATTTTGCGAGGAAAAAATCGTTTTCATAAGATGAAAATGTTATTGGCCTGCCAAATTATTTACTTTACATTAAGCAAATCATTAAGATGACAACAGGTTTTTACTCACAATTGCACATCGCCAAGAATTTCCAGTGGCGTCCATTCTATATTTCACTTTTCTAGTCACCACGAGTTTGATAATAAACACGCATAAACAAAACAAATTTTACAAATATTTGTGAAATAAATAACCTTTCAAAATATAACCTATATTGGCACCCAACAGTTTTTTTTTCGTGAAGTTTGCGCAGTGTGGGCACAGAAATCTCTAAACAGCCAATACAAAATAAAATTATATTTTCATTTTAATATGTTATCTGTATTTAATTCATGTAAAATGTTATGAAAAGTGAATAGTTTTCCTAAATTAAACGTTTCCATATCATATACAAAAAGAAATAGTCAATTAATTAACAAAAAGGATTTAATTTGTTTAGTCGAGTAAGAATCCATTTGCCGAAAATTAAAAAAAAAGCTGTACATTTTGTACAACCTGGTTAATTTAAGAATGCACCGTGTTCATGCATATATCTTGCTGCAAGGTGCCAACGTGACTTAATCGGGATATAACCATAACACACAAGTGTTGTAAAGTTATAAAACACGCGTTTTTAATATCCAGGATTATGAGCCTAAAAGCGACACAATAAGAGGTACGTTACGAGCAATTGTGTTGAAAAAATACCTTACGAACTAAAATAATATATCTGATTCCATTTCTCATTCAAGGAATAAATATAAAATGACAAATATTCATTGTAAATTTTATTTTTAAAAATAGACGTGCTAAAAGAAAGCAGTAAAATATACTAGAATTACTAGGGAATGGAATTTTAAATGCAAATTATATCAGGAATAATGGAGTCGAAATCAGCATTAGACAGTTTATTATTGTTTCAGTCGATCCATCAAATTATAGTACAGTCGACGACAAAGAGATCGAAACGACTAAAGTTGCAAAATTTTGTATACACGACCTAATGGTAAGGCAATAAATATTTTGTAACTTTGGCCGTATCGACCTCTCTCTTTGTAGTCGATTATACATGAAATACTGGTGACCTAACCTAACCTAGAAACTACAATAATAGAAGTATCGTACTAAAAGTAAAACCAGGGACTGGAAAACCGCAAAATACCGGTAACCTAAAATAAATGTATCAATTGAAAAGGTATCCAAAAGTAACGGTACTCAACTAAATAATATTTAATGGGTACCTTTTTAAACGGTACCGCTAAGGTGAAAAACCGCAAGAAACCGGTAACCTAAAATAAAGGTATCAATTGAAAAGGTATCCAACAGTAACGATACCCGAATAAATACAATTTAATAGGTACCTTTTCAAAATGGTACCGCTAAGGTTGACCGTTTCAAGTAAAGGTACCCTCTCACTTAACATGTAAGTAACATTTGTTATTCAGGGAATTTTCGTAACATTAAGAGTACTGACACTATATTTCTGGGAGTAAAAAAAAACTTACTTAGCAAATGAGATATTTAATTTCAAACACGAACGTTCGTTACATCTCGATCTCTGTCACTCGACTCACGCAAGTGCGACGAGGACGGCATTTTTCTAAACATTTTTGTGGTTATAGTGCAGAACCGAATAGCTAGACCCGGTGAGAACCGTTTTTAAAGGTACTTTTATTTAACGGTACTGTTTGTACCGGAATGCAACTTTAACGGTCGGATACCTTTAAAAGACCCGGCGAAAACCGTTTTTAAAGGTACCTTTATTTTACGGTACCGTTTAGACGGAAGCTTGTTTGGATACCTAAAGAATTGATACCGGTACCGTAATGCTACTTTAACGGTCGGATACCTTAAAAAAGACCCGGTCATAACCGTTTTTAAAGGTACCCTTTCAGTCCCTGAGTAAAACTAGTTTCAATTTCGTGGTCTAGAGTGTTTGGGGTATCTACATATTTAAAAAAATGTATTCGGTCGTTTAATGCTATCTTCCTAAATTGAACAACATTTTTAGTTTCTAGTTTACTAATTCGATATATATATAGACTGTAGGTACCAGTGGATATCACATTTAACATCACGGCAGTGACAAAAAACGTAACCGACGAAACAATACTAAATTAAAATGCAATTTTGGTCTTTATAATTTACACCAAAATACCCATATCCCTATGAATTACAATCAATAATATTAACATATGGTACAGGGTGCATGGCAGACCGTGTGCCAAACGACTAGGGTGGGTAAAGACTCTTATTACATTACGTAAGTACGTAATGACTTTTTCTCAAACATGCAATGAAATATTGACGTTGTGTTCTTCATAATGGGCTTCGAAGTGTCACGTTTCGGGCACAGCGAGACGGGAGATTTCACAATTTTTAATGAAAATTAAAGTTTGGTTTCTTGGAGTGCTTTTTCATTTCAATGCATGAGAAAAGCACTATACATACCTCGACGTGCCTCATAACTATCCGGCCACGCTACGCTTGGCCGTCTAAATGTACTCGGCCGGCAAGCCCTTACTTTCCAGCCTCTGTAGTAATGTAATTAAATGTCATTTTGCCCGCTTGCTGTTTGTTTTTGGGTTTAGTTGAGCTAACTTATTTCTCGTCTTGATTAGCTGGATCTTGAAACCTTTTTTGACAAATAGTTAAAAGTATTTCTAATTATCTGGTACACAAGGTCCGCCATACACGCTGTATATTGTGTACGATAATAAATACGATTAATAATGTACGCTAAAGTGACCCAGGGCTACATTGTAGCCAAGTATTTTTAATCCTAGTTTATTAGTTGATATAATAACCCCGAGTCATATTATATGATTTTTCAAAAATAAATAATTTAACGCGACAGCCCAGCTAGCACGGTAAGTTTTATCGCCGTCAAACTTGACTATATAACCTATCGTGCTAGGGCCTCAGGTAAGATAACATGTTGGAGATAATGCATTTTTAAAAGGGACACATGCTTTATGTGGGACATAAATGCGATCGAGACTGCGGATCGCGTTTGTGATTACGCCCGACATAGAGCATCTGCCTCTCCCGCACTTACACACTTGCTGGTAAGGGAAAGGGTCGAATGCTTTACGACCGACGTAAACATTAACGCCATCAAGGCTGCTTTGGCGTAATACAAAGTCACAAAAAATATAAAAACGTATACAAAACTACACGTACTGATTATTAGAAATTTTTTATAAAATTAAACATGTAAATCATAATATGATATTCATATATATATATATATATATGTAATGATTAATATTTATGGTTATATATAACCCACCAGAACGGCCCAATTCTTGCGTAGATTGTTGATGTTTTCGGTTTAATTATTTTATAGTCATCAAAAAGACATACTGTCGTCAAAATAAGCTACTAGATTAACCGCGTCAAAAATATTTAGTCACTGGAAGGTAAAGACTTTCTACGAAGGATGAGCGCTGGTGGACTATCATTGGCATGGGGCCTGCGCAGGCGCCGTGCAGCTGGAACAAGCCGGCGCCCGCCTTGTCAAACAATACAGACGCTTCGTGTAATTCTTCAAAAATAATAGCATTTATAACGCAATGTACCTATAGTGAACTCACACCGTTGTATGCCAGTTACATATTTTCTTTTTGGTTTCTTCATAATGTTAAAAAAAGGGATCGCATTGAAGATTCATAATGATCAATCATCATCACTCGCATAATTGGCTTATAACATGATTCAGACAATTTTCTGTCAAGAATGGAATCCACAATGAAAATAAGATAAATTTAAAATATTTTTTGTGAAACCATTTAATTACACATCCTGGTATTGATGTGTTTCCGCCTCACCGTTCTCAAAAGCAACCTCCGGTTAGAAGGTAATAAAACATAACAGACGTATTGTATTCTACAATGTACATTATCCAAGATCTTCACACTGCCAGTCTTCGTTGCAGGCTTGCAGGTATATTAGGTATTAGTTATGTCAAAATATCTAAGAGATCTATCTACTTCTATCGGTCCTAGAGTCAATCTCTATATGACGGCAAAGTGGAGAGAAACACGTCAATAAGAGATTTCGTCGCTAATTAATAATAAATAACACCACTACGTTACATAGGATTCCTTAAATACTTTAATTACTGGACTGCACTCTTAATTAATCTCTTCATGTAAAAATATCATCACTTTATTTTCGGCAGCCACTATACAGATAAAATATTGCTCTTTAATTTCGTCACCTTTTAACATAATGCCTGGGTTTAGCGAATTGGTATTATAAAGCGGCCACTTAGTGAACTGCCGTGTTAAACCCTTTCGCCAAACTTGGATTAACTGATCGCTGACATCGACTCTAAAACCGCCAAGCATACTATTAGGGCTGGTTTTAGTGTCACGCTGAGCGTTATTCTAAAACGTCATACATACCTATGTCAGCGCCGACGGTCAGCGTGACACCAAGCACAAGACCCGCCTTAGTTATAGGGCCAAGTAAGGTCACACTTGTTTTTGTTTTGGTTCGTCGCATTACTCGCATAAATACGGACTTCCGTGTGCTATAAGGCTATTTATTGCTATCATGGAACACGTTGTGGAACAATTGCTCGGGATTAAGGTTACTTCCAATCTAAAATTTAAAAAATGAATCAATTACATATGTGATGGTCAGACCCGCCTACACAGTGAGAACGACGAGTTTTGTCTTCGTTGGTAATGAGTACAGCGTGACCGCATGTATTACGTTTGACAAGCAAAATGCTGCCAAGGTGGACAGGCATGTTGAACCAGCACAGCAGAGAGAGCGCTTTAGGCGAGTCGAGAACAAAGGGACACATACTGGCCGCTCATCCAGAATTAATTAACAAAGACAAGAAATCAACAGTGGGACATGTGACTAAAAAATTTCAATATTATAAAATCAAACCAAATAATTATTTAATGTACAGACAGGTCAAATCATCACATCAATATTACGACAGAAGAAGTCCATATCACGAAGGAGAACTTTACTTAATATTGTTTTATGCTAGGCGATAAATAGATATCGTGAAAAGTAACGCACAAAAGTCACGGCAGCTATCAGTCTAGGATAATTGTTGGAAGTGTTTATGACAATACGTTCAGTTGATGTAAAAGAGTCAAAAGAGGCTAAGGTATTATGCGTACACTGTGGCTCTTGTGTAGTGCAGTTAGTTTGTGTGAAGCGTTCGTCTAGGATGCAGCAGGCACTGAGGGCGCTAGCGGCGCGCGGCCGCGGCCGCGGCGGGCGGGGCGGCCGCGGCGGGCGGGGCGGCCGCGGCGGCCGCCGGCAGCCGGCGCTAATGACCCTTGGCGGCCTCCTTCGCCGCCATGATCACGGGCGTCAGCGACGCCAGCGGTCGAGCCAGCTTCAGAAACGGATGCTGAAACAGACACGCGCCGTTGTATATACAAGTAAATGGCGGTGTTATTATCGCAACTCGTAGGGAGCTGGCTATCGTTCCGCAACCTACCTTCCGCTCCTCAACCGAGGATCTCTGGGTTACATTATCTATAAAGGGTTGCCGTGATACATCTATTAAACTTCATATTTGTGTCCTATACATTTGTAAACAAAATAAGGGATATACGCTTTCCCAACAGCTTTCAAATTACTTAAACCAACTTAGTGACTTAGTTTTAAGTTGCTGCAATGATAAATTTCTGATAATAGGCGACTTTAACTTGAGCAATATCACATGGGCGGCCCAGGATTTGGCAATGTCCCCGTCTGATTATAAAAATAATGATGAGTCCTTTTTAATAGATGAGTTTAATATTTGCAATCTAAGTCAGTATAACGGTGTCCTCAACCACCACGGTAAGTTACTGGATTTTGTTTTGTCGAATGATATTTTTTACGTAACTGAATGTACTGAACCTCTGGTACCCATGATAGAGATCTATGGTGATCCATATCACAAAGCACTTTTAATTTCAATTACGCTGTAATTAGTAGTCTTAAACCAGCTCCTCTACTGAAGTACTTCTACAATAAAGGTGACTATGATTCAATCGATAATGAATTAACTCTTATTAATTGGGAAGAGGAATTCTCATGGCGCTTAGCGACTCAGTTGAGTATTTTTATCTCATATTTAAACAACTTACAAATAACTACATATCTAGTAATAAAAATATAATGATTCATTTCCTAAGTGGTACTCACCAGCGCTTAAAAAAGCTATTAAAGAAAAGAGTAAATACCTAAGAAAATATAAAATATATGGAAACAAATCGGATTTAATTTCGTTTCATTTTCAGAGGGACAGAGTTAAAAAACTTGAAAATGATTGTCTTACTCATTACATTCACAGCGTCGAAGAAAGCATTTCCAAGGACCCGAAATAATTTTGGACCTTTATGAAGTCACGCGCTAGCTCACACGGTGTACCTAGTTGTTTGAAATACGGTGACCATTTGATCAATACAGGATAAGTCATACGTGAGGCGTTTTCCGAGTATTTCCATACTACTTTTTCAGCACCAAGTACTGACCCAATGGCACCCGTTGATTCGATGTATAGCTCCGCTTCTCATATATCTCGAATTGAAGTCAACCGTGAAGTACTAATCCGGCTCTTACAGTCACTTGATCCGTCAAAATCAGCTGGACCAGATGATTTGCCAGGCCAATTCCTGATAAATTGTGCTAAAACTATTGTTGAACCGATATACTTGCTAT
This sequence comes from Epinotia demarniana, assembly GCA_945867215.1. Lineage (NCBI taxonomy): Eukaryota > Metazoa > Arthropoda > Insecta > Lepidoptera > Tortricidae > Epinotia > Epinotia demarniana. The sequence continues at coordinate 21,832,245 of OX244259.1, forward strand.
TTAAACGTTTCTTTGCCGAGTGCTCAGTGGCAGTGCCGTCATTGTGGAAATCTGCCTTTATCACACCAGTCCACAAAAAAGGTCCTAAAACTGATATATGCAACTACCGGCCAATTTCTAAATTATGTACATATAATCTCTAAAATTCTAGAAAAAATAGTTAATTGTCAAGTTTGGAGCACTCAAGAATTATTTCAGTCCTACTCAACATGGCTTCCTTCAATGAAGATCTACGGTCTCAAATCTGATACTGCTCAATAATTTTGTTACTGAGGCACAGAATAAGTAATAGTACAAGTACAGAAATTGCACTTCCTAGCAAAAACGACGTTTAGGCATAAGAAACGTGCCTACTATGTGCATCTCTGTCTATCGTATAACTTGTATTCATTCACAAAGGGTTCAATCTATGAGAGACTTGGGTGTCACCCATGACTCTAAACTTTTTTTGACACACATATTGAAAGTATTATATCTAACGCTTCAAAAACATTAGACTTTCACTTACTTTTCATTACTTACACACTTCACCCAAGCTAAAACTATTAATAGTACATTATTCAGCTTTGCTTCATCCGACAAAATCAAGTTATCCACGAATTGCCGTTCCCGCCAAGGCAGATATAGTGCTTTTCTCCAAAAATGTGAGGAAATCAAATAATATTTTCAATAATCTTAAAATAGCGAGTATGTAAATAACCTATCAAGTTCCCACCCAACTTATTTTTTTAAAGTATGTATACGGCACGACTCATAGTTCCAGTTTCAATTGGCATACATACGAATTTTAAAATTATTAGAATCGGTTACAATTTTAAATGTTTTATGGAATTAAAATTAATAAAGATTAAACGGGATTGCAATCTAAATCCATTTCAGTTCGTTGTGAGTTTTATTTCGATAAATATTTTTATTTCTTCATTGAAAACTATTTAAAAACGTCACTTCGATCACTTTCAAAAGTACGCGTTTTGTCTATATCCATTAAAAAAAAGAAAACTTAAAGCAGGCTACAAACGGGCGTGATTTGTCACAGCAACTTGCAATCGTTCGAAAGAGACAGCCATACTAACCAGTGTAACTATCGCAAGTTGTTGTGACAAATTGCAAGGTCTTTAAACATACGAGCACTTGGCTGTTTGTAGTCATTTGTCTTAGTCAAAGTATATTGTTAAAAGGTAAAAAAGTATACAGTAAAGGAATTTCATACACTTTCCTGGCCGCTAAAACTGTACAGTAATGACTTTTAACTTTTTAAATCTGCGTTTGTCAGTAACGAGGAACTTCACGTACTATTTTTGCTACAGTAAGGCGAACTTTTCCGAGCATATTGGAGAAAAATTCTTTACTGTACTTATGTAAGAAGCAAACTCGAATACGCAACACAAATTTGGAACCCTCGCTATCATACGTATATCGACAGGAATGAACGCGCTCAGAGAAAATTTATTAAGTTCCTTTGTTTCAAACTGAATAATCCATATAGTTCCTCCAATTATATTAACACATGTAAAAAACACCATCTCATTCCTCTGAGTAAGCGTCGTGAAATCGCGGATAATTTATATTTTAAATGTAACCAATGGCAATGTGGACTGTCCTGATTTGCTAACTGAACTTTCTTTCAATACTCCATCCAGATCCAAAAGACACTTTCCTCCCCTTTCTATTCCCCTCTCTTCGAGTAATTACCGGCAGAACAGTTTTTTAATACGTGCGAGTAAGCGTTTAAATAATTTAACGAAAGACTTAGACATAGACATTTTTAATAGCAATATCCAATCTGTGAGGCGTAATATGGTGAACAACAGTTTTGAGTGAGCTTGTCCTATTCGATGACTTTAGATTTGTGATGTGTGTGTGTGCGATTTAAGTATACTATTACTTTTGTTACTGTTTTAAGATTAAATAAGATTAAGTAGTTAGTGTTGCAATGTGGTAGTGTTAAACACCTATTAATTCCTACTATGACACTATTGGTGGGAACCTGTAATTGGCTTTTTGTAACCTAATTAAGTTAACCATATTGTATCAACAGCTGTTGGTTCTCCGAATAATAAATAAATATATAAATAAACCTATATAGCTACGTCGAGGTTTATTGCAACGTGGAAATTACACAACTCTCGTTCACTTTTGCCTACGAGCGACTCGTTCAAAAGGAAAGCTAGCAAGTAATAATCTATCTAATACTAATATTATAAAGAGGAAAAGTCTGAGAGAAATCGATTAAAATAGTAGATTGTATGACAAGGGTCTAAAGTAAGCCATAAAGCTTGAACACGCCAAAATGTGGGCACATAAACTAACAAATAAAAAAAAATATAGTCCATAATTCATGAAGATTTTTATTGTGTTTGTCTACAATGTTAATGTACATTTTAAAAACAGATACACAGGTTTAATTATAATTAGAATACGCCATCATGCGTACTTTGCGTCGAATGCGGCTCATAAGGGTTTGCGCAGCAGTATCGGGGTACTTTTTGCTAGCCCAAGTCCATTTTTTTTGCAATTCCGCAGCTGTTTTAACTAGTCCGTCTTTCTTTTTTAAAATTCCTTTCATTATGGACCAATATTCTTCGATAGGCCTGAGTTCAGGGCAGTTCGGAGGATTGCACTGTTTAGGTACCACAGAAACCGCATTCTGTTCATACCATTCTGTCACTGCTTTAGAGTAGTGGCAGCTCGCAAGATCAGGCCAAAACAATGGTTGTGAGGTATGACTTCTTAAAAAGGGTTTCTACGCTTTTGCAAACATTCTTTTTTATATATTTCACCGTTTACTGTCCCTGTTGCGATGAACGAACGACTTCGTTTGCCACAACTACAAATGGCTTGCCATAACAAGAACTTTTTTGGAAACTTCCATCTCATTTTTACGACTCTCAGACGTGTAAAATTCTTGCCCAGGTAGTGTTTGAAGTCTGCTTTTCGTGCCCTTCTTTTTGCGGATAAATTCTGCTGAGCATCGCGATTAGGTGCAGCTTGGGCCTTGTACGATTTTAATCCGGCCCTGGACTTAACTTTCTGTATTTAAGATTGCGACATTTGTACCTTTTTTGCGACATCACGTGATGATAACTTCGGATCCGCTCTAAAAAGCTGCAAGACCCGGGCATCCTTTTTTTTGTCATTTACTCCTTGCTTACCTCCGCTTCCTAGCTTCCGTTCTAACGTTAAACGTCCCCGAAACTTTTTTTAGGACCGAACATACGGTGGATTGTGGATATTTAAAACAATTTTGTTATAGATCTATAGCTTAAATGTGGTATTCTGTATGTTTGAGCAAAATGTTTTCACGCTGCTGATATTCAGAGCTCGCCATCACGAAAACAAATGAAAGAATGAGACTCTGTCATAATATTTTTTAATCATCATATCATGGAGATTTTAAAATAAGTGCGCCCACGTTTTGGCGTGTTCAAGCTTTATTACCACGAGATGGATATTTACCCGAACGAAGTGAGGCGAAATAGTTCGAGGGGTAATATGGCTTTTAGACCAGAGTTATACACTCTACTTTTCACTTCGACTGCGAGCAACAATAAACAATTATTTCAAGGCGAAAAGGTTGTTCAATCTGGCACCATTCTTTTTAATAAACTGCTTTGACAGAGATACAAAATATTCATACCAAGAATAACCGCCTCTGACCGTCTAATAACGGCGTCTAAACGGCCGAGCGCGGCGGACAGCATACGCGGGGCTTATGATAAGGTGAGACAGACAGCAGTCTATCCCGTTCAATCTTCATAGCATATGTCATGTATGTAGTCACCCACGCTTGAACGTTTGGACGGAGCTATAGTCGGTCAGAGGCATTTATTTTTTTAATTATTGTGAATTAGGGAATAAAAAACACCTAATGTTTTGTTTTGATTTGAATGTGTAGCTGAATTCTGGTTAGCAGATAGCAAATACGAATGCTTTTTTAAAGAGTTGTGATTGGACAAATTAAAATGTTTTATTAATCATAAATATGTAGACATATTTTCCCTATGGGCTAAATGTACTACTTTAGCCCCGCTTGCTAAGTCTAATATGACGCACTTTTTGGGCGTGAGAAGTGAAATAGTAGATTGTTAACCAAGGGTTGAAAGTGACCCATTGCACCCGAGATATTTCTGGCGCTCGAACGAAGTGAGAGCGCCAATAGTTCGAGGGTCAAATGGGTAATTTCACCCGAGTTAAACACTACTTTTCATTGCGACTGTGAGGAAAATAATTAAAATAATTGTACTATCCAATATCCAACTTCTTCGCACTGGCAACATTATGCCACGGCCTACTAGACTAGACGACTTAAATTGTAATCGAGTAGGCCGCGACGCGACTAATCTAGAGGGCCATGGCGAAACGTAAAAAAAGAAAAAGTTACATGGCATTATGGCGGGCAGTCGAATAGAGGAATGATTTTGAATATTGATTTTCTGTAATTGCGAATAAAAATAAACCAATTGAAAAACGATTTTAATATCAACCTATAGGTCGTAATAAACACGTCGTTTAATGTAGGTACCTATAGCTGACTGTCGATTTGTGAAAAGCTTTTATTTTAATATTGTATTATCTTAGACTTCGTGGCTGATCTTAACAATTAAAAAAAAATACTTTCCACCCTAGGGGAGAACACGCAATTTTCCACCCGGCTTGACCCATGAAAACTCAACTTTCAGAACAGGAGAGATGAGAAAACTGTTTCACCTGTTGCAGGACTTTCTGGGTGGTTATAGGCTATTTTTTATCCCGCGGATTAGGCTACGTTGTTTGAAATACGCGGTCGGCTAGCGAATACAAAAGTACCTTTAATAGATCAAGCGCGGTGGCGCGCCGGTCGACGTCCACCTCGAGGCACTTGTCGAGGAAGTCCTGGAAGACGGGGCTCAGCTTGTCCTTGTCCTTGATGTCAGGCTTGCCGTTGGTCGCGATCAGATAGAGAGCTCGAAGAGGATTTTCATTTAGATAAGGCGGTTCTCCTTCGATCATCTCTATAGCCATAATACCTAACGACCATACGTCCACCTGAAAATAAACTACCAAATTAAAAAAAGGGAAAATTTAGATCGTTAACACATTCACTGCTAGGACCCCACCTAGCCGGCGCCTACGTCGTAGTCGCTATCCGCTACAAACGAGGATAACCACGGGATCGGCAATGAGCGTGGCGATTCTTGGCCGTGAACGTGTTAAATACCGAGTCCAACTTAGTACTTCGAGCAGCCACATAGATCTACATCTCCTCAGCCACTTCAAGTTCCGAGAGCAAAGTAAGCAACTGGGTTGGTTGCGTATAGTGACAGGAAATATCCAAATCGATTTATGTGGGCCATTTACATTTGGGGCGTTCTGTAGGTTTCTCAAAGATTCCAGAATTTCCTTTGATTCTTCAGTGGTTCCGACGTCACCGTTGTCAAACAGAATTTGTCACTTCACAACATTTATTGTTTCCGAGAGTACAGGTCGATTCACGAGAGCTGGCATGAATGAATTGACCGAAAGTAATGTCACTTGTCACTGTGACATCCGTGTGAGTGCCGTTCTTATACAGGGCCTCCTAATAATTTGTAAACATGTACTCGTACCTAATACATGTTCGTTATTCAAGAAAAAATAAATTATATTCTTATTATCTGCACCAAGCATCATGTTAATCCTTTTAGTAATTATTATTAAAGTCCTTTGTAAATAAACGTATGTATATTTTTCTGACTTATTTTTAATATCAAGAATCGAATGGTGATGGCTTCTTCGAGCTGTAAAAATAAAATAAAAAAAGAGCAGAGAGCAAAGAGAATGCTATTCTCTAAAACATAATTATCATAACTTTTTGCATCAACCTGTATTTAATAATTATGTGATGCACACATAGACATTATCATTCACTCGTTCTATTCATTCGTGCCAGCTTTCGTGAATCGACCTGTAAATACAATTGTTTTGCACAATAATGAAATCATGAGAGGATTCGTACGAGTATGAGGCCAAAACGAGGAGTTGCTACGGCCGCTTTCTGTCTCCATCATTACACCAGTTTTAAGGTTCCTTAATATTGCCTTTTCGTCTGACGCAAGTGTGTCAACTTTGGGAAGTACTTAGGTCAAATTCGATTTCCTGCCTCAACAAACCATCTAACAAATGCACACACTGCAAGTGTTTGTAGATGTTTAACTTAACTTTTTTGAAGATTAGCTACCAAATATTAAAGAGTGTACCTTCGGTCCATATTGCTTTCTCGTAACTACTTCAGGAGCCATCCAGTAAGGAGTTCCTACCATCGTGGTTCTTTTGTTTTGTTCGGGGGAAATTTGCGCACAGAAACCGAAGTCAGCTGCAAACAAGTACATTCTATTAATCGCGTATTACGTTCACTATATATTAAGTAGAATTATTTATTATTCACTATATATATATCACAGGGTGATATCGGAAACGTAAACGTAACAAAATAACCGAAATCTCAACAAATAACATATGCAGGCCAGTCATTTTGAAAGACATGCCATGTAAGATGACAACGACTATGGTAAAAATGTGCGAAATATTATTTTCTGGTATTAACCGTTGAAGGGTGAATCGATTCTTTGCAACCACCTGTATTGCATGTCATCGTAATCGTTAGCCGTTTTATAGAATCCATTTACAATAAATCAAACATACAATAGGGGTGTAGACTCGAAAAAATATTATTACTCCAAAATAAAGAAGGCAAAACAATATGCCTAGTGACGAAAATTCCATTCAGATATCTCAAAGAATTACGAAGCTACAACCGTTTTAATATTGCTTGTTAGAGAGAGAAAACGCAAACAGTGTGTGACGTCACGGCGCCGAACACGACGGAGCGCGGCACGTTGCCGTCTATTAGTAACGTTACTAAGTTGCGTTTTGCGAAAAAGGGACAGAACATACCTATTCTTAAAGCTGGACCTTTATAACTTCGTGATTATTTTACCTATTGCGTTGATTATTTCTCCATTTGACTACATTTTTAATCCTTTTTCGAGAAAATATTTGTTATTGATTATTTTATTTAGTGCCTATACCCCTACTGTTGCTCGAGATGATACTTACTCAGCTTGACTTGTCCATCAAGTCCCAGCAAGATGTTGTCAGACTTGATGTCGCGATGTATGACGTGGTTGGTGTGCAGGAAGTGCAGCGCCTGCAGCACCTCGCGGCACACGGCCGCGATCTGCCCCTCGTCCATGCACGTCTCCGTCACCACGTCCGTCAGCGACCCGCCGGCCAGGTACTCCATCACTACCCACAACTCCTGACAACACAAATGGCTCCGGTCACAGATCACGCCACCTATGTACACGCACATTCATATAGAGCGATGACTTTGGGAATGGAACAGCTTCTAGTTCGTTTGAATGTTGACTTATTTCTAGGCAAAACCATACTGATCGCGGTTTGATAATACGTATAGTCACGTTTCCCGGAGGGATAGGCAAGCATTCAAATAACATCGAACATATATGACGACAGTCGTATTCATCCATAACTCTAAGGGATTTGCCACACTGGATGTGTTCTGCGGTCTGCGGTCAGGTCAAATTGAAAACCGTCATAAATAACGCGGGCCTGAATTGACCGCAGACCGCATCGATTTAATTCAAATTACCTCATTAACGAGATAGCTGTCGAGATAGTTGACCACATTGTTGTGTTTGTTCTCCCGCATAACAAGGATCTCATTAATAATCAGTTCTTTCTTAGGCTGCTGGCTGAGGTTCATCTGCTTTATAGCCACTTCCATGCCGGTTGACGTTTCGATAGCAGTGTACACTGTGCCCGAGGCTCTGGAAATATATTATACCTTCTGTTATACATATGAGTACGACGACCACATCCCTGGTAAGTTCACTATTCGATGTAATGGTATCAATGAGAACATGCAGAGAGAATGCACCGTATATGTACATTATTACACCAAACGACGACGAAACGTACATTATTTCAGGGGCATTATTGCAACAAATTAGGACACACAACTAATACGCCCAAAGAAGACCAAAGGCTGCCGAATAGGGGAAACAATTCGTGTAAAAGCGAATGTTGGTATTCTAGGTAAATGTCTCTTTAACAACATACGTACTAAGAGTGGTTCTCTATTGTATGGGCAAAAATCATTTCCCAAAGTGTCACTTCCCAAAAAATGTTTTCCAAATGATCATTTGCCAAAAAAACCTATCAAATTATTGTTTCGCATTATATCACTTGGCAATATCTCCTATGGCATAATATTACTTCGCAAATTATTGGTCATTACATGGTCAAGTTTCATTTGGTCAAAAGTATTATTTAGCATAACATTCTTTTTCCAGATTATTGCGTGGCATATGATTTAGATCCTAATTGTGTAGTGCATACGAAATCTATTTGAGTGAGATTACATAATTTTGCTAAGCGGGTAGTTTGTAAAAAACAAAAGTAAATTATTTACAGGTAAGTTTATGTTCTTTTGTACTATAGTACTTTGTACTTAGGTAACAATATATTATAATCCAAATAAGCAGCATGCATGCAAGCAAGCCGTCGGTTTCGCCCTTTTCATCGAGAGTCTCCAGCGAATCGACGCCACCCCGCTGCGCGGGGTGTCTATTTCTGGTCTGAGGGACACAAGTGAACCCTAACCTAACCGACCAAAAACAGAGTTCGCTTATGACAAGCCATTTTTTCCACCCTGGTACCTAATGTGCGAAATGAAAATTTGAACAAATGTTTTGTTTGGAAAACAATATTAGCCCCAACAAAGTGTTTGCTTAATAAACTTTTGTCTTAATAACATTTGACAAAGCAAAATTATGCCAAATGATATTTTGACCAAATGAAGAAAATGCGAAACAAAAATGTGCTATTTGTTCGTTTGGGAAATGAAACTACTGCCATAAGTTTTGTGGGAAGTGAAATTTGGCGAAAAATATTTTGCCGAAACAGCAGGATACCACTAAGAGTACAGGTGATAGATAAATACACTTTAAAATCAGCAAAGTTATTTACATACCCTTGGCCAATCTTTTCCATTTTCGTATATTTTCGATTGGGATCACCAACACTAACAATTGTTCTTAATTTCTCTAATATTTCCTCATCAGTCATTTTCTTTTTCCTCTGTTGCTGTCCAGTTGCCCTTCTGTAAATATAGATAAAAATAAACAGGCTATCTTAAATTACTTCATTAAATGCCCCAGACGCTTCAATAATCGTCGGTATGCGTGTCAAATAATATGTTGACAAATTAAAAATATTTTCGGCTATCTTGTGTCTATTAAAATTTTGAATGAGAAAAATATAAGTATAATCAATGAGTATAGAGTGTGTTACCCAGTTTCAGTGTTGGTCTGCGCGCCGTTAGAAGGCGGCGGGAGCGGCGCGTGCGCGGGCGGCGTCTGCGGCGCGGGCGCGGCCGCCGGGTTCTTGTTGCGGTCCAGCACCGGCGGCACCGGGCTCACCTCCACCCTAGTCGCTACCTGCTGCTCCAAAATAAAATGCTACATTATTATCACCTTTCGCTCACCCGCCGAAACTTACTTTTAAGCGAAAATTGGTTATTCTGAACGTTTGTATTGTTTTCAGACGATTACGGGAATGCCAAAAATAAATGTTATGTTTAAATTTTAGTCATCTGATAACACAGCGATCGAATAGCATAATATGTATAATCGTAGACCAATTAACTCAAAATGATATGAAATTTTTATTTTGTAACGGCTATTATAACAATACGAGATCTCGGAAACTTAAACAAGCTCAACATTTGATTGATAGTCATAGCAGATATATAAAGCGATGGAAGCGTATCGGACGCATACCGGATGTGCGGTGATGGTGGGGTGCGGCGCGTGCGGCGGCGACGCGGAGGCCGGCGCGGGTCGCGGCGGCGGGGCCTCCTCCTCTTCGATTGGTTTCGTGTACTGCAACGAGTAAAATCGTGGTGACGGTGGATCGTGCAGTAACTCTCAAAATTGCTTTTTCTTTCGCAAATCAATAGAGCAAGTAATTGATTTATTTATGCTAAACTTTCCATTGCAACCCCTTTGCATATTATTTTTGACGTCAAAACGTAAAATTGTACTGAAAACTTACTATACTCTTTGTGCGATCTGGTCGTGATGGCGGCGGCGGCGGAGGCTCAGGGTGCTCCGTGTCAGTTGGCGTCGATGACGACGGACTGCTGGAAGACACTCGTGATACTGAAGACCCTGTAAAAAAATACATTAGGTGTTTTTACATTCGAAGGAAGAATCAAGGAACAAAAGTTGATGCGGTAATTAGTACCTGAATGCGTGGTGTGCATTTGGGCAGAAGTCATATACTTGGAGGGAGGCGGCTGCGTGGCGGACGCATCGTACCATTTCAGTACGTCGAGTACGGCCTGCGGGTTGCTCTTCTGTTCCTGCTTGCTAATGTTCGAGGCCATGAGCAGCCGCGCCCATGCTTCCGGCATTCCCTGTAATTCAACACACTAGTAACCAACAGGGGAAATATAATCGTAGACTCGTGTCTACGATTATATTTGTTGAGACTACATCGTATGTAGTAAGGGTGTTACTATAACAAGCGGACGAGTGACGTCTAATCTGTGTCAAATCGATCGCCGGTGTAGTATTAACCACCTTTATCATGTCTCAGAGAGGAGTAACTCATAAAAAAATCCAATCAACAGACCATGTCACGTTCCTCTGGGAGATGGTTTAAAGGACTAGATGGAGTTATGTATACAAGGTGTCAGTGACATCGCAGCGAAAACTGAAACGATGGTTTCAAACGGTTATTGTGACTTTAAATCAAGTAGTACTTTATTTAGAACCTCCAGGAATAAAGTTCCAGGTTAGCTAATGAATTCCGCCACGCAATCCAACTCAATATAACGCAAGGCGACTAAGACCGGATGGCACATACATACCGACAATTGCTAATTAGAATAACGAACTTAATGTAGTAAAGTTTCGCGCACCAAATAGGGTGATCCTGAGGTAATACCACGATACCGCTGCCATCTGAATCGAGTCTGGTGCCGTTTTTGTTAAATGTTCGTGGTGTCTAAAATTAAGAGTTTAATTGGCTATGATTTTTTTACGAAATAATCTATTTAATTGGTTTTTGAAAGAACAAACTCACCTAAACCTTTTCCTAATCGTACAATCTGGTCTCAAACTTTCATACATTCAAAACATTATTTTCTATAGGTCAATCTTACACTGTTGGAACATATATGGAGTTCGTATATGGCCCATTGTATCTAAACTCTTTCTATCTTAGGTTTTTTTCTTTAGGTTGATAAGACAGATGTCACCATTGTTTGTTTACTTTTATGAGTTTGGGCCGCACGTAGCGCATTCACAACAAATTCACAGAACAGATAAGGTGTCTTAATCAATATCCCGGATTCTCCAACATGGTAGCAGAGCGTTCAAAATTCACCTAGTTCCTGAAGTGAATCTATATCAAATCTTTTTCCAAATTTTCTCGTAAGAAACAAAAGATGGCATCTGCCAGTCAGAATGTTTCCGTGGAAAAATTGACAGGAATTCAAAACTATAATTCCTGGAAATTCATCATGAAGATGGTGCTTATCCACGACGATCTCTGGGATTGTAAAGGAGAGACAGGAAAGAAATGTGAAGATGCCAAGAAGCAGGAAAAGGCGCTCGCGAAAATCGCCTTGTCTGTGCAGCCTACAGTATTTCCACAAATTCGAAATGCGAAGACGGCGCTTGAAGCATGGCAGAACCTGCAGAAGGCATACGAAGATCGAGGTCTGTGTCGACGACTCGGCTTACTTCGAACACTATTCGCAACTAAATTGAGCGAATGTGCGAGTATGGAGGCATACGTGAACAGGATCATGGATACATCGCAACTTTTGAGCGATATTGGATCGGCACTAGAAGACGACTTCCTGGCCGTAATATTGCTCAGCGGTTTGACAAGCGATTACGATCCGTTAATTATGGCTCTAGAAAATTCGAACGTGTCACTGTCAAGTGAAATTGTCAAATTGAAATTGCTTCAAGAAAATTTACGACGTGATGAAAAAGATAATAACGTAGCATTTAAAGCTCATAAAGCACGTAAACCCATTAAGTGCTTCAAGTGCAAAAAGATTGGGCACTGCATGAAGGACTGCCCTGAAAAGTCGGACGGCAACAAGAGTGACCGGAAAATGACGTCGCTTCTTACGGCATTGGCTGTAGGAGTTCAGCGCGATGTTTGGTACGTGGACAGCGGGTCATCGCTACATCTTTGCAATGATGACAAGCCAAAGAAAGTGTACATAGCCAACGGTGAGGCTATGATGACGGCTGGAAAAGGCACAGTGCAAGTTGTTTTGAAGGACAATTGTATACGACCAATAAGTAATGTATATTTAGTTCCCAAATTAACTGCTAACTTGTAATCTGTCAGTGCCATGGTTAATAAAGGCTACATAGTTGTGTTTCGTTCTGGCGTGTGTACGGTTACTGACAACGGCGAGGTTTTGGCCACCGCAACTCTAAGAGATGGTATTTATCAACTCGATGCCATAGAAACAGTGTCTGTTTTGTGTAGCGAGCCATCTTCGCAAGCGATGTGTTCGTCTTTGTCTGTAGGTACAGGTGACAGCGTGACAGCATCAGCGCCTCAACTGAAGGATGTAGGTCGTCCTGTTGAGAACGTCATGCAAGCGAAGTCTCCTGCAGCACCACGAGGCCAGTCTACACAACATGTCTGGCACCGCCGGCTAGCACATCTGAATACCAGAAGCATGGAGTTATTGCGAAAAGGTATGGTCACTGGTATTTCTTATGACAACAATGACTTTCAATCATGTGTTTCCTGTATAGTAGGTAAACAGAGTAGATTGCCATTTCCTAAGAAATCGGAGACCAGGGCTAAGGAGATTCTAGGTTTGGTTCTCAGTGACGTGTGCGGACCACTGCCATGCCCGTCCCTTGGTGGGAAAAGATATTTTTTGACGTGCATCGACGATTGCTCACGAAAAACTTTCGTTTATTTTCTTAAAGCGAAGAGTGAGGTTTTCGAGATTTTTACACAATTCAAAGCTCTCGTAGAAAACCAAACTAATAAGAAAATAAAGATTTTTCGCAGTGACGGAGGTGGTGAATTTGTCAATTCTAATTTTCAGCGATTCCTGAAGAAGCACGGGATCCGACACCAGACGACAGTTCCGAGATCAGCACCGCAGAACGGTGTTGCAGAGCGCGCGAACAGGTCTATCATGGAAAAGGCCAGGTGCATGCTTCAGGATGCTGGTTTGAAAAAGGAATTTTGGGCGGAAGCGGTCAACACGGCTGTTTACTTAAAGAATCGGTCTCCAACTAAGGCTGTGATGGGGTGTACTCCAGAAGAAAGATGGACAGGTAAAAAGGAGAATATTAGTTACCTGCGCATTTTTGGTTGTCAAGCCTACGCCCTTCAGCATAAACGGGACAAACTGGATCCTAAAAGTAAGAAATATATCTTTGCTGGATATTGTGACGATACAAAGGGTTATAGATTAATAGACCCGGCGCATTCAAAGAATGTCATAAAAGCTAGAAATGTCACCTTTGTGGAACATGGTTTTTGGAATGACGTGTCAGCAAGTGAGAATGACAATTCAAGTTACAATTTGTTTGAACTAACTAGTAACAATGTAACTGTCACTGACAATGTTCAAGTGCAACCCGATTTACCCCCAGAGCCCACATCTAGTGAAAGCCGTCATGACAATAGCGTCATCACTGAGGATGAATCTGAGAGCAGTATTGAGACCCCAGATAACCCCGCGGATGAAACGTACGCCCCAGTAGATTCGACACTGGAAGACTGCGACAACTCGTTTGAGTCTGCGAGTATAGCGTGCGCTCTGTGCAGTGACGCGGGGGACCCTCAGACAGTTCGTGAGGCATTGAACGGCCCAGAAGCGGCTAAGTGGAAAGCTGCGATGGCGGAAGAGTATAAATCCTTCATCGATAACAAGTGTTGGACTTTGACTGACCGCAATAAGAAGCAACGGCCTGTCAAATGCAAGTGGATCTTTAAAAGGAAACTTGGCCTCGACGGGGAAATACTAAGGTACAAAGCGCGCCTTGTTGCAAAGGGTTATACACAGAAGTATGGTATAGATTACCTGGAAACATTTTCTCCTGTAGTAAGACATTCAACTATACGCACGCTATTGGCTTTAGCTGCAGAATATAACATGAATATCGAACATCTGGATGTAAAAACCGCATTTTTGAATGGAGATCTCAAAGAAACAGTTTATATGGAGCAACCAGAGGGTTACAAAATAAAAGGTCAAGAGGATAAAGTTTATAAGTTGAACAAAGCCATATACGGATTGAAGCAAGCTTCGAAGTCATGGTATGAAAAAATAAATGACGTTTTAACGAATAGAATGAAATTTAAACGTTTATCTTCTGAACCCTGTGTATATGTCAAGTCGAGCGAGAAATCTATGATTATAATTGCGCTCTACGTCGATGACATAATGCTGTTTTCTTCAGCAGATTGCCAAGGAACGTCAGATATCAAGGAAGACTTGAGAAAGGCCTTCGAAATAAAGGATTTAGGGCCAGCACACCACATTCTCGGCATGAGGATTTGCAGACAGAATAATGAGATTACTCTAGACCAATCAAGTTACATTAAGAAGGTACTAGAACGTTTTCAAATGTCTGATTGCAAGCCTGCGCGAACACCCATGGAAACAGGACAGCACGTGAAGTCTACAACGAAGGATTGTACTCACGACTACAGAGGCCTGATAGGCTGTCTCATGTACATCGCGATGTGTTCCCGACCCGACATCGCGCATGCTGTCAGTTCGCTGAGCCAGTTCAACGAAGCATATGATGAGACGCACTGGAAGGCGGCGAAACGCGTCCTTCGTTACTTGAAAGGTACGATTAATTATTGTTTAACTTTTCAGAAGTCAGGGCTAGACATCGTCGCATATGCTGACGCTGATTATGCGTCTGACGAGGTCGATCGTCGATCTTATACCGGTTTTGTTTTCAAACTTGGAAATTCTACCATCTCTTGGGAGAGTAGGAAGCAGAAAACGGTCGCTCTTTCGAGCACGGAGGCGGAGTACATGTCTCTGTCAGATGCTTGCAAAGAGGCTCTGTTTCTGCGCAAGTTTCTGTTTGAAATTTACGGGGTACAGTACAGCGTAACTTTGCACAATGACAATCAGTCGGCATTAAAGTTATGCACTAATTCGATGTACCACGCCAGAACCAAACACATCGACGTCAGACACTATTTTATTAGGGAAATTGTTGAAGAAGGTACTGTTAACCTTAGGTATCTCTCTACGGACCAAATGGTGGCCGACGTGTTGACCAAATCATTGGCAAAAGAAAAACACGATAAGTTTTTATCTCATTTATTTGTTATGCCTAATAAGTCAGATTTTGTACGTTTCTAAGTAGTGTACTAGTATAGAACTAGTATAAATTATTTTAGATCCGTTTCATATATTGTTTGTAGTTTTAACTCTTTTATATGTTACGGATGTATTTATTAATTTATACTCTTTTGCTACCGTGTTGTTTTTGTTGTAAGGACAGCAGAGGTGTCACTACTTTAAAGGTTGAACACGCCAAAATTGGGGCACACAAATATTGACATTGAATAATTTTAACAATAAATAACTACATTATGTTTTCCATATTTAATAACAAATAGAATAAAGTTTAAAATAACGTTTCCTGTTTTAGTTATTGTCTACACAGTAAGCCATACTTCTAACTTTCCTACGCAAGCGGCTCATAAGACTTTGCACCATCTCATTAGGACACCGCTTCGACGCCCATGTCCACATTTTTTTGAGCTCAGAGAGATTTTTTACTTCTCCACCTTTCTTTTTTAAAATTCCCTTCATAACACTCCAGTACTCTTCAACAGGCCGCAGTTCTGGACTATTTGGTGGGTTGCATACTTTGGGTACCACCACGATCCCGTTTGCGTCATACCATTCCATCACTGTTTTTGCGTAATGGCAACTGGCTAAATCTGGCCAAAATAACGGTGGTGAGTCGTGCTTTATTATGAAAGGCAGCAAACGTTTCTGTAAACATTCTTTTTGATAAATATCACCGTTTTTTGTGCCGGTGGTAATAAACGAGCGACTTCTTTTTCCGCAGCTACATATTGCCTGCCAAAGAAGGTATTTTTTTGGAAATTTTGATCTTTTTTTTAATTTGCATTCTTCAGGAGCGTCTGTTCGACTTACGCTGGTATAGAACTCTTGCCCAGGAATTTGTTTAAAATCTGCTTTTATATATGTTTCGTCGTCCATGACCACGCATGCAAATTTCGTAATGAAATTTTCATAAAGTTTTCGTGACCGTTTTTTTGCGGATAAGTTCTGTTTCGAGTCTCGATCTGGTGCGGCCTGGGCTTTATAACTTCTTAGTCCTGCCCTACGTTTTACTTTTTGAACATACGACTGAGACATTTTCACTTTCTTGGCAACATCACGTGATGAAATCTTAGGATTTGAGGCAAAAATCCTTACAACACTCTCGTCCTTTTTTTTATTCTTGACTCCTTGCAACCCATCACTTCCTGGCTTTCTATCTATTGTTAAGCGTTCACGAAACCTTTTTAATACGCGACAAACCGTAGATTGAGGACATTTCAGTCTTTTCGCGATATCTCTGTAGCTTAGCATTGAATTTTCTATATATTCGTGCAAAATGAGTTCGCGTTGTTGATGTTGTTTGCTCGACATTTTGATAACGGATAAAAATAAGAAACAAAGCAATCGACATATTATAGGGCAGTTCCTTGTAATCAAATTGGTGTCTAAAAAGTTTGTATAGCTCTATTTTTCCCGTAATAATAGCCAGTTTTACATGCCCCAGTTTTGGCGTGTTCAACCTTCATTGTGTTATGTTAACTTTCTGTGTTGACGTTGAGTTTATATTGGACCAAGGGCCAGTGTTGGAACATATATGGAGTTCGTATATGGCCCAATGTATCTAAACTCTTTCTATCTTAGGTTTTTTACATGATAAGACAGATGTCACCATTGTTTGTTTACTTTTATGAGTTTGGGCCGAACGTAGCGCATTCACAATAAATTCACAGAACAGCTAAGGTGTCTTAATCAATATCCCGGATTCTCCAACACAAAAATCACAAATCACAGTCCCATACTAAGCTCAATAAGGCTTGTATTATGTTTCCTAGCCGACGAAAACATCCAAGACTCAGAAACAAATATCCATGCTCACACAAATATTTGCCCTTACCGGGATTCGAACTCAGGACCTTCAGCTACCCAGCGTCACTACCCACTAGGTTAACCGGTCGTCACAAATCGTAAAAATCGATTGATTTTACTTGTAGCTTGAGAGAAACAACTTGCGCAAATGACCTTGGCTGACAATAACAGCCAAATGCTCCCTCTTTTATTACTTTGACGACTAACTGGCTGGTTTCTGCATTATTAATCACTAATAGTTATTAGTGTCAGTACGCTTACCATGAGTTGGACAATGACGGCTTACGCTAACGAGTATCGAGTTTTCTATCTGTGCATCTCTATTGCACTTTGACAGTACGAGCGGGATGCACAGATAGAAAACTCGATACTCGTTAGCGTAAGCCGTCATTGTCAAACTCATGGTAAGCGTACAGTTCAACTATTTGTTTACGTAATGCGATTGATTTTCCTTTAACATACTAATTCAAACGTTGTAGTTGTAGGTGTAGTTGTACGCTGGCGAGAAAAAAACGTTTATGATATACTGACAGGTGACGAAACATGGCTATATAACTACGATCCTGAAACAAAGCGACAGTCCACAGTATGGTGCTTTGAAGATGAGCCGACTCAAACCGACTCCTACAAAATGTCGCCGAGCACGAAGTGCACAGAAACAAATGGTTGCCTCATGTTTCTGGAAGACGGGATTATATTGCTACGATATTCCTAGAAGATCAAAGGACAGTTAATTCAGGATGGTATGTGACAGTTTGTGCCCCAAGAGTATTGTCTGGTGTGTCAAGCTGCCAAAGTCAGGAACCCAGCAACTGCTCTGTGTGGTGCCACGATAACGCTGCCCCGCACACTTCTGCTAGAACACTTGACTGTTTCAATTCCAAAAACGTTTCTATTCTGCCCCATCCGCCATATTCCCCTGATGATTGCACCCTGTGATTTTTACCTTTTTCCAAAAATGAAAAGGAAATGTCAAAGACCAAGGTCAAGACCAACAGCACAGAACGTAGGGTAGAGATAAACGGAGAACATAGAGCATATGCCCATGAGTATCTTTATTTCCAGGCGCGACAAGAGATAGAGATCGATAGGCGGAGCGAAAACGCCTGGAGTAGCTATTGGTCCATGAAAGACCTAATGAAGGGCGACCTACCCCTGTCACTTAAACGTAGGCTCATGGACAGGTGCATCCTTCCAGTTCTTCCGACCTATGGTGCACAGATTTGGTCTCTGACGGAAGCGCAGAAGCCCAAACTCGGGGTTTGCCAGCGAGCTATGGAGCGCAACATATTAGGTGTAAAGCTAATGGATCGCATCCGGAACACCACACTGCGCTCCAAGACCCAGATAGAAGATGTAAGTCGGAAGGCGGAGTGGAAGCCGCAAAACTCAAAACGGAGACGCGGTAGATCTCGTCGGCGATGGCGTGACAACTTGGACTCCTTTTTAAAAGACTGGCCAGATCATTGCCCAAGACCGCGATGATTGGAAAAAGAGGGGGGAGGCCTTTGCTCAGCAGTGGGACATAATGGGCTCGATATAATAAAAAGGATATTGATTTGAGAACGTAGAAGATGCCCTGGCTGTGTATAATTATGATTATGAAATTATGTGTCTAAAGAAGAGTGGTCATCAGTATTTGCCAAGTGGTTTAGACGGATGGAAAAGTGTATTCGTGTTCACGGTGAATACTTCGAAAAAATAGATAACTGTAATAAAGAATAAACTCTGTAACCTTTAAGAATCAATTTCTTTTGCCATGACCTTCGTAAGTCGACAAAATTTTAAATACTGATAACCATACTATATTTCTTATTTATATAGAGCATGTCCCTATGATCGAGGTATATGTACCGATAAGTTATTATTGGATAATAAGTACAAGCTAGAAATGAAGTAATACTGAAGCATATCGTGAAAAGAACAGCGTTACAAACCTTATGTATAAAAATATATGCCAAGAGCGTGACACCCCACGCAAAATGAAGGGTTCCGTAGCACAAGATCCTAGGAAACTCACAGCACTAACGGCATTTTGGTTAGAAAAGGCAGATTTTCAACGATAAATTATTAATCTTTCGAGCTTTTATGTTGTTCAAGACAATTTTGGTTGAATTTTTTTTAATCCACGTTATTTGCCATATTTTTTTATTCCACGTTTCAGTAGTTAGAGGGGGTATAATTTGTGACTTTCTCGGCGATTAACACCACCCACATATTCACGTAACAATATAAAAATAGGTTTCACTTAATAAAATGCAAGACAAATATAATTAAAGGCTAAAATAACTATGCCTAAAATGCTAGAAACTACATATAATAGACAAATAATAATGAATAAATTTAGACTAATAGTAAAATACCAAAATACGTAGAAAGCATGCTAATTGCGAAAAGTCGTACAGGCAGTGGCAAATACGTAATATCAACACGGACATTAAGATCAGACCCAAACTATGTTAACATGGACGTGCAGATTTGGCGATCCTTCAGAGCTTTTTGTCAGCGTAAATATTTGTGATGCTAGAGGTACTATCGACAACAAAGCCATCTGTGAACTTTATATGCATTGTAATAACGTTCTATTCATAAACAACCTTATTACAATGCAAATTAAATTGATCATTTATATACAGAATGATCAATTAACTGTGTTGGCGTTTTTGTACGTCTCTATAAAAACTAATAAAGTTAAGAAATACAATGCATAAGCTACATACTAATTTATATGCGGTCACTTACGGTTATAGGCAGCTTGAAACAAAAGCGGTAATCATGGCACTCCATCCGAAACATAGTTAATTTACTGTACAAGTACGACTACATACATTTCTAAACTGCATAGGTAATTTCACTACCTAGTCGGGAATCTATCCACAAGAGGAGTTCTACATTTCGCGGTATCGGTCGGTATGATCTGACCTCAATATAAACCTTAAATATACCTTGTGATCCATAGCCATGCCGTGTTACTAAGTATACTAGTAATGAACTAAAAAATAATATTCTTTGTTTCACATGGATACTTACGGCCGTATTCATAAACGTCCTTCAAGCCTGTTTTAACCAAAATGGCGTTAAAATTCGTTTTCACCTCAGCAGCTCGAACAAGCATATTTCGCTGCGTGAAAACAGTGTGCAAAATGCGATTTTGCTCACTCAGTGAGACAAAGCAGCTTTTGAATTTTGGTGCGAAGCACTGACATTTCGTCGTATGGGGTCTATTACAAGTTCAGAATATTTGAACTTTATTTTACCACTGTCCCTTTCATTCCATTACGAAAAAAGAAAATGGCCGACATAGGTCAATGCATAGTTCGACCATCGAATTTTAAAGTAGACCCCCAAAAAAGCGGATAACAACTAACACGTTCAAAAACTATCAAATTAACAAGTTTAAATTACCAAAATAATTATACAAAGGAATTTTAAATTAAAGTATATTTAAATAAAAGATCTCAGATTAAACTCCATTTTTCATAACAAATAGGTAAACATGATTTTTACTATGCTAGCTAATTAATTTATAGTTTAAACAATTTAAATTCTATGAACGTATACCACAGATGCAGTTTCCGAACGCAAGCGCGGGGCCCCACCCCTTTTAAAAAGTTGCGCGCTGTTAATTTGTTTAAGATTTTATTATGTAAAATTTATTCGTCATTCTTGCGTTATTAATATTGGTTTTAAATGTAAAAACTACTACGATAAATCAATTCTCTATCTAACTAGGAAATGTAGTGAAGTCGGTGACGTGCGAAGGCAGTATTTTAAGAACAGTATGGCTAGTTTTTGGTGTGCACGCGAAGTAAACGTAATATGCTAATGTGTGCCCTTTGTGATAATGATAAATATTTCAAAAATATCTCGAAGATATTAGTAAAATCTGCGATATTTAACAATAACACGGTTAGTTTTTAGTGATGTATTAGTGTCACGCGAGACTCGTATTATACTTAGATACTGAAATATCCTTTGGTTTCTCGCGCCTCTTTTCGCCTTTCTGGTATTGAATAACGGCGCGGCCGGCACTGAGGAGTTAAAACAAGCAGTAACTAACGCCTAATTAAGTTTTCTTCCTGAATAATTTTGAGACGAATAGGTACGTGATACTATGATATATTTCTTGATGTGAATATGTTCTCACTGCTGAGGTGAAAAGTTGTATGTGTTACTCGAGAGCAAAGTATTTGCATCTCGTGCTTTTGAGTCCTTCGCTGCGCTCAAGATTCAAACTTTGAATGACTATGCTGTTATAGCTACGCTCGTGATTCAATTTTAGAATCTTTCGCTTCCTCAGGAGTCAAAATTAGTACTCGCAGCAAAAACAAACTTTGCTCTCTTGTAGCACAAATAACTATTGTCCTTCTCTGTCACTTTGACATTTGTGTTCGTTAGAAAGGGACAAAGCACATCTTATTTAGCAGAGGCATTTTAAGTTTTATGAATAAGGGGGTTAATTACGATCTAGACCTCAGTCAAACGTTTTGCGTAATATAAAATATATAAGTACAGAAAAATTAAATGGAAGGATTAATGTTCATAATTGTTTTTTTTTTGCATATGATCAGCACGGCTATCATTAGACGGCGCGCGAGCTCTCTCGATTTTTCTCGCACTATAACTCTCTTTCTAAGTTTTCTAATAAGAGAGAGACGGCTAGTGTAATAAAAATCGAGAGAGCTCGCGGCTTCTTGTGATAGCCGTGCTGCGATCATATTTTACCACTCTGTCCGCACTTGTTTTTATTATTATTTATAATATAAAGTAAAGAGACCTTTTTGGGTGTTGGTGGTGAATGCATGAGGAGCCGACATAACTCTTTAAATATTACGGGCCCGTGCCTACTATTTAAGAACCTACTATAGTAACTCACATTTGCTATAGCAGAAACCGAAAAGTCTGCGATGTGGCATTGATGCAGATGACTACAGCCAACCAATGCAACTTCTCAATGAAAATCTCTTCACGGATGCTGATGGAAATACTACGAATGGTGATGTACTATCGACTTAATTGAATTCTGACCCACCATGGAACCTTGTTACAATGAACTAACATATTAACGTCATAAGATCGTACGTATGTTCGTTAATTGTAACAAGGTTCTATGGTGGGTCATGGTTCAGTTGATTTGTCGATTCAAAGCTGAAATCCCTGGAGAATTTATTAAATTCGGCGATACTTACAAACTTAGTGCTCTTGGAAAGTATTATATAAGGTGAAGTGGAAAGGAAATGTGCAAGCAGTGTGGTGAAGTACTATAGTAGTTTATGCAACTGATCCATTATGAGAGGCCTTAACATATGAGTGTGGTTTCATAATAGGATCACACGAGTGTTTTAAGGCTTAATTATGTACATATTTATCTACACACATATCATAAAGTACTTAGTTGTTTTTAAAAAACCAACATAAAATGACAACAGCAATTGTCTGGTTTCGGAGATTCATTCAAGATATAGGTGATCTTACTAATGTATTTATTGATTCAGTTTCTTTTTTTCTTTGTAGGTATTCTCTCTATTTACGTGCTTCTCTGCATTAGTTGAAATATCCTTTCTATATACTATTAAAACAACTAAAGTTAATAATTATCATATTTGCTAATTGTTAAATTGAGCAGTAGTAGTAGAATTTGGTTAGAAGTATACCTATACATATAGAAATGGACCAAGCACAATGAAGGGTTCCGTATCCGTAACACAAGATCGCGAAGGCAATATTCATAACATTAAATCTTTGGACCAAGTTTGTTTAAAACGATTTTCGTCGAAAACATTCATTTAATAAGCAGGTTCATGAATTATCCATATTTTTCGCTTCCACGGTCCGAAGATTAGAATGGGATTTTGTGACTTGTGGACTTTCGTTACTTATGTATGGAAAATAAGTAATTACTTGAATGTTTCCACAACGACGCTACAGTACTTACAACACAACAGAATATCCTCGTATGTGGTCAACTCGGACAAGACAAAGCAAATAAAACCTACATTTCGTTAACCCATTCAGCGCCAATCACAACACGTTGACGTGATTGCGGAACACCCGCGAGACACCGATCACGTCACTGTGACGTTAAAATGTTTTTGTTCGCAACTATTTGTGAAATAGATATTATGATATTTTTTTTATCAGATTCTGCTCTCAAAGGCTATGTCTATCATCGGTTATATTTCGTTTTATAAAGTTAAATTTAGAAAGTCTACTTTTATGGCCCTAAAAGTATAGGTCGTGACTAAACGTGTCTGCTTACGTTTTTATATTCCATTGTTATTTCCAGCCTTTAGCGTTAATGCAAATCACGTAATAGTATCAAATAAATGTATAATAAACTTAATTCTCAATACTTTTAAACATCACAACACTGTGTTGTGAAATGGCTTGCGGAGGCAGGTAAATATTCGGCACTGCGTTTGTGTTTATCAATTTCAAACCTTAAGTCAAGTGAACTAAGTCCATATTTCTTTATATCTAATTTGAGTTATCACATTTTGCTGCACTAAATGGTAATGGACGGCACTGTTCCATTTTAGCAGCAACCAAGATAACAAACTTTAGTAGTAGGTAGCGATAACAATACAGTTGCAAATAAAAAAAAACTAGAATAATATTTTGCAACGAATTATTTGTTTGTAAAAACAATAGCACGCATAAACAATGAGAATTTCGTCTTAAGACTTATCATGTCAACTGCAGCTGCTACGATAACAGAATTTAACTTCTCCCTATAAGCTTTGATGTGACCGCTGCATAATGACTCACTGATTCTTCGGCGACACCTGACCGATAATCCTTTGTTTGTGTGTAGGGCGAGTCCTATAAACAATGTGAATTTAGTCTTAAGACTTGTCGTGTAATTTGCAGCTGCAACGATAACAAAGCTGACCGCAACTTACTGATAACGATTCTTCAGTGACAATAGACCGATAATCCCTTGGTTCTGAGTAGGGAAAGTTCCGCTATAGCACTTTGAAGTTATTATTACATTATGCCAATAGTATAAAATAAAATAGTCTTCAGTCTTGGCTTGCCTGTTGTCTAAACCAGATCTCGGTTGTGTCTCTGTGTTTTGCGTGTGCTTTACTTTGTACAATGAACCCGACTATGGATATTGGTATTTCGAACCCGTTTAATATGACTGACCCGGCTATCCATACCCTTACTCCGAACCTGCCTAACACGAACGACCCGGCTGTGACTATTTGTGCTCCGAACCAGCATCACACGACTGACCTGGCTGTTGAAAACATGGATCACGATCTTACCTCAATGTTGGAGACGGCTTCAGCATATACCGGTAAGTCTTAAATAAAATATTGTAAATTTGTATACATATATTAAATGTTGTACGGTCAGGGAAAGATAAGCCTGAGATTTATGTATTGTATGTATGGTAACAGAAATATGTTATTCTCGTTATTAAACCGTCTGTGAGCAAACGAATAGTCTAAAACGGAGGTTAAATTCTCTTATTATAAATATACAGGGTGGATTCTATAAAGTGTACATATTAAAAGGGGTGAAATTTCAACCCATTTTATCGGTAAAACTGTTTTAATTTTTTTGAATCAAATCTCATACTTGTTTTTTAAAATATAGAATAGAAAGCATTTATTCGTGACAAAACGGTAAATATAAAACAGCTTGTCATAAAATCAGATTATAAACCCATGAGAAAGTTAACAATAGTCACTTGTAATTAATTATCGACATATAATTAATTATGGACTATTATTTTCATAGAAGGTGAAAATACGATGACAGAAGTTCAACTGATCAGTCTTTTGGAGGGTTCTCCTGATGAGTTTGACATCCAACTTGGTCACTGTTCTTCTTCGTCAGATTCGGAAGAAGAAGAATATTCTTCCCCGCCAAATGAAAACAGGAATGAAAGTGGTGTTAGTGCAAATTGGAGCTTTACACGAAAAACGTCTAGTGTTTCGGAATTTATTGAGACATCTGGATTAAGAGGTACTAGGAAGGAAAAACCTCAAGAATATTTCGATATGTTGTTTACTAGCACTTTTCTAGTTTTTTTAGTCAACAACATAAATAGATATGCCATACGATTAATAGAAGCGAACAATAATGCATACGCAAGAATTACGAAATGGAAGGATGTAACCATTTCGGAATTCAGGGTATTTTTAGGTCTGTTATTCCATATGGGAACAATTAAATGCAATAAATACGAGGACTACTGGAGTACCGAGGAATTGTTTGACTTTAAGTTTTTCAGTAGTCATATGTCAAGAAACAGATTTATGTTAATTTTAAGGTGCATAAATTTTTATGATGAAACTACAGGAGACAATCGATTAAATAAGATTTCAGGTCTTGTAAATTTGTTTAATAAAATAATGGACAATATTTACTACCCGGCCAAGGTACTCTGTATAGATGAATCCCTTGTATTGTGGCGTGGTAGATTATCTTTCCGCCAATTTATGAAAGGAAAGGCTAACAAATATGGCGTAAAATTATACTTACTTACAGATCAATTTGGTTATGTTATAAAAATGATTGTGTATGGGGGAAAATGCGATACCCGATTAGGAGGTAAAAATCATGTAACGAAGATTGTGAAAGATTTATTAGAAGGGAAATTGGGCGTAGGGCATTCAGTGTATATGGATAATTTTTATAACTCCGTCGACTTGGCAAATTATTTAGTAGATTCTAATACCCATGTCACTGGAACCCTACGTTCCAATAGGAAAGGTAATCCGCCAGAAATATTAAAAAAAGTTAGCAAAAAATGAAAAAATCTCGATGTATAATGACAAAGGAGTATGTATAATGAAATGGAATGACCGGAGAGAGGTGCTAATGATTTCAACGGAACACAATAGTGAATGGCAGGATTACCTTTCCGCCAATAATAATGTAAAAGCCAAGCCTGGAGTCGTGCTTAACTACAACAAACATATGGGAGGCGTAGATAAGCACGACCAAATGATGGCGTACTATAACCCAGAACATAAAACCCTTAGGTGGTATTTGAAATTGGGAGTGCATGTATTTAGTACAATACTATGTAACGCGCACTCTCTATATAATAGATTTGGAGAGAAACCAATGCCCTTGTGTGATTTCAGAAAACATATTATTCGGGCATTGGTTTCAAGTCGGGAAATTGCCAATTGTCTCCCGCGTCCTCCATCAGACTATCACGTATCATTCAAATTGCCAAGACACCCAGAAACAAACAGATTAAAACGAAAAAGATGCGTGCTGTTGGAGGAAACATAACAAACGTGTAGAGACGGGCGACTTTTGTCCGAAATGTCCACGACAACCGGGGTTATGTCAAGGGGCATGTTTCGTAGAGTATCACAAGCAAAATAATGTTATAATTAATTAGTTGATGATAGTTTATTATAAACAATAAATATTTATGAATTATTAGTAGCTTTTTATTTCCTTTGTTCCTATAATCTCAGTTAAATAAGCAAATTCAATGTCTGTGTTGGCTTCATTTGGTTTGCCCAGACAGTAAATGGATGTTCTCTTAATTTATACATTTTAATACTTAAATATGTTTTAAAAGATTATTATCTTACACACTGGTTAAAACAAAATGATGCATGAAACTATCCAACGCGGGCGGCAAAATCTTTTGCACGTCAGCGGCGCCATATGACGTCTACGTGTTGTGATTGCGGCCGGGCAGTTTATGAATGTATGGTGGCGTGTCGAGTACGTTCAAGCTGGAGGGCCGTGGCGGTGAATGGGTTAAAAGCTGTTTCATAATAATTATAACTATTATAAGCCACAAAACAAAATAATAGCATTCCTAAACAGGTTCAATAATAAATAATTCTCAATGAAGATTATTAACGAGTATATCTTTGGGCAAGTGTGATGTTTTGAGTATCCCTTTACGGTACATAATTTCCGCCAAACTTATGTGAATGGCTGGCTAAATACGATACGGTTTGTGACTATTATTTGCGTGTATTGTGTGTGATATGAGAGTGTGCATCAAATATGCAATACCAGACGAAACAATAGGTATACCTCTTGCCCAAAGACAACGCTAACATGATTCACCTGTGTACTAGGTACATTATTTAATTCTTACGTCACTTCAGGCTGCCCCTCATTTAAGTATAATTAGTTTATGTGTAGTTAGTAATAATACAATCCGAAACGAAGAATTCTGTACAAAATGTACCTACCCTTTCAAGAGAAATGAAAACTCATTGCTCTTGAACATGTTTTGAGACACATAGCTGTCTATGTCAAGTTAGGACGCGGCGATTCAGTCGCTTTACCGCTGTAACCGTTGTAAACCGGCCAAGTGCGCGTCGGGCCACGCGCAGTGTGGTTCCGTAGTTGCATTTCTGTCTTTATTACATTCACACGCGCGCTTAAACGTTGCGGTTGCGTCGCCGGAATTTGTACGAAAGTTGGCTTTTCCAAGTTCATTTTTATGTTGGTTGACTATTACTCACTGGTTATGTCAACTTATCCGTGATAGTTTTCCTTTTAAATTCATTTAACTAGTTACTGCCTACTACCTACTGCCATTAATTTGTTAACATACCCGATAGAAACCAATTAGCCATGCCGAATTACAGCTTTGTAGTAGTAAGGTCACTGAGCTAAGCCACGTTGTTTACTACGGAACCCTAAAAATTTATTGGAGCGGGAACTTGATAGGTTTTTGACATATTAATCGTTTAAAGATTATTGCTAGACATTATTTGAAAGTATCATTTGACTTCCTCGCCTTTTTGGAGAAATGCACTATATCTGCCTCGGCGGGAATGGCAATTCGTGGATTCATATCTATTTTCGGATTCAGCTTCGCATCATCTCACGATATCGACTCATCCTCGAATTGCTATTTTTCCGGGCTCTGCAATAAAATAATGTACTAACAATAATACTTACTTCTAAATATGCAGGCAAAATAATATTATTACAAAAATATCCTTACCGTAAATTCTCCAGTAACCGCATCAAATCCAACGTGCACAGTGTGTTCGAAATTGGTGGGATAGCTAATGTTGGGTTTGTTATCATTGTGTGCAGCGCTTTTAGATCCCTTGATTTTAGCCTTCAACGTTTTCTTTTTTCTGTCGCCGCCATCATCGGGTTCTATAACAATAAATGTTACGTCAACGATTGTCTTACATTACTAAGGTCTCTCATAAATATTATCATATTCAGACTTCAAAAATATTGTATGAATAGTCAACAATATTTTACTAATTTAAAACGCCAAGACATATTTTATAATTACGTATTGTCGTTGTTTAAATAAAATATGTGGAGTTTTAATTTATGCTCTTGGTAATGGTGAGAAGTTTTAAACATTTGGTTAGTAATTAAAACAAATACCGGTTTCCTATTAGTTTCATTGGCAAATATTCATAGTGATTGATAAATCATTAAATATTTCGGAACATACAAAATGGGGACCACCTGCGTCTGCCCCCTTAGCTACCATTGTGGACTATAATCCCATAGAACAAGTTTGGGCACAGTCGCCAGGAACAACAACACATTTGAAATGAATGAACTTAAGATCTTATTTGAGGAATGTTCGCAAATAGTGAGGGTTTATAAATGGAGTGACTGTGTGAAACACGTCATTAAAGTAGAAGACAAAATGTGCCGACTTGACCACTTGATTGACAATGTCAACAATAAATTTATTATGTCAATTCTGATTCTGATTCCATTACGTCGTCAAGTGAATAAAAAAATATATGTATATTAAGTGTTTTATTTCCTCCTTGTATTCCTGTCAAAATATTATAGATATCCGAAAGTCTTTCGGCATATCTGTCAGTTAAAATCATGCAAAATTCATAATTGGTGAACACATTGGACAAAAAAGATTGTATACCCCTGGAATGTCACTGAAATTAACAGTTGTTTGTTTACATTTTTGATCTCGAATTTCATCTCAGACCTTAGTACATTATTGTAAAGGCTAGAAAGTAGGCATTAGATGGACGGGTGGGTCCGAGGCGAAGGTGAGAACCTCGAAGGAGCCGAGTCCATCTATTGTACTTTTGCTCGAGACATTACATAGTGCATTTCACGCCTTCTGCGAGGAAATTAGGACTCAAAGTTGGCCTGTTCGTGCGATGTCCAACTAACCCCAGCTTTGAAGCCTGAATTCTGACCATATTTTGTTACATTTCCGAGCAGTGGCGGGAAAAAATTATAACCTACCTATGCACAAAATCAGAGTAACAATATGAACAAAGGCTGATATTTCATTACCATCTCGATCTTCGATTTTTATTAATAAAACGGTAAAACATATTCGTCGTTGACAGTGTCGGGACTCACGAAAAACAGCTACCTACTTGCATTAATGTCGCATGCCCAAGGCGCCTCAGGCTTTATGCTAAATAGTGGTGTGTAGTTTTTCCGTTGTGTTGCGAGTACGAACCTTTGGGCAGCGGCCTCATGTTGACGCAGACCACAGAGTCCACGCGGTCGGCGGTGCCGTTGCTGCTGAGGCGCACAAGCGGCGCCGGAGGCTTGTGTTCGTCAGTGGACATAGTACTCCACTTTGTAGTAGTAGGTTTTTCGTTGTGTTGCGAGTTGCGAGTACGAACCTTTGGGCAGCGGCCTCATGTCGACGCGGGCCGCGGAGTCCACGCGGTCGGCGTTGCGGTTGCTGGTGAGGCGCACGGGCGGCGCCGGAGGCTTGTCTTCGTCACTGGACATAGTACTCCACTTTGTAGTAGTAGGTTTTCCGTTGTTTTTTTTTTGTTTTATTTATTTAATCAGAAACAAACAGTCTTAAATTATTTACAATGTAATTAGCTAGAAGCTATTCATTAATAATATTACTAGACCTACAGTTTCCTATTTTAGTAAAGAAAACACAATTATATTACAAAATTAAACCACTATAACCGTTATAAATACATACCAAAATAAAATAAAAGTTTAAGTGAAGTTAAATATATATATATTTATTATTACTATTTTTTTTTTCTTTACACACTATATCAGAAGAGAATTAATTTGTTTTTTGAATACCACTAGCGAACTGCCAAATAAATCTGCGTTCATACATTTTTCGTTGTAAAGCTTGCATGCGCGTTTAATATATGAATTTTGTGCTTATCTTGTTCTACCTTTTGCAATGCTGAACAATGGTTTCCTACGGCAACTACGTTCTGTCCTACGAGGCACACGAAAGTCTATGTTATACAACAATTCGGGAGCATCTATAAAATTTTCGAGTATTTTATACAGGAAAAGCAAATCGGCACATGAGCGTCTAAGTGAAAGAACTTGGAAATAGTGCCTTTCAGCTGAGGAAGCATAATCCACGTAATTTCCACCTACTCGAAACTCAAGTGACCTAATAAACCTTTTCTGTAGCCTTTCGATCCTATTTTTATGTACATTGTAACAGGGGTTCCAGACTACCGACGCAAACTCTAAGCGACTACGGACATAACTGTTATACAGCAACTTATATGTCAATGGCCTACGAAAAGGTTTCGCAACGCGAAGTATGAAACCTAGCTGTTTGTATGCCTTATTTAATACGTTGTCGATGTGAAGATTAAAAGTAAATTTAGTGTCCATTGTAACACCTAGGTCACGTATGTTATCTTGTCGCGCTAGAATGACACCACACAGACTGTAATTATGCAATATGGGTTGCGTTTTACGCGTAAAAGTTATTACTGAGCATTTGTCATTATTTAAGAATAAATTATTCCGTGCCCAGTAACTTTCGAAACCGAGCAAGTCATTTTGTAGCAATATACAATCGGTGTGTGTTTTAATAACCCTAAAAATTTTGGTATCGTCGGCATATAGGAGAACTTTTGAGTTAGTTAGGCACTCCGTTATATCATTGATGTACAATATAAATAATAAAGGCCCCAAATGGGAACCTTGTGGGGCACCAGAATCTGTTTTTTTATAATCAGATGAAAAGCCTCCCAATACAACAGCTTGAAACCTATTTTCCACTTTTGTGTTGCGAGTTGCGAGTACGAACCTTTGGGCAGCGGCCTCATGTCGACGCGGGCCGCGTAGTCCACGCGGTCGGCGTTGCGGTTGCTGGTGAGGCGCACGGGCGGCGCCGGAGGCTTGTCTTCGTCACTGGACATAGTCCTCCACTTTGTAGTAGTAGGTTTTCCGTTGTGTTGCGAGTTGTGAGTACGAACCTTTGGGCAGCGGCCTCATGTCGACGCAGGCCGCGGAGTCGTCGCGGTCGGCGTTGCGGTTGCTGGTGAGGCGCACGGGCGGCGCCGGAGGCTTGTCTTCGTCACTGGACATAGTCCTCCACTTTGTAGTAGTAGGTTTTCCGTTGTGTTGCGAGTACGAACCTTTGGGCAGTGGCCTCATGCCGACGCAGGCCGCGGAGTCCACGCGGTCGGCGTTGCGGTTGCTGGTGATTCGCACGGGCGGCGCCGGAGGCTTGTCTTCGTCACTGGACATAGTCCTCCACTTTGTAGTAGTAGGTTTTCCGTTGTGTTGCGAGTTGCGAGTACGAACCTTTGGGCAGCGGCCTCATGTCGACGCGGGCCGCGGAGTCCACGCAGTCGGCGTTGCGGTTGCTGGTGAGGCGCACGGGCGGCGCCGGAGGCTTGTCTTCGTCACTGGGCATAGTCCTCCACTTTGTAGTAGTAGGTTTCCGTTGTGTTGCGAGTTGTGAGTACGAACCTTCGGGCAGCGGCCTCATGTCAACGCAGGCCGCGGAGTCGACGCGGTCGGCGTTGCGGTTGCTGGTGAGGCGCACGGGCGGCGCCGGAGGCTTGTCTTCGTCACTGGACATAGTACTCCACTTTGTAGTAGTAGGTTTTCCGTTGTGTTGCGAGTTGCGAGTACGAACCTTTGGGCAGCGGCCTCATGTCGACGCAGGCCGCGTAGTCCACGCGGTCGGCGTTGCGGTTGCTGGTGAGGCGCACGGGCGGCGCCGGAGGCTTGTCTTCGTCACTGGACATAGTCCTCCACTTTGTAGTAGTAGGTTTTCCGTTGTGTTGCGAGTTGTGAGTACGAACCTTTGGGCAGCGGCCTCATGTCGACGCAGGCCGCGGAGTCGACGCGGTCGGCGTTGTGGTTGCTGGTGAGGCGCACGGGCGGCGCCGGAGGCTTGTCTTCGTCACTGGACATAGTACTCCACTTTGTAGTAGTAGGTTTTCCGTTGTGTTGCGAGTACGAACCTTTGGGCAGCGGCCTCATGTCGACGCAGGCCGCGGAGTCCACGCGGTCGGCGTTGCGGTTGCTGGTGATTCGCACGGGCGGCGCCGGAGGCTTGTCTTCGTCACTGGACATAGTCCTCCACTTTTTAGTAGTAGGCTTTCCGTTGTGTTGCGAGTTGCGAGTACGAACCTTTGGGCAGCGGCCTCATGTCGACGCAGGCCGCGGAGTCCACGCGGTCGGCGTTGCGGTTGCTGGTGAGGCGCACGGGCGGCGCCGGAGGCTTGTCTTCGTCACTGGACATAGTACTCCACTTTGCCGATCTGTAGATTGAATACGTGCTTATAATTAACTGAGGAAATCAAGCTTTTTTTAGTAGTGCGCCGCAAGCCTTGAATGAAAAAAAAAGAAAAATTACATACTACGTAGCAAACAATATTGCACATAAATAAACCTATACATTTTCGAGAATAATGCAAAGCAGGTAGACAAACATCACAGAATAACCATTTATCCGAGAAAGAAACACAAGAACAACGTAAACAAATTAATTTATTTTGATCTTCTTTTTTTTATTTTAAACAAAGTGCTTGTCGTCGCTTTTGTAGGGCAAATACAGAAAAATAGATAGCGTATGTTAGCGTAAACTTGAAAGTTTTTCATAACTTTGCAACATTTTAAATAGCGCAGTTAATTTTAGATGATTATTTTAGTAATCTTTAGAGATTACATAATTACATAACAGTTTACAATACGTACTAGCGGGTAGCGGGTAGCGCCTTCGCCCGCGTATTACAAAGAACACAGGTGTGACCACGGAAAAAAATATAGCCTACATTCATCGATCGTGAAGGTCCATTTCATACACGTGTATGTAATGGGTATGGGTAATGTCCAGAACTACTCATCCGCTTCCAAAAATTCTTTCGCCTGCATATAGAATGGAATTCCCAGATGGACAAAGGCTATGTTTTTGCCGCGTGTTTCATGCTTTATTAGCTATTTTGCGAAGCCACCCGGGCATTTCGTTATATTATAATAAGTATAGATAAATATGTATAGACAAACACCAACGTCGACATGTTATATTTAAAAATAAATTATTACTATAATTCGACCAATTTAAGATTAACACAGTCTTCGCCTGCGCGGCGCGCGGGTGCAGGGGTATGATGACAGCGGGGCGCGGGAGGCGGACTCAAGCGAGGACTGAGCTAAGCGGCCTACCTATAGCTATCACTAAGGTATCGCTAAATAGGTTTTTGCAAAGAAGATTATTTCAATAGTAATATTCCTTCAATTGAAGTTCGATGGACACGGAAGTTTTCAACACATTAGGATAAAAAAAAAACAGGAATGTCGCATAGCATGTATTCCGGCCAAAGTCGTGTAGAATACCTAGTGGCACAGAAAGATCAACTTATCTTTGCGTGCTGCTGTATGGCTGCGTACGCTTGTAACTCTACAACGCGGTTATCACAAGACGGCGCGAGAGATGTCTCTTTCTAAGTGTTCTAATTAAAAAGAGACGGATTGTCTATCTCGCCTCGACACAGCTCGCGCGCACCCACTTCTGATAACCGGGCAGCACGTCTCGTCTAGCATGAGACGGCCGGGTCATACTCTCGACTTATCCGTCTCTCTCTTATTTGAACACTTAGAACAAGAGGTATAGTGCGAGAAAAATTGAGAGTATGTCGCGGCCGTCTCATGATAGACGTGCTGGTTTCATTTATGTGGCAGTGAATATCGGCATTTATCGGTAGCCGCGCGCAAAGATGATTTAAACTTATTTTTCACCTAACTCCACTCAGTGGAACTATCTATTTTAGATAGCGGTCAGTTATATCAGATTAATAAGATACATCTGTTATTCAAATTGAACAGATTACGTTCTCAAGGTAAAGAGACCTTAGTACAGTCAGCAATGTAGCTAGTTGCAGCCAGAATAGCCAAATATATCGTAACACACCCTTATTCTTACAGTAATAAAGACGTGTGCCGAAATATTAGGCTACTTTGGCTGCTACTAACTATATGATGCTGACTGTACAGTGCAGTAGGTACAGTCGAGGAAATTGAATGTTGAGCACTTTTGGACCTTAATATCATTCAAATAGAGTTCACATGTGCCAAACCTTAATTTACCTCGACCGCACAAGTCGCGGAGCGTGGCATTTATTTAGAGGCATCGCAATTAATTTCGTTAAGGCCTGCCGCTTTGTGATTCTCCTTGAGCACAACACAAACAACTTATAAGTTTATACTTTTCTCAGTAACTTCCCGGGTGCTATGTATACCAAAAACATAATCTTGCTATCTGAGTTTTAAGTAATGTGGCCAATATTATTTAAATAAATAGCAAGACGGATGGATGGTTATTTACTAAAAACTAAGTATAGCGCTGTGTAAATGGTAGGTCCCAAATATTAGGTATCTATTTAGGATGATGCAAAATAAGATACAACCAAAAGAGCATCTCAGGGGAAGAGGAATTGTGGCAAGTTATCCTGAATCCTTGGAGTGCACCATAAATAATTCGCATTGCAATATGTCACACCCTAAACGTTTTTATTGTATCATAAACATACTTAGTTTGCATGTAAATTATGTAACCTTCCCTGAACCATGTTGTCATAACAACATGTTCACATTGGTTTCTATTTTCATATCATAAAATATCACATAAAACACCAAACAGATAAAGGTAATATATCTGTTTGGTTATTGGCTATAATTAATGGCTGAATTTGCTTATGGGCTAATCCTGAACTGATAATTATATGAGTTCTCCATGCCAAGATTATCAAAATACATGTTAACAGTGTTATTAACAAGTTTGAATGGGAACCGCAGATGAGACAATAGTTTTATATTTGCTTTCCTAAAGGCTATTCTCTGTTTAGTATACCATTACGGTACTATCCTGTTAGGTTAGATGTGTTGCTTTATGCCCGGTCCTTGTTGTATACCTGCACTATTATTCAATAGTGAAAGGCTTGGGTATGGTATGATGCTAAAATTAACTCTGCCTCTGGTAATCCAATCAACTACACTAATATCATAAAGAGGAAAGATTTGATTGTTTGTTTGTAGTGAATAGACTCCGAAACTACTGGACTGATTTGAAAGTTCATGTTACCATTAGAAGCCGACATTATCCCTGATGAACATAGGTTACTTTTGCACGATTACGTCTTATGATGATACTTTCCGATTATTTTTCATACTGCCTCACTGATCATTAATATAATCATAAGTATCATAACAATATTTTGTTGCATGTTAAGGGTGATGTTGGCAAAACTAGGTTGTGGTCATCCAGAAAGAAGATTGCAAAAATAAAACTACTAATTAGATTCCTCAAAAAAAACTACATAATCACATTTTTAAAGCACAGCTTGTTTTATTTTACAAGACATTAGAATTCAATGAACATGGGTATGTGACAGATGTATGGCTATACATAACTAAGGGAGTTACATGACTTAAGATTTCTTTTGGCAAAACATGCATAGTTGGTTTCATTCCCAGTTCAGCTTGGCTAACACGATCCGGTGCGCGAGCTCTCTCGATTTTTCTCGCACTATCAGTCTCTTTCTTATTTGAACACTTAGAACAAGAGGTATAGTGCGAGAAAAATCGAGATTATGTCGCGGCCGTCCCATGATAGACATGATGGTAAGATTTTATCTACATCATACCAGCTGAAAGACGTCCACTGCTGGACATAGAATGCACATACCTTAATTCAATACAAATGCAGAGAAATTTGTGTTTTAATTTCATTCGGTGATAAAATTCATAATAAATGACATGATTAGAGTACTACAATTAAAAATATTTACTCTGTAAACAAAACAGAAACCTAACAAAAACTGGCTTGCTAAAGGATTATTGGCATAAGTGCTAATAAAGTTCACTGCATACTATTTACAGGGTTAAGCAAGCCCAATGTAATGATAAAGATTGCAGCTTCATAAAATAACCCACCTCAAGGTTAAAAATATCAATCATATAAATTATTATAGGGCATAATTATATTAAGAAATTGCATAAGCAGTGAAAAAACAGTAATGCTTTAGGCTAAAAATCTTTTATATTTTTTAGAAATTCTCGGAAGAACAGTATTAATCTCCAACCCTTGCAAATTAAAAATCTAATTTTATGTCACTTTCAATCTGTCAATAGAACAATTCATCATCAAAATTTAAGCTAATATGCAACAAATCCGTAAAAAAACTCATCATAAAAACAGCACAGCTTACTCTGTAGAAGTACTTAGTCGTTTTCGGCGTTTACAGTATTCATATTCATGTTTGATTTGATAATACATTTAAACCAGAATGTGTCACGGCTCACTTGTTATTGTTATTGATATTTTAGACTGTACTGACAAATGCCAATTAATAACATTATTATCTTAAATCCACTCATTATTATTAAAATTATATATTTAAGTGCTTGGAAGACATTTCATCTCACCTACCTGGAAAGTATGTATCTGGAAAAATAAATACTCGGAAATAGAACGAAGTCACATTTCAAGTAATCACCACACTCAAAGATGAATAATAAGACAATATACAATTCATAGAAACCATCTATATTATAAACGTAAGCTTATTTCACTAGTTAAAACTAAGGCAGCAATGACTGGAGAAGCCGCCATTACTTTCAATTCCAAGACCATCATACATTTCCTTTCTTCCACGATAGTGATGTGACTATT
The DNA here is from genome assembly GCA_945867215.1 of Epinotia demarniana. Lineage (NCBI taxonomy): Eukaryota > Metazoa > Arthropoda > Insecta > Lepidoptera > Tortricidae > Epinotia > Epinotia demarniana. Next base: position 21,869,354 of record OX244259.1, read on the forward strand.
ATTCTGTAAAATTATATGCGAAATATTTTTTTTGAAAGAATAACCATAAATAGGTTATTAAGTCACTAGTTTACAATTACGATATTTTGCATAGCTTACGATGTACAGGTGCCGCTACCTACACCTACGAAACTCGCGATAGCATGCCGTCCGCCGCGTGATTTCGGCCCGTGTGGATACGTATTACGTGGCGGAAGCACGGCTGCCGGCCAGATCAAGGTCACTCGGTACTAGATTTTCTGAGACCTTGCCTCAGACCAAGAAAATATACAGATGGAGTGTTACGAACAGTCTAGTGAAGCCTACCGGTTTTCAACCAAGCCCCATAAGTTTAGCACACGCTAAACAAATTAAATCGCACAAAACTCGAAATAAATGATCTTGACAGCATTGCGACACGTGCTGAAGAGTTTTGTGCAATTTTGTTTGTATATGTGTGCGTGAGCGTGTGCTAAACTTGATGTAGCTTGGTTTTGTTTGTATGTGGTTTGGCTTCACTTGACTATTCGTAACGCTCCGTCTGTCTTTTTTTCTTGTTCTTGGTCTGAGGACCTTGCTTGGCCTTCCGCCTATTTCGCTCGTTTGGCGTCTCCTATAGGGTTCTTATGCAATAGCAATAATTTTAAATTTGATATGTATTTGGTACGAACATTAACGCTATTACACGTTTAGAAATTGTTACAACTACTTGTTATTTATTTATTTATTTAAATCAGCAAGGCCCATATTACAAATACCTTAAAGACTAACAAACATATCAATATAAACTTATTAACAACTACAGTGCACACAATTACTGGAGCGTGTTGCGCAATTTCGTGGTGTCAGGTAACCGACCGCAAAAACGTCGGAACTTGACTCCCTTCGGCCAAAATTCTTCCTTAGTGCAGGTCGATAGATGGTCTGTTGGATCTCTGACCACAAAGGAATAACTATAGTTGGAACACTGCAATACATACCTTTCATTTTAACTAGAGCTACACTAGGAATAATATATAAAGAAAAACCCTATCCCTTGCCATACGTAGTCAAGGCCAATTTCTTCTCATTTCGTATATATCCTGGTGGAATTTAATCTAAAGCAAAGTTCAGATACGACCAGCAGTTTGAACTTTGAAAAAAACCTTTTTTTTTTGAACTCGTACAAAATACAGCTGTTCCAATTGTACCGCAAACTCAATTGAGGATTAAGTTTTGACTCCGGCCTGAAATGGCAGGAATATGTTGATAAGGTATGCAAGAAACTCAACTCCGCTTACTATATTGCATATAAGTATCCCGACTTATGCACATCTTGTCAAATTAAAACTTTTAATAGCCTATTATGCATACAGCCATTCGGTGCTAACATATGAAGTAGATTTGTGGAGCTTGGCTGTGGACAGAACAGGCCCTTCATCATTCAGAAATAGAAAAATGGCAAGGGCTGCTCCCGATACGCCGGCTAGCCACCTGTTTGTCGACTTTAGAGTCCTAACACTGTCCTCGATATTTATCCTTGAGGTTGGCAAATACGTTCGGCAGAAGTTGGAGGCATTCCCAAGGAGGATACGGACCAGCGGTCGTTTTGAAGATAGCAGGCAGCATGATCTGGAGGTGCCAAGACACCGGCCCGGCTCTCTCATGAAAACTGCCAACGGAATGTATGATTGGGTCCGCGGATATACAATCAAATACCAACAGCTATTGAAGACTGTCAGACGTGCCTTGGTTTTACCCTCGAACTTAAATCCCTGCTGAGACAGAAGACCTATTTATTATTCGGTAGCTGAATGTCTAGACGAACAATTTTACTTTTAATAATCTAATAGATGCATTTTTGATGAGTTCTGTATTTTATGTGTCCGTTGACATTGTTCTTACATCTTAATAATCTTATTATGATATTTTTAATGTACTGAATGACAATGTATGATTCATATGAATAACGTCATAATGCAAAATGTTGACAATAATTATTTCACGAGAAGTTGGGGCAGCACTAGAGGTCATAGACTGACAACATATTTTTCTAAACGCTAAGAGCGTGTTCACACCAAACAGTAACGGTCGGTGTCGAGTCCGACAACGACATATTGTGTTTGGAGCATGCTCCGATATGTTGATTATGTTTGCTAAGTGTGTAAAACTATTTGCGCATTAAAAATGGATGAGAGAAATTCATCGTAATAGAACGACGTAAATGCCATACTTATTTTAAAATTTGAATAAGAAAAGTTCAAAATCCACACGGGAAAAGCCGCGGGGCGACCGCTAGTATTGATAATATATTAAACAAGAAAAAAAACACGTTTCGCGCTCTCCTAAAGTCTTGCGGCCAATGAGCGAGAAGGCTGAATGTAAATACAATACTCGCGTTCGCGCTGCCCGTCCTTTGACTTCCGCACGTGAAACCGACAATCGAGGGAGCGTCGGGCAGCGCGCAGCGGCAGCGGCATGACGAGTGGCAGCGCGAGTGACCTATTTACATTCTCGCGTTGCCCACTTCCCTGCTCAATTCGGCTGAATGCAAGCTGAATGTAAACCCAGCATATGACTGGGTCGTGTCTTCAATCACCCCAGCACGTCTATCATGGGACGGCCGCGACATACTCTCGATTTTTCTCGCAATATGCCTCTGCTCTTGTTCTAAGTGTTCTAAAAAGAAAGAGACGGATAGTGCGAGAAAAATCGAGAGAGCTCGCGCGCCGTCGCGTGATAACCGTGCTGATTGGCGACACGACCGCGACTGCCACTTCACTGGTGGGTACACACTGAGCAAACGAACGACCAACGAACGCGAAGCATTTACGTAACAGCTATTTGTTAGAGTGAGATACATAGCCGTTAGTTGGCTTGGTGTGTACCCACCATTAGTCCAACTTGGGCGACTTGATGTATGAAATCGCCTTCGCGTGGCTATTCGATTCGCTCTACCTTTGCGACCCATGCCTTAAGGCTTGATCTGAACACGCTCTCACTCAATTTGACTGACGTAGTGTCGGCCGTCGGCCGTCCCGTCTGTCATTCTGATTTCATGGTATTATTTGTCATTGTCATTATTTAGTGTACTATCGGTTTGTTAATATTCGATTTAAATGTGTTATTTATAATTCTGAGATTAGCAAGAATTACGTTCGATTATGAAACGAGCTACGTAAATCATTATTAAAATGGAGAATACGGAAGATAAGGTACTAACCATTTTGTGTCTGAACTTGCCAACCTGCTTTTGCCACGAATTATTCTATATTTCGTTTCACTAAAAGCGTTGGAGTGATAATAACTAACCTTTTAATTGGTATTTGGTAATGACATCACAACTGGAGAGTAAATTTGATTGCATTAATGTGTGTCATTTCAATTATACATTTTAGTGCTTTTCTTAGTTGCTTCATTATTAATACGTGTTTTTAAATAACTAAAGACACGAGTACTTAGGGAAAAGGATCCATCCCACACAATGTAAAATTCAAGATTGGAACCCTCTGGCTAAAACAAAAGTCATACATTTCAATGGTGATTTCTTGAGGCTTGGATCCTTTTCCCTAAACTACATCATTCAATTGTCTGTGCAAAATGGTCCCTCCCATCATTGCCCAGTATACCTACTGAGGGGATACCACTATAAATTTTTAGAACAATGTAAACATAGTCTTATGTTGTTACCTATGTCTGGATTTTAGTCTGTACTGTCAAAGCAAATATTTTCACATGAAACTAAAAAGCAGCAGTGAACACTTATTCACTTACTTTACTGTAGTTGTTTGCTAATGTTTCAACCATTTGCCTAAGCAAAGCAGGTTTCTAATTTTTATATGGTATTTGTAAGACCAAGATAAGAGGCATACTGGAAGAGAGGCTGCAGATAATGATAATGGTTATATGTAATTATGTACAATAGGAACAAGTACATGGGTGCTAGGACTATGGGGATGGTAAAAAATAGGGAGAAACCTTGTTACAGGCTGCTTCAGTGTTAATGTTCTTAAAAAGTAAAGATTATTTCTTAGGCATGACAAAGGTTAATGAAAACAAAAGATTCTTCAATTACTTTTTTTCATATATTATAGCTCATGTCACTCCCACGATTAAAAGGAATCCAACAACACCTTATATATCAAAATCTGTCAAACTGTTTAGGCAGCTGGGCATGCCAACTAATAAGACATACACACATACTTACATACATGCACTCGAAAAACATCATCCTCCTCTCCTTGGGCAGTCGGGTAAAAAAGAATATAATTGACTGTGTTACAGATTATCATATGCAACTATTTATAGATATTAATAGGAGGCAGTAGACCGGTCTACTGCCCTTATTCTTATTCATGACTGGCATGATGCCGGCTTGGCGCTTCGGGTTTACTGAGCTTATTGTTAGTTCTGCGCCATAGCGGTGCACGAAGCGCTAACAGTGTGAAAGGGTTCATACCTTCCATACTTCTGCTGGTATGTTTATGTATCCAAATACATAAACATACCAGCAGAAGTATGGAAGGTATTAAAAACCGACTTTATTCTTCAATTAAATGTTGCATGATAAGCCTATCCTGGACAGATTATGCAACAGTTTACTGGTACCCATTATGTTTTAAATATGGGAGATATGCAGGTTTGCAAGAATTATGAAGAATAAACATATGTTGCATAGTATGACGGTGTGTGAGAATGTGATAGACGAAACATATAAAAGTGAACACAACACCAATTCAGTTTTATGATGGGTTGTGGAAAAACCTGAAAATGGTGTTTATTGTCCAAGTACTCACCTCAAGACGTTTTGTGTTAGGCCCTGAAATGGTAAGGTGTGCCTGTGACATATGCGAGCCCCTTCTATAAATGTACGGATGATGGAATGAAAACTGGATAATGGCAGTATGAGGATCCTTAGATCCAAAACTGGCGTTTTATGGCAATACAGCCAGATGAGGTTATGTGTTGACTCGGCTCCACCTTTAGCTACTTTGGTTCTTTCTTTTAGTGTGATGGTGATACAGACCTGAAAAACTGAATAAGCACTGGGAGGGTCACATGGCTACTGGTTTCCGAAACAATTTGCAATAGCCGAATTGGTGCTTCTGTAGTTATATATGCATCTGATTGTTCTTTAAGTTCAATATATCATATTTTTAAACAAGTATACAGGCAAGTCACATCTCCCTCAGAACCAATAACTGTTTGGAGTAGTAGAGTTAGGGGACCAGTACTGGAGTGGAGACCGCGTATGGGCAAGCATAGTGTAGGGTAAGATGTCCTGCGAGCATGCTGCATATTTTACAGTAAAAATATAATATTTTTTTCAGAATACACAGGATGTTTCCAAGAAAAATTCTATTGATGAGCTATCTAGGGAGGAATTGGTTACTAAATGTAAAGGTCTTCTTGTAATAGCTCAAAAAGCAAGGCATTCTAAGCAAGGTGTGTATTCAAGATTCCGCTTTTGAGATATTTCGTAGTTGTAGTTATTAAAACAGGGTTTTATACCGTTATTCATCTAGAAATTAACTATCTTCCTCAATAGTCGATATCTCTTAGGTAGTTCAAGATTGTATGCTGGTAAAGACACTGAAGTATTAGATGAGTATTAGAACGCAAATTATGAAATCACATTTCACGTAGGCGAGTGTGCGCGTGTCTATTATTATGACGTTAAAGTCTAAATTCGTTAAATTTCGAAATTGAGCGTCGTAACGAACTCGATAAAAAGTGAGACGAGCTCATGGCTCGCCTACCGGCAACTATCCAGAGGGCCTAACTGTATCTCCCTCTTTGTCTCACTTGCTAGTTCGAGTGAACAAGACGAAGATACACGAACGAAGTTCGTTTTCGTTTCGCTGTAGGCCCTCAGTACAACTTCGTTTGCGGGATTGTTCTATGTCGGCGAGGTATTAATCTGCCCAAATTACGCCCGTACCTTTGTAAAAACATGCACCAGAGAGGAGAAAATTATACTCCGGTCATGTTGCTAATTGTTGACACCAAATCTTACCTTGCCGTAAGACAGTGTAAATTTGATTGAGATTGTCCCCTAATATTTATTTATTTATTACAGAGGGTAGCTTACTTTTGCCTCTAAGTGCATACCTATTACCTAAAAAATAACATCTGTTAATATTACCAAGTTTTATATCATACTTAGTATAATAACCAAATTATGTAGGTACCTAATTTAAGTAAGCGAAAATCCAGATCACATCGTCGCTGTGGCCGAAATCGGTCAGGACATCATCATCATCGTTAAATCCACTTGCCTCTATAATATTATTATATCTACTATCCTCCTATCTATAATATTATCCTCTGAAATATAATAGGTTACTGACAAAGAGAGGTTCGAGTTGTCTGTCATAATAGCATGCTTCATTCCAGCCCTAGCTCCAGTCCATGTAAATTGATTATATATTTATATCTTTGCTTTACAGAGTTACAAAATGAAATAGATCAATATAAAATTAAACATGCGGATTATGAAAACTCTATAAAACAATACGATGAGAACCTTCATACTCTACAAGAACTTGCTAATTCACTCACTGAGCAGAAACTTAATTACATAACTGACCTAGAGTCTGCCCAAAATAAACTTAAAAGTTTAAACCAACAATGCATAAAGTACGAAGACGAAATCCAGAAGCTCAAAGCAGATTTAATTGTAAAAGAAAAAAAATATGCTGATTCACTTGTCAAGTTATCCAACCTGGATAGCGAAAATATCTCACAGAAAAGACAAAATAACCGACTTGTGGAGGAAAATGAGCAACTTCTCACCCAGCTGTCTGATTTAGAAACAAAGATGGAAGAGTTTAATAATATTGGACTTCAGCAAAGAGAACAGTTGAAGGTGTTAGAGGAAAAACTCCAGTCTGGTAATTCTTTTTTACAAAAAATACAGAATTTCTTAACAGACCATAATATTTCTGTTGGGATCATTTACTGATTTAGGTGTAAGGTCACAATTATCACAAATATTCTATACTAGCTTTTTCCCGCGACTCCGTCCGCGTGAAACTCGGTTTTATCGTAGCTCCATACAAACTTTCACCCCCTTAGGGAATGATTTCTATACCAAATTTCATCCGTACAAACTGCACCCTTATTAAACCCGCTTAGGGGTGGGTTTTTCTAAAACCCTAAAATACTTTTTCTTGTATTGTAATAATAATAAGGAGTCTACAAAGTTTCAAGTCTCTCACGTAAAGATTTACTCCATCCCCATACAACCCCCTTTTTACCCCCTAGAGGGTGGAATTTTCAAAAATCCCTTAGTGTGTATTTACGTCATGTAAACTATTGTGAAAAAATCAGCTTTCAAGGTTCAACAGTTTGGGCTGGGCGTTGATTTAAGTAAGTGAGTGAGTGAGTCAGTCAGGACTTTTACGTTTATATATACATATAGAAGATACATTGACTTTTTGATTTCAGAATCAACATTGAAAGCAACTATTAAAGAACTAAATGACAAAATTGCTGATCTAGAAAGTAAACTTGAAGCACCTGGGTCTACGAATGAGTCTAAGAATAACATTGTTGAATATGAAAATAAGATTACTGAGTTAACACAATTGTATGAGAATGAAAAGAATAACCAGGAAAAGTCTAGCATTAAGTTAAAAAGTTACAGAGATAAAATATCTAAATGTGCAGCATGTATAAATCAACTCAAAAATTCCCGATTTATTTTATCAAAAACAGTAAAAGAATATTCAGAAAACATTCCTAAATGGCAAAGCGACATTATTGCGGCGTCTATAGTTTTAGATAACCAGTTAAAGCAACTTAGTCAAGAGAATAATAGTCTCAAAGAAAAAATTGCCTTGTTAGGAGAGCAATTGAGAGAACGACATACTAATGTAGCCGATCAAGATTCTACAATACCAGGGTTCAAAGATGAGATTCATATTCTTAGAGACCAAATCGTTAAATTACAACAACAAAACCATGATTTGACTGAATACAACAGTGAACTAAATAAACAAGTGGAAGTTCTCAAAGAGAATATCATCGAAAATGATAATCTAAAGCTCCAAATGGAAACCCTAAAAGAGGCAAATGATGTTTTATTAAATCAGAAAACAGAATTACGAAGTGCACGGGCTAACAGCGTGGAGCATCGTGACAATTTACAAAACAACAATGCAAATAGCAATACTGTAGCAAGTTTCGCATTACAGATAAGAGCATTGGAGAGCGAAAAGTCTACATTAGTAAAGGAAAAACTGCATGCCAGAGATATGGCGTTGGAATTAGACGGAATGAATGAAACGTTGACTAGTCAAGTTCAGAAAATGCAGAGTGATGTTCATCACCTGAACTTGAAGATTAATGAATTAATGCAAGAGAATGCTATATTAAAAGATCGCACCAAGTTAGAAAAAGACGGCCAAGTTAATTCATTAAACAGTCAATTAGCAGCCCTGCAAGAGCAAAATGATTTACTGAAAAAAGATTATGAAAGCATGGCAGATATGAATGGATTATTAAAGGAAGAAGTTGAAACTTTAAAAATATCCTTAGAGCAGCCCAAGGACGAAGCCGACGTGTCTGAATTACAGGTGTCCTTGCAAGCCGACGTTGCAAAATTAGAAACAAAATTATCGGCCTGCAAACAAGAAAATGCTTCGCTTATATCTGAAGTTAAAGAATCGCGCTGTAAAATAAGAGAGTTTGATAGTCTTGTCACAGAATATGAAGATGCCAAATTAAAACTTTCCAACTACAAGACAGAAAACGCAGAATTACTCAATGAAATGAAAGAGATAAATCAAGTGTTAAAAGAACGTGGAGAGAGTATATCTAAATTGCAAAAAGCGGTCGGTGAAATGGAGAGGTTGATAGATACCTTGGAAAAAGATAGAGATATCTCTAACCAGGAAAAAGTGGATCTCCGCAAATCTATAGGAATATTAGAACATGATTTAAATAACGCGAAACAGAAAAATACTGAAGAAAGTGAAATAAGTCAAAAGTTGATATCAGATAGAGATACAGCAATTAAGAGTTTGGCTGAAAAAGACAGTATAATTTCATCTTTAAGAGAAGAAATAGAGAAACTCAGACAGCAATCTGGCCCTGGTGAATATGTATAATATTAGGGTTAGGATTCTGGTGGCAGTTCAGCACAAGTAATGCGGTTGAGTCGCCATTGTATATTTTATATTTGAATAAATGACCGATAAATCTATATTAAGATACCGGCCAATAACACATCACCTTTGCGTTTTATTGTATGAACGTGTATAGAGTAAACAATTTAGGTTTCTTAATACATCGCACATTTTACTAGTTACATAATTTACATAATTGTTTGACGACAACTGCTATTTAAATAAAACTTACTTGTTTGCTAAAATGTTTATGTATTCAAGCGCTTGAACAACTTGCACCTGGAAATAAAATTTTCAAAATCTTGCATATATATTATCTTCTTCTGATGTTAAACGGTCATATACTATGGCAATTGGTTCCATATTAGCTGGCCTTATACGGTTTCTCAACTTGTGAAAAATCCATTTATTCCATTCAATCAAAAATATATAACAACGACTCCATTGCTCATTGTTCACCCCAATGCCACCAAACATCCCAACTCTAAATATATAAATGTGATTGTTATTTCCGAAGGTATATTATTGTAAATGTAATTTCTGCCCCATTTGTGTTTTAGCAGCCGATATAAGTAACGAAGATATGTCTACTTCAACGATATCTAAAGCGGAAGAATATTCACGTATGCGAGATCTAGATGAAACATTTGAGGAAAAGTATGTATTAGCATTTATCATCTATGTTATTTGGTGTATATTTGTCTAGCTAAAAAAGTCTGCTTAGGCGCATACGGTCCCACTCGCAAAATGTCCCTTTGTCCCTTCTGCAAAACGTCCCTTTCAGAAAAGTTGCCTTCTCAAAATGGCCCTTCGACAAAATGCGCCATTCTTGAAACGTCCCTTCACATAAATTATGTCCCTTTCGCAGAACGTCCCTTCCACAAAATTTCCCGTACGCAATACGTTCCTTTCGCAAAACGTCCCTTCCGCATAATGACCCATTTTCGAGAAAGGTACGTTTTGCCAATGGGGTATTTTGCACAAGGGACCGTTTGCAAAAGAGACTTTAGGTCACACTTTAGGTGAATGGGACGTAACTTGCGGTAGAGGGACGTATTGCGAGGGGAGTATGCGCCTCACATGCGCCTAAACCGAAAAGTCCCTGTGATATTTATGTTTGTGAGAAATTGTCGACACATGTTAGTTAAAGAGGCATGTCAAGTTTTATTGGGAATAGGGGAGCGGTGCGTCGATACAGATACACGACGTACCGCTACACAGCTCCGCAATTATAATTCGCACACAGTGTCTAAAGTGCGCATTACAGTTTAAACTATATGTATACTAAAACAATCATTGAGTCTTGCCGTTCCTAATAAACTAAAGTGTATATTGTGACTTGTGCTATAAAGGTGTGAAATCAAGTAAAAATCATGAGAAATCTCAAACGTCTACCCAACACAACACAGTTCGTGCTGTGCAGTGCCGTGAGTAAACAAAAGACCGACCTTTGAACCCAGCACACACACGCCCGGGGTTGCACTCGATCGACATTAGCTTATCATCTTTTCGCACGGTAGCTAATGAGCTGCATAGCTCAGTGGCTTGAGTCGTGACCGCAATTGCACTTCATAACATAAGTAAGCAGAAGGCTCAAGTTCGAACCGCAGATCGCAAGACTTTTTTGCTGTTTTTTTTTGCACGTTTTCTTTGAATTTTACTTATACACTCATTAAAATAGCCCTAAAAATGCCTACCAAAATATGCGGTGGATGCAGCAAGCCCATACCCAACGCAGAATTCATGAAATGCAAAGACTGCAATAAACATTACGATTTCCTATGCCTTGAATCTCCTTCATTCGACAACTTCAGTCAGGAGCACAAAGAGCAGTGGCTATGTCCCTCGTGCACCAGCTCGAAGCCCAAAGGAGACAACACGCACACGCCTATACGCGGCGCTCCTCTGCTGCTGGAGCCTTAAAATTCTCTGACTACGCCTCGGAAAACGTCAACACAACGCGTGGGAATCGGGTGAAACTGGCGAAAACAAACCCTGCACCGACTAACTGCAGCCCCGGCATGCCTGAACTGGTGGAAGAGATTAGACTGTTGAGATCATAAGTGGTGGCATTGAATGAACAAAAGGCAGAAATTTCCCTACTAAGAAAGGACGTTCAAGACCTTCGAAGTCAATTCTCACTGGTGACAACCTCTCAAAGATTCCATCAATGCATACGAACGTAAAGTCTGCGAGCAGCAATCAACTATCATAGAGCTCACCGAGGCTCTAGAACAACTTGAACAATCCCATAACACTCCCGAGCAGAGAACCATTCAAGATGAGCTGGAAATTACAGGAATCGAAGAAGCTGACTCCGAAAATCTTCATCATATCGCACTATTATTATTGTTGGTTTATGGGCCTTTGTTTGCCACTTCGACCAGCAGGTGATCTATTGTGACAGCCCTTTTATTATTAGATTTCACCGTTAAGACCCGTTGCCTGTAGGAAATTCCAGATTCTTTGGGCGGTGATATGTTGTACCTCTTCTGGGTGCACGACGTGTCGCCCTAGGTAGATACTTCTTTTTTGCATGAGTGTTCCGCAGGAGCAGAGAATGTGCGTTGCTGTTTCCTCTGTCTCCTGGCAGAATCTGCAAGTTGCATCCTGTTTCATACCCATTTGAAACAGGTGTTTGTTTAGTTTACAGTGACCTGTCAGGATTCTCGTCACTGCGCAGGTTTTGTGCCTTTTGAGTTGTAATAGCTCTTTAGACAGTTTATTATCGAACCCTTTGATTAAGGCTTTAGCCTGTTTTTGTCATTTGGTGAACTTCCACAGCTTTATTGCCTCTGATTTTTCTGTATTGTTTAGAAGAGAATATGCTTTCCGTTTTGTGATACCACAGAACGGTTCTGGGCCGACCTGGGTTGTGTCTGCGCCCTTCCTTGCAAGTTCATCAGCTTTTTCATTTCCTACTATGTCGGAGTGTCCTGGTACCCATCTAAGTATGACTTTGTTGGTATTGGCCAGGGCATTTAAATTGTCATCGCACTAACAACGTGCACAAATTCGGAGTACCACTGATTGATATTGAAGTAGATCAGGTCCACAGAGCCGGTCCAAAGCGAGCGCAGGCCAATTGGCGTGAAACTCACTCGACGCTCAAAAAGAGATGAAATTGTTAAATCCGCCAGAAGCCGAAGAAATCTCGCTTCAGAAGACGTCGCGCCAGGGCCCATTAGCAGAAAGACAGCAAATTCAATCGCGCTCTTTTTACGTCGCCAGACAACGGTCCGCACTGCACAAGTTTCGCTTCTGCTGGACTCGCAATGGATGTATCTACGTTCGCAAAGCGGAGGGAAGACCTGCAATCCACATCCGCACCCTGCCTGAAATCGACCAGCACATTGGACCCCCTGCGGGTCCGGAGTCAACCCACATTTAAAACCCGGATCGGCCCGAGACCCCGGCAGCTTACAAGCACACTGCAACTGCTGCCAACTCGGTAGGCCCCGTGGAACAACAGGACGCACCAGCTCCAGTGGTCTCCGCCGATATCAATTAATCGGTGTACGCCATTTCTTTTCGTGTGTTTCTTACAAATTATTATTATTCTTTCAATTCAATTTGTTTATTAATAAAATATACATTTTACACGTAATAATAAATATGCTTTATTGCATTTGATTTGTTGTTTGTTACTTTGCTCTCAAATTGGACATCTCTACTGTTTAACGTATTTTCAGGTACTGCAATCCTTAAAAACAAAGATCCTTATAAACTAAACACAACACTTAATCATCACACAATACATTCACAACATACTACCTACAACTCGTGGCAATAGTTTGAGCCTGACATTCTCTATCTTTGTCTGCAGTTTTATTAGTCGCACTGTCAAAACTTATCAATATGTCTCTTCATAATATTATAAATGACATAGACCAATCTTTAGCAATTGAATGTCAGGTACATAATACTCGTAGCTTAGAACCCTGCAAAGACGAGTTAAAGGATAGGTATAATTTTAAATTGATTATAGACCTAATAATACTCGATACCGATAACATAATGTTTCGATCACTGGCTAGATTACTATAGTGTTTTGTTTT